>CM073501.1:20365000-21565000 GCA_037074585.1 Biancaea sappan | reverse complement strand
AAGAATGTAGAGATTAATAGTCATGGTACTTCTCACCATAGTTATCGAAATCACACGATACGCGATTCGTATCGTGCGATTCGATACGAGTCAGCCTGCCGACGATATGTATCTTAGGGTGTATTGCGGATGAGCCAGAATTGCATGATACAGTTGCCGGAATCGTGCGATTCGAGCAGGAACCGGCGAATTTCACGGTTCCGGCGATTCAGCAGACCGTTCATCGGGTCATGCCATGGATCTACAGCGTTTCATTCGTGACCCGAGGACATGAAGCTGCGAAGGAGATGAAGACGTGTCTCTTTTTTTTTGTTGTCTTGCTTGTGACCTGATGAGAGACATAAGTCCTAACGCAGTGTTTCATTTATAATTATATTGGGTTGGGCTGGGCTACAGTGTTTCATTTATTCACTTCATATAGAGTATAAGGCTTGTTTCATTTAGATGAAGACCTCAGGCGGGATACTCACGCAAGCTACTGGGAGGAAGATGAAAAAGGCAGAGAAGGCAACAAATATTAGATAATCACAAATATGGAAATAAAGTGAAAAATTATTGAAATAAATTAATAAACTTTGATTAATTACTTATATGATTTACATACTCTATTTATGACTTAAACTTATGGAATTTATTATGTTATTTATGTTATTGTATATATCTATAATATTTTCTATTGTAATTATGAATTTTACGATTCGATACGATTCACGATTCATAATCTAGCTTAACGATTCACGATTCGAATATCGATTTGATAACTATGCTTGTCACCTATCAAAAACTCATTGGCACATGTATCTATGATATTGTTGCCAAGGTAAGGTACAACTGGTCAATTATTGAGATTGAATTTTGTGAACTGCAGGCCTTTCATAAGTCCCATTTACTAAAGCTTCGAGTTTCACCCTCAGAGACTGCCATGACTGATGTTCTGCGTGAGGTATTGCTTTATTTTATATATCTTTGGCTTTTTTTGCAATCTATGCTGTAAATGCTATGTGGATCATTGCTATGTCAAGTTTGGTCAAACAGTTTGCTTCCCAGTAGCTACTGCTTTGTATGGCCATTTCACTTCTGTGGACAAATATATGGAAACTAATTCTTAATTTACTGCTATTTGGTTTACTGTCTAGTCCATTATTCATCTTATTGTGGAATCTACTTTTATCTTGATTTTATTTGTATAGTAGCATCCATACAAAGGTCATTTTAACAAAATAGAAACTTTTTTTCTTGATGCAATTGTTTCATCTGTCCTTTATCATTTTTTCCTTCTTCCTTTGTAGTTGTACATCTACAACTATAACATATCAATTTGACTGCTGCTGCAGTAGGTTAAATAATGCAACTACATTCTTTTCAGGTACTCATTATGAAAATGCTGCAACACCCTAATATAGTCAATCTCGTTGAAGTGATTGATGATCCAGAATCGGATCACTTTTACATGGGTATTCATGAGTAATTCTTTCCATTTGTTTTTGTTATTTAATGATTCACTCCTTCTGCTTATGCTTTTATTTATGTTTGAGCCTTAAGTTTGAATAATTATGAATCTTGTTGAAGTCCTATGCTTGACTACTTTTTTCCCTTTCAGTACTTGAATATGTGGAAGACAAATGGGTTTGTGAGGGTTCAGGACGACACTGTGCCTTAGGTGAAGAGACTGCTCGGAAATACTTGCGTGATATAGTTTCGGGATTAATGTATCTTCATGCTCATGTACTATCATTCAACCCATAACCTTTGTGTTATTGTTGATTTTTTCCCCTTTTATTTTCTCCCTGGGCCCCACTCTCACACACTGTTATGCTTTTCATGATATGCTATAGTTGCTGTAGTCTATGTTATGTTAGTTGTAGGATCTCAAATATATTTTTTTGGAGGATATATTTTCCTCATGAGTGCATGATTAATTTTTCCCGTCATAATTATATTTATGGGTTGTATATTTTCCTGGCAATCTTTTCTATCTTCTATGCTTATGTCATTGATTTTTTCAGACATACGAACTGCCTTGACTTTACCATCTATTGCGGTAAAGAATGTAAAATTGTAATGCTTATATGAGGACTGAGAAAATTGTTTATTATTTTTTTCTCTTGGTGGAAAAGAGTCTGAGGGTTTAGGGTTGAAAAGACTGCATGATCTTCTGATCAAGACCACAATCTCAACTCAATTCCCCAACATTTCATTTAATTTTGGAATGTAAGATCCGACAAACATAAAATAAATATTCAATATCACGATTATTTACTCTGGTGTATAAGATTCTGGGACCAGTTCCATGATCTGAGTTCTGCAAGGTGCTGTATGTAAATCTTTTATGATCAGTAACCTCTTATTTTATTATGCTGTAAGAGATATTGTCCCCAAGATATAAATTAAATCACAGTTATCAAATTTCTGCACTGTCTTTCACATTTATGAATTGAATATCGAAATAGCCCATTAAGCACTATTGGAATTTCTTAGTTGTGGAGGTTATAGGTTGATGCGCCTGCATGCCTATCAGTATAATTTTGTTTAGTTGTATGTGCGAAGCTATCAATATAAATGCTTAAGGCTAATGTCTGCAGGAATTATATTACATATCTATAAAAATGCTAAATACTAGATTTTATTCCCCAGAAATAAATGATACTACTGATGTTCAGAGTCATCTTCATTGTTACATACTGTGAAATAGTTTGTCTATGAGACTTTGGTGATTCATTATTGATTTCTTCTGAATAGCAGAATATTGTGCATGGGGATATTAAACCTGATAATCTATTGGTTACTCACAATGGTACAGTAAAGATAGGGGATTTCAGCGTCAGCCAGGCATTTGAGGTATTATATTACTGAATGATTTACTCTATCATGCATGCAAACATTCAAATATGTATATGACATACCTCATTTAGCCCCTTTGCTCCATTGTTTTTACCACAAATGGACAGAGTGTCCCAATTACATAATTGAGAGTAGGGGTTAGGACGTTGTAATTTTTCTTCAAAAGGATTAATCATTGTAGCCTAATTCATGTTTTATATATTCCTCACCCACCTGCGCATACCATATGCACAATGTTCCGAGAGATATATTTTATCATTTGTAAGGTGACATTACATGGGTGTTAGAATATGTCCTGGCAATAAAATATAGAGCCTGTAATTGGCTTAATTTTGCAGGATGATAATGATGAGCTTCGTCGATCACCAGGCACTCCTGTGTTCACTGCACCAGAATGTTGTTTGGGTAAGAGTTATCTTTTCATGCTTGTATAGTACTTAGCTGCTAAAGTCCATTAAAGTACATGTTCTCATTTCAGTTTTGTCTTTTAATGTTCTTTAGGTCTTACCTATCATGGTAAAGCTGCAGACACATGGGCAGTAGGAGTCACTTTGTACTGTATGATACTGGGTGAATACCCATTTCTGGGAGATACACTTCAAGATACCTATGACAAAGTAAGAAAGGGGCTTCTTTGGTTTTGTTTTTGTTTTATTGTTCTAGAAAATAGTATTGTAAGATAATCTTTTAGTTTTGAAAAACTGAAAATAAATTCATTAGGATAATCTGCTTCGAAAATAATTTTACAGATTAACAAAACAAGGAATGGGTTTGGGTAATTTGTTTTTTAAACATTTTTTAAAAAGAAATCATTTGACCCAAATTCAATGTGTTATGTGTATGTATATGCGGGTGTGTGCAATGTCATGTTGTCTTTGGGTGTGCACAAATGGATGTGCATGTACAATGCCGTGTCATATGCGGGTGTGTGCAATGTCATGTTGTCTTTGGGTGTGCACAAATGGATGTGCATGTACAATGCCGTGTCATATGTTCATTTGCAGTGTCGTGTGTATGTGTTGTGAGTGCATGTGTATATGTACACGTTTGCACAACTGGTTGTGCTATAGTTTAAGCATGTAGTGTGCAAGGTCATATCTTGTGTTTGTATGTGTGTACATGATGTCATATCATTCATTGTATTAGAACTTGGACTGGACTGGACGGTCCACCAGGTGGACCGGCAAACCAGACACTAGTCTGGTCTGAGTGTCCTAATTGGACCAGTATGCAGTCAAACTGGTATTGAACTGCTTTGACCTGCGGTTTTTTCACCAACTCAGCTGAACTGGATATTGACCCGGGTCACTTAAACCCACCTGAAATTTTTTAAAATTAAACTGGGGTGTGGCCCAGTTCACTATTAGTTGTTCTCCACTTGTGACTGTGAGATGGTGGACACCTAGAAACTCAATTTATAGGCAAGAGTGGGTGAGTGCTTGTTAAACATGGGCGATGTGGGACTTACAAAGTAGCTTAGTGCCTTCCTTTTAGTTTCCTTCTTTTTCAGTTTCACCAATGTGTACTTCTTTGCTTATACAATCATCTCTGAGCGTGAAGAAGGGCCATGAGGTGGCTTCTCCTGTCAGACTTGAGGACATATTCTACCCTATGAGCAATTAGATCAGTATTTGAACCAACCCCTCAAGTTCCGACAGCCATGGCTGCATTGGAACCGGAAAGGAAATCTGATGCAAGTCTCTGCTGTGTTCTGTCACCATGAATGCTGGTTGTGGGAAACCTATGCTTAAACAATCATGTAGCTTAACCAAAATGATAATTAGTTGAACAAGATAATCATAAACTCTTCAAGCAATAAGCACATCAAAACACATTCAGATAAATTACAAATTCCAAATCACAAAAAAATGAAACCAAGCTCCAATTAACATGAAGATCTACTGTGAGGAAAAGCAAGTATGTGATTCTACTGTTCCTAGTACTTCATCGTCTTCTCTAAACATGTATGATTGTGCTGCAGTATCTGAGGATGCATCTTTCTCATAGCAAAAATGTCTTCGCACGGAAACCTAACTGAAGAATAGATTAATCACCTTTTGCAAGCTTTCACAGCTTGTCCTAGTGGTAGATCCTATTGCCATTGCCGAGTCCTTAGTCCTATATTTATGCCCAATCTTGACCAGAAATACAAGTTTATATGCAATGTTCTCATGAAATGAATGGCCTAGGAACAAAGGAGCTTTCATCAAGAACTCGAAGGTATCATCCGAATCCAACCCACATTCCTTGAGAAACTCTATTCTAGGACGCAGCTTCCTCTCTCTGCTAGCACTCAATACTTTTAATTTATTTTTAAATTTTTTTACAATTTATTAATTTTCATTGTAAAGGATTATATAGCTATATATATATATATATATATATTTATTTATTAAATATGTGATTTATGTGCTAAATTATTCTAGGATATATTTTTTGGGATATATTGATTGTGAAATTTGCATTTAAATTATTTGTTTTTCTTGCTTTGATATTTATTTGTGAACATATATATGTATATATATATATATATTATTTTTTTAGTTCAGCACTTGACTTGCGATCCGAGTTCCTCCTGAGTCAATAACCGGATTGGTTCCTAAAACTATGGTATCATTTGTGTTGATAAATATCATATGATGTGTGTTTTTTTTTTACTTTTCGAAGCTTGACTTATCAAGGTGTCATGTGGATCTCTATGCATGTGCACGGTCATGTTATGTATCTTTGTATGAACATGTAGGGTCATGTTATATGTGTGCCTATGCTATAATTTTTCTTTTTTAATTTGACGACCACGTTTGTGACATGTTACATGTTCGTTATATGTCTACAACTATACGTTATATCATGAACTTATAGGCATATTGATATAAAAATTTAAAATATAACAAAATATGTAAATAATATTAACAGAGAATAGTAGTTTGATATCTATCAGTATGCAATTAATTAATCTAATTACAAATTTGCCACCTGAAAACAAATATTATCAAAGTAGTAGTTTTTGAAAATATGTTATATATAGTTACTTTCGTATATTTGTTTTGAAAACAATTTGGAAAATTGATCTCAAAACACCTTTTAAAAACATCTCAAGCAAGTTTAAAAAAAAAAATTGTTCCTGAAAATACATACCAAACAGGCCGTATGTATTCCCTTGTAATATTTTACGTGTCTTTGATGGGTGATCATGTTTTTCCATCTCAAAATCTTAGCATCCTGTTTTCTTCCTTGTCCAGATAGTCAATAATCCTTTAGTACTCCCGGATGATTTAAACCCGCAGTTAAAGAACTTGATAGAAGGACTACTTTGCAAAGGTACACGACATACTGCATCTTATTTCCAAACGTCTTTCCCCAATTTCTCCGTCTCTTCTTTACGGTTCTTACTTTTTCTCATGGGGGTGGAGTTATCATTCTTTGGTTCTCGCTTGTTCTGCTTTGCAGATCCAAAACAAAGGATGACATTGGGTGATGTTGCGGAGCATAGCTGGGTTATAGGAGATGATGGGCCAATTCCTGAGTACTTGTGCTGGTGTAAACGCCAGAGCTTCGAGAGGGAAGACTTTGACAGGACCGATATACTTGCTTGACATATACAGACTAAAGTGTATTAGGTTGGATTTATTGATAGTGGAATAATCCCAGATAATTTTCCCCCCTCTTGACATCTTATGAGTAGTGGTAATCCTGTCAGAACTCCTGGAATTGTAGAAAGTATGGCTCATTGTGGCGATTATAATTAGGGAAAGGAAGATGGCTGTTAATTTTTCTGCTTGTGGAAGTTTGGTACGTAGGAACTTCTGAGTTTTCGATGCTTAGATAGAAAGGCCCTGTATTCGGCTTTTTTGAGCTCAAGTATCCTGTGTAGATATATTTTTGTTTTATGCCGTACTTCAAAGAGATTGGTCTATCTAATTCTTTTAACGTTGATGGTGATTATTAAAATCTACGAAGCTTTCAAGCTGTATGGTCGTTAATTTTTAATGGCGTATTCTTCTTGTCCTACCATCCCAAGGCCTATCCTATTTAATATAAATGTACAAATCATGCGTCAGCATCACCAACTCCTTCATACGTGTGCTAATGTTTTCAAATTCTGTTAGAAATGACATTTGTTACAATTTTATCGAGCCAAGTGGGACTTTGAATTTAGGGCTCTCTTTAATTCTTTGATCAATAATCGGAGTTGACGATGACAATAAACTGTCTTTTTAAAAGAAAAAAAAAGGACCTTGCTCATAATGTCATTTTCGAAATTTACACAAACAAATGACGTAGTATAAGAATTGTGATAAATAGCATTATTTTGGCTTCGCATTTCATAGTCGACCCTAAAAAAGCTGAGAGTACGTTTTCATTGCATATTCTTTGCTCAAATTTTAAACTATTTATCTATTTTTAAACTGTGAAACATAAAAAATGCAATTAATTGTTGATTTAAATAGTTGAACGCTTAATTCTTTTAAGTAAAATTTTGAGTTTTATACCTATATAATTAATGCTATTTGAATTTGATTAATTATAATTATGATGGAGTTTTTAAATCGGGATAATTCTAGCGAAATAACATCAAAAGGTGCAAAAAAGTTGGAGCATGCTGTAATCGGCCGTCCAGTCAAAAGAGTATTGTTCACCATATTGTACTTTCGATGGGCTTTTGCTGTGAAAAGTGAAAAGAGAGCGAAAAAAGAACTAAGAAAGTCAATGCCAACATAACATCATAAAGACGGGATAAAGTCTTTTTGGTTGCTTTAGTTAGGAGTTATCGTTTTGTGATATATATATATATGCTTTTCATACCTGTAAAAGTTTTGTTCATACACGTCAATACACAAATGGACAAAGCAAGGGCAGATTTTTTGTTGTATTATCGTCACTCTCCTTCACCAGCCCGCCTTGTTACTTTGTAATGTTGAATAGTAGTTTCAATTCCCCCTTTTGGCTTGCAATTTCAAGTTCTTATTTTAATTGTAACTAACTCATCCAATTCACCACGTCTCTCTTCAGCCGCCGCATGCAAGCAGGCAATGTGTATATATATATATATATATATATATAAAGTACTTAGATGGAAGATTCACCAGCTTCTTAAGCTAGAATTTTTAAATAGGACGGGTACGCAATGCAAATAGAAAAAAAAAGTTTTTCATTTAATTTGCATATTTGATATTTAAGTTGTTGACAAGTGGAGTATTAAAAAAAAAAGTGAGAACTCGAGCAAAATGATATATTACTAAAGAGATGAAGGTTTGAGGCTTTGAGCTATTTATAATAGGCTAAACATACCAAGCGGCTAGGCATGAACTATGATCGTGGACACTGTTTGGTTGGTTAATAACTTATAGACCAATCGGCCTTAGTGGGACACATTTGGTTGAAGCTTGTATGTGTTGTAAGAGAGTGGATGTTTTAAATAGAATTTGTATGATTGGAGTAATTCTTGTCCTGTTGGGTTGGTTGTATTTTTGTTATGTCTATTAAAGTTGTTTTGATCTTGTTTGGCCCATATATATCTTTTCTCGGACCTCTGTAATGGATATATATTGTGAATATCAATAACACTGGGTATATCCTGACATTTCCACCTAAAATTGAAAATGGTATCAGAGCGGGTTCAATAACCTTAATTTGTTTCTTTCCTCTTCGATTATCTCTTGTGATGGCCACCCAAGGTGGAGCCGTCGTGCCGGGAGCAGAACAAATCAAGGGCAGCAATCAAAATTCTAATGACCCATTTTCATTGCAGACATCAGACAACCCTAACATGATTCTTGTAATAGTGATGTTAACCGATAACAATTTCCGAGCATTGGCTGTGAAAAACAAGTTGGGATTCATCAACGATGCCTTACCAAAACCTGCAGGTGAACTATAATGTGGCATAGGAAAGAGAACCGATGAGATGGTGTCATCTTGGATAATCAATTCGATATCAAAGGAAATTGCCAAGACCTTTGTGTACTCTTCATCAGCGAAGAAACTTTGGATGGATCTCGAGAAACAATTTGGAGAAAGCAATGGTTCACAAATTTATCAAATTCAACAATATATAGCATCTATGATGTAGTACCCACTATATTTTCAAGAATTACGATAAGTTTATTTTAGAGGAAATAATTTTCTTATCTGTTTAATTTTTGTATGCTTGTTGATATATATTATTGAAAATGCAAATTTTTATTTATAAAGTGCATAAATTATGAGATATGATGAATGTTATGATATGAAATTTATTCCTTAGATAAAATATGGCTTGAACATAAGTGGAATCTGAAAGAAACTGGGAGAAAAATAATGTTATATATGAGAAAATCCCTTTAAGGACTATTTTGAAAGGAACAAAAGTGAAAAGAAACTTAAAGGTTTAAGAGAAAGGATAATTTTTCCTTTAGTTTCCAATAGTAACGACGAACGCCGCCGCCTCGTTATCAGTAAACTGAATTATTAGAAGTGTCATTTTTATAAATAGTAAATTGAATATTTTATTAGTACATAGTATCAAATAGTATCCTTGACTTTTCTTATAAATAGGCCCTTCCATTTCACTTCTAAACTCACACCTTCAGTTTCTCTTCTCTCCTCTCCTCAAAACTTCTCTTGCTCCGACGTTAGGGCTCTGAGATTCTAGGTCTTTCTTCCTTAGCTTAGATTCAAGGTAAGAATACTATGGTCCTTTTCTATGCCTTTCAGATTTTAAAAGTTATTTTCTTAAGTATGCTCTGTGGTTGCGGCTTTGGCTGATCTTTCACATCAGAAAAAATGTCCTTAGCTACCTAAATGTTGTTTTGATTCTCTGATTACTGAAATAGAATGTAAACTGTGAAGAATACATGTCTAGGAAAGTTCTGGCTAAGGAAAGACATGGTTCTTAAGTGTGTCCATTGGGACTCTCCACTATTTCCTGGAAACTTATATGGTGTACTCTTTTACAGATTGTATTCTGTATTTCTGGTATAAATAGTACCTGTACATATGAATAGTAACCGTATGTATAAATAATATTTATACGTATAAATAGTAACTATATGTATGAATGGTAACTGTACGTATAAATAGTAACTATATGTATGAATAATATTTATATGTATGAATAGTAACTATATGTATGAATAATATTCGTACGTATGAATAGTAACTATATGTATAAATAATATTTGTACGTATAAATAGTAACTATACGTATTAATAGTAACTATATGTGTGAATAGTAACTATATGTATAAATAATATTCGTACATATGAATAGTAACTATACGTATTAATAGTAACTATATGTATAAATAGTATCCGTATATATGAATAGTGATTATACGTATAAATAGTATTTTGGTACAAAAGCAACCCTGACTTTTATATCTGATATTTATGAAAATCTCCGTAGTGGAACCTGAAATCCAGCTACGTACTCTTCTTTGTAGTAACTCGGAAAAATGACTTGGATACAGAATCTATGTGAGTGGATGACCTTGCTAACCGACTTTATTTACTTTTATTCCAAGTACAATATAAATTCCATCTCATATCGCAATTAGATTCTATATTTATTGATAATTGCTAGATAATGAAATTTATTGTTGATTTAAGATTATATTGATGAGAATTATGAATTGAGTATATAATACACATAGAATGGTTGAGGGCTTGACCAAAGATACCCATGCATGGAATTATACACATGGAATGGTTGAGGGCTTGACCCAAGATACCAATACATGAAATTATATACATGGAATGGTTGAGGGCTTTATTTCCCAAGATACCAGTGCATGTAATGATTGGGAATATAAGTGGAGACTGAATTCTTGAACATAAAATACAGAGGTATAGAAACCCTATATATAAAAATAAATGTTCTTATTGTGATTATGATTCTGGTATTTGTACTTGTGACATATTTATTATTGCACAGTCATTTAGTCACTGAGTTTTGATGAACTCACACTCTTTATGAACATTTTTTAGATACAGTGGATGAGAACAAAGGGAATCCACAAGAGGAATAGTATTCTATGAGGATACTTTCCACATTTTCTAGAGGGTTTATGAATCCAAAAGCTTAGGAATGCTCTGTAATCTCTATAGGTTACCTAGGCTTGGAAAATAATATCATATTGTAAGATATTTGGTTTGGTTTACTGTTCACTATGTTGAACTTTTATATGTATAAATATCTTTCTTGAAAAATTGTGTTATGCATTAGTATTAATCAGAGATTTTATGGGATACCATAGGGGTATACCCTCTAGTTTAAAGAATTATTCACATGCCCAAATTTGAGATGTGACATATGGAGTACGGAGAACTGTCGATGGTGATGTACTATGGAAAACTGAAGAAATTATGAGAAGAGTTGAATGTGTTACAAACGATTCCACAGTGTTTGTTATGAAGAATTGCACTTGTGATACCGTAGGTAATATGCTCAACATCATTGCTCAAAACAAGTTAATCCAATTTCTTATTGGGCTAAATGATGTTTATGATAACATCAAAAGCCAAAAATTCTTGACATGGATCCTTTACCCTCATGTTAATAAAGCGTGTTCTATGGTTCTGAGGGTAGAGAAACAAAGAAATGTTCAAACAAACCTCTTTGAAAACATAGATAACAGTGTTATGCCTGTAAAGACCACTTATAGGGTTATGGTCATCGACAGGGAAATAAAAAAAGATTTTAACAAGAAAGAAGATAGAATTTGTGACCATTGTAAGGAACTGGTCACACTATGGATAGGTGTTTTAAACTTCATGGATATCCTGAATGATTGATGCAATTAAAAAAGGAAAGAGGCAGTTCTTCAAAAGTGCAAATTAATTTGGCCAATAACCCTCTTGAAATAGGTCAGATGGTTGAAAAGAAAGGAAATGACACCAAATTGTCCCTTGTATTTTCAGACTTGCTGGTTCAACACAAAGTGAGCAAATTCTTGAAAATTGAGCAATATAGTGTCGAATAGGTGAATTTTGTCCACATCCTTGAATTCATAGGTAATACTTGTTCTAATCTCAATATTACTTTTGAAACAACTAGCAAATATTGGATTATAGATACTGGGGCTACTAGTCATGTGTGTACTTGTGAAAGCAAAATTCAAGATTCTTAAAAACTTGGGTAAGAGAATTAATATATGTAGGCCTGATGGAAGCATTAAAACAATTCGTAAATATGGTGATGCCTAAGAATTCAAAATGTTTTACTTGAACTATTGACAGTATTATTGCTGAACAATTTTGTGAGTTACATATGTCATTTTGGAACCAAAATTTTTTTGTGGATTCGTGACAAAATATTTTGTGGATATTGGCATATAAAATTTTTGGATCAATATGAAAATTTGAGAAACTATCTCATTGAGATGATAATATGATATATATGAAAATTGGAGTTAGTATTTTTCTAATGTTATTCCATGAAAACACTTCTATTGTACAAAGAGGTACAATAACGTTGAGTTATTGGTCACAAAATTTTAGATTGAGAAGTTACTAAATGATTATGTATAATTATGTTCTTGAAAAATATTATTATATGATGGATAAATATAGATGTGCATATACGTTATAAGTTTGATGCCTATCTATAATAATTATGAGTTTTTATATGAGGTATTATGTAATACCCAAGAAAAATAAAATATAAATATTTGTTTACAAACTACTGTTACTATTTCAGTATACGGTACTATTCACCCGTATAATACTATTTACGTATACGATACTGTTCATTATACAATCGAAATGTCAAGTACTAGATGTGGTTTGGTCATAAGAGAAAACTAGAAAGAAGTTTGTAGGAGAAAATGACGTTTTATGTGTAAAAATACCCTCAGGGACTAAATTGAAAGGACTGATTTGAAAAAGAAACTTAAAGGTTTAAGGTAAAAGGATAGTTTTTTCCTTTAAGTTTTCAATAGTAATAATAGAAAAATTTTCGGCCACTATTTGTACAGTAACTACATTATTAGAAATGTCATTTTTATAAATAGTAAATTGAATATTTTATTAGTGCATAGTGTCAAATAGTACCCTTGACTTTTGCTATAAATAGGCCCTTCCATTTCACTTCTAAACTCACACCTTCAACTTCTCTTCTTCTCTCCTTAAGTTTCTCTTACTTCAATGCTAGGCCTATGAGATTTTGGGCCTTTCCTTTTCAGCTTAGGTAAGGATACTATGCCCTTTCTATGTCTTTCAAATTTTAGAAGTTATTTTCTTAAGTATGCTCTGTGGTTGCGGCCTTGGCTGATCTTCCACATCAGAAAAACTGTCCTTAGCTGTTTATATGTTATTTTGATTCTCTGATTACCGAAATAGAATGTAAACTGTGAAGAATACATGTCTAGGAAAGTTCTGGCTAAGGAAAGACCTGGTTTTTAAGTGTGTCCAGTGTGACCCTCCACTCTTTCCTGGGAACTTACCTGGTGTACTCTTTTACAGATTGTATTCTCTATTTTTGGTATGAATAGTGACCGTACGTATGAATAGTGACCGTATGAATAGTAACCGTATATATGAACAGTAACCGTACATATGAACAGTATCTGTACGAAAACAATCCTGACGTATTTTCTCTAATCTTTCATGAAAATCTCCGTAGCAGAACACCGAAATTCACCTGAGAACTCTTGTCTGTAATGACTTAGAGAAGCGATGTTCGTACGGAATCCAGGTGAGTGAAACGACCCCGTTTTAATAAAGTTTTAGCATTACTGGTGATAAAAAGTATGTCGTAGGACACTCCCAAGATTCACAGGGAGAAATTGGATTCAGAATGACGAATATAATGAGATAATTAATCCAGAAGTATGGATAAGAAAAAGTAAGTATCTCATGATGATGTGAAGATTGAATCTCTTGAATTGTGGTTTATAAAGCTATAATATAGTTATATACTATACCTGTTATATGGATGAATATTATATTAAACTTCTGATTATGATATGAAATGCTATTGATTGTGATTGAGCGGGACAGTACCCCCTCTCACGGCAAGGCGGAAAACCCGGTTGACAGGGTGTCTTGACCAATGAGTGTGGAGACAACGATTCCCTCAGTAGGGATATAGCCCGGATTGGTGATAAATCCGTGAGGCGCCCTAGCTAAGAGGATGAGGTTGTGCGTCATGGCGGAAATATACATAATTGGTGAGCCGGCCTGTGTGCGCTCTCCGGGATATATTGCCATTGACGAGTACTAGTAACGTTTGTTGAATTGGATGAATTTTTATCTTGTATGTAAGAGGATGATGTTGTGCGTCATGGCGGAAATATACATAATTGGTGAGCCGGCCTGTGTGCGCTCTCCGGGATATATTGCCATTGACGAGTACTAGTAACGTTTGTTGAATTGGATAAATTTTTATCTTCTGTCTATTGGTTGAGTATGAGCCTTTGGATATGCTTGCATGACTGGTAATGTATTTGAATTTTATTAATGCGAGGCCGATTCTCTCATTGAGTTTAAAAGCTCACATTGTTTGTACAACCTTTTTGTTCAGATCAGGTTGCCATCGAAGAATATCTGCTAGAGGAGTAGATCACTTTGGACCTTCCCGTTGTCGGGTAGACCTCTCTTCTGTTATAGATTATGTTGCTCTGTAATCGTCTAGGACATCTAGTTCAGGGGTTCGACATTTGGCTTGTATGTCAGTATAATAATGTATTTTAAATTGATAATCTATGATTACATGCAAATCATCTCTATGATTTTCAGATAAGAAAATTTGATATATTTATCGGAAGGCTTACAGTGATGAGAGATTCATCATTGTGCCGGTCATGTGCCCAGAAAACGGGTCGTGACAAAGTTGGTATCAGAGCAATGGTTGTTAGGTCTCCTAGTGATTACAGAGCAAGGTAACCTTAGTGGGACCTCCTCTATCGTTGTGAACCCAGGCACAACTATAGAGAGACGGCTCTACTGAAGGTCCTGTAGGATGTTTTCATTTCCTTTCCCTCCGAGACTTATCTCTTCTTAGAAATTATGTTGTCAGGTTTAATTTTAGATATATGTGGCTACACTTTTGAGCTTAGTAAAGGAAAGGTTATTACTTGTTTTGATTCCGTTGTTGTCGGATCAAATTTTTATATGGTGGATTTTATAAGCTGAATTCATGATTGAATTTGTGTAGCTATATTATTTTAGGATACCAGCCAATAAAAGAAACCACTCGCATTAAAAACAAAAAAAACTGAAGGATTACATTGCAAAAAAGAAGAAGTTTACTCATGCATGAGTAATCTAAAAGCGAGGTGGTCTTGGATTAGGAGGGTTGTATTGTATCATCACCCCTCGACCATTCCTTGGAGCAAGGGACATAGCAATGTCGCGGAGGGTAGTGTAAATCCCATTCATACAATCAACACTTCTTTGTTGTTGATTGCAGAAGCACTGGGTAGACCAATAGAAGAACCTGTCTATTCTTGAAGTCATTTCTGCATGATTGCGTTTAGTTAACTTCTCCAGGTCTCCTATCATCTTTTTCAGATTTTTCACCTCCTGCTCTAGACAGGCGATTTTGTCCTCCGAGGTATGGCCCGTGCTAGTCTCCTCAGCTTCCTCGATCTTCTTCATTTTCTTCTCCTTCTGTTTCTCTGGAGACCCCTCAAAAGGTCTTTTGCCCTTGTCTTTGCCCAGACTTAAGTTTAAGTCGAGCTCTTCTTCCTTAGCCTATACTGTGAGATCAATGTACTTCCTTGAGGCCATGATTTGGAAAAATTTAGAAATTTTTGTAAGAGTATGAGGCGAGAGGAATACTAGGGGATTGTAGGCTCGGAGATTATTACTCTGTGGTAACTGAGAACGCTGGGATGATTTTTATAGAGAAAAATTAGTACTTAGAGACAAAGAAGATATCTTTTCACCGCACCCCTACACGATCAACCTATGGATTTCTGCAAGCTGGAAGCCAGAAGTCTAGGGTAGGCGTGCACACCAACAATGCGTCGCATTAATGCAAAAACCACGAAAGTCAGTATTCGGTGGATTTGCGGCCGATTTTACTCGGTTTTCCCATTTCTCCCGTTGGCATTTTCCGAAATTCAAAGAAGTTGATAACATAGCCATCAAAGATTGCCTTGGATGCTTTTATGATGAACTGAAATACATTTCTCCGTTTTTGTTTTGTTCTTAAGAGCCTTCAGTTGAGTATAATATACATAATTGATTGAATCATGTTGTAATTACATGTATGTATGTTATTCATGCATAATGAGTGAAGGCTACGATCAAGGAGAATATGTGATGATCCTACATATACTCATAGAGATGTGAAATCAAAATGACTTGGATAGAATAAAATGTGTAGATGATGATATATCTTCATGGTTACACATACTTACATATAATGCTCTCGTGGGCAAATGAAAGGCAGTGATTTCCTTACATCATGATAATACTTACTGCATGTGACCGTAAGCAGTTAACTTTGTTTTAATATATTGATATACATATATTATGTGTAAATCCAGAATAAAGACACCGATCAGAATCTAAGATAAGGCTAATATGAGACTACCCGATCATAGAGGGACATCGTGATATGGGATTACAGGATAAAACAAGTTAGAGGGAGAAAATCTCAGACTGAAGAGCGTAGTTAGTCAAAAGTTTGAGAAAGGTCAAGATTAGCCGAAAATTTTTTGAGGAAATCTTTGACTTATGTTAATTGCATTTACTATTTATCTGCATGTCCGACATTAATTGCTGGCATTGCGACATATGTGATCTGTAAACCTTATAGCGAGCGGCGTATAGGTTGTGGTGGCTTTAGCTCCAGGGGCTTCGGGTTGTCTATAAATCTTGTATGCCCTTTACCCTACTCATCGCACCAAGCAAACCTACTTCTTTCATTACATACCTATTTCTCAATCTCCATTCCTTTCTCATTCGAAGTTATTTCTGAGATCCCTAGAGAAATGGCCGATAATAAGTCTTTCAACTTGAATTTTGAGACTGGCAATGTAGAGCTTGATTTAAATCTAAGTCTCGGAAACAACAAAGGGAAGAGACCTGTAGACAGGTCACCAGAAATAAAGAAGAGAAAGAGGGATGTAATAGAGTTGGAGGAGGACAGTACTGCAACATCCTCAGAAAATAAGCTTGCATTCCTGGAACGTAAGATAGAGAGCCTGGAATACAAGATAGAGGACCAGAAGCGACTAATAAGTCGTCTCTTTGAAAACCAAGAGAAACTGATAAACCGTCGTTTCGGGGAACTGGCTAATCGAGTTGATAGACATTCAATGTTTGCAACTCAAAATTTTCGTGACCAACAAGCAAGGTGTATTGACTGTATGAACGGAGTGACTTATGCTCTTCGCCAAATTTCTCAGGCGCTTCCTCCAGAAACTCTTTCTAGGCTGCAACGATTAGCTTCCTCCTTAAGGTCTGAAGCACCTTCCTCTTCTAGACCTGGAGCACCTTTTACATTTCAAAAGCCTCCTCGTCCTTAATTTATTTTTCTTTTGTTTGTACCTAAAGCTACATTTGGTGTAAGCTTCACGTATTAAAATTATCTATGTACTAGAAATAAAATTTAAGTTAGTATCTAGATCTTCTTTGTTGAAGTGATTCATTTTACTGAAAGAACTTGAGGAATGAGAAGATATTGGACTTGTTATATTTCATACTTGATTCTAAAGCATAGTATAGTAATATCTTTTTGACTGAGCAGAGTTACTAAAATGATATTTCATTGCACTTCTGAGCTATGGAGGAATGCTGAATAAGTATTTTATGAACCTATAGAACTATGGGTTTGCCCTAATCATTGAAGGGATACGACTCTATATGAGTCATTGAGGTGAGAGGAATTTCTATATATATTTATTTTATAATTATGCATGAGGAGTATGTTATTTACTTAACTCATTTTCTGGGATTGTTCTTCCTAGAGAATTATGTAATGATTTCATTTTATATAACGCCTTCAGCTGAGAGTGTTGCCTTAAGGTAGAAGGATCGCCTTCGGGCAAGAGTATTACCTATGACCAAAATGATGCCTTCGGATAGGGTGCTTGTATTCGTAAAAGTTATAAGCTATGTGTGTGGAAACATGTATTCTGATATTCAATGTGAACTGGAAAGACCACGTGCCACTTTTGAGATGACACCTATTTGAGGTTTTACATAGAGACAGTTCGTCTCTGATTAGGTGGTTTGAGTTTGGTAAAGGTTATGAGGATGAGACACTTTATGGTACAAAAGGTTGTGGAGAAGATTAAACTGATGAGGAAGAGATTACTTGCTGTCTAGAAAAGGCAAAAGTCTTATGCAAATTATTGATAATGCGGTTTAGAGTTCACAGTCAATGGTATACTATTCTTGTAAATCTCACCAAGGGTGTGATAAGGTTTTGGAAGAAAGAGATGCAAAGGATGAGATATGGACGAAGTAATCACATTTATTTCAGTCTTGAGATGAGTTTTGAATTCGGGGGACCGAATTCTCTTAAGGGGGTGATAATGTAATACCCAAGAAAAATAAAATATAAATATTTGTTTACAAACTACTGTTACTATTTCAGTATACGGTACTATTCACCCGTATAATACTATTTACGTATACGATACTGTTCATTATACAATCGAAATGTCAAGTACTAGATGTGGTTTGGTCATAAGAGAAAACTAGAAAGAAGTTTGTAGGAGAAAATGACGTTTTATGTGTAAAAATACCCTCAGGGACTAAATTGAAAGGACTGATTTGAAAAAGAAACTTAAAGGTTTAAGGTAAAAGGATAGTTTTTTCCTTTAAGTTTTCAATAGTAATAATAGAAAAATTTTCGGCCGCTATTTGCACAGTAACTACATTATTAGAAATGTCATTTTTATAAATAGTAAATTGAATATTTTATTAGTGCATAGTGTCAAATAGTACCCTTGATTTTTGCTATAAATAGGCCCTTCCATTTCACTTCTAAACTCACACCTTCAACTTCTCTTCTTCTCTCCTTAAGTTTCTCTTACTTCAATGCTAGGCCTATGAGATTTTGGGCCTTTCCTTTTCAGCTTAGGTAAGGATACTATGCCCTTTCTATGTCTTTCAAATTTTAGAAGTTATTTTCTTAAGTATGCTCTGTGGTTGCGGCCTTGGCTGATCTTCCACATCAGAAAAACTGTCCTTAGCTGTTTATATGTTATTTTGATTCTCTGATTACCGAAATAGAATGTAAACTGTGAAGAATACATGTCTAGGAAAGTTCTGGCTAAGGAAAGACCTGGTTTTTAAGTGTGTCCAGTGTGACCCTCCACTCTTTCCTGGGAACTTACCTGGTGTACTCTTTTACAGATTGTATTCTCTATTTCTGGTATGAATAGTGACCGTACGTATGAATAGTGACCGTATGAATAGTAACCGTATATATGAACAGTAACCGTACATATGAACAGTATCTGTACGAAAACAATCCTGACGTATTTTCTCTAATCTTTCATGAAAATCTCCGTAGCAGAACACCGAAATTCACCTGAGAACTCTTGTCTGTAATGACTTAGAGAAGCGATGTTCGTACGGAATCCAGGTGAGTGAAACGACCCCGTTTTAATAAAGTTTTAGCATTACTGGTGATAAAAAGTATGTCGTAGGACACTCCCAAGATTCACAGGGAGAAATTGGATTCAGAATGACGAATATAATGAGATAATTAATCCAGAAGTATGGATAAGAAAAAGTAAGTATCTCATGATGATGTGAAGATTGAATCTCTTGAATTGTGGTTTATAAAGCTATAATATAGTTATATACTATACCTGTTATATGGATGAATATTATATTAAACTTCTGATTATGATATGAAATGCTATTGATTGTGATTGAGCGGGACAGTACCCCCTCTCACGGCAAGGCGGAAAACCCGGTTGACAGGGTGTCTTGACCAATGAGTGTGGAGACAACGATTCCCTCAGTAGGGATATAGCCCGGATTGGTGATAAATCCGTGAGGCGCCCTAGCTAAGAGGATGAGGTTGTGCGTCATGGCGGAAATATACATAATTGGTGAGCCGGCCTGTGTGCGCTCTCCGGGATATATTGCCATTGACGAGTACTAGTAACGTTTGTTGAATTGGATGAATTTTTATCTTGTATGTAAGAGGATGATGTTGTGCGTCATGGCGGAAATATACATAATTGGTGAGCCGGCCTGTGTGCGCTCTCCGGGATATATTGCCATTGACGAGTACTAGTAACGTTTGTT
Source organism: Biancaea sappan (assembly GCA_037074585.1). NCBI lineage: Eukaryota > Viridiplantae > Streptophyta > Magnoliopsida > Fabales > Fabaceae > Biancaea > Biancaea sappan. The sequence continues at coordinate 21,544,957 of CM073501.1, read as the reverse complement.
GAATTGGATAAATTTTTATCTTCTGTCTATTGGTTGAGTATGAGCCTTTGGATATGCTTGCATGACTGGTAATGTATTTGAATTTTATTAATGCGAGGCCGATTCTCTCATTGAGTTTAAAAGCTCACATTGTTTGTACAACCTTTTTGTTCAGATCAGGTTGCCATCGAAGAATATCTGCTAGAGGAGTAGATCACTTTGGACCTTCCCGTTGTCGGGTAGACCTCTCTTCTGTTATAGATTATGTTGCTCTGTAATCGTCTAGGACATCTAGTTCAGGGGTTCGACATTTGGCTTGTATGTCAGTATAATAATGTATTTTAAATTGATAATCTATGATTACATGCAAATCATCTCTATGATTTTCAGATAAGAAAATTTGATATATTTATCGGAAGGCTTACAGTGATGAGAGATTCATCATTGTGCCGGTCATGTGCCCAGAAAACGGGTCGTGACATATTATGTGCTATATTAAAACACACATAAGTTGAGCTACTTTTTTTCTTACAAATTTAAAATTATTTAAAAGTGTGTGGATATTATTTGCAAAACCTATGTAGCATGATTACAAGGAAAAGGAAATGAATTTTAAAACCTTTGTTTGTGTTCTTTGTTATACTGTGTATAAATTTCTTGTCTTGATAAGTGTGTGATTGTTTGTCTGTATATGTATGACATGTTTAATTTTTACATTAGCATAGATGATACAAAAAAACAAATATTTCTTTGATTGTGTTCATATGAAAGACATGATTGAAGTAAATGTGATTTGGAGGTTGAAATCATAAGAAATGTGATAGCAATTTGATATCGTAAGAACATTATGTTCAGAAGTGCTTTAAAAGTTTGATTATTTTAATGACAAATTGGTGAATATCTCATATGATTTCAACACTAATTAAGGAAAACAAATGTGAGTCTATTGCATTTAATGAACTTCACCTAGCATGACATATCATATGTGTCAGATGAATGTCTATATGCACGCAATTCTAATAAAAGAGTTAAGAGGTACCATGAATTATGGTATCATATAAAGTGTATTTCTCATTGTATCAGAAAAATACATTGATTTTAACTGAATACCTTATTTAGATGAAACAAAATCCACTATTGTTTAAGCCTCACCCTTGGAGGTGGGATGATATCTTGAAGAGCAGTCAATTAAAATTTTAGATTCACTCTAAAATCAGAGTTCAGTACTCTAGAGTTGACTGAAAATAAGACTAAGTAGTTAAAAACTTCTTACTAAATGTTTCTATTAGGTATGAGCCCAATTATGTCTTATCTATATATTGTGATTGTCAAGTGACAATAGCTATTGTGAAATACATAACTTTCAATGGTAAGAGCAGACACTTATGTATGAGACACAAATTGAAATACTGATCGGTCCTATGAAGTCAAAAGTGAATTTAGCCAATTCTCTGACTAAACATGCATATAAGAAGGAAATCAATCCTTCACACATTAAGGGGAATGAAATTTAAACCAATTGATAATTAACAATGATAGTAACCCAACCTTTATGATTGGAGATCCCATAAAAAATGTTCATATGAGTAATAATAAGTCATCTGTTAGTTTTACTAGTACTATTTTCTTAGCCTCTTTCCTATAGTGTTAAGTGTGAAAGTGCTAGAATGTATTGATTGAGAGGTTGAGTGAAAGCTCTTAATGATTTTCATAGTCCTTCCTTAAAGGTAATATATTCATTATAGATACACTTGATGAAATCATCTATATGAGTGTAGGAGTAGGGCCGCTCCTATAAGATATTAATAAAATCTTTAGAGCACTCATGAACATCATACACGCATACAGCGATGTTAACAACATAAATTGTGGGGATAAGATGATACTGGCAAGGCCTCTAACCTACAACAAGAGTTGTTGATTTATAGAAGTTATATGCTTTACCATTAATTCTATGAGTTAAGTCTTATTCGTCTAAAATATGTTCATAGTCCAAAAGACACCAAACTCGATGCTTATATACCTATAGGTGTAACCTAGTGGTTTTTAAAAACTTATTTTTAAAATATGTGAGAGATTGTTGTGAAAAATAGATATTTCAAAAAGAATATTTAAAATTGTGAAAATATTCTTGAAATATTTATAATCTTTAATTAAAAATTGTTGCAATTAAATATTTTTGACTACCACTTGAGTTATTTCTTTAAATTAGGTGCACTACTTATCTAAACTCTCTCATTCAAGTTTTCTACTCGTTGTTTTCATTAGGTTATAGAGTTTATTTTTTGCTGTTCTGGTACCAGTGTTTCACCCAAAAGGACATGTTTAATCTTGAGAAGAAATTCTACAAATGCGGAATAATTTCTTTAAGAATATTAGGTTAATTCTTGGTTTGTTAGGCTTACTGTATTTTTGTTTTGTCTGTTAGGTCGTTATCCTGTATAGCCCGACGTAGCTGATCTTGTTTGGCCCGTTTATATCTTTTCTCAGACCCCTGTAATGGATTAGTATTGTGAATATCAGTAACACCGCGTACAACCCAGCACTTCCACTGAAAACCAAAGAGTTTTGGGCACCCTTTGGTGAGATGCCGTGTCCTGAAATATTTTGTTGATTAATATTGAGCATGTGCATGATGAACTTGAACTTAAATGAGATATGCGAGACGTAATATCAAGCTGGATGGAATATATTTTATCATATATACAGAAGAAAAAGGAAAAGGTGCTTTTTGACATATAGTTGGCAATTTGGACAAGAATTTATAAATTCCTTCTTCCTCTTAGGATTCACACGCCACCAATAAGACTAGTCACGTACACACACAAGTTGCTCTCTGCCTTTCCTTAGAAATCATTATCTGGTTTTCTTACATATATATATATATATACTCAACTTGATAGCCAATGTGTGGTGAATTCCGTGTCATGCTTGGTGTGGTTATATTTACAATCTCATGGCCAATTTAAAATTTTAAATTAGTCTCTTAAATATGATTTTTTGTCTTCTGTTTCGTTCTGTAAGCATCCTAAGTTGTTAAATCCATCAACTTAATCGTTTGCGATATAGTATCTTATGTCAATTGACTTTTTTAATTATCCTATGACTTCTTCTTTGTAGTATTTTAAAAATTGTTTGGGTATTAATTTCGAACTTTTATAAATTGGATAATTAAGAGAACTAACAACCATGTGAGGCGTTAATTTATTACAACTAAAGCTATTTCAACATTAATTGTATTGATAGATCTAAGGATTTCAACTACTTAGATTGAAAAGTTTTTAAAAAATCATAGTAATTAGTATGTTAGAATAATAATAAAAAAAAAAAGAATAACAAAACATTTATTTCTTTTATTATTCTAACTTTTTTTTTAAAAAAAAAGAATGTAGTTTATTCCAATCAACAATCAACTAGATTATTTTTATATACAGATAAACTAAACATGCTGATGTGTTTATTGGAGACTAAGAAGCAAATTGAGTACGGATCCACTAAGGGAGGGGTGATTTACTTAAATTTTAAAGCGTAAATAAGATTTTTGTTGGATTTAAAAGTTAAAAGAGAATAAAGTCTACAATTCCCTAAATTTGAAGGAATTTTGTGCATAAAGAAAATGTAAGATTGAAAAGAATAAATAAACTACCGAACTTGTAGTTTAAGTAATATGAAATTAAGAAGTATGGATACAAAGATCAGGTTCGATTGAGCCCCATTGTAATGAAAAAAAAAAAAGAGAAGGAATAAATAAGAAAAAAGAGAATAAAAGAGAGGAAAAGCGTTGGTGTTGGAGAGGGGAAGAAATATGAATAGAAAGGAAATGAAGGGACAAAAAATGATGTGGGAAATGATGATGTGGGTGGGTGGTGAGTGGTGGATGGTGAAAGTACAGAAAAGAAGAAGAGAGGAAGAAGAAGGGACCACGTTACCCTCTCTCTCTCCCTCTCTCTCTCTCTCTCTCTCTCTCTCTCTCTCTCTCTCTCTCTCTGACACACTTACACCACAGTACCACTCTGTCAGATCACCACTCTGTATTCTCAATTAAAACCCACTTGGATTTTCTGACTCCAGCACAGAATATGAGGCACTATGCTCACCAAAAACAAAAAACAATTCAAATTCAAATTCATAAATATTCCCATTTAATTCTTTATACCTGTACTTACCTTTGTGTTACACATAATAGACTTTTTTTTTTTTTACCAAGTAATATAGTCTCATTTTCATGTGAGTCTTATTTGATTATACAACTATGCTTATCCAATCTATCTTGCAAGTGAAATTTATGTAAACTGCACCTCATCATACTTTCTTGTTTTGCCAAGCATGAAATCTAAAGATAGGTTTTAGAGTAAATTTTAATAATAACTTTTTTAACTTGTTTAAATTATATTTGATATTTTAATTATTATATAAAATTATACTGGATTCTTCTTTAATTTATTCTCTTTTAATTGATGAAATTAATTTTTTTCACAATAAATCTTCTTTTAAAGATAAAATTATTCGAAAATTTTTATTGTCATGTTAAAAAAAAATCACACTCTCATGTTAGGGTTTAAAATTAACATGTATTATTATTTTTAGAATAAAATTATAATCTCATATTTTTTTTATAGTAATATGATAGTACAAATGTAATTTAGTCAATTTTTTTAAAAAAATCATATTTTACTTAATTTTTTAATTTTTTTTACATATTGTATATTTACCTTAAAAAGAATTATATAAGTCATTCGAAGACAAATAAAGGACAGACTTTTTAGGTGGACACGTGACATAACGAATGTGAAGGCATTATGCTTTTATTATATATATTTGATTTTTGTAAAAAAATCACAGTCACATGGCTGAGGTTCTCTAATGTGAAAAAAGGCATTAGATTCTGTTGCCACCTTCTCATGTTGCTGTTGGTGTTTCTGATTCTCCCCTTTCTATGAATCTCCATCATTTCATTGGCTTCTTCTCTGAAACCCCCCATTTCTCTATTTTTTATTAATTCTGTCCTCTCTCCCTTTTTTTTTTTTTTAAATTCTGCTAGTTTAATTTATTTACATATTAACCTGTAGCTCACTGGGTACTATGCAATGGTTTGTAAATAAATAATTTTTTATTTAAAAAAATAGACTCATTCAAAAAAGAATTAATTTTTTTTACAAAATTTGTATAAATAATCTTATTTTATCATATTTTTATATTTTATAATATTATATTCAATAAATATAATAAATTTAGATATAAAAATTTTTATAATTTGTTAAAAATAAATATAAAATTCTTAATTTTAAATATAATATAGTTAATTTAAAAAATTATATAAGAATTAAAGTTATTGATTATTTAAAAATATTAAACAAGTAATGTTTTACATATATAAATTGTATTTTAATAAAAAAATTATTAAATTTTTATACTAAAAAAATTTTAAAATTATACATTTAAATGTAATTTTTTTTAGAAACAAAAAGAGTGGCCCACATCCCGCGGGCCATGGTAAGCAGTCTAAATTTTTAATAAAGAGATTTGTAATCGTTCTGTTTATCTTTGACCCATGACAAACTGGTTTATATCAGCCTATTTGATAGAGCTAATATTAATCAACATCGATTAGTTCAAATGATTTCATAGTTATTCTCGTTAACTAAGATTTCAAGTTTGAATCTTGAAAATAGAAAAAATCAACTTTTAAAAAATTTTACATCTTTATAATTTGATTTGACCTAAATCAATTTGATTATAAATGTAAAATTTAATAGATTTTCGAATACTGAGATGATTTTAAAAAAATTAATATACTAATTTTATATATTAATTGCTTAGAGGCTGGTGATGGTACCATATGACAAAGAATTTTGTTAAGCACAAAAGTAAGTTGCTGTAATTTTAAGAAAAGATTTAAAAAATGACTCGGAATATAATATTTCCTAGGGAAGATGGATACTTTAGGATATGAACTTGTAAATTCATTTTTGGTATGAGTAGTGTGGAGTGTGTTTTAGTATTATTTTTATTTAATTTTTATCATGTGATCTAATTTATTTATTAAAAAGTTACATAATTAATTTCAAAATATGGATAAATTGGATTCTATAAGAAAATTAAAAAATTAGGAGTGAAATTTTCTCATCTCAAATTTATTAAATTTTAGTTATAAAATATTAGAAACTGAATAAAAACAAAAAGAAAATTGTCTCAAAAAATTATGTGACTAGATTTTTGAAATGAAAATTGCAACGAACTAGATACAAACTAAACATAAAAAGGCCAATATCAAGTAGATTTGAGATAGAGTTTTTTTTCATATCTAGTTTCATTTTAATAGCAAATTTTAAGCAAAAATGATTTATTTATCAAAACATAAATAATAATAGTACTAAATTTTTAGCACTATAAAAATATAATAAACATTTCTCCACCCCAAACTCACAAGTATGTGGAATTGTTTTCTAAATAATATAATATAATTATCTTTGCATAAAAAATAATTAGTCATTAAACAATAACAATTTTGAAATTAGAAGATATAATTAACTTTACATGTAGTCATTGCGTGTGAAAATGCTAGTATGACTACTAATTGGCGTCTAAAATTAAAAAAGCGTATATATATATATGGTGCAATCTTTTTTTTTCTTTTTCTTTCTTTTTTTCAGTTAATGGCCTCTTTTCTTTTTTCTTTTTCCCTACCAAATCATTAAAAACGATGTAAAAAATAAAAGCAGTAAATTTGTAATACAATTTCGGTGATTGAGTTTCACAAATCAAAATGACACTGAATCGTTAAGCTTGGAATTGTAATTTTACCATAAATTCTGCAGTACTCGTCTATGTGAATTCTTATTTATTTTTTTATGAGAGTGTAAATTAATTATATTAAAAAAACTTAAAGATGAAGGAACATTGTGTCGTTAATATATGGCAAAAGTTTGAGATTGAGAGCATCTTTCTACCAAAAGTTGATCCACTTTATAGGAAAACGTGCGAGGTTGGGTTGATTTATAACCATTTAAAATCAAGAGGCATTATGGGAATTCCATATTTATTTTAAAAAAATAGATGTAATTTTTTATTTTGTTATTCATTTTTTTAATTTCATCGATATATGATTTTTAAACATAATTATATGTTTTAAAGCTTTTTTATTCTAAATTATCAATAATAAAAAATTCATTTAATTTATAATCTAAATTATGTGGAATCAGAAAAATATAAAATTCTTTTAATGTTAATTTTTTATTTATAATATTTGAATTTAATATTTTACTTCAAAAAAAAAGCGTTCAATCACCTCAATTAATTAGTGTTAGTCTTTATAATATAATATTGTATATCGTATTTTCTAAACTTTTTGTTACAAATGTTAATTTTTAATAATAGTAATAAAAAATTTAATTATAATCCATTTATAAAGGGATGAGTTTGAGAAAAACTCACTGGATATGGTTTTATGATGGCATCCAATTCCAAACTCGAAATGGCTCTCAAAGAAAAAGATGAAAGTGATGGGTTTGATTTGATTGTATATAGAATCTTTTAATTAATATGTTCAGATCAGATGGTGTTCTAATTAATTTATTTTCTTATCTCCAATAATTTATTTGTCAATTTGATCATTGATAATAATTGACAATAACTAATATTTTGGTCAATTTCTTTCTTTTTTTAGTCCAACAGTTTCTAAACATGTTATTCACGTCAAAATATTGTTTAAAAAATAAAAGCTATCAAAGTCTATGCCGCTTTGGCCAAAAAAAAAAAGTCTATGCTGCTGAAATAATTGATAAGATGAAAATTCAAATATATGATATATACATAGTCATATATTACATACTCACTTCTATTATTGATTTTTTTACAGTTTTTTTATTAAAGATAATTCAGCTTGATACAATATTGGGTACTAAATTTTTATCTTATGAGAGAGAGCATGATTTTGAGTACATCGAATATTCAAATCATTAAGGTACGTTAATATAATTTATTACCTAATAAATTTGGAAAATAGTGTCAATCCTTTTAGTAGGAAAAAATGAAACAATTATTTCTTCTCTTAATATATGTTTGCTAATACATTTCTTACAACGAATTTTTTTTTCCATTAAATGTTAATAAAAATGAGCATTATCATATATGACGGTTTTCAGAGAAAATCAATAAATGGCTTGATATTCAATCTCTTTAATTTAATTTTAAATATTTTTAAAAATAAACTATAGTGTTTTTTATTATATTTTTAAAAATAATAAAAATAGTGAGAACTTAAAGTCATTTAACTTTCTATTACTTCCCAATCTCCCGTATACATTTTAACCTCTCTTATATTTTATTTTATTAATCTACTAACATTTTTAAAAATTATTTACCAAATGACTCCAAGTCCTATATAATATACAATTGTATAGATAAAGAGTTGAAATCAGAACACTTAAAAAGCTATGTAATAAGCTGAATAAGTCAAATAAATAAATAAATAAATTATGGAAATGATTTAATTTTGTTGAAAAAAATCTTTGAATTATTTAAAGTTATTTATGACAACGAATATACGTATGCGTCTGTATTAAATTTTTGTCTCAATTTTATTGCAAAAATAAATTATCAATTTCTTTATTTAAATCAAACTAAATATTACTTTTTAGGGCTACAAAATTTAAAACAAGTTCAGTATTCTTATATGCCATGTTAGAAATCAAAATATGCCCACAAAACACATCAGTAATAGGGAAAAAAACAAAAAACGAAAAAACAAAAGAAAGAGGAAGAAGGAAAGACAATAATAACTAATAATTAATAAAGGCGAAAACATGGAATAGAGTAAAATGGAGGGCCATATCTGCAAAAATAAGCAAATTTTATCAGTTTTTAATTTTTTTATAAAGTGTAACAAGTCTTTCCCAGTTCTTCAGTTACCTTACCTCGCTTTCTTCCTTCCTTCCTTCCTTCTCGCTGCTTTCCGGCAACATGTTTTGACGGCACGGGAATCCCGTCGAATCGTGCGGCGGCAGAGTATCTGAGATCCGACCGTTCATTCAACTTGCCGGTACGGCCATATCTGTGTTTGTACTAATCTCCGCTTCTCGAGGATCAATTTTTTAATTTTAATTTGGATCGGAGTTTGGGCACTTTTTTTTTTTTGAATTGGATCAGAGGAAACCCCTGCAGTCAAATCTGTTTTCTGTATATTTTACTGTTTCAAGCATAATTGTTCATTTGTTTGTTCAGTAATTGATGTTCGTTTCGTTTTTTCTTTCTCGCGAATTTGCAGATAATTCTGTCTCCATGGCTGGAAATCAGATGAGGAAAATTTCTGGGAGGTCTCGCTAATTTGCTGGTATCACCAGAATTTCAAATCTATATCGCCGATTCATTTTATGTTGTACTCATTTCTTTTGATCCGAGATTATGATGCAAATTGAGAAGCTATAAGGTTATTGGTAATCCTAACTGAAGTTCTAAAACTGGGGGAAAGAATACATAGATAGAGTTTGGTTGCATATAGATACTGGAATTTATTTTCATGGTATAGGTATAGGTTGCATATTAAGGAATTTGAACATAATATTGGTATATGATTATGCCATCGAAGGTTGCTTCTCGTCTGCTATGGTTTTGTTGGAATACATTGTAAATTTCTAGACATGAAAGACGAAATACGTTTGGATTGTTCTATGCAGGAGGATGAAAAGAAAGAGAATAACTTGTTGAAAATGAATACAAGAGATGGGGTGAATGTGGGTAGTTCTAGATTGAAACCAAATGATTCGCTTCTCCCTGGTCTTATTGACGATGTTGCACTAAATTGTCTTGCATGGGTTAGTAGATCAGATTATGCCTCACTATCATGTATAAATAAAAGGTACAATAAGCTGATTAAAAGTGGTTATTTATGTGGGTTGCGGAAACAGCTGGGAATTCAGGAGGATTGGGTTTATTTGGTGTGCGATCCTAGGGGATGGGAGGCATTTAACACCATGGAAAAGAACTGGATGTCATTACCTAAGATGCCGTGTGATGAGTGCTTTAACCATGCAGACAAGGAGTCATTGGCTGTGGGCAGTGAATTGTTGGTTTTTGGCAGGGAATTGCTGGATTTTGCTATTTGGAAGTATAACTTGATCTGCCGGGGCTGGGTAAAGTGTCAAGAGATGAACCGACCTCGTTGTTTGTTTGGCTCTGGTAGTCTTGGTTCAATTGCTATTGTTGCAGGTGGAAGTGATAAAAATGGAAATGTTCTAAAATCTGCCGAGTTGTATGACTCTTCCTCAGGTATATGGGAACTCTTACCAAATATGCACACACCACGTAGACTGTGCTCTGGTTTTTTTATGGATGGCAAATTCTACGTGATTGGTGGAATGTCCGGTCCTAATGCTTCGTTAACTTGTGGAGAGGAATATGATCTTGAGACAAGAAATTGGCGGAAAATAGAGGGTATGTATCCATATGTTAACAGGGCTGCTCAGGCACCTCCACTTGTGGCGGTTGTGGATAACCAGTTATATGCAGTTGAGCATCTAACCAACATGGTGAAGAAATATGACAAGGAGAAGAACACCTGGAACGACTTAGGAAGGCTTCCTGTCCGAGCAGATTCTTCAAATGGGTGGGGCCTAGCTTTCAAGGCTTGTGGAGAACAGATTCTTGTTGTTGGTGGTCAAAGAGGTCCAGAAGGTGAAGCTATTGTGCTGAACTCATGGCGTCCTAAGACAGGGGTCAAGAATGGCACCTTAGATTGGCAGGTTCTTGGTGTAAAGGAGCATGTTGGGGTGTTTGTGTACAATTGTGCTGTTATGGGTTGTTGATATACTTTTAGATTGACTCAACAGAAGATATTGGTATCTACAATCTGACGTAGCCTTGAAGGGTGCTTCCAGGTGCATTCACTTCATGTACCAAGTTAATTGTTGCTGGGATAGGTCTCTAGTGGAGATTTTTTTTTTTTTAAAACATGGTTTATTTGAAAGTGTTTCTCACTTTCATTAACCATCTTTTTTATTGTCTTTCAAGATCACTGAGTAGGCTTACATCTACATGCTCTGTCATAGCCAGCTATGTAAACCAATAATTCGAGGAGTTTCATTGTTTAATGATTTGTTGCTCATTTTTTCCTTCTCCAGTTCTGTAATCTGTCAAAATTTATGTCCAGTATTCATGTCCAGAGAATTATTTATTTGGCAGAAATCTTACTGTTCGCAGTCCAAAAGAAGGCTTGTGCTTTAGGTTGATACTGCAGTCAGTGTGGTGTTAAATTGTTTCAATTGTAACTCTTCACTGTATTTAGGTACTAGTTATAGGTGTTATTATAGGTGTCAACAAATTCTGGCTAAAGAGATTAGATTTTGGCTCAAAGTTTTGAAAGCGTTGGTGAAAAAGGGTATATAAACTAAATTGAGGGGACTGTCCTACGGTTATTGTGCAAGTTTCTGGGATTGAGGTTCCCCTTAGGATTATGATGTGTTTATGAGACTTGTCTGCGGTTCCAGCTGTACCTACTGTTTTTGTGTTCTGTATGCTTTACCAACAACCTGACCTACAAGGCTACTAGTTATTTCTGTTCCTTAATACGGAAGATTAACAAGGACCACTATTCATCATCCCCACCAGTTCCTTTTTCCTCTGCGTTTGAGTTATGACCCATATTAAATGGAATATAAAGTACTCCTAGTACATGTTTGCTGTCTGTTGATGTTAATCACAATTTTCTCTTCAAATGTCGTTGGTTTTTTTTAAAAAGAAAAAAGGTATCACCTACGTGCTCCTATTAGTGACATTTTTCTGTAAAGGAGATTCAACACTTAACCTCCATTTTCTTCAGCCCAACAATCAAAATTTGGATTGTCTGCTATTACCACCAAACCTGAACTTCGTAGTCTCGAAGTCGTGGCTGCTTTTTTGATCAAATGATAATGATTGAAGAAATAACAAGCTAATCAAATATGGTGTTTTATTTCTTTTTTAATTGTCTAATCTAAAAATAATTTTGAGACTCTAGAATCCAATGTTAACATGAACTATAGGTAATCTAGATTTCAAACTGTATACCCAAAACCCTATTCTGTGTTGTGACAACAAAGCAGCAGCAAAATGAACTCATTGGTGACTGTTTACAGTACATGATTTGGAATCCAACTGCTCTGAAAATGCCTCAGTCAAATTGTCGCTGGTCCACCGAATGGGAGTTTAGCAACGAGATAATCTATTAACTTTCTAACTATAAGGTTGTTGTGTAACTGGCCATTTACTAAAAAAGATGGGGCCTAATCTATAAATACACATGACATAATCACAAACGTGAAAATACACAAGACATAAGACTACAAATGCTTATATCAAAGTAAATTCTTTGTAGTTTGTGTTGCAATCATAATCATTCGTTTTAGATTGAATGACCACAATTAAAATAAATATTGACTGCATGTAATTTGACTATTGTACTTTCTTTTAATCATGACTGTTTAATTCAAAACAAATAATTACAATTACTCTACAGTCAATGCAAAAAATACAGAGAATTTGGATTATTAGTACATGTGAACACGAGTGTTTGTGGACACATAAAATTGTATACAAAGACGCCCTTATACACACATAAACATGATGCAGCATCCATTATATGTGTATTCGCACACACAACACGTTAAATTTAAGCCAAATGATTTTTTTTCAAAAAAAAAATTGTGGCAAAGATAATTTACCATGAGGATAAAAAAAAAATTAGAAATATCTGCCAGTGACGAAAACGAGTTATTATCAAAAAAAAAAAAAGGAGCGCAAACAACCACCAACTTGGTAAAGCAGCGTTTGGATTGAGGCCAACCACCACTGATTTGTGAAAGGCCCAAATTATCCCAAAGTCATTGTTCTGTATTTCGAGCAAAAAAAAAAAAGATTGTTATGTGAGATCATGTGCTTTATTTATTTAATTTAGAATATATAATTTTTAAAATAATTATATTTGTAAGTTATTTATGTATTTTAACGTTATACCTGCTAGTAATTTCACTTGTTAAAAGGTAATACTGTATATAATTTTACATTCGACCAATTTTATAATTTTCATAATACTTTTGAACATAGTCCCAAACATAAAATAGTTTTCTTTTTATCCTACATAATTCTTTTTTATGAAAAATACTTCTTATAAATAAGTCTAAAAAATTGCTAATTACAATAGTGATAAGCTAGTTTCTAAGGGCCTGTTTGGTTTGGGCATTTCTTGTTTTTATTTTCACTGAAAACAGAAAATAAACTTGAAAATGCGTTTAGTTGAGTTAATTGAAAACGTTTTCTTAAAAATATTTTTTAAAATAAGCCTAAATCTGAAAACACAAAAAAGATGTTTTCAGTATTTCAAAAAATATATTTCAAGAAATGAAGATTAAAAATAAAAATAAGAAATATTTTTACAAACCAAACAGATCCAATGTCTTGGTCGGTCCACAGTCAGAGCATTGATATGTTTTACATTGCACAAAAAATAAAGATATAAGATATTATTTGAGTCTTGGGGCATTCTTAATCCTATCTAATATGCTACCTTTTTTTTTTTAAGGTTCAAAACATTACATAGTAATTCCAATTACGAGATTCGATTTACATCCTTATAATTTTTTTTTTATCAAGAATACGTCCGCCGAAAAATAAGTTGCTTAAACCATAGTTTTAGACTAATCATTAATACGGGTAGCCTTCGGATTATTGGATTATGGTATAACTGTCAGGTTATCGGATCAATTGTTGAACTGAAGAATATATATATATATATATATATATATATGCTCAAAAATAAATATCAAAATAAGTAAAACAAATAATTTATATACAAATTTAACAATTAAAATATCTTTAAAAATATATCTTAAAGTACTTTTAGCACACAAATATCACATTTAATAAATAATAAATATAATATTTTATAATTATATTAATAAATTGTAAAAAAATAAAAAGTAATTTATTTCTGAATATCTAATGGTTATTTAGTTATTTTTAACTTTATATAATATTATAAAATTTGTTATTAACATTGTTCAATTTTTATGATTTAAAATCATTTTAGATAATATAATGATATAATATAAATAAAATAATAACATTTTATATTTCAAAATATCATTATTATTCTTATATATATTTTTTAGCACACTTATATGATAATTATAACTTTTTTTTATGGTTAAAATGTTGCTTTTTTTTTCTTGAAGTATTGAGATATCAATACTGGTTAGCTCATTTTTCCTTATATGTTTGTTTTGGTTGAAATCTAAAAAAAAAAAAGAATTAGACCTAGATCGAACCGTGTCACATGTTCTGTCAAAACCCAATCAGGTCACCTGGGTCTTGACCATGCCAATTATATCCAAATCAAATGAGGCGACCAGGATTAAGTTGAACTTCGAGTTGCTAGTTTTGAGTTCATCCAACTGGATCCAAAAAAATGGCTTAAACCCTAAAGTGGTCAATGACCTATCAAATTGAAAGACGGCTTAAACTACATATGGGTCAAAAAACAATAAATTTATAGGAATTTTACGTCTTTATAGTTTAAAACAATTCAAACTAGTAAAGGACTGGTAAAAAGGAGAAGAGAAACTCAAACTATATGAAGGACTAAAAAAGCCATGTAATTATATAATAATATATACTAAATGAGTACTCTTGCTATTTTCTTACAAAACGTTTCTGTTACAGTAGAGAATTTGGATTGGAAAGGCAATTGCATAACTAGATTTCACAGCTTTCTCAAGTGATTTTAAATATGGACAATTCAATTGCATAACTAGATTCATTGAAACCAAACTCCCACTAACAACTCATTTCGCTAATCATAGAAGTAGGTATAATATTTTGTAAATTTATACTTTGACCTTAAATTTTAAAAAAATTTTCATTTTGACCCCTTACCTAAAATTACAGTTTTATGTACAATATTTTAAAAATTTATATTTTAGCTCCAAATTTTAAAATTCTTTTTACTTTAACTCCTGACTTTTTGGCTAAAATTACAGTTTTAGTACAATATTTTGAAATTTTATATTTTAGTCCCAAAATTTTAAACTTCTTTTTTCATTTTAACCTTTACAATATTTTGAAAATAAAATTTTGCCCCCTTTGACCGAAGATTCTAGATACGCCACTGATCACCACACAGTGCCAACAATACCAAACATTTCTTATAACTGATTTTTTAATATGAATGGGGTGGAATATCAATATTTAACATATTAAAGAAGATAACCCACCATTATTTTTATCACATAATGATTAGCAATTAATTTGTGCAATTAACTATGATTAAATAAAATTAAATAAGCTACAAGTTAAAAAGATCAATTAATTCACATTTAAACGTCCGAAATAATTATTTGAATTCAATTTTTTAAAAAATATTCTTTAGAATATGGGAAGACTAATCCTTTCATGTCTCCCACAATCAAATATTTCTTGTTCTTAGAATTTAAATTACAGTTGCTACTATTGCGACTTAACCAGCTAATGTTGGGTTATTTGAATTTAATTTGATTAGCCTTTAGAAATTGAAATAATATGGCCAATTGCAGTTGAATAAAATTTGTTTTATTCGAATTCAATCTTGATATATAATCTAACAGTGATTGTCTCAGTAGATTGAGTCCTAAGTGAGCTTTACTTAGTATTTGTTAAAAAAATAGTTGAAAAAATTTAAATTTTGAATAAATCAAAATTTGAATAGGATCAATTCTGTAAACTATTAGTTTTAAATTCTGAGCTAAAAATTTTTTAGTTACTGCAAAGACCTTAGTTTTGAAAGCTTTTTCAAACAATCACTTACTAGGTCAAAGGTTGAAATTTGAAGTCCACCTTACAAAGGACTTTTCCTTTATTACCCTCATTCCAGAATTGCGAGACATGAGATCATTTTAGGACACGTATATAAATATTAAATAGTGAATAATTCATCAGCTGGTAGTTTTCCGAAAACTACAAGTAATAATTAATTTGCACGTAATTAATAGATAGTATTCTATTCATGATTGAGATCGTAAACAGTAACTGCGTGCATCGTGTATATATAATATATATATATATATATATATATATATATATTTGAGATATCCTACCTGGTTATAATTCTCAACACATTGCATTTGATCAATTAAAGTTCACACTGTTTGAAGCTGATAAAATTTACATTTTCTTTTAGAATTTGGCAGCATTAAATATATATATGAGGATGCATTAACTGTATGTGATCCTTTTCATGGGGACTGACTATATTGCTGGAAAGCGAGTTGGGAGTATTCCTGATTGTGTGGCCGCACAAGCATCCAACTTATTATGGATTATTATATTATATATATATATAAAAGATTTTACTATGGGAAAGCCGACCTCCCAACGATCAGCCTCCCCTATTGACCAGCACATCTCTCTTTGTGTGTTCATCAATTTTTTGTTTCAAAAATTGGACCCCACGAAAAATTATGAGTGAAAAAGAGAGTATCAATGATTAATTTAAATAATTTAACATTTAATACAAAGTGTCCACATCAATAAATATCATTATCAAAATGGGTCTAAGTGTACAGGCTCAGCCTACTCTCATTTAAAGTGGATATCAGCTTCTAAAATTAGACTCGTTTACTTGTTGGCTAACTCGCTTTTTATTTTTTTTATTTTTTATGTATAGTTATATTTTTATTTAATAACAAATGATTAATAACTAGATGATCAATTATTTTATTTAAAATTTAAGGAAAAATTACAATTTGAGATAAGGATGAATATTAGTAAATGTAAAATTTTCAAAATTATACCCATATATTATTTTGTATAAAATAAAACAAATGTTGAATTCACATTAAAAGATTTTAAAAAATAAAATAAATGGAGATCTTGGTGTATTGTGAAGGGACACTAAGAGGTCGTTTAGTATTCTCGCGGAAGCGGAAAAAGAAAATATCTTTTCATTACTATGCATTTTTTCCGTTATTTGGTATCGCTGGTTGTAGCGGTTGGAACGGAAGCCGGCATTCTCTCTTCCTTCAAAATTCTGATATTCGTTTCCATTGCTTTATCGATGAAAAACTAGTCATGGAAAGGAAAAAGGAAGAGAAATGTTAAATTTGCCCTACTCTCGTGTTATGTCATCTCGCACCTTCATTTCACACTTTTATTCTCGGCCATCTCGCACTTGCACACACATTCATATAATAAATTAAAATAGTAGCACTCGCAATATCCTTCGGCGTCGCAGTATCCTTCTACGTCACAAGTACGCTTCAGCAGTGCAGGTTTTGAATTGTTCACGGTCACAATAATGGCGCCCAACAAACAAGATCCAACCTTTCAAAGCATGGTGACAGGCATAGTGGCAGGCAATCGGCTGACGGGCGATCGGCGTGTTGGCTGTCGGGCGATCGGCGTGTTGGCGCCAGGCACTGACAACCGGTCGACTAGCTCTGCAGAGGCTATTGGGTTAACGACAAAATAGTAAATTATTTTTATATTTATTTTTTATTATCTTTAAAAAAATATAATAATCTTATTTTATTTCTTTCTTTTCCATTGCATACCAAACAAGGTTTTTTTTTCTTTTCCTCCTCCTTTTTCCATTCTCTCTTCCTTTCCATTTTCTTATTTCCTTTCCATTCCAACTCTTTCTTGGATACCAAACGGCCCCTAAGGCTGTGTTTGGGTATCCAAATAAGCTAGTTTATAACTTATTTAAATAACTTATTTAACTAGCTTATAAGTTTGTTAGAAATGTTCGATAAACGAACTTATTTCAGTAACTTATAGCTATATATTTTTCTTCTTTTTTTACCCTTATTATTTTATAAAAATACCCATTATAAATCTCACATACATTATATATAAAATAAAATATAAACATATAATAAAATATAAATAAATATTATATATATATTATATATATATAATATTTAATTAATTATATATTTATATATTTATATATAATATATTTTTATATATAAAAAATATGATAAAAATATATTTTTTAAATAAATTATATATATATATATATAATTTCAATTAATTTAATTAAAAAACAAAAAATGATATGTTTATTTTGTATTATTTTAAAATTATAAAATATATGCCTTTTTATGTTATTTTACATTTTTTAACTATTTCAACAACTACTTTTACCAAATACTTCTAATTCAATAAGCTAACATAACAATATTAAACTTTCAGCTAAAATTAACTTATAAGCTTTCAACTAATTTATTAGCTAATTTTACTAAACAGAGTTTAAATAAGAAACAAAGTTGTGGATAAAATAGCTTTTAAAAACTTTATATATATATATATATATATATATATATATATGATTTTCTAATACTTACGTTTGAAACATTAATAATTTTTTCATTGGCTAAAAGATTTATAATAATATATTTTTTTAGTGTGATATGGGTTATATTTATTTTGAGAACTATGGTGCATGCTTGCTTTGTTTTCTCGTGTGAATGAATGACTAAATGTAAAATCTTAAAACTTTGATCTTAAAAAATTGTCATATTATAACACTATCAACCATAAAAAAAAATACTTTTAACTTCCTAGTGAATTGCAAATTAAAAGAAAGGTTTTTATATTATAATAATTAAAGTTAGTGATTAGAATTTAAATATAACTTAAATAAATTTTTTTCATAAAAAAGAATTTTTTTAGCTTGGCTTATTAGCCCACGAGTCAAGTCACATGTGGGATTGGGCTCCATAAAATAGGTCTGTTGATAAATGGGCTAGACTAGTTCAACTATTTTGACAATACTATTTATATTTTTATAACCTGATTCATCTAAAATAAAATTAATCGAAGTTTAATAAATTTTAGACATTAGACATTGCTGTTTCAAACTGTTATATATATATATATATTTTTTTTTTTTTTTTTAACGCTACGTACCCTCTTTTCAAGTTAAGCCGGCCCTAAGCAGTGAACAATTGATGGATTGAGTTGGCATTTTCCAGAGTGTATTATTACCTCAAAAATTTAAGTACTTGTCGGAGATGATGATCGTCACACTCAAAGCCCTAAAAAGGTTACTGTAATTAATGAGTGGACCAGTTTGTATGAAGATTGCATTTACCTAGAAAAAGACTGACTGCTCCACCGCCTCTATTATATGGACAGTCGCAGGGCGAAGGAAACGAGAACAAAAGGCCAAAGAAGAGAAGCTAACGGTGTTTCACTTACTTCATATCCACAACTGGAATTAGCAAGTGGATGTGTTGGGGTCCATGATCTTGTTGGGATCCATGATGTTTCTTTCTATCATTGGATCATGTTACGCTATCATTATCAAATAAATCAAACAATTTAAATTATCTGAATCATCGGATGAAAATGTTATTTAGATCATTTAGATTGATCGTGAGACCTGACCTATACAAATAAAGCAAATAGGAAAGAGGATTTATGTTTGCACTTCTGATGTTTAAATTAGTAAGAAGTAAAATATATAAAGAAAATGATATTGTTTGAGGAAAATTGTTTGTCATATATTAGGGTAAAGATGCAAGCAATATATTTATAATGTGCTAGTTATTCTTAGAATTGTAAGTTAGGTGAGTGTCCTAATCGGAAATGGATCAATTACAAGTATTTGGAGGTTTCAATTCTTTGTTAATTACGATTTTAATCGTGACTAAATTAAATCGTGGTTAAAATTTATATTTAACTACAGTTAAAATCGTGACTAAATAAATAAAACTGTGACTAACAAATAGTTAAAACCTTCAAGTACCTGTAGTTAATCTTGATCCATCCTGAACTGTCTATGGTATTACTTAGTCATTTAGTAGCTTCTTGGGCCAAGTAATTGACACAGGACACGTTTGATTGAGACTATGCATTATAAGAAAGTAGACAATTCACAATTGTTCATTTGGGAGATGCCTTGGATTATTCTTATGAACTAGTTTTTGTTTTTTGAACAGTATGAACTAGATTTTGAACGTATGTGTAATAAATCTAAGTGGCCTTGGGCCAGATGCAAATAACACATGAAGAAAATCTGTTTTATCATAAACCTAGCAAATTTAAATCTCTTTGGTGCCTCTCTCTCATACACATGTTAATTTACTCTGTAAATTTACAGAATGATGATGACTCAAGTTCAAATTTCAAATTATATGTATATATATATATATTTGCAGTCCGCTTTCTAGTTTATTAATGCATGCATGGTACTTGTAATAGGTCGCATGTTCTCTTTGTTTTGTATTAATGAGTTGTAATGGTACATTTCTTTTGACAGGTGTGGAACCTATATATATAAACAAACGAGTGTCAAAAAATTCATTCCCACTTTGGATTTATAGTGTTCACTTCATGTGCCAACCATGTTCGTTGACTACAAGTTTTGACATTTGACTTCTCGGTGTGGTTCAATTGCGTAATTTACTTATTTTTCGGTGAACGTGATGTTAAGCAAAAAGATCTAGGAAATCTGCTCTTCTATATATATTTTAGAATAAATTAATAATTTAATTGTTAAAATATTTTTTTTAATGGAACTATGCTCCGATCGATTATTTAAATTTTTAATATTTGACTGTAAAGTTTGAATTCTATTGATTAACCTCACTTAATGGTTAATCTTGAAAAACATTTTGGAGATCAAAAGCTAATTAAATAATCTTCTTAAAACAAATCAGAAGTTATTCAAAGAAATATTCAAACATTTTACTTAAGGATGACAATAAGGACTCGAATTTGAAAATCCCTGTGAGTAGGTTTTTTTTTTCATGGGAACGGAGATAGAAATCACACTCTCTACCCTACGGGTTCTTATCCTCGAATGACATTTTAGTAATTTTACAAAAATTACTAAAATATCTTTAAAAATATATATTTATTATATATATTAGGGATGATTTAATAATTTCATAACTAAAATAAAAATAATTTTAATAAGAAAGAATTCCCTGATGACCTAATTCCCAATTCAACTTCCAAATCCCTAATTTTGAAATATGAATTTGCCTCAGCCGAGTTGCTCTCTCAACCTCATCGTGCTTCGTGACATTCAATCAGGATATTGCTTTGTGATATTCAATCTGAATCCAGTCACCCTAAATCCCTTCCCTACCGTTGTACTTGTCTGAGTTTGACTACTTTCCTCCTCCGTTCGGCGTACTCGTGCCTTCGTCCTCTATCCATTGTACTCATGCCTTCATCCTTTGTCTACCGTACTCATGCATTCGTCTTTTGTCCATTGTACTCGTGCCTCTGTCCTCCTTCGACGTTTCTACCTTCGTTCTCTTCACGCCGTCTATTGTGTTCTCGATTGCCATTCCTGTCGTCATTGCGTTTTTTGATCGTGCTTCCTCCATTCCTCCTCCAATCGTGCTTCTTCCATCCTCCTCCCTTCATGCCTCACTCTAGTCTCTAATCTCCGACGTTGTCCCTAGGTAAGCCAAGACCCATCTCTTGTTTGCCATTTTCATTCCTTTTTGTGCTGATTAAATGTTTTTTATTGATTGAAATATTGGAATTTTGAGATTGTTTGATTAGCGTTGTTTTGGTGAGGATATGAATTTGGAGAAATCACAAAAATCAATTTGTTCTTAATTTGATTGAAAAAAAATAAGATTTTTCATGGGTTTTTGCTGAGGGTCTGTAAGGATCTAAAATTTGATAGTTGTATTTTTTTTTTCTTAACCTGATTTGTATTTGAACTGCGTTTGCTATGTCCTGACTCTATGAATCATTTCCTTATTTTTATGAAATGTGTTTGCTGTCTCAAAAGTATTCAATTGAACTGAGTTTGTTGTATTTGAAATTTGGTTAGTTTTGTTTTGATGGGATATTTGTAATTCTTGGTTGAAACTATTTTTTAAATCCTTCTAAATCCTTTTGAAACTATTTTATAAACAGAACTTATAATGGATGTGCTAGGGAAATTTTTTTATATTTTAGAATTATTTTTCATTGGGGAAAAGTGATGGGAGAATTTTTCCTCTCTTGTCAAAGATCGGGGCGGGGACGAGGGTAGGTTTGGGGAGCCAGTCCTACCTTACTTTTCAAGATTCCAAACATATTTACTGATGCTTTGATTGATTTTTTAAAATAATGAAAAAAGTATTAATTTGACATTTGAAAGATTATTTTTATCTAAACTAGGCCTATTAAAGTTAAAAAGATTTAATTTAATTTTAAAAAAATTATATTTACTTTAATTTTATTTTTTATTTGTTAAAATAATTTTTAATAAAAATAAATTTAAAATTTAACAATAATATATTTAACAATTCATTAGCAATGAAAATAATTAAATTAAAAAAATAAAATTAATATAAGTAATCTTTTAAAAAATAAATTAATAATTAATAATTTACCCTAAAGTAATCCATCTTTATTGATACTTTAATAAAATAAAAAAGGCATACCACTTGAAATTTAAAATGCAATGAATGAGGTGGATATTGAGTCGGCAAAGAGAGGTCATTTCATAAAAATTTGTGTATTAAAAACTAGAACACGTATACACAACAAACAATGACCTTTTACCACTTGAGAATAACATTAAATAGCCATTATATATGACTCCAGCTAACGTTTCCTGTTCTTTTCTTATCATATGCATGCCTTCTATTGTATTGTAACCCAATACGTAAGTTATGTGACTAATAAATATAAGTGTAAATATATATATATATATATATATATATGTGTGTGTGTGTGTGTGTGTGTGTGTGTGTGAGAGAGAGAGAGAGAGAGAGAGAGAGAGAGAGAGAGAGAGTCGATGCGGGAGACTCATCGTGTGGCCCATAATCATTTGTCAAAAATATGACATGACATGTCAAATTGGGAAACGCTAAAACTGAACTAATCATAACCAAATAAATAAAAATACATAAAAGTTTTAATGTGATTGAACTCCTTCGTGCTCCATTTTCACCCACACAAATATACAATGCATGTCATGTCTTTATCTCACACATTTAAAGCGCTTGTTTGATATAATCTGAAAGGGCTTTTCGATATGGAAAAAGTTGAATTAATTCTAATCAGCGTCGCCTTCATAAAGCAAAAGCAAATTAAAAGCAAAAGGTCTTGATTAAGCTTTTTAATTAATTATTAGGCCATCTTCTAAGAATGCTTATCGTCAATCCCTTATTAATATTAAGTCGAAACTATCAACAAGAAAAAACAAAAAGAAAAGTTGAGGACAGAAAGGGTTCCCTTTAGTTAAACTTAAAAAAGTATAAAGGAGAGTTGGGAGGTTTTGTTTGTGATAAAAATAGCAATTGGATTAGGGATTGCTTTGGCTTTCTTAGCATTCCACTATTATGTATACTGAGGTTGTTGTCATTTACTAAAACGAGTGTGATTGATATTAGAATTGAGATTTTGAATATATCTAACTTGAGGTTGTGAATTTAATTATGAAAGGTGGTTCTTCTGTGCGTCAATATGGTGTTATTATTGAGGACAATAGAGAATACCTAGGTGACAAACCTAGTTTTAATGTGAATCATATTTTTCTTAGAAAAATAAACCATTGTGCTATACTGCTACGTGCGTTTTGCTACTTCATCATTTTAAGAGGAATAACACAAAAATTGATAGGTCAAACGATTGTCAATTTGTTAGTGTCTTGTCAAACCAAAATTGAGTTGTTTGAATTTTGAGTGGTCCAGTGACATATTGATTCAATCAGATCATTCAGATTGGCCTAGCCGCCAAGCTGTCAATCCGACGATCTAACCAACTGATCCAGTCTAATTATAAAAGTAATGCTTTATAGTATTTGTTGATTACATCTTATTAGGTGCTTTTCTCTTTGTTTCTCTTTTGTAAATCAAAAAGATTATACATATTAAAAAGATTTCCTCTACCTAACCTATTAGGAACACGAGATCATAAGTGCTCAAAATTAAATTATATAAAGAACAAGTTTTATTCTCAGCTACGCGCGTAACGCATTTGAAATGATGCAAGAATTAATCAAGTGTCCTAAAAGGTTCAACTTTGAAATGAGAATAATAAAAGCACATTAAAAAAAAAAGGTTCAACTTTGAAATAATAAGTCCATTAACTATTCATATAAACTGTGCCCGGCTATCTTTGTTATCACATTTAGAATAAAATCATAATTTTATATTAAAATTTTGACATTGATTTAATATAATCATAATAAATATAAAAAATTCAATATTATGTTGCAGTGAAAAATATGATATTTAAAAAGTGGAATATGATATTTAAAATGAGAAACGTATTAAATATAATTTACCTAAAGCGAGAAACTCAAAATTACGTCTAAGTTTTGAATTGTAATAAATTACTATTACATAAAGATGAAGAGGTTGGAAAAAGGATGAGGTGTTGCCAACGTAAGTGTGTTACAAGTGAAAAGAACTGACTGGAAAACTACATGCACAAACTACTTTTTTGGCTGATATGAACACCATTATAAAAGGCCAGTGGAATATTGATGCAATGCAACAATTTCATTGGATCAAAATGCAGTTATATACATATATATCTATATATATATATATATATATCATGCTTCATATTTAGTTATATACTTATTTGATAAAAGATTAGTCAAATACAAGCACTATGTGGGGTTCCCGTTTTGCTTTACACACGTTATTTTCACAAAGATCTCAACTTTGATTTTAAATTGGTCTATACAAACAGAGAGAGTGATTCAAGTGGTTTAAACACTTAATCTTTTAAATAAGGTTTCAAATTTAAATTTTATAAATAAAAAAATTTAATATTTAAAAAATTTTATATTTTTATAATCTGATCCAGAGGCATCAAAATGAGTTTAACTCATTGAGTTAGCTCACTCCAGCCCTATAAATGGAGTGAAGCTGATTTGCCACTACTTTATAGGAATAACTTTTGATTTGACTCATTAAAACTCTTGAGGTTTAGATGAGTAAGTGTGAATTGGCCTTGTCAAGCTTTTTATAATATTTTAATTTATTTTAAAGTTTTAGTCCAATTTTTTAAAATTTTGTAATTTTAATACTTAATTTTTATCATTTAAAATAACTAAAAATATATTTAAAAAAAAGATAAATTGGCCAACGGACCTGTTTAACCCAAGCCCATGCCCTTTGATGATACATATGGTTCGACATGACTCAGTTCATGCTCGCTACCAATCTTATAAAGCTTGGGTCAGGCTAGCACAATTGACATTATTAGTTTAACTTGACTCGAATTAAATTAGTCAAAACTCAATATATTTTTTGGATGCTATGGTTCCAACAAAAAGAAAAAAATAGATAAGTCCCTTAAGAAAGAATGAATATATATAAGATTTATCTTTTATAAAAATTAATTTATAATGAACAATAAAAAGAAAATATATCTATCAAACCTGTAGTTCAAGTGATATATATGAAACTTAGTATTATGGGTCTATAAATTAAGATTCGAGCCCTCTCATAATTAAAAAAAAAAAAAAGAGAACGTATGTTTTAGCAGTCTTAAAAGTTGAAGTGCCTTTAAGGTTGTATTTCTGGTGGCTAAGACAGATGCCACGTTCACAAAAGCTTCTGATGTTCTATTTTATATTTCTCCTCAGATCAGCAATTCCAACTTTCCAGCACTATCAAATTTACCTTTTGCATATATAAATCTTACCATGTCATATGATTTTCATGGAATTGAGATATCTCCTAACACATTTTATCTGATAAACTTGAAAACAAATGGAAAAAAAAAATAGTGGGAAAAGCCAAATTGTGGTTTTTAAATGCATCAGTAGTGGTTGTTAGGCTGAAGACAAATTTGTTAAATTTGGGGTGTTTTCCTTATATACGTACGTCTAACATAATAAATCAACATGGAATAATGATCTAAAATAAAGGGAGAGAATCTCTCTCTATTTATAAAATTTACTTATTTTAATTTTTTTATTAAAAGGAGGCGTGAGCATGATCCTTGAATTTATACTAGTCAATCTCATATCACTTGAATTATACTCATTTTAAAGATAAGTAATATAATCTTTCTGTTTTTTTTTGGGTAAAAAACCTTTGTAAGGAATTTTTTATTACAAAAATACAGAAAAATGAAATAAATTAAAATATAAAATACAGAAGAATTGTTTTGTTTGTTTCTGTTTTGAAAACTGAAGACGAAAAATAATTAAAATATAAAATTTTGGCCACCTAAGATACATTCATTTCCTGCTGTCCCGAAAAAGGTGGCTCTACTGCTGTATTTAGCGATGGCTGATAGAACATTTAGTGTTTAGGGTTTTTTATTTTTTTAATAATAGTATTATTATTGGAAGGAATAAGTTTTTATTTTTTAATAATAGTATTATTATTTAATAATAATATTTAGATTCAATAAATATTAAAATTTAGAGTTTAGAGTTTAGAATATATAACTTATAACTAAGAGTTTAGGGTAGAATTTAGGATTTAAAATTTAAAATTTAAGGATTAAAGTTTAGGGTTTAAAAATTAGAGTTTAGAGTTTAAAGTTTAGAATTTAAGGATTAGAGTTTAAAGTTTAAGATTTAAAATTTAGTGTTTAGAGTTTAAAATTTAAAATTTAGGCTTTAAGATTTAAAGTTTAAAGTCTACAATAATATTTTATTTAATTTATATTTTAAAATTTAAAGTATACAATAATATTTAATTTAATTTATTTACTATTAAATTTAAAAATAAAATTTTTTAAAAAAATACAATAACCATTAGATTAATTAGTTCGATCATAATTATAAAAGGAGGAGTCAACTAAGGACAAATGTCACGTCAGATATTTTTTACAATTTACTTGTTATGTTAGCGTTGTCAAATTATCACTATCAATATTTGAAGTATAAAAAATATTTGATGTGATATTTAAGTTATCTAATATACTAATAATGTAAAATTAGTTGTCGATCATTAACTAACTTTAAAAAAAATTTTAGTATAAAATAAAAGTTAATAAGAATTTTTTTGTTTAGTTTAAAAATTTAAAAAGAGTTTTTACACGTAGAGCAAAATTTGAAGAGACAAAATACATTAATTGGTCCAATCACAATCATAAGAGGAGGAGTCTACTAAGGGCAAACGCCCGCTGGAGAGACCCGTTTCCTAAATTTCCGCGCGCAGGGGAGACTGAAATTGAAACGCATGTGGGAGGTGTAGAGTTGGAAGAGTTACCCCATGCGAACCAACCTCTCTCATAAATGCGAAACCTTTGTGCTCCCTTTAATCAAATCCTCACTTCTTCCTTCTTCCCTTCTCAGGAAATAATCTTTACCCCTTTCCCTACCTCTTCTGCTCTCTTTTCTTTCTCTGTGTTTGTGGGTAAGCGAGGCCTCGCGCGTGAGAGTGTGTGTGTGTGGCTGAACTAACGCACTACGCAATAAGCGAGTGGTAAAGGCAAGCTCGGTGCCGAAAGGAGTGAACTTTATTTGCAGTTTCGGTTACTCTGGAGACTCCGGATTGTGGGTCTGTTATTAACACGACAAAAATATGACCTCTGAGGAAAAAACCGTGGTTGAGGGACGCGATGCTACTTCCTGTAAAAGAACGGTTTCTCTTCCACCTCCCAAGGTAACCTCTTTTTGTATGCTTTTTCTTCTTCTTCTTCTTCTTCTTCTTCTTCTTCTCTGGTTCGCTTCAGCTTGTGGTTCGGAGCGTGAGGCTGGTTCGTTTGACGGAGTATTATGTAGTATGGTTTTTGCTTTTCTTCTTCTCTGCTGGGTCATCTGTGTATGACTTTTATGCTATAATTTCGGCTTTTTAATTTTTTTTTTGCTTTGAATAATAGACTTTTCGATGGGAATTTTAAAATTTTTTTTTTGGGGCTATATGCAAATGTCTGATCGAATTCTATCACGGGTCCTTGTCTTGTCTACAAAACTCGGACTGATTTCTCTGACTGTACTGAAAATTTCTTGTGGGCTTTGATTTCAAGATGAGATATACTTATCTTCAGTGGTATTTTAATTGGCTGCAACGGGGATTTCCCAGATAAAGACGTCACTGTTGAACTTCATCTCTGGTGGATCATAATGTTGTACCCATCATAAAATCGGGCATAAGAAACATGTTTATGTGAGACCATATTAGATCCTGAGAGAATTTCAAGATATAATCAACGCCTAATTGTTTTATGCATACTGTGCAGTTTTTATATCCCCACTTCATGCTGCCAAACAACCAAATTTTTTTATTATTTTTTTCTATATATATAAATATATAATAAGCAGTCTACTCTTATTTTTCTATTTATCACAAATTTTCATGATTTGGATATATAGCAATTCTTAGTATGAAATGGGTTCTAATTTGATAGCTAGGCACTGCACATTGCTGTATGTATGAAATTCTTAAATATCTATTAACTTCATCATGTTGTACTTATAGGTTGATGATCCAATGGGAATGACTGAGGAATCGACACCTGTCCGGCACTGGAAGCGACATAATCTTCTGCTAGAGATACCCCCAAGAACATCAGAAGAGCATTCTCAGGATTTTGTCGCAATTAAGATGCCACTGACACTAAGTCCCTCTCCCACTCCTAAGAGAGTCAATTTTCTCATGACTTCTCGCTCTGTTGATACCCCGACTCATACTTCTCCACGGCCTTCTACTTCAAGAGGCAAATCCTCCATTAGAAGTATCTTGCCTAAATTGAACTTCAGGTATAAGACATCAGATATTGAAAAGGCTTCTATTCCAGCTCCAGAAAGCTCCTCTTCGGTACCTCGTGAAAAGCTTTCGATTGCAAGATCATTGTCCCTTAATAAAATATTCACTCCTAGGATTAAGAGAACATCATCATTGCCAGTAGATGAAGTTGCTTATCCTCACTCAGAGCCTGCTCATGCTGGAAGTGTTGGCTGTTCTCCACATGTAAGATACCAAGCAGTGTCGACTTGATACTTTAGAGGTCTCTTTTTATGTATGATTAATGGGATTTTTGGCTTTTAATTAGCTAATGGGTAGGACATAATGATTGATCGTTTTGCTGGGTTTGTTCCAGTCAAGGTGTTAGTTCATAAAATCTTATAAGAATAATTTTGAGAAAGTTATTGATTTGGTCTTAAAAGATTAAAGGTCTCAATTTAATCGTTAAAAGATTCAATTTGTTGCTAGATTTAGTCTTTTTTGTCGTTAAATCGCAAAATCTATTGATGCTAATTCTCAAATTTTTTTGTTGCCCAAAGTCACTTCAACAGATAAAGGGATCAAATTGAAGCACAATTTTTCAAGAACTATATTGAAACAATTGTAATCTTTTTTGTACCAAATCAATAATTTATTCAATAACTTTTGAATTTTAGTTTCTACAATACTGGTAATATATAAAATTTTAGAACTTGTAATGTTCACTGCTTAACTTTGAGCCTGATGCTTTTTAAAACCCTCTTATAGTGTCCCCTCTGATATTTCAGTTGATGTTTATTCTTACATCATGAATTTAGATATCCTTTGCTATAATTTATGAGTTCCGTTTGCAGATAAAAGAGGCTAATGGGATGATAGCCCGCTCTCAGTCGGTGCCAGTTGATGATATACATAAAAGCATACGGAGAATGGATTCATTTTTCCGTGTTATTCCTTCCACTCCTCGTGTAAAGGAAAAAAAGGAATTGCTGATCACATCCCCAACAAAGGATACTGGTATGTCATTCATTATAATCACTTGCATCTACACTAAAAATGGTAAAAATTTATGTCTTAGGTTCATAATGCCATTCCTGGTGTATCAGATTGCCAAGTTATTGTCAGCACTTCCTATTTATACATCCATGTTTTCCCTTACCTTCTTTCTTGTCATCGTAATTTAATTGCTAAATTTGAAGCCTTGCTGTTCCAATCCTTAATGCAAGTAATCACTGGTCTTGGTCAAATCAGTAACTTGTCGTCAATGTCATTCTTGGTTCAGAAAATGATGATGATGGAGGTGAAGACATAGCTGAAGAAGAGGCTGTCTGTAGGATTTGTTTGGTTGATCTATGCGAAGGCGGTGAGACCTTCAAGATGGAGTGCAGCTGCAAAGGTGAACTTGGTCTGGCACACCAGGAATGTGCTGTTAAATGGTTTAGTATCAAAGGTAACAAGACCTGTGACGTGTGCAAGGAGGAGGTTCGGAACCTACCTGTCACTCTCTTAAGGATCCAGAGTGTTCTAACGCAGAGTACTGGGTCTCAGCAGGCTGATGCAAGTGGATACAGGCATGTTAATATTTCGTTTTCTTTGATAGAGATCAATTTGTTGATGAGTAACGACAGTATACTTTAACTGGAAACTCAATGTATATCGCGGTCTCTTATGGCCATTGTGTCTTTATATTTGCATTGCAGTAATGGGTATGATACACCATAAGTTCGAAAAATAGTGAAGTTACATGCTATCTCAGGATTTAACATAATTTTTGGACATCCAGTAATAAGTTCGCGAACACTTTCATAGCAATCAAGTCTATGACTTCTTTATTGTGATGAAGGCTGATTCCAAACCCTATTTGAAGACTTCATTCTTGCAATTTTCATGCTTTAAGTAATGATTGTGAAGTTAATAATCTTTCTTGGAGTTCAGTAGCTGATACAAGTGTCTTGTCTTATAAGTGATGCAGTGTGTTCTGATTTTAACTTTGTTGATAGTTAATTGTAATGTGGATGAATATTAGAGTCACACTTTTAACTTGTCTACTCAATTTTATAGGGTTTGGCAGGAAGTGCCTGTGCTGGTCATAGTCAGCATGCTTGCCTATTTCTGTTTTCTTGAGCAGCTATTGGTAAGAACAGCAATCCTTTCCCTTCTTTCAATGTCGTAATTTTGCAGTTTAAGAGCCTAAGCTCAAGTGGAACCTCCCTAGGGGATAAGCTCCGAGGGCCTTGATAGTTGTGGGTTCGATCCCTCTCTTGCCCTTTTTCCAGGTCTTATGCCTCCTTTGTAACCAAAAAAAGAAGTCATAATTTTGCGTGGACTCAATAATTTGATTCTGCAGGTTGGAAAAATGGGTACTGGTGCAATTGCCATATCTCTTCCATTTTCCTGTGTACTGGGTCTGCTCTCCTCCATGACATCATCAACAATGGGTAGGTTTGCAAAAATCCTTCAGAAATATCATCAAGGCACTCTTATTTATGATGCATTCCTTTTTTCAGTGCTTAGTCCATGATAATTATTGGGTAATAAAATATTGTTCACTAATTTTTACTGATAACCTATGTCCAGTGAATAGCAGGTTCATCTGGATTTATGCATCTGCCCAGTTTGTTCTGGTGGTTCTTTTCGCACATCTGTTTTACACCTTGGTAATAGATTTATGCATCGAGTTTATTCGTGTTACATTCTCGCCTGTATGTTTCACTTGAGACCAATATTCAGAACATATTTTATGAAATAGTGAAATGAATCAAAATGTCACTACCTTACTGTCATAAATACAGAATGAGCATGTTTGATCTCATAGGATCTGAACCTTTAGACTTTGTAGTGGATGATTCATCGTTTATGGAAGCATAGCTAATGTCTTGCACACTGACTTCCTCTTGTGTTTGTTTCGTGCAGCTTCATGTGCAACCAATTCTGTCAATCCTTCTTGCAACATTCGCTGGGTTTGGTGTGGTGATGAGTGGGAGCTCTGTTTTTGTCGAGATTTCTCGATGGAGAAGAAGATGGCTGCATCGTTCTTCTCATACCTTGACCGAACCACATTCAGACCCCACCAACACCAGTCAAACCAGTTAATGTCCTTGTGGAAGATAATGTGAAAGGGCAAAGCATATTGTATAGGATTATTAAACGCTGGAGGAGTCTCATTGTACAGCTCTTGTAGTAATAGAATGGCCTAGAATATAACTTCTCTTGCTATAGAATTTCCCTTTTTTTTTTTTTTTTTAAATCCAGTATTTGCTGAAGCAGAAGGCTTCTGGCCTTCTTTTTTGTAATATCTGCTGAGACATGGATCGAGGAAATCAACTTCTGAAGTAGTGTCACGGATTATTGATGAGTGTATTGTATCTGATGAGCCAATACCTTCCATTGTTGAATCTCGAGCAAGTATTCTGCATCTACTTGCTTGTGTAATTTTGGGAGTTGAAAGTTGGGTTGTCTTTTCATATATATTATATATATATATATATATATGTTAATTCATAGATTTTCTTGTAATGATTTTACTAGTAGTTAAGGATGTGTATTGCCTCCTCCATTTTTTTGTTTTTTGTGGCTTGTTTTGTTGGTGTACTTGTTGTAATTTTTACTGCTGCTATTTTGTTTCTTCATATCTTGGCAATAGATGAAGAAACTTCCTTATTTGTTCACTTTGTGATTGTTAGGGCAGTAAAAATTGGGCAGAGTTTATGTAAGGTTTTTAACTGTTTCTCATTAAATTCATCAATAAACATGATATATGCACATTGAAACTAGTAGCCATTTATTAGGGTTTCTTGATTAAGAATGGTGTTATCAGCACCCACTAATATGGTATTGTTGTTGAAGACATTAGAAAAATCTTTATTGGTAAGTTTATGTATCTCCAATCTTAAAATCATAGCCGTTTGACTTTGATGGGACGGTCTTGATTGAAAGGTGTGTATTGCTATTTTTTTTGGTTCTAACTTTTCTTATTTCAATCATGGCCGTTCAATTAAAAATAAATTGCCATAATTTTCAGATTGGATTCTGTAGTTTTAACATTAATTGTAGAGAATTAATAAAATGATAATGATATGTGAATATTATATGATTTGACTATAATACCCTCAACTCAAAGCATGATTAATATTCCATAATTTTCCTACACTCTTCATACAATTATTGACTTGATTATATATCAGAGTCTAAAATCACTGAACCGTTGGAATTGCTGCGAGGATTCACTTAAGAGACTGCATGTAAATACCGATATTTTATTTTTAATGACAAACATTTAAAAGAACTTTGCTTTTGAAAGTGTTTTATGAGAATTTAATGGACATGGGAGATTATGAAGTGAGGGACTGCTTCTATATTGGCACGGGTTAGAAACTTAGAATAAGTCAAGCTGCCTCTGTAATAATTAATTTGTGGTGGCTTTTGACTAAGGAACACATTATTCCAACGGTCTCAAAACTGTACCATTTACATAATTGAACCGTTGTATTGATTTACTGTTTATTGATATATTTGTGGTTGAATTATGATTGAATCGATTATAAGATTTTATATATTAAAAATTTAATATAATAAATTAATAAGTTTTTTTATATTTAGATTTGATAGACTTACAAAAAGTCTAGACAAACTATTAAATATTTTTGGACATATCTAACAATATTACTTAATGTAAATAATATATAAATGTAGTATAAAATTTAAAATTAATTATAAAATATTATATTAATAGTATTTATATGTAGAATAACACATTAATACTCATAAAATACATTAAAAAAAACTAAAACTGGTTAACCATTGAACTACTTGATTTTTTTGGTTTTTGTTTAGTTTTTTTACTAACTGATTCACTAGATTAAATTGAATTATTCATATGACTAGTTTACTAGTTTTTTAGTCCAATTAGTTTGTTTAGTCCAATTCTTTGAACAGGGCATTAAGAATAATTGAGATTGAGTAAAGTAACTTATTTTTTTAAAAAAATTTAAACCATCTGTATTTGTAAATTTACTTAGGTCTGACTAATATGAATTTTCTCCATTCACAAAAATCAAATCTAAGATTTTTTTTTTGGTTTCCTATAAGTATCATCCATCGAAAGCATCCTATTTGAGGTACTGTTGAACACTAAAGTAGGCACCTCTTTCAATATAAATTAATTAAAATTGTAGTTCAACATCTTTTGGCAAGGGTGTATTTGGCAAAAATAGTTTATAATTTTTAGCTGAAAACTGAAAACTTATAAATTAGTTTATTGAATTAGAAGTGCTTGGTAAAAGTAATTTGACATAAAATGACATATATTTTATAATCTCAAAATAATACAAATAAACATATTATTATTTTTTTAATTAAAATAATTTGAATTATTATATATATAATTCATTAAAAATATATATTTTTATATATAAAAATATATAAATATATATAATGTATGTGAAATATGGATATAATGTGTATTTTTATAAAATAACAAGGATAAAACTAAAAAAAATATAAAAGTTATAAACTACTTAAAGTAACATTTCAAAATAAATTATAAGCTATTGAGATAAGCTTGTTTACTAAACACTTCTAACAAGTTTATAAGCTAGTCAAATAAATTACAAGATAAGTGATTTGACTTACTAAACACAACCTAGGTCTAACTAATATAATTTTTTCCATTCACAAAAATCAAATCTAAGATTTTTTTTTAACTTCCTACAAGTATCTTCCACTAAAAACAATTCTATTTAAAATACTGTTGAACACTAAAATAAGCACCTCAATCAACATAAATTAATTCAAAATGTAGTTCACCATCTTTTGAAAAATTTGTCCCTACTCTCTATCACTAAACTCAACCCTCATTAGTTTAAATAAATGCCGAATTATTTAAACTAATCAACATGGAAAAGTAAGGCTTTTGTGTTATTTCCAATTTGGCACTTGGTTACGTGGGATCTTGAATCTCGTGGCGACATCAATTACAAAGCCACCAACACAGTCTCGCGTTTCATGTGAATGTCTCATTCTCGGTCTTCTGCGGAGTCCTTACGCCTTGGAATTTTTCTTTACTCGTTAACTTCAAAACTTATACTATTTATTCATTTAATTTTGAAGACTTGGGAATATATTTTCTCAAACTTTTAATTTTCAACGGCATACCACTTCTATCATTCCAAAATTTTAGCACCACTTGTCTATGTAAGTTGAAAACTACTGAATTGAGGAAACTACAACATTTGACGTAATATTTCAAGTGACAAAATATCTTTTTTGTTATTTTTTTCTATATTTTTGTACCGAAAAAAATCTCTAAGTTAGATGCATTTCTAATTAATTTCACTTTTAACTAATTGCATCAATAGTAGTTAAGGGTTTTGGATTAAAAAAATAAAGAAAGATTATACTGTACAAAAATAAAAATTTATAAAAATTAATGGTCAAATATTAATCTATTTATTTATTTTATTTTTTTAAATATATTACTTTTTCAAAAGATAAATATTACGAAGGAGATTTATTTTTTTTCAGATGTCAAACTTTTTATTAGGAAATTTTTTTTATATACACATTATAAAAAAATATAATCGTTGAATTCTCTCGATAATTTTTTTAATTTCGAAATTTGGAATTTTTTTTTTAAAAAATTTAACGGCTTCTGGCATCGCACAATTCGCTAGGCGTGTGGTTTCTGCACGCTTTCCTTTCAAAAATCCATATTTCCAGAGTCGACCATATCCATCTCATGCACCACATTTTTTTAGAATTTGAAAAAAAGAAAAACAAATTAACTCTTTTTTCAGTTTAGACCTTCCTTTAAAGACAGAAACCATAGTGCATTTTTGTTAGCATAGCATACTGCTCTCTTAATTCTTTTTAATCTATATATATATATATATATATAGTAACACATTTTGATTCATGACTATGATGTCATAAAAGTTGCAATATTTATTTATTGTCTAAATAAAATAGGTCAAATCAATGTGAAGCATGTCTCTTAAGATCTTCTTAAAAAAAAAAAATCTAATCTCAATTGATAAACCTAAAAATATCCTTTTTATATTGAGAGGTTGGGAAAAAAGAAAACTTTCAAAACATCATTGTATTGTATCAAATCCATTAATAATAAATAATGAGATTACGGAAAATATATGTAATGTAACAACATTTTCGTATAGTTTGCTTATAAAGAAACTTTAATCTTATACGGTGGATATGGCAAGGGATTATTTTATTAAAAATTCATTACATTCCCTATCATTGTGGAATCATTATTATTTTTGGCAAGAATTATTAAGGTAGAGCATAGAATTTGGTTTGGTTTAGACCTTTTTTTTTTTTGGGTGAAATGAAAATATATTAATATTGAATGGTTTAATTCTCCCTACTAGGGAGATGGTTTAATAGACAAGTAATACAAATAGCAAGAAACAAAAAGCACTAAATGAGGCAGCAAACAATTACCATTTACGTAGGTCCATTACATAGGTCATATTTAGATAAATAATTTATTTAAGTTTTTTATATTTTTTTTTTGGTTAAAATGCATTTTACCCTTCTAAACTTTGTTTTATGTGCAAAAAATTCCTCATAAACTTTCAAATTCAACAAAAAATCTCCTCAACTTTCATTTTGTGCCAAAAACCCCCTACTGTGAGTTGACCGTTAATTAATGCTACGTCATCAGTATATTAGACAGCTAAAATGCCATGTCAAATATTTTTTACACCTCAAATGCTGATAGTGACAATTTGGCAGTGTTGACATGGCAAGTGAACTGTAAGAAATGTTTGACGCGGCATTTGAGGTGTTTAGTATACTGATGACATGACATTTAGTTAACGATCAACTGACAGTCAAGTCAACTGACTGTAAGGGGTTTTTGACACAAAATGAAAGTTGAGAGGAGTTTTTTGTTAAGTTTAAAAATTTAGGGGAGTTTTTTACACATAAAATAAAATTTAAGGGGATAAAGTATATTTTAGCCTATTTTTTTTTAACGTGTATGCAATCTCTGAGGGCATGTTTTTGGGTTTCAGGTTTGAGGTTGTAAAATGGACAGAGATAATTGTTTAGTTCTGGTTTCTTGCTAAAGGAAGAGAATTTCTCTCAGATGAGCAGGAGTTTTCCAGATTCAAGCCCAGTTCATTTGTGTTTGTGAATTTAGATTTTGAGCAGGGATGGTTGAGACATTTAGTGTGAAAAGATATGCAGACTTTGATTGTCACGACCTATTTTCTAGGCACATGACCGGCACAATGATGAATATCCCATCACTGTAAGCCTTTCGATAAATTCTTCCCACAAATAAAATTATTAGTCATTATTGTCACATCCCAAAAATTGAACATGTGAAAAGATACTACTCATTTGAAAAAATTCTCAAACATACGTTATTTACATATATTCTGTAAGGTTTTACATTCAACCTTAATCATTCATGCCACACTACAGAATTATATTCATCCGATAAGCAAATATAGACATACATAGTCTGATATTTCTATCTCATCGCAAGTCTAGGAGACCTATAGTAAGTACAGAGCGTTCCTAGTATTCACATTAATAAGTACTGTACTGGTATCCCACCAGACAGAAACAGATAATAACTCCAAGGGGCTTCTAATCTTCAAACGGATACTCTTCTTCCTTGTTTTCTGTATCTGAAAAGATAATAATAGGGAGTGTGAGTTTATTTAAAAACTCAGTAAGTAAATAACTGTACTATATAAAATATCAAAAGTACAAATACCACATTTACTCATATAATTAATTGTCTTATACATTGAGTAATATGGGACTCTAACCTTTTCAAACTCGTGAATAAGTTCTCATAGATATACACCGAGTAGTATGAGACTCTAACCCTTTCAAACTCGTGAATAAGTTCTCATAGATATACACCGAGTAGTATGGGACTCTAACCCTTTCAAACTCGGGAATAAGTTCTCATAGATATACACCGAGTAGTATGGGACTCTAACCCTTTCAAACTCGTGAATAAGTTCTCATAGATATACACCGAGTAGTATGGGACTCTAACCCCTTTCAAACTCGTGAATAAGTTCTCATAGATATACACCGAGTAGTATGTGACTCTAACCCTTTCAACTCGTGTATAGGTTTCATAGATATGCACTGAGTAGTATGGGACTTTAACCCTTTCAAACTCATGTATTAGATCCCGTAGATCTTTACTCATTAATAAGATAGTGAGAACTTCTCACATAGTACAATTTCCATGAAATAAAATCATTTATACATACACTTATTCTTTTGAATTTCTGTAAAAAAATATATCAATCATCATATACTGTCATATGAAAAATTGATCAATTAATATCCAAATAATATTGTAAATGGGACTTATATTGTACTTTGACTAGTAATATCAAATTAGCTGAGCAAGGTTATTCACTCACCTTGATGTTTGTCCAAGTTTACCTTGTTCTACACTAGAATTTGTGTAGGAAAATTTCCTACTAAAATATATTACAAGGAAACATAAGAAAGGAAACAAAATCACGAAAATACGCAAAATTTTCTGATTGCTACAGTAACGGTTTGCTACAGTAACGGTTTGCTACAGTGACAGTTCGCTACAGTAACGTTGACTGATACAGTACCGTTGACTGCCGACACTACAGTAACTGCTACAGTACCCGAAGAAAATTTTCCAGATTTTTTTTTTTCCGAAATTTCTGGTCGCTACAGTAACTCGAAGAAAAATTCCAGATTGCCAGTTGCTACAGTACTTCGAATTTTGCAGAAAATCTTTCAAAAAATTCATCCTTTCCTTTCTTCTGATTCAAAACCAGAATCTCAACTCTTTTAACCGATTATAACTCAAATATAACTTCTAAAACAACTGAGATTCACGAATTATCATCAAAATCTTCAACAACAAAACCTCCTCTAATCTTCCATATAAACTGAAATTTAAGGAAAATAATGAGATTAAAGCTTACCTTTGATCCTTACAAAGTTTTTGAACCGAACAAATAATCAAAACTCTGAAGATCAAGGAAAGGATTTGAGAAGAGGATGAAGAAATGAGAGAAAACGTTTTTCTGCCTTCCTTCGGCTGAGTGAGAAAATGAGGGGGAACTATTGAAACTTTATATTAAATATTTCTAATGGGTTATTCAATAATCCATGGGTATCCATTACCCAACATCCAAACACATCCAGTCAATTTACAATAAATAGACTAATTGACCATTCTTATACCACTTTTCCATGAATTTCGCCATTCTTAGAATATATCCCACATGGTGCAAATATTTAGTCCAGTCATTTAACTCAATTTTCATAAATAATATTCAAAGAGAACAATTAAATATGAAAATTAAAAAATGACCAAAATATATAACTAAAGTAACGTTGTAAAATTCTAAAATACTCTTAAGCAAATTATATTCTGAAATTAGCGGGTATTACAATTATCTCTATATTCTCAAAATACCATTCCTTAATAAATACAAAGAAAATACATAAGATTTTCTTAAAAATAATAGATACTCAGTACAAAATACATTATCATACTGAAATACAAGCCAAATACTAAACCCCTGACCTAGATGTCCTAGACGGTTACAGAGCAACATACTGCATAACAAAAGAAGGGCCTACCCGACAGCGGGAAGGTCCAATGTAATCTACTCCTCTATCGGATGTTCTTCGGCGGCAACCTGATCTGAACAAAAGTTTGTACAGAGAGTATGAGCTTTTAAACTCAGTGAGCAAATCGGCCTTGCGTTAATAAAATTCAAATACATCACCAGTCATGCAAGCATATCCGAAGGCTTAAGCTCAACCAATAGACATAGTTAGAAATTACATACAAGAAGACAAAAATTCATCCAATTCAACAAACGTTACTAGTACTCGTCAATGGCAATATGTCCCGGAGAGCGCACATAGGCCAGCTCACCAATTCTGTATATTTCCGCCATGACGCACAACCTCATCCTCTTAGCTAGGGCGCCTCACGGATTTATAACTAATCCGGGCTATATCCCTACTGAGAGAATCATTGTCTCCACACTCATTGGTCAAGACACCCTTTAAACCGGGTTTTTTGCCTTGCCGTGAGAGGAGGTACTGTACCGCTCAATCACAATCAATAGTACAGTATTTCATATCAAAATCAGAAGCACAATATAACATTCATCCTTATAACAGGTATAGTATATAATTATATGATTCAAATTTCACATCATCATGAGATACTTGCTTCGTCTTATCCATACTTCTGGATTAATTATCTCATTATAATCGCCATTCTGAATCCAATTTCCCCCTATGAATCTTGGGAGTGTCCTACGACATACTTTTTATCACCAGTAATGCTAAAACTCTATTAAAACAAGGTCGTTTCACTCACCTGGATTCTGTACGAGTATCACTTCTTTAAGTCGTTACGGACAAGAGTACACAAGTGAATTTCAGTGTTCTGCTACGGACATTTTCATGAAAGGTTAGAGAGAATACGTTAAGATTGTTTTCGTACATATACTGTTCATACGTACGGTTACTATTCATACAGTTACTATTCATACGTACGGGTACTATTCATATCAGAAATAGAGAATACAATCTGTAAAAGAGTATACCAAGTAAGTTTCCAGAAAAGAGTGGAGGGTCACACTGGACACACTTAAAAACCAGGTCTTTCCTTAGCTAGAACTTTCCTAGACATGTATTATTCACAATTTACATTCTATTTCGGTAATCAGAGAATCAAAATAACATATAAACAGCTAACGACAGTTTTTCTGATGTGGAAGATCGGCCAAAGCCGCAACCATAGAGCATACTTAAGAAAATAACTTCTAGAATTTGAAAGACATAGAAATGGCATAGTATCCTTACCTAAGCAAAAAGGAAAGGCCCAAAATCTCAGAGGCCTAGCGTCGGAGCAAGAGAAACTTAAGGAGAGAAGAAGAGAAGTTGAAAGTGTGAGTTTAGAAGTGAAATATAAGGGTTTATTTATAGCAAAAGTCAAGGGTACTATTTGACACTATGTGTTAATAAAATATTCAATTTACTATTCATAAAATGACATTAATGCAGTTACTGTACGAAAATTTTTCTGTTATTACTATTGAAAACTTAAAGGGAAAACTATCCTTTCACCTTAAACCTTTAAGTTTTTTTTCAATTCAGTCCTTTCAATTTAGTCCCTGAGGGTATTTTTACACATAAAACGTCATTTTCTCCTACAAACTTCTTTCTAGTTTTCTCTTATGACCAAACCACATCTAGTATTTGACATTTTGATTGTATAAATGAACAGTATCATATACGTAAATAGTATAATACGGGTAAATAGTACCGTATACTGAAATAGTAATAGTAGTTTGTAAATACGCATTTATATTTTATTTTTCATGGGTATTACATTGATGCAAAGATTTCTTCTTTTTTTTTTTTTGTCAGCTCAAAGATTCCATTTTGGTTTACACATTTACTCATTTAGGTTAGAAGTTTTGTAACCTTTTATCCTTATTTGAGAGGTTAGATATTTGGTTTCAAAGGCTAAAATGTAATAGACAGATTTTGAATAATTGGTTTTTGACAATATTTGATATGATAAGAACAAAAAGATACTTGATAAATTTACCAATGAACTGCGCAGACATTTGGCAAAGAATCAAATTTCCAAAGATAAAAAATACACTGGTTAATTATTTAATTTTTAAAAATTGAATGTTACACAAATTAATATCTAAATATATGAAATCTTAACACACGGTTTTTGAAAGAGGTTTTGTTTCCGTAGATTCAATTTAGGGATGTTATTTCTACACAAGGAAGCGTCATTGTATAATTACTGTTCAAAATCTTTAATTCTAAATGTAGTCAAATTCAAGTCATAATAAACTGCAGGAACATACCACTCTTCTCTTTTAAGGTCTTGAGAATATCATGAGGACAGGGAATAAATATCTAATCCTTTCGTAACATTTAATTTTCAGTCTCAGTTTTATTTAAAAAATATGTGGTAATTTTTTCATGTCATCACTTTTTAGTTGTCTTAATTTTTAACTCTTTTATGTTTAGTTAGAAAAATAATATAGTTATTTTTTAATAACTATATACAGGTCATGTTTTATTTAGAGAATCATACATCTATTATGTTTTAATTGTCATATTAGGATGATAATATAAAAAAAATTAGATAAATGATAATTTATAAGTTGAGGTAATATTAAATCTTATGATAAGAATATGACCACGCCCCCTTAGTTAAAACTTGGTCTACAGAGAATGATTATAATTCAAAGGAAAATGATATCAAAATTTCGTTGCGTTTACGTGTACCATTAAAAGATGGTGGATTTTCCCCAAACGTGTAATTTCATATTTTATATAATTTTGTTGATTAAATTATTAATTTAATCCTCACTATAATTATTTTAATTTAATATTTAAAAAATTAAATATTTTAAATTAATTATTAAAAAATTATATTTGTGTCGATTTAATCTTTTTATTTTTCAAATTATTTTTCATCAAAACGATAAATTTTGTGATTATTTATTTGTTCTTAAATTTTGATGAACTCATTTTTGTTTTAAGCAATTAATGAATTGAGGAAAAATTTATAAATGTCTCAACTACAAGACAAGATCTCATGATAGTTATAAAAAAAATCAAATTGAGACAAGTATTGTATTTTAAAAACTAAATTAAAATACTTAATTTTTAAAGAAATAAATATATGTAAGAACTAAATCAATAATTTACTCTAATTTTCTTTTAAAAAGAACAATGCATAGAAAGAAATAGTTGGGGCGCAAAACGAAATAACAAAAACTAGGGGGACCAAACCATAAAACGGGCCACACCACACGTCCACATGTGCAGTTGCATTTGGCAGGGTGATATTTGGTGAGGTGGAAGATGCTTAGGAACTTGTTTTTGTCATCATTCAATTTTTTCCCCCCTTCTCCAATAACACAATCGTCTTTTCTGTAATATACGAACATGGTTACAATCAGAGGCCTCTAAATTTTCTTCAACCATTAGTTCTTCCTCTCCACAATCTTCCCTCTGCGCTACCATTTGCTTCGTCAGGTAATGGCAAAGCGCTCACTATTACTCTTCAAAAGCACTTCTGAAGACTGTTCGTTTCTCTTTTGATTTCTTTTATTTGTTCAATTTCATTTAGACAGCTCTGTCTGTAGTCTCCAGCATGCAATTCTTATGATTTTTGACTAAAAATTGTTGTTAACCGATGCTTT
Organism: Biancaea sappan; assembly: GCA_037074585.1. Classification (NCBI taxonomy): domain Eukaryota; kingdom Viridiplantae; phylum Streptophyta; class Magnoliopsida; order Fabales; family Fabaceae; genus Biancaea; species Biancaea sappan. Next base: position 21,502,128 of record CM073501.1, on the reverse strand, counting down.
CATTCCCTGTATTTTGTCCTTAAAAAAAAAATTTGACAGAAAATTTATGGGGATGGGAGTAGATTTTGAAATTCGATGCTCTAAACTACTTGAAAATGCATTTTTTCCAAGTCTGACGTAAATGAAAACACACTGATTTTTATATTCATCGTTGACGGCACATATATAAATTTTTAAAGCACTGAGTGGGGTTGTAAGTATTATAAGTAGTAATTGTTGCTGCGAATCAGTTTATTTAAATTCCACTTTGTGATTAAGGTGAGGTGCTGCGCCTGAAAAAATGGCTACTGGAGCTGTGCCTGCTCCGTTTCCTGCTCTGAAGAGTAAGGATTCTAGTTTGGGATTTGGGAGAAGTATGGATTTTGTGAGAGTCTTGGATTTGAAGAGAATAAAATCTGGAAGGACAAAGGTCTCTGTAATAAGGAACGAATCAGGTCCTGGCCGGGATATTGCTGAACTTCAACCCGCATCAGAAGGAAGCCCTCTTTTAGGTATAATTTCCACTATGCTTATCTTTTGTCCTCAATGAAGATAACTGCATGCATGTCAGCTTCTAGTGCCTTCCTTTTACCGTTGCTCTGGAAATGTGGTCATTAAAGTCCTAATGTTCTTAAATGGTACGAAAAAATGCAAATACCCCATTTCAACTTTGGTCATTTGTAAACACTCCTTCAATATTAGATCCCTTAGACTCTTTCAGTTGTTAGGTAGCATGCTACCATAGTTAACAACTTGAGTTCCACACTTCAAACTTTTCCTTCTGCGCCTGGAAAGTTCATTATGGCTTTTGAATCAATAAAGAATGTTGGTTGAAGGGTTTTTCAATACATTTAGAGTGTTCTGGAGTGGCAAATTTGGTGAGATTTTGTTTTGCAAACCAATGGGAGCATGCCTTGTGAGTCGTGACTAATAAAATAATCTACAGCCTTAGATGGAGGGGGTGTTTGCACATGAACCAAAATTGAAGGGGGTATTTGCAATTTTTTTCTAAATTTTATTTTTGATTAATTTATATGGGATGCTATATTTAAGGTTTTTAAAAATAAAAACATACTCAAATGATGATGATTGACGAATCCTCTACAGGGTTGATGTCTTCCGAAATAACTGAAGATTGACTGTTACAAACTGATGCCATGATTTTCTGTAAAGCTTAACTGCTCCTAGCTTTTCATCAAGAACTTTATTGTTTTAAAAATTTGTATGTTGTTACTTATACTCTAACTAAATGGACCTCACTTGAACTTGGTCTGCACTGCTCATATTATCATTACTTGTTTGATTTTATCTGACGCATGGATAATAATTTGGATGTAGTTCCTAGGCAAAAGTACAGTGAATCGTTACACAAAACCGTCAGGAGAAAAACAAGAACGGTGATGGTGGGTAATGTGACTATTGGTAGCGAGCACCCTATAAGAATTCAGACAATGACAACAAGTGACACTAAGAATGTTGCCGCAACAGTTGAAGAGGTTATCCAACTGTTCTTCTGCTTTGCATTTATGGAACAAGCTTATCTCCAATTGACAGTCATATCTCTATCTTTCTTCTGTTTATGTTCATGTTTTTTCTTTTTAAAATAAGACTTATGGACATAGTAATTTCATATATTCATCTGCAATCTACTTCTAGGTGATGAGAATTGCAGACAAAGGAGCTGATATTGTGCGGATAACAGTTCAAGGGAAGAAGGAAGCAGATGCATGCTTTGAGATTAAGAACTCCCTTGTGCAGAAAAAGTAAGTATGGATTCATGTAAGCTATGCTGAACCCTTTTTATCACAATTATTTATGTGTTTAATTTTGTTCTTATCCATCCATGTCCAGTTACAACATACCGTTGGTGGCTGATATTCATTTTGCCCCTTCTGTTGCTTTGCGAGTTGCTGAATGCTTTGAGAAGATTCGTGTCAACCCTGGAAATTTTGGTATGCATCTCCTTCTTCATTCACAGAATTGTTTTGTCTTCATCTATTTTCGTTTTACTTTTAAGTGTCAACTCATTCTAAATCCAAGATGGTGGTCTCTTGCAGCTGATAGACGGGCTCAATTTGAGAAACTAGAGTACACAGAAGATGACTATCAGAAAGAACTTGAGCATATTGAACAGGTGAAACTACCAAACCATCCATCTATTCTTTTCAAGCTCAAATTCTTTTAAAAGCCTATTCTTCTTTACATTTGAAATTTGAAATTTTTGACCTATTTGAATTTTTAATTGTCAGGTGTTCACACCTTTGGTTGAGAAATGTAAGAAGTACGGGAGAGCAATGCGCATTGGGACAAACCATGGCAGTCTCTCAGATCGTATAATGAGTTACTATGGAGATTCTCCAAGGGGAATGGTGAGCAATTCTTTTCCCTCTTATTCTGCAGCACATTTCAGCCAGATAAAGAATTGTCAATCTTAGTAACATTCATTGTACAGGTTGAATCTGCTTTTGAATTTGCAAAGATATGCAGAAAGTTGGACTTCCACAATTTTGTGTTTTCTATGAAAGCAAGCAACCCAGTTGTGATGGTCCAGGCCTATCGTTTACTAGTAGCTGAAATGTATGTTCATGGCTGGGATTATCCATTACACTTGGGAGTTACTGAAGCTGGAGAAGGGGAGGATGGGCGGATGAAGTCTGCAATTGGCATCGGAACTCTTCTTCAGGTATGCACACAAGTAAAGAGAAAATGTTTATTGATACAGATAAAGCCATGTAATTCACAAGCCTTGTTGTAAATTGTAACTGCAGGATGGTTTGGGTGATACAATTAGGGTTTCTCTCACAGAACCACCAGAAGAGGAGATAGATCCTTGCAGAAGGTTGGCCAACCTTGGTATGAGAGCAGCTGAACTCCAGCAAGGGGTGGTATCTCTCCAGATAATGGTTTTATTGTACATGCTTAACTTATCTAAAATTTGGCTCTCGGAGAAGGTAATGAACTTTAATCTTCCATCAGGCACCTTTTGAAGAAAAGCACAGACATTACTTTGACTTCCAGCGCCGATCTGGTCAATTACCAGTGCAAAAAGAGGTCAGATATAAACTGTGTGGAGTTTTTTCTGCATTGTTCTTATGCATTACCCTTACATTTAGAACAGATGATTAACTCTTCATCTTAATACAGGGTGAGGAAGTGGATTACAGAGGTGCTCTGCACCGAGATGGTTCTGTTCTCATGTCGGTCTCCTTAGATCAGTTAAAGGTAACTTTTGAACCAAACTTTTTTCTGTCTTCTTTATGTTTGTTTGGATGCCTCAGTTTGTTTTAATCACTTTATCTCTTTCTTGTTCTATTTTTTGTTGGGATGTAAGTAGAGAAGCAGGTGTGCCATATGTCATGATGAAAACTTCCTTTTTAAAATCCTTTTCCTTATCTTTTTGCAGGTGCCTGAGCTCCTCTACAAGTCACTTGCAGCCAAACTCGTTGTTGGTATGCCATTTAAGGTATTTATTTCACTTTATTTTATTGGATGAATATGTTTCATCAACTCTTCTAGATTTACATAGGAAGTTACTGACATAGTTGTATATATTTAGGATCTGGCAACAGTAGATTCAATCTTACTGCGGGAACTTCCGCCAGTAGATGATGCTGATGCTGTAAGAACCGTCGTCACCTAGGCAAACAATTTCTAGTTCTGCTTCATTTTATTTTTCAAATTATTGATTGTCAGCTTATTTTGGATTTTTTTTTTTTTAATTTTGTGATCAGCGGCTAGCTCTAAAAAGGCTGATAGATATAAGTATGGGGGTTATAACACCATTGTCAGAGCAGCTAACAAAGCCATTACCCAATGCCATAGCTCTAGTAAACCTTAAGGAGCTATCAACCGGAGCTTACAAGCTTTTGCCACAAGGTGCCTCAGCCTGAAATTTTTGTTTTGGTTAAATACAAATTACGTGGACTACCCTCTTTTCAAAACATATATATATATATATATATATAAAAGATGAATGGGCATTTGTATGATTTAAATAATTTAAAATTATAATGGTCCCTTGTAATTTGTTAAATATGTAATTTTACTCTAATAACATCTGTTCCTATCCATTTCAAAGTAGTCTGATAGCAAGTCAATTGATGTTCTTGCAGGCACACGCTTGGTTGTTTCAGTACGTGGTGATGAGCCTCTTGCGGAACTGGAAATTCTCAAAAGTGCTGATGCTACTATGCTTCTCCATGACTTACCTTATACTGAGGAAAAAATTAGCAGGGTGCATGCAGCAAGGAGGTTAAAATGTTTCTATATAGCACCTTTGTCCAGACTTAAGCCAATTCTCCTATATTGTTTACAAAATTTGTCTAATTCTATATTTTTTGTTGGCATCAGGCTATTTGAGTACCTGGCAGACAATTCTTTGAACTTCCCAGTCATTCACCACATTCAATTTCCAAATGGAATTCACATGTATTTTAATTTTACTTTGTTTTGATGGTTGAGATACAAAAAAACTATGTATTCCTGGTGGAATCTAATTTCTTGCACTCACAGCGATGACTTGGTGATTGGTGCCGGTGCCAATGCCGGAGCACTTCTGGTTGACGGGCTTGGAGATGGTGTTCTTCTAGAGGCCCCAGATAAGGATTTTGATTTTCTTAGGAATACGTCTTTCAACTTGCTGCAAGGTTGCAGGATGAGAAATACCAAGACAGTATGTAGTTTAATCATAGCAACAAAGAAGACCTAACATGGACTTGAGAAATAACAGTCTTGATCTTTATTTATATGCCTAACTTGTGTTGCAGGAGTATGTGTCATGCCCATCCTGTGGTAGAACTTTGTTCGATCTTCAAGAAGTAAGTGCACAGATACGGGAGAAGACGTCGCACTTGCCTGGTGTTTCGGTAATTACTTGGTCCTTTGTAGCTGTGCAATTTTGCTCTGCAAAATTTCTTGATAATAATTATTGTCTGCTGCTTCAGATTGCAATTATGGGTTGCATTGTAAATGGACCCGGAGAGATGGCTGATGCAGACTTTGGGTATGTGGGGGGTGCTCCAGGGAAGATTGACCTTTATGTTGGGAAGGTAATGTCTTCTTTTTTATATGTTGAACTCCATCTAAATTAAGGTTGAAGTGTACTTTTAGGCCCTATAGGTTGACTCACATTCAATTGGGTCCTTATAGTTTAAAAATTTATAATTGAATCCTTAATAGTTTCAAAATTTTTTAATTTAGTCACTATAGTTAGGCTTTCGTTAATATTTTGTTTAAGTTTTATTGATGTGATCAATCACGTACTATCTTAGCACTCTGAATATAGGTTGCATTACATGTTACCTATGTGAGTTAATTTTACTTTATTTTCTACTTTTAAATCATTTTGTTGTCTTATTTGCATGTATATTATATGTCAATATGCATAATGCTTGAAATACTTATTGAATTTCAGTAGCTGGGATTAAATTAAAAGTTTTATAGAACTGTCAGGACTCAATTGAAAATTTTTAAACTATAGAGACCAAATTAAAATTTGACTGAGACTATATGGACCAAGAGAAAAATTAAACCTCTAATTAATCAAAGTTGTCATGGCCAATGTTCCAACACATCATGATCTTGACTCTCATCTGTGATGCAGGACGAGAATATAGAGATGTTTTTTGAGAAATTGTTAATGTTCTTGTTATTTTGCCTTGTTAGCTACATCAATCTGCTATGAATGCTCCTTGCTAAATGAAATTTGAGTCTAAGCTGAATGTTATTACTATTACAGACTGTGGTGAAGCGTGGAATTGCAATGGAACATGCAACTGATGCACTGATCGAGCTGATAAAGGAGCATGGACGTTGGATAGACCCTCCCGCAGAGGATTAAAATCACTAGAGCTGTTGTGTTGTTCATGTAATCAGTGTAGTTTTGAGAGTTACGAGAAGCAGAACTGAACACAACAATTTAGCTTTGGAACAGTTCGTGATGTACACGGACCACGGTGCAGCATTCCTGTTAAATAATAATAATAATAATAATAATAATGAGTCATAGTTTTAAGAATTGACTGGGTTAGTGGTCGAGTCATTAGTTTACCATCGAGTGATTAGATCAATTGTTGAATTGAAAGAATAACTTAATAAATATACACACATATGTAAATAAATAAATATTAAATTAAGTAAGATGAGTAAAACATATATATTTCTTTATAACTAAATTAATAAGTTATAAAAAATAGTCATTTATTTTTAAATATTTGATTTTTTAATATTATAAGAAATTATAAATTTTTTTGCTACCATTGTTCAAATTTAATAATTTAAAATTATTAGACACAAAATAACAATATGGTTTGCATAATATAATAATATTTTATGTTTTATAAAAACAGAGTCAAGAATTTTATTTCTTTTAAGATTTATTTTTGTTTCTCTATTATGAATTTAAGAAAGAAAAAAAAAATAGAAGGTATTTTTTTTTTAAAAAAATCTGGATTGTGAGTCAATCGAGATAGTTGTGATTCAGTCTAATTGAGACTCAAATCAAGTTGAATTTTGAGTTGGCTCAACTAAGTTGGGGTCAAAGCAACGTAATAAATAAATAATAATTATAGGATTTCCTTGCATAGTGTGAATTACTCTTTACACAGCAATTAAGCTTAATTTCGTCATTCAGAAAATGTTTATTTATAATTTGGACAGTTTTAGTGTCTAAGTGGCATTGGTGCCATAATTCACGTGGTACAATCTATCTATCTATTATTTATCAATCCATCTATCTTCTATCATTACATATACTAAAGCAAATCAATAACAATACATTTAATGTAGCTCCTCTTTTATTGCTCCCTCTCTATTCTACCAATTGGTCAATGTTGGACCAATAAATTTTTTTTTTAAAAAACAAGCTTTATCTTTTAATTTTAAAGTTATATTTAAATTGACAAGAATAGTTAATGCACTGCAAATCTAATCAATAAGAATAATATTTCTTCTGAATAAACTTTATATATTTAAATTTAAATTAACCATACTAATTAATGCACCACAAGATTAACCAATAACAATAATATCTGACAAATAATATGTTTGAATGTAACTTCTGTGTTGATTCAAAAATACTTTGTACATAGGGTATTTATACACGAGAATAATCTGTTTTAGGAAAAAAAATGTTAAATCAAATCTTTAAACTAGAGATTGATAAATCTCTTAAACTAAGTCTAATTTCTAAGGTCAAATAACCATAATAAAAATACATTAATCACAAAGTTTATTTCATATGCTACAAAACTTTCCTATTCTAACAATATGCTTTCTAAATAAGCTTTTATTTCGAAATTTATCTTCTCTTCTTCCGTATGCATGGTCCAATCCAATGGACTTTTTTGGGCAAATACTATAAATTTTTTAAAAAATTAGTAATATACTATACTTTCATGAAAAATTAGATGCATACTACGAAATCCATCACATCATTGATTTCTTTCTCTGAAACTCGGCTTATGTCAGGCCGAGTTTCAGTCTGAAAAAAAAAAATTCCACAAGACTCGGCCTGCAGCAGGCCGAGTCTTATAGGCAGGTAAAAACTAGACTCAGCTAACGGTGGGCCGAGTCTATTTAGAAAAAAAAAATGTTGGATTAGCCCGGAATCTCTGCATGTTGTAGAGAGTCACATGCAGAGATTTCGTGAGCTCGGCCACTGACAGGCCGAGCTCATGGCTGAGCTCACTTTGTAATAAAGTGGGCTCACTTTGTAATAAAGTAGGCTCACTTTATGATAAAGTCGAGCCAAGTTCGGCTTATAGGAGGCCGAGTTGCATGTCATCATCCCCTGTATATCTGTGGCTTCATCCATATCAAAACATGTGTGTGATACGAGAGAGTTGAAAAAAATTTTAAGTGTTCGAGAGAGCTGAAGAGAAGTGAAGAAAAATTTTCAAAAAGGTTAGTATAATTAATTTTTTTATGTTATTAAATAAATTTATTTATGAAATTAACTAACTGGTTATTCTAATTAATAATTTTGATTGTTTAAATATTTTAAATTATTTTGTATTTAAACTTATTTTTATCATTTTGTATAATATTTTAATAATATTATTTTACAAACAACGCAATTTAATTGTTCTAATTTTTTTTACAGTTTAAATTATTTGTTGTTTTGAACTTATTCTGCAGGCAGTTAAGATGAATTCCTTGATAAATATATATCTATATGTCAACGGAAAGGCCATTAAGAGTGTTGAATTTAAATATGATATTTTCACTATAATGTCACTAAATGACTTAAATATAACCTTGGACGCATTGACTACTATGATTCACAATCATTTAGAGCTTCCCCTTACTGAATCAGTGGCGTTAATAAGCTATAGATATAAGATGCGATCAGAATACAGGGTGATAAAGTTGAGTAATGACAATATAGTCAGAAGCATGATCAGCAAACATTTAAAAAGTGGAGATGAAAAGATTGAGCTGCTAGTCAAGACTTCAAGACGTTAGATAGATTTTAATTCTGAAGCTGGTACGTCACAAGCCATTGTTCCTTGTGATATTTCAACTCAGCCCCCCAGTCAAGGACAATTCACTTCGATGTTGCTGGCAGGCGATGATAAACCAGTGCCACAACTAGACGATACTCCTTCATCTCCTCGGCCATGTATGGATGACTTTACTGATGAGGAGGAGTATTTTGGTAATTTAGTTGCGAGTGATAATGACGACGTTGATGATGATGCAAATGAAGGCAGTGACGGGTATAGCGAGGGAATTTCTGTAATACCCATGAAAAATAAAATATAAATGTGTGTTTTCAAACTACTGTTACTATTTACGTATATGGTACTGTTCATTTATACAATCAAAATGTCAAATACTAGATGTGGTTTGGTTATAAGAGAAAACTAGAAAGAAGTTTGTAGGAGAAAATGACGTTTTATGTGTAAAAATACCCTCAGGGACTAAATTGAAAAGAAACTTAAAGGTTTAAGGTGAAAGGATAGTTTTCCCTTTAAAGTTTTTAATAGTAAATAAACGATTTTCCAGCGTAAGGTGCAACTGCATTATTAGAAATGTCATTTTCATGAATAGTAAATTGAATATTTTATTAGTGCATAGTGTCAAATAGTACCCTTGACTTTTGCTAGGCCCTTCCATTTCACTTCTAAACTCACACCTTCAACTTCTCTTCTTCCCTCCTTAAGTTTCTCTTGCTCCGACGCTAGGCTTCTGAGATTTTGGACTTTTCCGTTTTTGCTTAGGTAAGGATACTATGCCCTTTCTATGTCTTTCAAATTTTAGAAGTTATTTTCTTAAGTATGCTCTGTGGTTGCGGCTTTGGCCGATCTTCCACATCAGAAAAACTGTCGTTAGCTGTTATTTTGATTCTCTGATTACCAAAATAGAATATAATCTGTGGAGAATACATGTCTAGGAAAGTTCTGGCTAAGGAAAGACCTGGTTTTTAAGTGTGTCCAGTGTGACCCTCCACTCTTTCCTGGGAACTTACCTGGTGTACTCTTTTACAGATTGTATTCTGTATTTCCGGTATGAATAGTACCCGTACGTATGAATAGTGACCGTATGAATAGTACCCGTACGTATGAATAGTGACCGTATGAATAGTACCCGTACGTATGAACAGTATCTGTACGAAAATGATCTTAACGTACTTTCTGTAATCTTTCATGAAAATCTCTGTAGCGGAACACTGAAATTCACATGCGTACTCTTATCCGTAACGATTTAGAGAAGTGATACTCGTACGGAATCCAGGTGAGTGAAACGACCCTGTTTTAATAGAGTTTTAGCATTACTGGTGATAAAAAGTATGTCGTAGGACACTCCCAAGATTCATAGGGAGAAATTGGATTCAGAATGACGAATATAATGAGATAATTAATCCAGAAGTATGGATAAGACAAAGCAAGTATCTCATGATGATATGAAATTTGAATCATATAGTTATATACTATACCTGTTATATGGATGAGTATTATATTGTGCTTCTGATTATGATATGAACTGTTGTACTATTGATTGTGATTGAGCGGTACAGTACCCCCTCTCACGGCAAGGCGAAAAACCCGGGTTAAAGGGTGTCTTGACCAATGAGTGTGGAGACAACGATTCCCTCAGTAGGGATATAGCCCGGATTGGTGATAAATCCGTGAGGCGCCCTAGCTAAGAGGATGAGGTTGTGCGTCATGGCGGAAAAATACAAAATTGGTGAGCCGGCCTGTGTGCGCTCTCCGGGATATATTGCCATTGACGAGTACTAGTATCGTTTGTTGAATTGGATGAATTTTTCTTGTATGTAATTTCTAACTATGTCTATTGGTTGAGCTTGAGCCTTCGGATATGCTTGCATGACTGGTGATGTATTTGAATTTTATTAACGCAAGGCCGATTTGCTCACTGAGTTTAAAAGCTCACACTGTTTGTACAAACTTTTTGTTCAGATCAGGTTGCCGCGGAAGTACATCCGCTAGAGGAGTAGATCACGTTGGACCTTCCCGCTGTCGGGTAGGCCCTTCTTTTGTTATACAGTATGTTGCTCTGTAACCGTCTAGGACATCTAGGTCAGGGGTTTGGTATTTGGCTTGTATTTCAGTATGATAATGTATTTCGTACTGAGGATCTATTATTTTTAATTAAGAAAATCTGATGTATTTTCTTTGTATTTATTAAGGAATGGTATTTTGAGAATATAGAGATAATGACTAACGATTTTACTTGTGGGAAGAAGTTATCGAAAGGCTTACAGTGATGGGATATTCATCATTGTGCCGGTCATGTGCCTAGAAAATGGGTCGTGACAAAGTTGGTATGAGAGCATAGGTTGTTAGGTCTCCTAGTGATTACAGAGCAAGGTGTATTTAGTGGGCCTTCCCCTATTGTCGTGACTGCAGCACGACCATAGGATGAAGATCCACCAAAAGCCCTGTAGAGATTAAAATCCATTTCTTTCGTGTCTTTACTTGAAGCATAATAGTGACGATATATATTATTCTTAATTTTAGAATAAGTTTAGATGGCACCAAGAAAATCAAACGCTTCTGGAATCCGCACAAGATCTGGCAGGGCCTTGGTCCCTCCAGCTGCTCAGTCAGCAAATGCAAGACTGGAGATGCCTAATCGTGCAGAAGATAACCATGCACAAAACAGAGAAATATCCACTGAAAACCCTGGAAGAAATGCTGGAGAACCATCACAAATCGACGCGACTGTAGTGATGGAAGCATTAGCTGCAATGCAGAACGAGGTGAATGGGCTAAAGGAACTTTTGATAGGACAATCATCTGAAGATGGCTCACAGGCATCAGTACATGCTGCAAAAGTACAAGAGACAGACCAGATGCCACCTCCACCCCCTCCTCAGGATTGGGTAGGTACAGAGGTCAAAATCTCGAAATTTATGAAGCTGAATCCGCCAACCTTTGCAGGAGATGTTAATGAAGACCCACAACGTTTTCTAGATGACTGTGAGAAAATCCTTGACACGTTAGAATGCCCTGAACCTCGAAAAGTAACCCTTGTTACCTTTCAGTTAAGAGGTAAGGCCGACCGCTGGTGGCGAACATGGAAGAAGGGCATGGCCAGAAATGCCCCACCCATTAAATGGAATGACTTTAAAAGAATTTTTCGAGAACAATTTATTCCGGAGAGTATACGAGAAGCAAAGATGAATGAGTTTGAGGCACTCCGGCAAGGATCACGAACTGTCGATGAATACGACAATCTGTTTATAGAGTTGTCTGAATATGCTACTCACATGGTCCTAACTGAGAAAGAAAAGATCCGACGATTTATTAAAGGCCTTCGAGAGTCTTTATTTGACAGGGTGGGATCGAAAATATGAGATTTTTCATTTTACACAGAAGCCGTCGACATCGCCCGTATGATGGAAGAAAGAGATATGCAAAAAGAAAAATGGAATAACAAAAGAAAGAGGAAGCAAGATGAGAAATCACGCTACCACGGAGAGAGTTCTGGACGTGCAGCCTCTACTGCTAGTGCACCACAGCGTCAACAAAGTGGTACAGGGGGTCAACAAAGGCCCTGGTGCTCTAAATGTGAAAGAAATCACTTCGGAGCTTGTTTTGTCAACAACAACACTAGGGTCTGTTACCAATGTGGTCAACAGGGCCACATCAAAAGAGATTGCCCCAAACTCTACACGAGATCTGGCCAAGGGTCAGTACGCCCTAATCAATCAGAGGCTACTGTTGCCAACAGATCCCCTGTAACTGTAGGAGGCAATGGAATCGGAAGAGGTGCTGGCAGAGGACAAGGTGGTCGAGGGCAGGCTTCAGCAGGCCGAGGGAACGCTCGAGTATTCGCTTTAACCCGTCAAGATGCTCAGGCGTCTAATACGGTGGTAGCAGGTACTCTTCTGATTGAATCAAATTTTGCACATGTTTTGTTTGACTCTGGCTCTACGCATTCCTATGTGTCACCATTCTTTGCTAAGAACTTTAAGCAAAAAGTTGTTAGATTAGAATGTCCGTTTTTAGTAACTACGCCTACTGGAGGCACCTTACTAATAGAACGAGGCTATCGAGCTTGCAAGGTAAGAGTCGGAGAAATAAATACAACAGTAGACCTAATGCTGTTAGATATGACAGACTTTGATGTCATCTTGGGCATGGATTGGCTGGCATCTTGTCATGCCACCCTGGATTGCTATAATAAGATAGTTAAATTTAATATTCCGGGGGAGCCTTCTTTCGTATTTCATGGTGAACGGAGTGAAATTTCTGGGAATCTTATATCTTTAATGTGTGCCCAACGTTTATTGCGAAAGGGCTGTAAAGGATACTTGGCATTCGTTAAAGATATTAAGAAAGAAGAACTAAAAGTAGAAGACGTTCCAGTAGTCCAGGAGTTTGTAGATGTCTTCCCAGATGATCTACCAGGTATACCCCCAGATCGAGAGATTGAGTTCCAGATAGAGTTAGCACCAGATACTCGCCCAATCTCCATACCCCCTTATAGAATGGCACCAACAGAATTAAAAGAGTTAAAAACTCAGTTACAGGACTTGCTAGACAAAGGCTTTATAAGGCCAAGTTATTCACCTTGGGGAGCTCCTGTTCTGTTCGTGAAAAAGAAGGACGGATCGATGAGACTATGCATAGATTACAGGCAACTGAATAAGGTAACTATCAAAAATAAATACCCGTTGCCTCGCATCGACGACCTTTTCGATCAACTTCAAGGAGCCAAGTGTTTTTCAAAGATTGACTTGAGGTCTGGTTATCACCAACTCAAGATCAAGGAGGAGGATGTGTCTAAAACAGCCTTCCGTACCAGATATGGGCACTACGAGTTCTTGGTGATGTCATTTGGATTAACGAATGCACCAGCTGCTTTCATGGATTTAATGAATAGGATTTTTAAATCCTTTTTAGACAAATTTGTCATTGTCTTCATAGACGACATTCTGGTGTACTCAAAGACTTCAGAAGAGCACGAACAACACCTTCGTGTTGTGTTGCAGACATTGAGGGATCATCAATTGTACGCCAAATTCTCTAAATGCGAGTTTTGGATTGATCGTGTAACTTTCTTGGGACATGTAATCTCCAAAGATGGCATCCAAGCAGACCCAAGCAAAGTAGAAGCGGTCAAAATGTGGCCTAGACCTACCTCCGTCACGGAGATTCGCAGCTTCTTGGGATTGGCAGGATATTATCGTCGTTTCATCCAAAATTTTTCCCAGTTAGCCGCCCCTCTCACACGACTGACTAGGAAAGGGGTAAAGTACCAATGGGATGACGCTTGTGAAGAAAGCTTCCAAGAACTCAAGAAAAGGTTAATCTCCACACCTGTATTAATCTTACCCTCAGGACCAGGAGATTTTACAGTATACTGCGATGCATCAAGAGTAGGGTTGGGATGTGTTCTCATGCAGCATGGCCATGTAGTGGCATATGCATCGAGACAACTTAAGAAACATGAACAAAACTACCCCACCCACGATCTGGAAATGGCAGCAGTAGTTTTCGCTTTAAAGATATGGCGACATTATCTATACGGAGAAACTTGCGAAATCTACACTGACCATAAAAGTCTAAAATATATTTTCGACCAAAAGGACTTAAACTTGAGGCAGAGGAGATGGGTAGAATTACTAAAAGATTATGATTGCAATATTCTTTACCACCCAGGCAAAGCAAACGTGGTAGCAGATGCCTTGAGTCGAAAATCTATGGGTAGTCTGGCCCATATAGCAGTAACAAAAAGACCCTTGATCCAAGAACTACAAGAGATGAGAGCAAAAGGTGCTACTCTTGAGGTTACAAGGACAGGATCATTCTTAGCCCATATCAGGGCTAGATCTTCCCTTGTTGACCAGATACAGATATCTCAAATGGAGGATCCTGAGCTTGTCCAAATTATGGAAAAGGTGAAGATTGGTGAAGTGAATAGTTTCACACTCGACGATACAGGAGTCTTACATTTTAAACAACGGTTGTGTGTACCACATGTTGGAACTCTTAGACGAGACATCATGGAAGAAGGCCATCGTGCTGCATATGCTGTACATCCAGGAGCCACCAAGATGTATCAGGATCTGAAACAGATCTACTGGTGGAAAGGAATGAAACAAGACATAGTAGAATTTGTGTCTCGTTGTTTAACCTGTCAACAGGTTAAGGCTGAGCATCTAAAGCCAGGAGGCTCGTTACAACGATTAGAGATTCCTGAATGGAAATGGGAACGAGTGACGATGGACTTTGTTGTTGGTCTACCTCGTTCCACAGGAGGTTATGACTCAGTTTGGGTCATTGTTGACCGACTAACCAAATCAGCACACTTCATTCCAGTCAAAACCACTTATGGTGTAGTAACGTTGGCACAATTGTATATTAAAGAAATAGTAAAGTTGCATGGAGTACCTATATCTATCATTTCTGATAGAGGTCCTCAATTTACCTCTCGTTTCTGGAGAAGTTTTCAGGAGGCATTAGGTACTCGAGTGGACCTTAGTACCGCTTTTCACCCACAGACAGACGGACAGTCAGAGCGGACGATTCAGACGCTAGAGGATATGTTACGAGCTTGTATTCTAGATTTCAGTGGTAGCTGGGAAAAGCATTTGTATCTTGTAGAGTTCGCATATAACAACAGCTACCAGGCCACTATTGGGATGGCACCCTTTGAGGCCTTGTATGGGAGACGTTGCAGATCTCCGATCGGTTGGTTCGAGGTAGGTGAAGCGAAAGCATTAGGACCTGACTTGGCCCAGGATGCCCTAACCAAGGTTAAGACAATACAAGATAGGATGCAAGCAGCTCAAAGTAGACAAAAGGCATACGCTGACCATAGACGACGTGATTTGGAGTTCTCAGTCGGCGATATGGTATTCCTTAAGGTCTCTCCAATGAAAGGTGTGTTGAGATTTGGAAGGAAAGGAAAGTTGAGTCCTAGATACATCGGGCCTTATGAGATTCTAGAACGAGTGGGAAAAGTGGCTTATCGGCTTGCCCTACCTATGGATCTGGAAGGGATTCACCCTGTTTTTCACGTATCCATGTTAAGGAAGTACCTTCATGACCCTTCTCACATACTTCACCCTTCTCAGAATGATTCTATCCTAGTAGATGAAAATTTGTCATACGAGGAGATACCGGTAGCTATCCTCGATAGTCAAGTAAAGAAACTCCGATCTAAGGAGATTCCATCCGTCAAAGTTTTGTGGAGGAATCAAACTCACGAAGAAGCCACATGGGAAGCCGAGGCCGACATGCGTTCTAGATATCCCCATCTTTTTACGACTTGAGGTAATTTAAATTCGGAGGACCGAATTTCTTAAAGGGGGTGATAATGTAATACCCATGAAAAATAAAATATAAATGCGTGTTTTCAAACTACTGTTACTATTTACGTATATGGTACTGTTCATTTATACAATCAAAATGTCAAATACTAGATGTGGTTTGGTTATAAGAGAAAACTAGAAAGAAGTTTGTAGGAGAAAATGACGTTTTATGTGTAAAAATACCCTCAGGGACTAAATTGAAAGGACTGAATTGAAAAGAAACTTAAAGGTTTAAGGTGAAAGGATAGTTTTCCCTTTAAAGTTTTTAATAGTAAATAAACGAAAATTTTCCATCGTACGCGTAAGGTGTACAGTAACTGCATTATTAGAAATGTCATTTTCATGAATAGTAAATTGAATATTTTATTAGCGCATAGTATCAAATAGTACCCTTGACTTTTGCTATAAATAGGCCCTTCCATTTCACTTCTAAACTCACACCTTCAACTTCTCTTCTTCCCTCCTTAAGTTTCTCTTGCTCCGACGCTAGGCTTCTGAGATTTTGGGCCTTTCTATTTTTGGTTAGGTAAGGATACTATGCCCTTTCTATGTCTTTCAAATTTTAGAAGTTATTTTCTTAAGTATGCTCTGTGGTTGCGGCTTTGGCCGATCTTCCACATCAGAAAAACTGTCGTTAGCTGTTATTTTGATTCTCTGATTACCAAAATAGAATATAATCTGTGGAGAATACATGTCTAGGAAAGTTCTGGCTAAGGAAAGACCTGGTTTTTAAGTGTGTCCAGTGTGACCCTCCACTCTTTCCTGGGAACTTACCTGGTGTACTCTTTTACAGATTGTATTCTGTATTTCCGGTATGAATAGTACCCGTACGTATGAATAGTGACCGTATGAATAGTACCCGTACATATGAACAGTATCTGTACGAAAATGATCTTAACGTACTTTCTGTAATCTTTCATGAAAATCTCTGTAGCGGAACACTGAAATTCACCTGCGTACTCTTGTCCGTAACGATTTAGAGAAGTGATACTCGTACGGAATCCAGGTGAGTGAAACGACCCTGTTTTAATAGAGTTTTAGCATTACTGGTGATAAAAAGTATGTCGTAGGACACTCCCAAGATTCATAGGGAGAAATTGGATTCAGAATGACGAATATAATGAGATAATTAATCCAGAAGTATGGATAAGACAAAGCAAGTATCTCATGATGATATGAAATTTGAATCATATAGTTATATACTATACCTGTTATATGGATGAGTATTATATTGTGCTTCTGATTATGATATGAACTGTTGTACTATTGATTGTGATTGAGCGGTACAGTACCCCCTCTCACGGCAAGGCGGAAAACCCGGGTTAAAGGGTGTCTTGACCAATGAGTGTGGAGACAACGATTCCCTCAGTAGGGATATAGCCCGGATTGGTGATAAATCCGTGAGGCGCCCTAGCTAAGAGGATGAGGTTGTGCGTCATGGAGAAAAATACAAAATTGGTGAGCCGGCCTGTGTGCGCTCTCCGGGATATATTGCCATTGACGAGTACTAGTATCGTTTGTTGAATTGGATGAATTTTTCTTGTATGTAATTTCTAACTATGTCTATTGGTTGAGCTTGAGCCTTCGGATATGCTTGCATGACTGGTGATGTATTTGAATTTTATTAACGCAAGGCCGATTTGCTCACTGAGTTTAAAAGCTCACACTGTTTGTACAAACTTTTTGTTCAGATCAGGTTGCCGCGGAAGTACATCCGCTAGAGGAGTAGATCACGTTGGACCTTCCCGCTGTCGGGTAGGCCCTTCTTTTGTTATACAGTATGTTGCTCTGTAACCGTCTAGGACATCTAGGTCAGGGGTTTGGTATTTGGCTTGTATTTCAGTATGATAATGTATTTCGTACTGAGGATCTATTATTTTTAATTAAGAAAATCTGATGTATTTTCTTTGTATTTATTAAGGAATGGTATTTTGAGAATATAGAGATAATGACTAACGATTTTACTTGTGGGAAGAAGTTATCGAAAGGCTTACAGTGATGGGATATTCATCATTGTGCTGGTCATGTGCCTAGAAAATGGGTCGTGACAATTTCGGTCCCTCCAATCAGTGAGTACCAAGACCCAATGCATAGGTATTTAACAAGCTTTCCAAAGGAGAAGGAGATGACTGATGAAGAACCTGTCAACTCAACAATGAATGATGACGGACTATATGCTGGAAAAGTGTTCAATAAAAGACGTTTACTAAGAGGTGAGGTAAAAGAGCATGCTATCCGGAACCACAATACCTATAAAGTTGTCCACCAAAGTAAAACAGTTGAATTATACGAGTGCACTAAAAAAACCAGGGTTGTAAGTGGAGATTTAGGGCCATTTTGAAGAATCCCGGCAATTATTGGCAAATTACGAAGTATCCGGGACCCCACACTTGTATCAATGCTTCGCTGGTCCAAGATTACCCTAAGTTAGATGCAGAAGTTATAGCAAATCATATTAAGGACTTGATGATAAAAAAATGTAGATATACCAGTTAGTCAGGTGGTCGCACACATTCGACAAAATTTTAGCTACAACATTTCTTACTGGAAAGCGTGGTCTGCAAAATGGAAGGCTATTTCCAAGGCATATGGGGACTGGGAGCAATCGTATGCATTGTTACCTCAGTTTATGGCAACAGTTCAGCAGGTCATGCCTGGTTCAGTGGTAGAATGGAAGATTGACCCATGTCCACCCGACAATGTTGGTCACTCGCAGATGAAGTTTGTGAGGGTATTTTGGTCTTATAAGCCTTGTATCGATACCTTGGCTTACTTAAAGCCAATAATCTTGGTTGACGGCACATTTTTGTACGGCAAGTACAAAGGAACCTTAATGATAACCTCATCCCAAGACGGCAACAACAAAGTATTGCCTATTGCATTTGCGCTGGTAGAGCAAGAAAATGATGACCTTGGTCATGGTTTCTTCAGATTCTCAAGGAACAGGTTGTAGGCAACCAGGATGTAACTTTAATCTCTGATAGGCATCACGGGCTTATCACTGGCGCGGAAGAACATGGATGGACTCACATGTTTTGTCTACGGCACTTATCCAATAATGTCTGCACCACATTAGGATCAAAATGGCTATCCAAGAGGCTTGAGCATAGCGGTATGTCTTTATTGAAAATTAAATAATTTTTTTAATTCATAATTAATTCGTGGACTAACGTGTTATCTTAATTAGGATATTCATATGATTTCCGTGTGGTGAACGAGGTTGTGGAATAAATGCTTGGGCACATGCAAATTCAAATGGGAGAGTTGGGGATTGGCTAAATAGGCTAAGGATTGAGCAATGGACACAGGCATATGATATCCATTGTCGTCGAGGGGATCGGATGACGACAAACTTAGCTGAATCCATGAATCACATCTTCAAAGGTGTTAGATATTTCCCTATTTTGGGGTTAGTGAAGCATACGTTGTACAAGCTTGCAACTTACATTGAAAACAATTTGGTAGCAACAAATGCACAAATTAATAACCAGGACGTATATTCGAAGGTCATGCGTAAGAAACTTGCAGAAAATAAAACAAAAGCCTCTGCATGCATCGTGCACGTATTTGATCGGGCAAATGGATATTTTGAAATTAAGGAGCCATACGACCTGTTGAATCGTCAACTTGGTCGTGTTTGCACACTCAACCTTTTTGTGGCCGGTGTGATTATGGCGAATATCAAGTTTGGCATTTTCTGTGTCCACACGTGCTAGCAGCTTGTGAACATGCAAATATTGATTTTAACGCGTTTGTGAACTATGTGTATCGACTTGACACGATCAAACTGGCTTACAGCAAATCGATTCGCCTTATCGGTGGGCAAGAGCGGTGGCTAGTATATAGAGGCCTACGATTGCTACCTGATCTTGCACTTGCTAGAAGTCAAGGACGACTAAGATCCTCACAACTACGGATGGACATGGACCAAAGGTTGCGTCGCCAGCCATCCCGATGTAGTTTATGTAGACAACAAGGTCATAACAGATCAAATTGTCCGCAACAGCCTCGTTAGATATATTACTTTTTTTTTTGAATAATTTTAAATTTTTTTATATGTATAATTTACTAATTTTGAATTTTTAGTAACACTTCTTTATTATATCTTATTCATATTCATCTTTTTTTATATTTATATTTATATATAATAATATATGATAAAAATATATAAAGTTATTATAAATATATAAAATATATAAAATAATAAATTTAAAATATATATGATAAAAATAAAATAAAGTTAATATATAATTTTTAAGTAATTTATAATTCTTTATTTCTTTTTTAAACTACATTTTAATTATTTAAATATTTCATCTCACTATTTATTATTGTACATCATAATAGTAAATTAATTTGTTAATTTAACTAAAAAATATAAAAAAATTTAACACTTAATATTAATTAAGTTAATTATAAAGTATCTGCTAACTTATATGATTAATTTAACCAAAAAAATTTAAAAAAACTAACATTTAATATTAATTAAGTTAATTAGCATAGAAAAAAATGATAGAACCATTTAAAAAAAAGAATTTACTTTATTATTATTTTATAAAATAGCTTATTAAAAAAAATTAGAAGGGAGAGTCACGGACAGAAGTCAACTGGATGTGACTCAACGTTGACTTTGAGCAAGTGGGTGGTGGGAGAATTAAGATATGAAGAAGAAGAAGAAGAAATCAGATAGGGAGAGTCTGGAGATGAGACGAGCTCCAGTATAAATAGGGGAGAAGTATGCAGTTTCTGGACCACCACAGCAAAGGAGAAGAGCAAAATTGATTAGAGAAAAAAATTATATTTAGAGTATTTAAGTATATTAAATTTTATTATGTTATTTTTTTAAATTTAAATTTTATTATGTTATATTATTTTATTTTTTTGTTCTTATATTTTTTTTTGTTATATCAAATGGCAGATCCCAGACGAGTTGTGAACCCGGGTCATGATGACGATTCACTTTTATATTTACAATCTCGTCACATTTGCCAAGATGTTTGGGCAAATAAGGTTAGTATATTGTAAAATTTTTTAAGTTTTTAATTAATAAAATGTTGTTATTTTTATTAGTTCTTAAAATTTAAAAATTTCTGAGAGATCGCACTTTACGTCTGCGAAAATGTATACTTGTGGACGGTAACCCACCATTACTGATCGTCCCACTGTTACACACTGCTAGTTTCTATGGTGTGGCGCGTTTGGGTAAATTTGAGTATAACCAAGCTTTTGTCTCGGCGCTCATTGAACGATGGCGACCGGAGACACATACTTTCCACACTACGAGGGGAGAATACACTATAACGTTACAAGATGTAGCAATTCAACTTGGTCTCCCATGTGGTGGTAGGCCGATTACTGGTACAACTGCTCCTAGGAATTGCCCTGCCATCAAACAAATTAGATGGTCAAAGGTTGAGCATGAATTGGCTGGCTGAGACCTTTGATCATCTTCCAGATGATGCTCCATATGAACATATTGTTCATTTTACCCGTGCTTATATTTTAAGACTGATTGGAGGGTACCTATTGCCAGATAAATCTGGCACCAAAGTGTATCTAATGTATCTGCAATTCCTCGAAAATTTAAATGATTGTAAGGAATATAGTTGGGGATCAGCAGTACTGGCACATATGTATAGGGAACTTTGCATGGCAACGGACCCTAAACAAAAGGAAATTGGTGGTTGTCTTATCCTTTTGTACATGTGGGCATGGGAACGATTTCCTCGGTTAGAGCCATCCATACGCCCTGTCTACGATTTGAATTTAGAGCATTATCCTATACTCTCACTATTAGGAAGTCGGTATGTATTACCTAATATGATTTTTGAATTTATCAATTATTATTTAATTTTGAAACTAATATACTTGTGAATTATTACAGCTGGAGGGGTGCCAAGGACTTAATTGGACCTGCCAAAGAAGCCTTGAGACATTACAGGCTTCTATTAGATAGGATGAATGATGATGAGGTATCTATTAAATTGATATACTTCAAATATCAAGTTACTTTAAATATTTATTTATCCTAACATTTAATGGTCACAGATCATTTGGTGCCCGTACGTTGGGGACAACTATCAGATGATTCCACAGTACTGCCTAGCTGACAGCAATGTCTGGTGCTCCTATGTACCTATAATTTGTTTTCATATGGTTGAGTGGCATCATGTAGATCGTGTGCTCCGCCATTTTGGGGGAGATCAACCGATTCCTAAGCCACTAGTCGATCTTGGCCGCTATCACACATTGCAAATGACAGGAAAATATGATAAAAATTAGGCAGAGGTACATAGAGATTTCATTGATCAGTGGAATCAGTGGCCTCAGCAAGTGATCCAAGTCCAAGTCCAGTATCCTTTAGTTCCCCTACAACATGACTCTGAGTACATGTGCTGGTACTGGAAGCATACTAGGCGATGGATTGATCCTACAAGTGGTGCTGAGGGTTATGCAGTTAATCTCCTATTTACTATCATATTTAAATTATATTTTTAGTTTATCTACTTTGTTCTAATTTTTTTTTGTAGGTTGACATGACATGGTGTTTGTATAGAATGGCTCGTGAAGATCCGAGGCCAGATGATTTAGCAGAAAGAATTGAGCAAAGGGCTATGAATATTATCACTGCCATGGGCGAACAGAGAGAACTCAGACTCTCTCACCTTGCTCCACCTGCTCAGGATTTTCCTGACACAATCATTCCAGAGGAAGTGCCAGGCAAGCATTCTCGAGGGCTTATCGCATCAAGGGAATCTATTCCATATGATGCACGTTACGAGCCTGGTGCATCCATGCTATATTAGATTGCGTACATGCCATTTCAGACTCAGCCGAACGTAGGTTATAGTGGCGCTGGTCCATCTTTTACACACGTTGGAAGATCTAGTTCTCAATTCAGCGCTAATTGTTATATGCCGTCAGCACAACACCACTTCGATTTGTCATCTCCAATGCCCCATAATCCGAATTTCGGAATGCAATTCTTCACACTGGATCAACCCATTCCATTAGTTCAATCTCCGGTGTTGGATTTAAATGCTCAACCTACTATGCCATATAAGGAAGGAGAACAACAAGATGATGACGATGACGATGACAATGACAACGAAGAAGAAAACGAAGACGAAGGAGAGGATGGCGGACAAGAAGACAATGAGAACGAAGAACCCGAGCAACATCGACGGTCAAAACGACCAGTTGTACGTAGACGTTGTGGGACAGACAGTCATTTTTTTTTTAAAATTTTTTCAATCATATGTTATATATATATATTAATTTCATAATTTAAATAAAATTACGCTTATGTTATTATTTAAATTTATTTTAAATTTATGCTTTTTTATTTAAAATTAATAAAATAATTGAAATAATTAAATTACATATTTAGTAAATTTAATATTATATCGTTAATTAATTTGCAAACTCTGTTATTTAACTTTTAAAATATCATTAATTTTAATATTGAAAAGTTAATTTTATAATTTTCAATTAATTTATAATTCTTTATTAATATATTTTAAAATTACATTTAAACTATTTCATCTCACTATTTATTATTGTACATAATAATAATATTTTTAATTATTTTTATTTTTTCATATTAATATGTAAATAAATTTATTTTAAACATACAAATAATTTATCAAACAAATTATTATGTAATCAATTAATTTAGTATATATATATATATAATTTGTTATATAATATTTTATATGTAAATAATATATATACAAAAAGATAACATCAAAAAATTAATAACTTGGCTTTTTTTTTTCTTCGCCACAATTAAAAGACTCGGTCTGCTGGAATGCGAGCTTTGAGGTTCGGCATTAGGCAGGCCGAGTCTTGTTTGGATTTATTTTTTTTTTTAGACTGAAACTCGGCCTGACATGGGCCAAGTTTCAGAGAGAGAAATCAATGATGTGATGGATTTCGTAGTATGCATCTAATTTTTCATGAAAGTATAGTATATTACTAATTTTTTTTTTAAATTTATAGTATTTGCCCAAAAATCTCAAGCCAACGAGGGTTTATCTTGAGCTTCATATCTATGCAATTTCACTCTCCAATTCACTTCATGGGTATTCTTCTTCGACCCTCTCATTCTTTTACTTCATCTTCCCTGTCTCAGTTCTTTTCAAGTACGCCAATTAGTTCCAAATCTTCATGTCTTCAATTTATGCATATGATTTTAACTACTTATAGTTCTGCTCACACTCACATACATGTATGTCGAGTAGTAACTATTGTACTGGTGACAATTAATGTTTTACTCAAATAACTTTTTAAGAGATGTTCAGTACTGATGGCTATGCATTCCTTATATTATCATTCTACAGTTTTTACTTAATTGTTTCTAAAAATAGAAAGATTTTATTAAAGAGATCGGAAGAAGAGTGAGTAAAGCACAATTATAGTCGTTTTCTGTATGAATTGCATAAATTTTGTTTATTTCACCTTTCCCTTAAGGTTATGTTATACATAGTGACCTCTATCTGTAAAACATCAAAAGTATTTGGTTCTCTCAATACTGGGAAAGTCAATGGGCTTTGGAGTATTGAGTTTGTAAAACATAAACGGTTCAAAATGATTTTGTTGAAGTGCTTTTGCTGTCTTTCTAAGGCATTTCAAAAAAAAAAAGAAAAGAAAAAGACATTTCAATTATTATTATTATTATTATTATTATTATTTTGGCTGTTATTCAGGATTATTTGGTAGGCTGCATTTATAGGAACGACTAGGGACGGATCTATGTTGAAGGGATTGGAGGCTGCATTTCAATTATGTATCAAATTTGTTAGTTATTTAACAATTCTAACTCAATATTGAATATATTATTATTAAATATTTTATATCTTCCTAGATTATGACGGTCACAATTTAATTTGATACACAATTTAGAGATTGTGGTGAGTAAATAGAACTTGGCAAAAAAAATTTTATCCTCTTTTTATACATAAATATAGTTGTTAATTTTTAATTTGCACTTTATCATTCTTTTTACTACATATTCTTTTTCATACTTTTACTTTTTTATGTTTCTTTGCAAGATTTCTTTCTTCCTTGAATTTTATTCCGCCACAGAGTGGAGAGAGAGGAAAAGTTTTAAAAAAAATAAATAAATAAAATAAAAGCTAAAGTTTACTCTTGATAAAATTGAAAAATGTATAAATAAAAGTGGAAGGATGAGAAAACATAAAGAAGAGAGATGGAGAGAAAAAATGTTTACCAATGAACAAATATTGTGAAGGAAGAGTTTTTGTTTTTTAAATATATATATATATATATATATATATATATATATGAAAATATTAGTTAGAGGGAAAATGAAAGTTAACTAAACATTTAAATATAATAATTAAAACAATTTCAACCATTTATTTTATATATGACTAAGATTTATGCAATCTATCCTTTAAGGTCAAAGATGACTCTGAGCTAATACCAATAATAAATATGATAGGAATAACAAATATTTATAAATTTAATATAAACATATGTGATAATTTGATATATTTAAATGTTAAATAAGTATATAATATTTTTTATTAAAATATTACTATTATTTTATAATTCAATAATAAGTATTGTAGTAAATTAAAATTTTGGTCTCTAAAAAATTTAATTTTTTCAATTTAGTCCCTAAAAAACTTTTATCTTAATTTAGTCCCCAAAAAATTCATTTTCAATGAACAAATATTGTGAAACAAATTTGTTTTCTTGTATGCTAAATTGCTACGTCAGCTTGTTACATTCAGCAATTAATCGCCATATCAGCTTTGTTATTGCCACGCAGTTAACTGAAACTTTTTTTTTTTAAGAAGAACCATGTTGACTGGGAATAAATTTTTTTATATTAATTTGAGACAATAAATCTTTTACAGATCATTTTGATTGGAGATGAATTTTTTAAAGACCCAATTGAGACAAAAAAATTTTCAAAGACTAAATTAAAATAATAAAAAATTTCAAGAACTGGAACGTTAATTTACTCTTAAGTATTGTTATTACTTTCTCTTTGCTTTCTTTTCGTGTCAGTATGGAATAAAGAATGCGATGCGAATTGAACTCTTAAAAATTACTGACATTATGTGCAAATATTTTAGTTCTTAGCCTAAACTTATCACAATATATTTCTGTCATAGATAATTTCCAGGTATTAATCCCTTATCATCCAAGTATTAATATATGGAATAACCGCATACGTAAACCAATAACATACATTTTAAATGAGGCACCTTCATGTAATTTTACGTGTGGTTTTCATGTATCCATTGGATGGAGTTAACCTATCAATTTATTTAACTTAAATCAACTCGTAAGATTAAGTTGAGTTTGCGGGTTATTTAGTTTTATTTCTTTTAACTCACCAACTATTGATTTGGATAATTCATTTATAAATTTTTAATTTGTTGAACCCTTCTAATTATTTTTTAATTGTAGTACTCTTATGTTAAATACTTATGTTGTGTGTAAAGTATTTAGGATTTAGTTAGCTTATTATTTAGTTTTATTTGCAACATTTTCCTCTCCTAATAATAATACAAAATACTACATATAACATTTACTATCTTAATTATTTATTATTTATTACACCACTAACTCCTTCATTTAAAAGTTTGTTATTTCATCTTTTATCACAATTTTAATAAACACCAAAAAAAAAATTAACTCAATATCAAATTATAAATAAAATTTTCTCTTAAAAAATATATATATAACTATATAAAATTTAATTTTATTATATTTTTTATTTTTAATTATAATATTTTAAATCAAGTTTACCATTTAAAAAATATACAACAACTTGTCAACTTGACCAAACTATCATATTTGACAATAAGTTGAGTTGATTCATTTTAAGTGAGAAAAAATATCTTTAACCAAAACCAATTCAACTTATCTTTAATTCCTAAAATCCTATCAGTGCAATCCAACTCAACCTGCGCACACTACTACGGATTCATGTGTGAGGGGATTGCGAAATTTGCTTGGAGGTATGCTTGAACGTAGGTTGTCGTTTAGCAAAACGGAGGGGCCATAAGGCATCGAAAACGACAAAGAGTATGACTGTCGTCTGACAAATATTAAGGCTCGTCTTTTCCGGCTAGACTATCGTCATTTCCAGGGTCCACCGTATGACACTGCAATTCTCATCATTCAACCACTGTCATATTCATACTTTCAAGTTCCTACTACTCACTTTGATTTCTGATCCAGCAAAAACAGAAACAAATATTCAGGGACCATAATATAATTTTTCATGAAGCAATCCTGAAAACCATACGAAATCTCCAGCATTAAAGAATAATATATCAGATATAAGGCCAATATGCTGAATCTAACATGACAAAAAGAAAGGAAACAGAGGATATATAATGCAATTACGAACGTGTAATAAGCGTTTCTAGCTAGTTTCTACAGAATTTCTCTTCTTGATAATGCTACGTTTGCGTAGTGAGATCGTCGGATATTCCTCTGGCGTTTCTTACAGATCAACGCTGCCAGCCCAACCGCACAAGCCGCCGCGATCGCTCCAACTGCTATTCCCGCCTTCTTGCCGGCACTCATCCCTCCGGATGAATGGCCGTCGGTATCGACCTCATCGGTGACGCTTACGGAAGAGCTGTCATCATCAGGCACCGGCGACGGAGCAGAAGGCGAAGGAGCAGGAGCGGGAGGCGGGGAGGCGGAGGGTAGAGTGGCCAGAGCTGCGAAGGGAGAAGGCGAGGGGGTGGGAGAATGAGAGAGTGGGGGAGAAGTGGGGGAGGGAGAGGGAGAGATGAGGGGGAGAGGGTGGGAGAGAGAGAAGTGGAGAAAGAAAGAGAGGGAGGAGAAGAGAAAAGAGAGGGCCATTAAAGATTGAAGAAGAAGAGAATGTGAGAATGTGAGGGAAGGTTTGTGGTGTGGGGAAACAATGGAGGGATGTGAAATGGGAGAGGAGGAGGAAGGAGGAAGAAGGAAGAAGGAGTGAGATCTGAAAAAGGAGAGGAGAGGAGAGGGGTACGTAAGGTAAGGGACACAGAAACAAAAAGTGAAAGGGCTGGTAACAGGACAAAGAGGACACTTCTAGACGCGGGATACGCGGATGGACTCACGAGTCCGACCCTCTCATAGTTGGGGATCTGGGTCAGTGCTCTTTGACTACGAATTTGACTTAGTTAATATTTTAATTATAGTTAAAAATTTTAATTATAATTAAAAATGTGGCAAAAAATTAAACTGTGGTTAAAAGTAAAAATTATATGTGAATTTTTTTGTTACAATTATAACTTTCTGTTATGATTTTAATTGTGATTAAAATTTTTAGTTATAATTAAAATCATAATTAAGTCAAAGAGTATGTTGTTCTTCTTGATTTAAGAGCAGAGATCCCAATTCCCAGCATTAGCACCTAGTTGGAAAGTAAGTTTAGAATGTTGAGGTTTTCAATATCTTTTATGAGTTCTAATTGTTTTCATCTAATCAAACGATGTTGAAAGGCATGCTACCACATCCTCATGCACCACTTCATTTTTGTACTCAATATTAATCTCATTTATTTTTGAGTAAATTACTGATTTAATCTTGCAAAGATGACAATTTTTTCACTTTAATCTTTGAAAGAGTAATTTGTTTAAATTTGATATTTTTTATTATTAAATCTTACAATTTTTATAACTAAAAATGATTTTAATAAAAATGATCAAATTAAAACAAATGTCATATTTTAAGAATTAAATTAAAATATTTAATTTTTTAAAAATTAAATTGAGATAATTATAATATTTTAAAGGTTAAATTAATAATTTATTTTATTTTATTTTTAAATAAATTAATTAAATCATTGATTTCAGTCAAAGCTTGATAGTCAAATTGAAAAAAAGAAAGAAAGAAGGAAATATAGCTATCTTAATTGTTGGGTAAGATGATAAGTTTTGTAATACCGATACATAAACAATATTTCTAGGCAATACTATAGTATGGTTAAATTTTCTGCCACGTAGACGGTTCAAGTGTGGAATGGCGCCGCCATTTAAACTCGAATAATTGAAGTCCAACGTTTGTTTCGAGATTTTTTTTAACTGCCGTACACTCATTTTTATTTTAAATTTCTTAACTAACTCATTTTAAAATTAAATTACAAATGTAATTTACTTTTATTGTAACATTTAGAATGCACTTCTGAGGTGCGCTTTATGTGTAAAATTTTGTACACAAATCGTACTTTTGAAGGAGATATTGCGTACAAAATTTTTGGTGAAAAATTTTGCATACAAGTCGCACTTCTGAATGGGGTATTGTGTAGAAAATTTTCTTTTCATTTTAAAATAATTTTTTTACCCCACTATAATTATTTTAATCAGTGTTATTAGACTTAACCTGACCATTGACCTGGACAAGCTTTCATATCACAGCACCGACCCAGAGGGGTCGACCAAGGACCCAGTGACCTTAAGCCGAGTCCAAACCTAAGTCATCAGGTCGACCTAGAGAGATCGACAAAGTCACCGGGTTCGGTCCGATCTCGAGTCGTGCTATCGAATCATGTTACAAATGACTCGGTTATAAAAAAATAACAATTAAATATTTTTAAAAAATTATTTATGAATATTTGTATTTTAGTTATTTATAGTCGGGTCGTGCTATCGAACCTAGTTGCAAACTATCTGGACAGGCCTTCGTGTCACAGGGTCATCGGATCAATTGTTGACCCTGGGTAAATAAATTAAAAAAATTATATATCACAAATAAATTCAAATATATATATATATATATATATATATATATATGCAAATTACATACTTTAAAGTATTAAAACTAGTGTTATCAGACCCGTACCAACCAGACGGGTAGACCTGATGACTTAAGTTCGGACTCGGCTCAAGGTCACTGGGTCCTTGGTCGACCCCTCTGGGTCGGTGCTGTGATATGAAAGCTTGTCCAGGTCAATAGTCAGGTTGGATCTGATAACACTGATTAAAATAATTATAGTAGAGTAAAAAATTATTTTAAAATGATAAGAAAATTTTGTACACAATACCCCCTTCAGAAGTGCGACTTGTGTACAAAATTTTGTATACAAGGCGCATCTCAAAAGTGTGTTCTCAATGCTACAGTAAAAATAGATTACATCTGCAATTTAATTTTAAAATGAGTTAGTTAAGGAATTTAAAATAAAAATGAGGTAGTTAAAAAATCTTTGTTTCGATGCACACAGCGTTTCAATGTCCAAAATCCATTGATCATTCTCAACGGCCTACAGCGTTTTGAGGAAAGCTTTTTAAACCAGTGCCAGTGCGGCGCCGGCAGCCCGTACTCATTCTCTCTTTTATTATTATCATTATTTTTTTTCGTGAGGCTATTTTTTATTTTTCTTTTTTAAAAGATTTTTCCTCTTTTTTGAAAGTAGATTTCTGTAATTAGATTCAACTGATGATACCATGGCAGCGTTATCTTCTCACGGCAAGGACGATGGCGGAAGAAATGAAGATGATAGTCGTGGGTTGCTACTGCTGCTGCGTCACCTTTTTCGATTTAGGGTCATGGGAGTATTACTTCTATTTAAATTAGTTCTATTTTAAGATTTAGAGACATGTTATTTTTTTTTTATCTTTTAGCATAGTTGTTTTTTATATTATTTTTATAGTGTGTTATTCTAAATCAAATATTTTTTTTATCATAAGTACAAGTTTATAATATAATAATTAATCTTTAAGGCTTAATGAATTTTATATAATTTGACTTAATATCATTTTAATGAAAGCGGTTTATTTTGTTGAAAAAAAGAAAGTTTTCAAAATTCAGAAAATTACTGTAAATTAAGAGGAGGAAAACAAAAAACATTACAAATCAAAATCTATCGAAAGAGAAAAACACTAATTATATTATTAACCCAATTAAGTTCTAAAATTTTACGTAACTATCTTTAAAATTTTAATAATTTTTCATTTAAGAAACTTAAAAATAGTATGCAATTTCGAGCTTACAATAACTACCAAATAACTTTAAAAAATGTATCTTCACCAACACATCGTATCTTTTACTTCAGAAATGTATGTAAAAAATTAGAAACAACTGGACGATAAATTAGATGAAATGCAGGCAGAATTGAATGAACATCAAAATACGAAACTTCGGAGGCAATTTAATTAAGTCTGATAGAGAATTCTGAAGTACAAACAAGACAGTCCAAGTTCAAACCTCTCACATCTGCTGATTGGTGCCTCTTCTATAGTTATACACCCGATATTAGGGCTATTTTTTTCTTTGAATTATTGCCCAAGGGATAGGAGAAATTGTATTGATTTTCCTCCCATGGTCAATCTATCTAAATCTGAACTCTTATGAATAGAATATCCTTTAAATCCTCATAGTTCATCTTTCACGTCGCTGCTGCTACTCGTACTCTGCTTGGCGTCCGGACTCTCAGCTTTTGGAGTTGAAGTTGGTTTCTGGAGCTTGAATGGGATTGATGCATGTTTCCTGAGGAACTTATACAAGGCCACCACCGTACGATCTGCATCAACTGTAATCTGCGGACGCCAATTAAGGAGATTCACATTAATTTATCTAATGATAAAGCAAATGGAGATCAAAGGTACGCTGAATAGAGAAAATAGGTATTAATGTTTGATTTTCACTAACAGGATCAGAAGTCTTGTTTCCTGCTGGGAAGAACAGGAGAGTAGGGAATCCATCAGCCTGCAAATTGAATATAAATCATTGTTGATCAGTAAATTCTCATATCTTCTCATGACTCGGTGTCCAAAGTGTGACGCCAACTGAAATGACAACACTTCCTCAGTTGAACCCCTGATGCCATTACAGTAAATAGGAGCAATCGCACATACCATATAGTAGCAACATACTTCTAGAATTCGGGTTTACCTTCGCCCTGGGGTGCTCATTTGTTGTTCCATCCATCTTGGCTATTACAAGAGAGTCAACGCTACGCAGTTGTTGTGCAAGCTTGTTGTAGGTTGGTTCCAGTGCTTGGCAATGGCCACACCAGGGAGCGTAGATCTGGTATTTATATGAAACATAAAATTGACATAAACAAGCTGCAGATGTTATTAGAGAAAAAAAAAAAAGTATTTTGGTATAGGGTTAGAATTGTACCTCAAGGAGAACATCCTTTGACTCATCCAAGACAATTTCATCAAAATTATCCCCGACAACTATTTTTACATCACCATCATTCTGCCATCAAGTTAAGCTAAATGTTAAAGGGCCTGCTAGAACATATTTGATAGCTGGAAAACAACATAACTTACACTTTCAGGTACTGGATCTGACTTATAAAAAGGTTTTAGCTTGTCTTCAAGGAAATCTTCCCCAAAGGCCTGAAATAATATAAAGACAAGATTTTTAGCAATAATTTTGCTTCCGCAGCTTACTAAAACATAGAAGAAGTCTCTCATGCACATTCCATATTATGTAGTGCAATGAACAGAGAAAAGCTGTTGGCGAGAAGGGATAGGAAGAGAGAGAGAGAGGACTACCTTAATTCTGTCAACAGTCACCTCTCCATCAAGCACGAATTTCTTTCCATCATCATTGCCTGTGTATGCAAGTACCTTCATGTAAAACACATTGGTTTGATATGAGAAAGGGAATAAAGGAGAAAGATGGAAGAGCAGAATACGAAATTCTTAGTCCCAATAATTGCCTTAATGAGGAGAATCATCTTCGATTTTGAAATAATTGCCTTAATTAGGAGAATCATCTCTGATTTGGCAAGATTTATTTTTAGTAATTGTTTGACTTTCATTTTAGGAAGGTTTTCCTTTAGGAAAGATTATGATTTGTAAGGGAATCAGTAGTTGATTCCTCCTTTATTTGTTTCCTAAATTACTTTCTGAATCTTGCCTACTTAAAAGGCTAGAAATGACTAAGAAAGGCATTAAGACATTTCAATAAGAAAAATTAGAGATTTTTCTCTCAACCAATAACAATAGGGTCCAAGAAGGGAAGAAATTCAAGCAAGGGAAAATAAGATTTCCACTTGAGTCGTCCCTTCACTAGATCCTAGTCGAACACCTACATCATGGTTACATGAATTGACTTACAATCAAATAAAAGGCAATAATTTGCCAATGTCATGACTCATCCACTGAAATGAAAATTAAAATGACAAAATACAGAGAGAGAAGAAAAGATTACTTGGGGAGCATTCCCAGTGATACCAAAATAATCTGCAACAGGCTTTCCAACATCTTCATTATCCATTTCCACATGGACAAAGATCAGCTGCAACAGATAGTAGAAAGGGTCTTATCATAATTAATTCGCACTGTTTCTGAAAAAAAAAATACTAAACAATTTTGCTATCTGGAGTGCTATAGCAAAAAGAATTAAAGGACAGATTGTATGTGATATACCTTTCCCTTGAAAGACTTTGCTGCCTCTTGGAATATTGGGATTAACTTCGCTGAATCTTTTGAAGTTGCAAATAGCAACAGCTGCAACAGAGTTTCAAACACATAGCAATGTCAAAATATCTTTATGATCTCATTTCTAAAGAATACCTCTTCCTAGATGGACAATATGAAAAGATGTAATTTTATTATATTGACCCATTACCTGTTTCTTGATTGAACTTTCAAAAATTGACGGAGCATTTTCTCTAGTAAAAGTTGTAACCAAAGGAAGCTTGTTGGATAATACAAAGGCAGCTATTTTAGATTTTACAAATTCACCATCTGCACCATGGGATAAAAATATGTTAGTTCCCCTCAGGAAACTTCAGAATTTAATGAAAATGAGAGAAGAATGGGAAAGAAAACAAACCATAATGGTTCAACTTTTCCTCCTCTTTCTTGAGAAGGACCAAAGCAGGGCGTTTAACACTTGGATCAATATGAAAGAGCTTTGCCACATCAGGATTCACGGTTTGATAAAAACTTACATCATCCTCAAGTCTTGAAGCAGCAGCAAGCTCCTCACTCTCGGGACCCTTCATATTACAACAGTATAAATGAGAAATGACTGTTGGAATTTTCTTGTATATGGACTTACAATATTTATACTTCTGCATTTATAAGTGGCCTCCAATTTCATAAATTCCAACATGGAGAAGATTGAAGATTGATGATTGATTTGGTAATGCAATAATGTCTTAATATATACTTGGGAACAACATGCAATAGAAATAACATTCCCTTTAATAATAAATATATCTAACCATGCACTTTTAGATCTATCTCGAACTAGTCATTTAAGTCACCAAAGCGCTCACACGCACATAAATACAGATCCGATAAACTGATAATTCGTCCTAGCAGAAGAAAGTACACTGGCGTTGGCATATATATTTTCAATGTATAACAAAAATTACAACAACCATCAGAAAGCAGATAAGAATCAAATCCACGCAAGAACTTATGAATACTTACAACTAAAGAGTTGAGGAAGCCCAAAACAACTTTGCTCTCAGAGGCCAATATGCGCTCAGCGTCATTCGATGTTGTTATGTTGTTTATACCAGGTCCTATCTTCTTCCTTATCCAGGTCACTATGGCATCTCTGTATTTTATCAAGACTTGGTGAATTCAAGATTTAAAAATTCGGTTACTAAAGTCTGTTTTCATTCGAATTTGGAGGAGGATAAAAAGGAATTCCATCCAATCATTAAGAGGATCTCGATAAGCAGATAATGATAGCTAACCATCATCACTAGTGATGGAAATTACCGTTCGTGGCTAAGTAGATAGGTGATCCAAATAAAATGGATGAGAGAGACTTACTTGGTCCTCTGGCCAGTATAAGGCTTGTGTTCCCCATCGATAAAGAAGTAGATAGTGGGGAATCCCTGAACATCATACTCATGTGCTAATTCATTCTCCTCCGTGGCATCCACCTTTGCCAAAACCACATTCTCCGACTTCAACTCGGTCGCGGCTGCAGCGTACTCTGGTGCCAAAGCCTGGCAGTGACCACACCAGGGAGCGTAGAACTCCACCATTACATACCGGTTATTCTCCATAACGTCACTGAAATTCCTCTCCTTCAAAACGACGACATCCTTATCATCCACCTCTGGCTGCTTGTAAGCCTCGCGATCGGCCTCCGATTCATCGTAGCCGGAGAAGTCCCCGAAATCGTCGTCGGCGTCGGCATCATCTTCATTGAAATGGCTCGGATCTGGGTAGTGGTGGTGTGAAGTATAGCTGTCATCAGCTTCTTCGAGAAAGCTGAGATCCTCGTCGTCGTCATTTTCGACGGCCTTGCATGAAGAGGGAGAGAACAATGAGATGAGGAGAAGTGTAGCGAGCGAAACGACAACGACGTATCGTCGACTCAGCATTTTCTAAGGGTTTAAGATCGCCGGAGAAGCGGAAGCGGAAGATCTGTGTGTGGCTCTGACTGAGATGGGAGACTGTTTGACTAGAAAGAAATCGGAGCCTGCTTTCCTTTACACGAGCCGGATTTGTCGCTTAGTGATATATGGGCTAAAAATGTAGGCCTCTTGCTCAGAGTCCAGTATCTTCGGAGGCCCATACATATCAAGTAAACAAACGATGTCGCTTCAACGCCTTTTCAAGTCTCGTCCATTCTGCGATTCTATTGGGTTCTGCTCCTGCTGCACCTTCAATTGAGAAGCTTGGCCATATTTTCTTCTCGCAAATCTGTCATAGGAAATCGGAACCATGATCAGCATTATTGCTCAGGTACTATTCAATATATAATCAACTATAAGGATTCCCTTTTTTATTTTTTTCTTCCTCTCTTTTGTTGAAATCGGTGTTGAATTTCCCTTTTTCGAATCTTTCTCCGTAATTCTGAAATACAAAGGAGCGACTGCTTGGGGCTACGCTGGGAGTCATTTTTGCAGGGGCGGTTGTATTTGAAGAACGCAGACAAATATATAATTCCATTTCCGATATCCAATCTCAGCCTCTTCACTCTCAGGTAACAATAAATGTCTTTCTTTTCCCTTTTTAAATTGGATTGTTTAACACACGGTCGCAACTAGTTATAGGTCCCTCTTTTCTGTCAAAGCTGTAGTTTTCATATAGAAATCCAATTGACATAAATGAGATGGTTATCTGCTCGGTCTAGATAAATAGTTCCTGCCTGAATATCTTAAAGTGTATAAATTTGGCTTAGATTTGTGAAATAGGGTGCTTAAACAATTGCGTCAAGTTTGGCAAATGGTGACTATGACCATGAGCTTAAACCTGAACCTGCTTGTGCAAAAGAAACAACTTTGTATGTTGTTATCTGCCCATTCTTTTATTAAACATTTTGTGTGTGTTCCTCCCTTTTGTGCGCCTCTGATCGTATTCTACATATAATCACTACAAAAATTGATCCAAGACAAAATAATGTCTACTGAGATGGAAATGTGAGCTTAAAATTTTTCATTGACATATTTGTAGATGGTATTATTTTATATTATATGTGGTCAAAATGCCTGGGGAAGAGGGGGAAGAGGTTTAATCCTGGAGGAATAGATTGCTGGCTCACATTTACTGTAATAAAGAAGCAGGGGTTGTCTTTCAAATCTCATTTTTTTCTGGTTGGCTGGTTGAGGATTATTACATGCATAAATAAAAGCCTTTATGTTGTGCAAATTGCTCTTGATTAATCCATGTGCTCAATTTCGTTATTCATCTGAGTTCATGTCTGGTGAATGGCAAGGAATTCCTTAAGTGTTTCTGTCATTTTCATATCTGCAAAGAACACAATAGTTTGCCGGGCTGGTGGTGCAATATGCGGGTATTATTTTAGTTTCTAAAAATTGGACCTTCACTGAAGTATTACTTGAACCTACATGAAAATGTGCAGGGATATGAGTGTAGAATTGTACAGACACATACTTCAAAACCAGAGAAGGCAAATTGGCAATTGCCTATGTGCCACTATATAGAGTTTCCTGGGAATTACTATAATGAGATTTACAATTTATGATGCAGATAGTAGAACATTAAATTGAATTTTGTATGGTATCATTTCATTTTGAGCAAAGCTGAATACATGCGTTCCATTGTAGAATCATTCGCATGTTCTGCTGTGTTTTTGCCTATGTTGTCGACATTATGGCTACAATTCAAAGTGACTGAACAAAACTCATTTTGACATCCCTCTTTGATAACTATTCGAAGCATAAAAATATCAGTCGTCATTCTTAGTTTTATATAGATGGAAGGATATTTTGCATTATGATTCAAAGCCCGTAGGCCTGAGCAACTTAAAATCATCAAATAAAGGACATACTGTTTTATACTCTTAAATTCTTAATTTGCTCTGCATATTGTAGATTGTAACCCTTCATCTTTGATACTAAAACAGGTTAGAGAACCCATATTTGGGAAAAAATCACGTTCAGAATGGGCACACTCATGGAACAAGACTGTGGACCAAACATTTGGACCTTTGATAGAATCTCTCAGTTCACGCGGATGGTAGAGATGTTTGATGAGTGCTTTCTACACTAAATATGTCATTGTCAAGTGTCAACTCTTGCGTTATTTGGACATAAAATACCTTGGCCTTAACTTTATCTTCACATCTTGAATTGTTAAACGGATATGCACATGGAACAATGCAAATGATTTTTTACAACCTATGTATGTTGTTTATGTATGCGTCAAGAAACTTGTTTTTTAGTCTCTGCAATGCCACAATTTTCTGAAGAGTATTATTTACTTTCACTTTCTGTGTATGCCTAGAATGGCACTTTGTTAACAGCGTATATCGTCAATGACATGGACACATTTATTTACGCACTGGTTGGCACTGTGTTAATAAGAATATCATCTGCTTTTCCTTTAGACAGACCTTTACATAAAGTCACAAGAGATGAAAGCCACATAAAAAACTTAATATACAAATATGAAGGAAGATCATAGAGATTACACTTTAGACCGCAATTTATGTTAGTTAGAGATATAATAAACCACAAAGAAGTCATCTCAATGGTATATGCCAAGCTCTTTGCATTGGATATTTTAATGAGAAACTGTGATGATGCTGGTCCGTCTGCTCTAGAAGTTAGTTGTCACTGGACCATGCTATGCTATGCAAGTTAGTAGTCACTGGCCAATGCTACAGCTTTTTGGGATTTAATATATATAACCGATTACAACTATTCATATGGCTCAAGTTGCAGTTTCCTCTGTTTATTGTTTACGCAACATCAGAAGGAAACGCTTTGAAATCCTCATGTGTATGTATGTACCGGTTATGATTGACATTTTTGTGGACTAATCTTATTCCTTTATTTTATTTTAGCACCCGCCTTTTGCTGTTGCTCTTCATTGCAATAGATACTGATCAGAAACGCAAGACTGGTAATTGTTTAATAACATACAAATTAATCACTATATGTTGCTCTTCATTACAGTAGATACACATCAGAAAAGCAAGACACTCTGGTAGTTGTTGAATAACATACAAATTGATCGCTACAAACACATAGATACATTGGCTAACCATAATCAAAAAAGAAGAGAGAGGAAGACTACTAATAGTAAGACACAAGAAAGTGAGATATAGTTGGTGAAAGGATTTTGAGGAACGGGGGTATGCCCGCCCTTTTCTGAACTGATTAGCTGAGGTTTCCAAGTAAATACACAAAACACATCAAGCCTGAGGTTGAACAGTGTTGGCTCGACTCATATTGGCTTGACGTTTGGCCCTTACATAGTACACACCCATGGCTAGAAACACAGCAAAAGCAACACTAAATGCAATACCAACAATCCCACCAGCTCCAATTTGTTTCCTTCCTTTCTGGGAAGTCGAGGCTTTGCTTTCATATAGTTGAGTGGCTTCCACTTCAGCTGCCTCTGGAAGTGGTGAGCATTTGGATGCAGAGCATGGGTCTCTGGTCTCAGGCTTTATTGCATTTGGATGGAAGAAGTTATATGCCGATGGTGAAAAAGCCACAGGGTTCTCGTTGACGAGCCCATGGGGGGCTCTTTCTTGGGAGAAAGCAATGGGCAGGAGTGTCAGAGAAAAGAGGAAGAGCAAGGAGAAACCAGTGGGACTCATGTTTGTCTCTTAGCTTTTTGTGCTTGTCACTTGAAAAGCAGAGGAGAAAGTAGCTTTGGGACGAAATCTTATGGGGGAATTCACTGCCTTTTATAAGGTCTCAGGAAGTGGTTGTTACTTGGACTTCAATTTTTGTGTTGGAAAAAGCGAGCCTTTGCAAGGGGAACAGAATTATGCTCTCTCTCTCTCTCTCCGCCCTAGATATTGAACTGTTTTTAATTCCCAATCTGTCCCCACGGTTAAGGGTTTATTCATCAAGAGTTTCTTTCAGTCCTAGGGAAGGACGTGTGTCTGTGTGTGTATGAAAATCTTCAATATTGCATAGAAGTGTCAAAATGGGGCTTAATTCGACGGATTTGGCCGGTTTAGTCCTCTTAAAGTACAAATCGAGTTGGCTAAAAGTCAGTTTGTTTAGGATCGAACTGCGTAACCAGTAGGTTAGTCTTTTTTTTTTCTAAAAAATTATATATATATATATTATATTAATAATATGTGTTAAAATAAATAGTATAAAAGGAGTAAGAAACATGATTTAAAGATAATTTTATATTAAATTTATATAATTATTTTATCTTAATTATTAATTAATGAGAAAAGATATTTAAAGATTTTTTCCTCCCTATTCTTTATGCCATCATCATTCATTTTGCTATAATCATATATATATTTTCAAAGTTCAAGTAATTGCTTGATCCTCAGTGTCAGCTAGCAACAGATGTATATATAATATCCACGAATTAAAGTAAAATGGGCATCACAATATGAGTAGTAAAATGTTTGCACTTTGTTTTCGTCTGCACCATGTAGGACGAATTACTTATTAATGAATTGGACACAATCACTATTGATTCAAAGCTTCATTTTTCTATATTTGATTTAACTTAAATATTTTTTGTAATCTACCTTTTTAATGTTTGATTTATGTTAATATCCTTAAATATTTAACAAATTTCAGAATAATCACTATTAATTTTTAACATAAAAAGTTAAAAATAAAAAACTTTTAAAAAAGAGTTGCGGTCCGCCAACCTACTTATGGAGGACCAAGCCAGCATAATACTAGCTCGTTTTAAAAACGAATCAATCCAACCTAGCTCGTTTCGAGACTAACCCAATGCGGGCTTTGACACCTCTAATATTGCAGAAGAGCAAGAGTGGTGTAGAAGCAGGGCCATAAATGTCATATAACTTGCTTTGAACACATTCTGCTTGTTTTGCTAATTAGGTTATGCTGACGTGGCTCTAAGAATGATGCTCAT
Source organism: Biancaea sappan (assembly GCA_037074585.1). NCBI lineage: Eukaryota > Viridiplantae > Streptophyta > Magnoliopsida > Fabales > Fabaceae > Biancaea > Biancaea sappan. The sequence goes on along the minus strand of CM073501.1, from coordinate 21,462,120 downwards.
ACTTGAGTGGCTTCTCATGTCATGGTTAATACAATTGAGTGCCATACTCAAACACATACGTACAATAAGCAGGGGCTAGGGTGATAAAATCATTAGATCATTAATTAATCATCCACAGTAAAAACACATTAACACTTCTGGGTGTTCAACATAATAGAAGTTTATTCTCTCCATTGATGAAGTAATAAAACTGGAGGTATAAGCATATATCATGCATCTGATCATGAACTGCTTACATGATGAGAAGGCTTAATTAATGCATATTAGTGAGGTGGGGTTTTTGCTTCGCTTTGTGGGAACGTTGAAAAGTGGGTGAAGCATGGGGTTAGCTTAGCTTAGAGGGCCAGCAAAGGGTATAGAATTGCAAATAGTAGAGAAGTGAGTGAATAATTATAATGGCTATCGTTCATCACACCTGTGGTTTTGGCCTGCCCTTTCAAATTATTGCAGAGGCACAAAACGCATGCAAGAGCTGATAGCAATGCCATTTTCTTCTTCTTCTCTCTCTCACACGCACAATCTCTCTTTTGTGTCTTTCTCTTACATCCCAAAAGGACACTATTTAACAATTCCACAACATCCTCGCTCTGTTGGGGCAATATGGTTCTTAGGGAAAGTCTCATGATGCAACAGTGGACCACCTTCCTAGTTGCGGTTCACGAGTTTCTTAGTCGTGTATTACATATGGGCGGCCTACACCACATAACATGGTATTGGTAGAATTATTCTTGAAGAATGCATGATGGCTTGCTTGGAGGATTTTTCTTATATAATTTAACAATAATATTCTGAGAGTATATGTTATGATTAGGGTTTAAATCTTCTTAATTTCTTAAAGAGATAGATTGATAGGAAAAATGAGCGTAGGCTTCATATAATACTCTTATTTTATATATATGGAGATTTTCACTTCTCTTTTTATCTCTGATTTATCGTATCATGTGCTACACTTATGAAGAATTAAATTCCTTTGTAATTAGCATCAATTCAAACCTTTAATTTTAAAGAGTATATTAGTGTGTGTTTGGATTGGAATTGGAAAAACTTAATGTTGGATCAAATTTAATTTTGGTTAAAATTGAGTTCGCATAACTGTGAGGTTATTTTAGGAAAATTGATACTGTTTTAATATTGTTTATAAAAATTACTTTTAGACATGTACTTTTTTTAAAAAAATTGAATTTTATGTTACATTATGTGACCCTTATTTTTTACTTTTATTTTATTTTTAAATATAATATAATGAATTATATGAATGTTGTAATAATATTTTATAAACTATGGACACTAATATTTGATTAAAATAGTTGGAGTTCAAAATTGTAATATTTCCAAGCCAAAAATTGTAGTTTTTGCCAAAAGCCTTCCTTTTTTTTTTTCTTCTTTTTTTTTCTTTTCTTCTCTTTCTTTTTCTCTTCCAACCTCCTCCAACACTTACAAAGGCAACATTTGGCCCCCATCAAGCATTTTTTTCTTTCTTTTTTTTTCCTTTTTTTCTTCTCAACTCTTTCTTTTATTTTTTTTCCTCCATTTTTTTCTCATTTTTCCCTTTTTTTCTCCAACCTCCTCCATCACTTGAGAGGTAGAAGAGAGAATAGAGTTTTGGGTTAATGCAAACAGAAATTTGATTAAAAAACAAAATCAACTCTACAATGGAAACACATAATCGAACAACAACACTTTGCTACAAGATCATATTTTCAAACTTCAACGTGCTTTTGAGTGTTTCCACTACTTTTTCATAACATCCACTTAATAATTTCAACTTATTGCAATATTGCATTACTTGTTGTCTTTAGGAATTATGGATAAGGTATTATAAGTGTTTTTAGATACTAAAAAAAAAAAAATCAACTATCCGCGACTCTATGCTTTGTTGTCATAAATTCTTGAGCTCAAGACCACAAAACCTGGTATTGGTAGAATGAATATGAATTTTGAAGAATGCATGATGGCTCGCTTGGAGAAAATTTCTTATATAATTGTAGAATAATATTCTAAGACTATATATCCCACGATTAACTTCAATTTCATAATTTCTATTATTGTAATATTTCATAACTTCTTGTCTTCTGGAATAATCATAGATAGAATATTGTAATTCTTATCTGGGCACTTGTTATTATATATGTATATATTCACTATCTCCAAACCCCTGGGTCATGCTGTAACGAGTAATAAATTCAAACAGCATCTCTTTATTTATTAAATTCTTAAATTCTTCAGTTAAAAATCATTTATCCGAAGAAGCTCAAAGTAAAAAAAGAAAAAAAATCTCAGGTTAAGGCTTTTTATATATGAACTTTATTTGTAGAAAATTAAAAATTACAGAAGAAAATGCCTAAGATAAACTACCTACTCAAATGGGTAAATTTTGTTAATAGTCAAATGTGTTTAGTCCACGGAAAAAAATGAAAAGAAAAAGGAATAGGAATAGAAATTTTACTAAAATACCAGACTTAAAAAAAAAAGGAAAAGAAAGAGAAACCTTCGTGTTTTTTAGAAAGGCAATTTGGATAATTTATTACTATTTGTATTTAAGGCAATTTGGATAATTTATTACTATTTGTATTTTTTCCTTACTCTCTCTCTTCTTACATCCTTTTCTATTTTTTTTCTTACTCTCTCTCTCTCTCTCTCTCCTTACATCCTCCATTACCTACCTATTACCAAATACCAAACACCTCTAACTCTTACCAATATTTAGAAAATTGGATCGGTTACTGAACCAATGAAGGTACAAATTCAAAAATCAATGGTTAAATTGTTTTGAATCGTGATCGAACCGGTCTATTTTAAAATATTAAAATAATATATATATATTTATATATATATATATAATTAAAACTATATATATATATATATTGATTTTATAGTAATATAATAAGAATTAATTTTATTTTTAATAATAAAATATATTAAAAAAATTTAAAACATAACAGTATAACACATTAATAATTCTGTCGCCACTTCATATACACATGCTTTTTATCGTTTCAGCTTTCTTCCTCAGTTCATCTTCATCTTTGGCCTTTTCTCTTTTCAGTGCTTTCTTTCCCTTTAGAGTTCATCTGCATATGCAAAATGTAGAAAAGAAGATAGACGACAACGGAGATGGTGATGGTACGACTTCAGTAGACTTGACGCCGGAAAGGCCATTCAATCTCTCTCACCCTGGAAAAATTGAAAAAGGAAGTCATTCTTCTTCTTTTTCTTTTCCTTCTTCTGTCGTTGTCACCGCCGTGCTGAAGCTTTTTTTTTTTTTCAAATAGTCGTTGAACCAATCAATTTGTAAAACCAATCGGTTTGGCCGACTTTTCCAGTTCAACTTTGGTCAAACTAGTTTTACAGCTGTTCATTCCCTCACCGTCTCAATAGTTACTTCCGGACTGCACCTAAGATCGATTCTCAGTCCGACCAGTTGAACCAGCCAATTTGATCCAATTTTCAAAACAATGCCTCTTACATCATAGCTCTTTGTAGTTTATCAATCATCCTATCTTGAAGTGAGGTCAAAAGACTAACCTTATTGAGTTTTCAACTTATGTTTTTATATTTTTCATAGGATCACATCTCCTCCTATAGATAGACTAATTATCTTTCTATGATTTCCATTATTTATTTATTTATTTATATTCTTTATTTATTAATTTATTAGAATCTATTAATTATGTATATTATTTATTAATATAATATAATATAATAATTTAGAATTCGATTTATATATTTATTCTATTTTATTTTTCAATATATTAATAAAAATATATTTAGATATGTATATTGATTTTATTTAAATTAAATTGGTCAATTGAAAGATTTCCTATAGAAAAATTATACTTATTAGAATTAGATACCAAGTCCTATGTCAACAGCTAAGGGGCGTTTGGTATCAGTGTTTTCCATCGAATGAATCTAAAATTCCATCATGCTTCTTCCATTCTCTCTTTTGGTGCGTCTGACTTGTTGGAAAAAGGAAATTTGTCAATGGAAAACAAGAGAGGCGCTTTTCCATTGTGAGCGTACGGCCATTTCCTTAGTATTTCATAAGGAAAAGCACTTTCTTATGATGGAAAAGGCGAAGATTGACTTGTTTGTCCTCAATTCTCTATGCGCAGTGGCCTACAAAATAAACCATGCTCCCCAGAATTTCTAATTAGTATCTTCACTTGTAATTAAAGAATTCGTCCAAAATATAGCATAATAGAACGAGAGAGCAGCTTTTGATAGAAAAAACAGTGAGATTTCTACTTACCTGCTGCTCTGCCTAGTTTCTTCGCAGTGGACTGCCATGGTTAACCACACCGAGACTAAATCTTCCACATGTAGTCCAAGAGGCTTCTAGACTACAGCAGATTGATGAATCTAGACTGCTCGTACACATGCAATGGCGAAGCTGAGAGGAATCTGGACTGCAGCAAATTGATAAAAAATTCCACATGCAGATGAGGAGAGGAAGAAGAGAAGGAAATGATGTTGAAGTTGTGTAAAATAACTCTAAACTTAGCTATAATCCAAGAGGCTTCGAGATTGGATCAGAAAAGCAAGGAGGAAACACGTATAGCTTCCTTAAAATAACACCAAAGCTGACTTTGGCTGAAATAATGGAAGACTTTCTTGAATTTTTTTTTTTCATCCAAATCCCAAGTCCGCTCCACTAAGCTAGGCACAGTTCTATCAAAAAAAAAAAAAAATTAAACCAAGAGTAATTTAGTAAAATTACCCCATATATTCCATTTATAGTCTATTAAAAAATACATACCAAAAAAATAAAACCACTTTTCATTATTCTTTTCCATCTCATACCAAACAACTTTTTTTCCTTTTTCTTTCCATCTCTCTTTTTCTTTCCATCAATTTTTGTTTCTTGCGTACCAAACGCGCTCCTAGTTTTTGCAACACTTCGTAAAACTTTCTAAAAAGGGGGGTTTCATTGGGAATTGGCTCCCCTTCAACTGCTAAAGGGCTAGAGGGGAGGGATACCCGTTGGATCTAATGATCCAACGGGTAAAAAATTAAGTTGGCCAATTTTTTTTTGTGTGCAAATTATTTAGTTTCCCCTCCTACCTGCTGGAGTCTCCTGCCACAGGAAGGGAGCCAGACTCGTTTCATTGGACTAAAAAAGGGAAAGAAGAAGGCGAGTCTGTATGCTAATTACTCAACTTCAAATCCGTCCTTCCCATGTGCGTTCTTGTCTGAATCCAAACAAATAAATAGTTGTAGGAGTGAAATCCTAATAGAATTTGAAAAAGCAAGAACAGCAAAGCAAGTCCCCAAAAAAAAAAAAGAAGAAAAAAAAAATAAGTATTTGTACTTTTAGGATTAAACAAAAGTATTTGCAAATAAAAGTGCTAATGCTTTCCAAAAATGGCAAACAAAAGGATTAATCATTTCAAAATGACAACAACATAACAATTTTTTTTTTATTCAAGAATCATACAAATAGACAGTTGATTCCCACAAATCCACTTTTGATCAAAGTAGTTTTACCAATTCTAACAAATTATACTTTTAAAAAAAAATTGCTCGAATTAGATTCTTTCGATTCCTATATCAAAAATATACTTATAAAGTTGTTCTAACCTATTAATTTTCACTAACCCTAGAAACTTGCATTTGAGAAATGAATCAACTTGAGCTCCATCATGTACTATTTTCATAATCAACTTCTCTCCCTTCCCTAAAAAAATTAATTCGAGTGGAACAAAACAAATGATATCGAGCCCAGAGCACCCTCATTTTTATATAATAGAAAAATGGTAGATGTAAGAATCCACAACTAATTTAATCATAAACTTTATTGAGATAGGTAAACCAAGGGGATTCCCCCTTTGAGACGGTATATGAGAATTTCATCTCATATGGCTCAAACAAACTTACCCAAATACTAGTTATAATGGATATGTGTTGTAATGTCTCCCTTTTATTTCTATATCGAATACTCTCATTAGAAATAAGATATAAAATACTAAGGTTAATTAAAATTTAACCTTGTTGTATCATTCATATTGCTTTAATAAAATTCCTTTTTGAGAGTCATAAAATCATTTTGTAACTTAATTAGATCTGATTTTAGCCTTTACAATAGCTAGCAGTCAACTTCCTGCAATATAATGGTCAACTGCTAATCTTGCCTAACTTCTGGATTTACTTTCAGGACCAAGCTGCCAGTCAACTAATCTCAAAGTACCGGTCGACTAATAACTCTCGAATAGGCTGATACTGAGTACTTAAGAGCTGATTAGTTGATTGATTGTAATCAATTGGTCGATTGGTCGTTCTATAGTTTGTATACTTTTGCTATGAAACTATAAACGTATTAAAATATCATATTGTCACGATCCAGATTTCCAAGCATGTGATTGGCATGGTAACTAGGGATATATCGTCCTTAGACTATAAGCCTACTAGAGACTATTACTATATCTCAATCAAATCACTAGACCAGAATGTTTACAAACAAAATAAAGCAAGATCTAAATGTCCTATGTAACTAAAGAGCACACTAAAATCGACAAAGAAAAGGGAGAAGATCACTAACCCAAGGTTTCACTTAAAACCTAAGACGAACACTAAACATACTCCTTAGGCTGGTTGCCAAAACCTGTATAGTAAACATAATAGAAGGAGTCGTGAGTATATACAATACTTAGTAAGAATCAATCTTGCTTACCCATCGTTTGCTTGTAAGATAGTTTTCTTTTTATTAACACAGTTTTCTTTTTATTAACACGAGGAGCCACTGAGTACGGGTCACCTAGATCCTTTGATCTTATCGTACCATCAATATCTCGGGAGATACAGTCAATTCTTGACTTTACTACTACCTATCTAAAGGCCTTTTTTTAACTATAGTCGATACAATCTCTTAACAAGTACCGACTTGATTCATCCATATCACCATACAAGATTAACAAATGGTCATGACAACTATTATCTTATAATCCACTCATGTATTTGTATATAAATACTTTATATGTTTATTTCGCATAACGTTTATTTATTAACAATCACAGTCTATGAAACATATAAAATCATAATTCATAATATCACTATTAAGTTCAGGCCAGGCACAGATCACCATAGACTTGATGGACCATGTGTCATCAGGCCTCATAAGTAGGAACCTTGTTCCACTAATCCTCATAGGCTTCATGGACCACGTGCCACTGGGTCTCATGGCATCTCTGAGGCTAATAAATCAAAGGGAGTCCTTAGGCCTCATGGACCATAAGCCACTGGGCCTCATGAGTGGGAACAATGTTCTACCAACCCATAGACTTCATGGACCATGTGCCACTGAGCCTAATAAATTTTTTGAAGCAAACACATCACAGAGATTTATAGACTTTATGGACTACATGCCACCGGATCTCATGGGTGGGAACCTTGTTCTATCAACCCCTATAGGCTTAATGGACCACATGACATCGAGTCTCATGGCATCTCTAAACAAATACATACAATTCAACATTCAACAATAGCGTACCAGACTATAATTAAGCACCACATCAATCATTTAACTGCAACTTTGATCATAATTCTCTAGAAAGTACAAACACTCACAAGCAACAATAATAAATTACATTTGTCCAAAACTTTACCAATTTACCGGGACATGCCATCACACCTTAAGGATGGTCTTAACATAGCTACCATCACTCTATTGGGATGTCTTTATAGAATCACATGCAATAATAATTTATTGACAATCATCAACAAACATTAAGCGACAACAATCCTTCATATATATAATGATTTATTGATTAATAGGTCATTCTTTTCTAAAGACTAAATATCTAACGTATAGCATTAACAATATCGCATATGATGTACCTCATCACATCATACTTAGCCAAGACTTAATGTAACCACACATCATTTTCATGATCACTCTAATACCCTTCCACATTATCTACTTACCTCAATGACAAGCTATAGCTACCGTTCCATTAGGATAAGTTTGGAGAGAGGGTCTTCCAAGAGAATCTAGGGGCAATTCCTCAAGAAATATAAAAAGGGAGAATTTCCCAACACCTCAACTTTGGTCTCCAATATCACTAGATAGGATTCACCAAATAAAATACACGAAAACCATGTTTTAGGTCATGATTATGTTCATAAGAGTATAATCCTCTTCATATTATTTGAGTCCCTTAAAAGGACTATGTTTATTCCACTTAAAACTAAATTTCAGACTCCCACCTTCCAAAATTTTTTGGGCAAAATCCACAACTCCAAAGTTTATGAATTTTGGTGATAAACATCCCTAACATGTCTAGAATCTTAGATAAAAATTTTAGAAAGAAACAACAATATTTGCCCTTCAAAACTTCACTTTTGTAACTACTGCTCATACTTTTTCTGTAGCAACAATGTCTTAGTTTTTCAGGCATTTGACCTATTAATTCAACCCCAAATCCCATGAAACTTGGTAATCTTATGACATCTCCCCATAAAATTTTTAGGGCAAAACATGACTAATAGGATATCAAAACATAGTTTTATTTAAAATTGGTCAAATTGTTCTACATTATGAGGCAAGTTCAATTCTTCTAATATTTGACTTAGTAATTGTTCCCCAATCACCATGAAACTATGGAGATCTTATCTACACATATCAAGGAATACCTCATAAAAATTTCAAGACCATATGAGCTCATTTCATACTACAATCAACTCAGAACATCATCAACAATAATTGCTAGCAAACATGCTTCCAAAAATTTCTGACCTTCAGTCACTTTATTGATCATAAAACATAAACGGTAAAGAATTCTTAAATAAAATGATTTACTAGAAACTATACTGAAGTATCTTTGCAAATTTGCTAAAAACGGAGCTCAATTAAGATAGTTACGACAATTTCAAATCAGGCTTATAGTTTTAGCCTGGGGCTGGCACCCTGGGCACCCACATTGGTGCTTTGGGTGCCCGAGACTGGGTAAGTTCACCCTGGCCATGAAAATACACCAAAAATGCGTCCATTTGATCCCTTAAACATCCTAAAGCCCAACCTCATTAATACGGGTCATCAAGCTCTTGTTTTTTTGCTTTTAAAAACATCTTAAAAAATCAATTTCAATATTAAATCAAGACTACCATCAAAATCATTCAAGATTATCTATGTTCTTTCCCTGAAATTCCCAAACTTCATTTTTTTTTCTCTCCATGTGTTTCCATCCATGTTTTCTTTAAATTTCCAGGTTCTTAATTCATTTTAAAAGCATGGAGAAACAAATTACTTCAAGATTCATACTAAAATTTCATAGTTCTTAGAATTCTCAACATAGGGTTTCTTGTTAGAATTCAAGAAGAGAAGAGGACTTGATTCTTACCTCAAGGAAGACATCTGGCGAGGGGAGGAAGCCGCCGGTAGAGGAGCTTCACTAGAGTTGATGGTGGAGCTACCATGGATGCTCTTTCGGCCAAAGAAGAAGAAAGCATGAAGGAAGAGGGAGAGAGTATGAAATAAACAAAGAAGGCTTGAAATGGGTGAGTGAATGGAAATTTTATGATGTGTGGGGGTTTAAATGAGTGTGGGGCCCACCTCCTGTCTTATTTGGTCCCTCAAAATTAAAACAAGTTCACTTAAGTCCATTAAAAGAAGTGTTGAGAATTCTTTTTAAAGAAATAGTCTGTATGGGTACCAAGCCACACTCATAAAAGACACATAAACATCAAGATTCCACTTCTCCACATGTTTCATTTAAAACAACAAAATCTTATTTTTATCAATTTTAGTCCCTCTCACCAATCCATCCACCGTTTTTGTTCCATTTCTACCATTCTCGAAACTCCGACTTTCTCACGCAACCTCCTTGAGCTCTTTTGTCCTCCGAGGTCCTTACTTATGCCAATTACATGGAATTACTTATCCATTTCCTTTCTTTTCACTTTGATCCCTTACTCGGGCCCTCACAAAGTTCCTCTCATCGAATGTTGAGCAACTCAATCATAGGTACAAGCATCACATACCTGGACATTCTTACTTGAAGACCTTCGAGTCCTAACTTATCCCATACAAACATCCACATAAACATACATGTGTGAGGTTTAAACCTAACCTAGATATCTAATACCTAGGGTATTACACATATTTTCATATGTAGGTATTATCATGCGTCTATAATACATAATATTCCTTCTGTGGCTCACTTGTTTGTTAATACAATATTGCATAATATCTTAAATACATTACAAACATGTGAATACATAACTTGAACTACTTTACTACTTCATGCATATTATTCACAGCACCAATGGCTTTCCTTTGTCTTTACCTCCTGAAATGATCAATTTCTAAAAGTGAGACACAACGTATCTCAGTAGCTAGTTATTTCCATTAAAAACATATATAAGAATCATTTCAGCCGTAAAAGCAATAAAACAAGTAAACTATTCATCCATGGTTTCTTTTAGAGAATTCTTATTCATAAATAAGCTTTATATATATAAGTATCTTATCCTTTATTCTCAATCTAGCACAAGGCTTTTTCTTGTGCTTTTCTATTGAAAAAACTTACTTTTCTTATTCACTATTATAGAATAAGACTTATTCTTCTATCTTATTCCCTATTTGGGAATAGATTCTCCCCTTATCCCCTATTTTGGAATAAGAGTCTCACCTTATACTCTACTATGGTGCAAAGTATTCTATTCTCTTTTTATTCTCTTTTGTGGAATAAGAGTCTCATCTTATACTTTACTATGGTACAAGATATTCTATTCTCCTCTTATTCTCTTCTGTTGAGTAGGAATCTTATCTTATACTCTATTGTGGTATATGATTCTCTATTCTTCTCTTATTATCTTCTTTGGAGTAAGAGTCTTACCTTATACTTTACTGTGGCATAAGGTTCTCTGTTCTCCTCTTATTCTCTTTTGTAGAGTAATAGTCTTACCTTATATTCCACTGTGGCATAAGGTTCTCTTTCTTATCTTATTCTCTTATGTGGAATAAGATTTGTTTAACTCATTCTCTTCTGTGGAATAAGTTACTCCTTTCTTATTCTCTACTATGGAATAAGTATCACTTTCCTTATTCTCTTATATAGAATAAGGCTTTCTTTCTTTACTCTTTACTGTGGAATGAAGAATCTGTTATTTATATTATTCTTTCTAATTCCCCTTGTCTTCTTCTATGAGACTAGTCTCTTCTAGCCTCCTCTATTTTCTTCTATAAAATATATTTGGCTTACTTCTTTATTATTTTGTCTCATTCTATGAGACTAGTTCTTGCTAAAGGTCTTGCTATTTATTTCTATCTCTAGAGAATTTAAAACTACTATTATAAATATCATCTTCTTCTAAGAGATAAACTCTTCTTTTAGATAATCAGTTTTTAATAATTGTTTCTATGTTCTAATATGAGAGAGAATCTTGCTTGTTCTTTCTCATATTCGTACATGTTTTACAAGTCTTTCTTTAGGTCTAATTTTCTACTATGAAAGTAAGAGTTAATATCATAAACATGTAGAATATCTAAAAATACTTAAGTATACTTTCATATAACAAAGTTGGAAATACTTGAATCTCTTCATAGAAGTTAATCTCATGGATAAACATAACACATAAAAATGTTCTACCACATGGATGAACAATAATAATATAAAAAACACTTTAAAAACATGTTTTTATAGAAAACTAACTACCTTGCATGTAGAATCAAGCTCTAAACTTGAATTCCCAACTCTAGATAAGCTTGAATTCCTAACTCTAGATCCTTCTTCTTCTTCCTTTTTCGTGCTCTTCCTCTCTTTCGCTTTTCTCTGCTCTATTTTTGTCTATTTTTCTCTCCTTTTATTTCTTCTTTCTTTTCTTTTACAGAGTATACATATATACTCATCTAAGGCCTCTTATAAGATTACCATTTTACCTCTAACTTATTTCTCATGTATTTTTGACTAGTTGGGGTTATTTTGGTAATATCCTAACTGATTTTTCAACCTTCCACCAACTTAACTCACACTTCATAATGCTATCAGTAGACTAATGGATCTTCAATAGTTGACTGATAACTACTGAATTTAGAAATTTCAATTTTATAGAGTGTAATTAGTCAACTGATCTCCCTACATCAGTCGACTGATTGCAGATATCAAAAGTTTGGTCAAATCTTAACTGCCATCAGTCAACTGTTTGTAATATCCCAAGTTTTTAAAATAGTATGGTAGACCTTTAAATTTAAAAAGAAAATTTTTTAGGAATAAAAATTCAAATTTTGAATATATGGAGAGTTTAGTTGGTAATTAAAAAAATAAGATTTTTGAGGACTTATTTGAAAATATCTTATTTTAGGAGGAAAACTAGTTTTAGTGGGAAAAGTGAGATAAGAAATTCTAAAAGTATAATTTTTGAATTTCAAGTAAAATTATTTTTATTACATTGGAAAGAGATAAGATGAGTGACAATAGAGAAAATTTTGGAATTTTGAGTGTAATCTTTAATTTTTTTACATAAAGTGAAGGGACCTATATGAATTTTTAATCTAAGGGGAGAGTTGTTTGTGTAATTTAAACAAAAAAAAAGAGAAGAGCATATGGCACCATTAGAATTAAACACGTGCTCCTCTTATGTCCACACACATAAAAAGAAGCTCCTAGACTCTTAAAAACACATACACATCTCTCTTGGCTATTTCAATTCCATGACCCCATCTTCCTTGACTTCGTATTGTCTCTTAGTGCTGCTGTCACTGTTTGTGGTGGTTTCACTGTGAAAGGTGCCAGAGCAGTGGGTCACGATGGTGAAACCGTCTAGCAGTAGTGGTTGGAATCACTACGACCGCCGAGTTGCCCAGTATTGAATTCGTAGTAACTTGCAGTATAGTAATATTCTCAAGTCGTTTCACTCTTGAAGCCTTACTTCTAAATTGCCTAATTAATTATTCTACACTAATCTACCTAATTACCCGAATTATCTACTAATTAACTACCACCGGGGGATGATTTCATAATTAACATATAAAATAGAACTAACAACAGTAAATAGCAGAACAAAAACACTGACAGAAACGAAATTGAATTCAACACAAAGATGCAATCAGTCATAGAATCCTTGGAGTTACAACTATCATCATTCTTGTCTTCAAATTAATTATAGTGTTCTCTATCCTAAAATTAGATTACACATAAATTAAACCTAATCACATGTAATCTGATTAAGCCCAACCAAATCAAGTTAGATAATCATCTAATCAAGTCATTTCTAGTCTACTTGCTTAACCAAACAGTAATAACAAGAACTATGTTAGATTATGCTCATATAAATCCAACCAGATTAATAAAGCACAGAAACAGAGATAATAACCAAGAACATAAATGGAATAGAAGAAACAACAAGAGAAACTTACTGATTAAGCTCCAAGAATTCATGTTACAGACTCTATTCTTCCATGGACTGATTACAAGAGACTTCTAGCCTTTCATAGAGGTCAAAACACATAAAAAGGGGGGGAGAAGAAAAACAAAATACAGAAGAGTTGAAGAAGAAGATGTTCTTCTACAGATGTGAAAAGGAGTTCTGGTATGTCTTTTAGCTTCCAGGAGAGAGATGGATGAAATTTTCCTTCTGGTCAACCCATTGTGTTTTCCCTTTCTGCTTTTGTCTTTTGCAGAAAGCAATTCTACTATTTACCCTTTTCTGTTGCTCTTTCTGGTCACTGTTTTGCTGGATAGTGCAGAAAGCATGCTTTCTGGTTTATGCAGAAATATGGGGCCTACATATCAGTCCAGTCAACCCTAGTCAGCCAGTCAATGTCAGTCAGTGTTTAGGTGGCATTCATGTAAGCAAAACGTCCATATTAGCACTTTTTCTCTCGAATAATTTATTTGAAAATTAAGGCACAAGAATTAATTGGGATAAAATTATGAAATTGAAGCATATTAATTTCATACTTAATTTACACCCAATAAATCCAAAACATATTAAAATTGGAGAGTTTACAATATTAAAATAGAAATAGGACTAAGATAGGGACTAAATTGCATATAAAAATGTTCGATATCAAGTAGGTAAAGGCGAATAGAAACTGGTTTTGTTTAAGATTTGCTTTCTTTTTCATGTTGTAGTGTGTGTAACTGAGAGGAGTTCAATTCTCTTGCTTTTAATTTGCATTTTGGGATGACAGATGATGTGTTGGAGTTGGGTGAAGGTCCATAGCAAAAGTTTTAGCAAAAAGAAAAAAAAGAAGAAAAGAAGAAGATAATGACTGAGAGGAGAGGAGCTGCTACATTTTCTTCTTTCCTTTAATTTTTCCCCTTGATTATAACTTGTTCCTAATCTGTGAAGTAGTGGAAAATATAATTATTAGACTTGCTTGAATGATTTTAAGTGATGAAATCTAGCTCTAGACAAGAGAAAATTAGAGTAAGTATGTGAAGAGAGAAACTAAGAAAAGAATAGTGGAAATTAAATCATGTTTATTGTCACTTACTACTATTGAATATTCTAGACTGTTTTGTGGTATTAATTGAGTTCAAATGCTCATCAAACTTGGTATCCTATTTGAAATGATATCCAAGAATATGTCTAAATCATTTTGGAATTTTCTAGGTTGGTTTGATATCCCTAATGTACTTAAAACAATAGCTGAAGTTTGAAGAATAAGAAAACAAGATTGTTATGGCATGCTGCTGAGTTTTGGACAACCAAATCAATTCCTAAAAGCATTAAATTTTTTTAAGAGATTCTTAATATAGTGGCAATGTGATATGGAAAGTTTCAAGTTCACTAAAATTGATTCACTTGGTCAAATAGGCATTGGAAACAACACTTGTTTAGTGCAAAGTAAAGTTTGGGTAGTTTAGGAAATTGGTTTGGTTTTGTAGCTACAGATTTCATTTTGATCTTAAATTTTTAAGGAACTTAGATAAGACATGAAAATAATGATATGAAGATTTTCATTGCATTTGGATATGGTTAGGATGGTCTGTCAAGTATAAAACCGTACCTATAGCAGAATTGGGCAGTTCTAGCATAGGATCACTAATGAGGTTTGTAGAGGGGCAAAATGAAGGAGTTTTAGTCTGAAATTTTTATCATAGCATATTAACATATAAAGATGACTCTGTACCAATTTCATGAATTTTAGAGCTACAATCATTACCAGAAATTTTGTAAAGTTTGTGGTTTGAAACTAGCAGAAAAACAAAACAATGTTAGGTGCTTGGTGACCTAAGTTCTAAAATGGTGTTGTTTTGTTCTTGGCTTATTTTCTAGGCCTCCTATGAGTTCTTTGGTACCTTTCTTCAGTTTAGTGTAGGAGCCTTGCTTGAATATCAGGTGAGTAGGTGATACTTTCTATGGCTAAATATTTTATTTAGTGACCCTTTGCATCATAAATGAGAACATGTAGTGTATCTAGATGTTTAGAAAATGATGAGTAATATATGTAAGACTACATTTGGATTCATGTTGCTATTGTGCTTGTATGGAATGATGAAATATAAATAGTTGTAAAATTTGTGTGGTTATATACACATAACTATGTTTCCTCATGAATGGAAGAGTGAAGAGAATAATTCTAATGTGTGTATATATGTTTGTATATATTCATCAGTTACATTGGTACACAAAGAAGAGCTAGGAAGTGTGTTTGTACATATGCACTCTATTATCCCTTGGAAATGTGAAAGAGAGATATATATGTTGTATATATATATATACACACATGAAAACACATGAAGCTTTATGTCTTAAAGATAAAAAGATGCATATATATATATATATATATATATATATATATATATACTTATAACCAATGAATGCATATAATTCTTTAATTATGAGATATATGTACATACACATATATTATACCTTTTTTGCAAATTCCTTATTTAGAAGGTTGACCTTTGCAAAGATATATATGAACATATACACACACAAGTAGGGATAGAAACGCATCTTAAGGAAACATTTTGGGAAGATTTGGAGGAGAAGTTGGTTAGAGGCATTCTACTAGAGGAGAAAATTTTTATCGGGGGAGGGGGGGACCTTAATAGCCACGTAGGGAAAGAAGCAAGACAGTTTACAAGGACTCATGGTGGTTTTTATTTTTGAGAGGTTAATGAGGAAAGACAATCTATACTTGATTTTTCAATGGCTTATAATTTCAAGATTATCAACACTTGCTTTAAGAAGCAAGAGGAGCATTTAATCACATATAAGAGTGGAGTCTCAAGGTCACATATTGACTTCTTTTTGGTAAGAAATCTAGATAGAAAAATCTGTAAAAATTATAGAGTGATCCCTGAGGAACCTGTGGCAACTCAACATAGGATTCTAGTCCTTGATGTGCTTATTAAAAGTAGAAAACAAAAGTATTGACAAGTGATGAACCCTAGGATCAAGTGGTGGTAGCTAAAGGGGGAGAAACAATAGACTTTCAAGAGAAAACTGTTAGAGGAAGGAGCCTGAGAGTAGAAAGAAAGTGCTAACATCATGTGGGATGATATGGCTAAGAAGGTTAGGAAGGTTGCTAAAGCATTTTTAGGAGAATCAAAAGGTTTTAGACAAAGAGAAAAGGAATCTTGGTGGTGGAATGAGAGCGTTCAAGAGAAGGTCAAATATAAAAGAGAATGCTTCAAAGCTATGCATTTGTGCAATAACACGAAAAATTAGGAAAGTTATCAGAAGGCTAGCAAAGAGGCTAAAAAAGTAGTAAGTGAAGCTCGAACTAAAGCTTTTGAAGAGTTTTACAAGGACTTAAGAACAAAAAATAGGGAACGAAAGATTTATAAAATTACGCAGAACAGAGAAAGGAAATCTAAAGATTTAGATCAAGTAAGATGTGTTAAAGATGAAGAAGGAAAAGTTTTGGTTACAGATAGAGATATTAAAAACAAATAGGAAAGTTACTTTCACATATGGATGATTTAACAACCCAAGAGAACAAAATTTGGCTTTTTATTACAAGATTAGGGTTGATGAGGTCAATGAAGCTCTTAAGAGAATGGATAATAGTAAAGCAGTTAGTCTTAATAATATTTCTATCAAAATTTGGAAGTGTTTAAGGGATGAGGGTACTATTTGGCTGACTAAGCTATTTAATGAGATTTTAATGTCCAAGAAAATACCTGAGGAATGGAGAAGAAGCACTTTAGTGCCTATGTATAAAAATGAAGGGGATATTCAAAACTGCGCAAACAACTGAGGGATTAAGCTTATGAGTCATATTATAAAATTATGAGAAAGAGTGATCGAACGTAGGTTAAGAACTGAGACGGGTATCTCTGAGAATCAATTTGGTTTTATGCCAGGACGATATACTATAGAAGCTATTTATCTACTAAGGGGGTTGATGAAAAAGTATAAGAGTAAACAAAAAGACTTGCATATAGTTTTTATTAATAAAAAAAAGCTTATGATCGAGTACTAAGAGAAGTTTTGTAGAAAGCCATGGAAAAAAATGTGTACGTGTTACTTATATTAGAGCTATAAAAGATATGTATAAGGGGGTAACGTGGGTAAGAAAAATAGTGGGTAAGAAAAATAGTGGGAAACAAAGGGAAAGATTGAACAATGAAACAAAATATGGTAACAACTCAAGAAAATGAAGAGCATTTACAAGTGAAATATAAGAGACTGAGTATAAATAAATTTGGGTCTCAATGTTCTATCTGCTCCTCTATTTCATTATCTTTTTCTCTTCTTTTTTTTTTATTCTTTCTTTCTTTCTCCTTTTTTTTTCTTCTTCTTGACTGGCCAGTCTTTTTCTTTTGCTTGAGAGGAAGTAGAAGAAATATAGTTCAAAACACCCCAAAATTCACAAAATTTTTCAGCATATCAATCCCTTAAAAGAATTTAAAATACTTCTCACATCTTAAGTTGAAAGAGAAAAATATTGTTGTAGGCAGAAAAAGTGGTGGAAGAACACAAGAAAGAAAATGGATAAGGCACAAAATGGCATACAATGGAAACAATGATAATGGATGGCTATTTGGCTAAAAGTGGTTACAAGAAACAAATGCCTAAATCATTTCCAAGTATGTACAAGATATGTAGCCTCAATCAAAGATTCAAGACAAGTTCTAGAGTGACAATCCATGATAGAGAACACACAACAAGAAGAATAGCATTTTTCACTTAGGCTCAAATCCTCACAGCTAAAAGACTATTACTACAAATTCATTAAAGTCAACGTCATTGCCATTTAACTAGAATTCCTTAGAGAAATAAGACTAAATTCTCTTCATGCTAAGTCAATCTACACTTTAGCTATTTCATCATGCATAATTCCACACCAAAACTCCATCAAAAATTTAAAAAGTGAGCATCAAATTCGGACAAAACAGAGTAGCAAAATTCTGCAGTGCAGAATTTCTGGCGACACAGCTTTACCGACATAGAACGACCCCAAAACGGATGCGAATCACTCCAAATAAAATTCTACAACTAGAAGACATATAAAGGTTTAAAAACATGTAAAGAAAGTGGCAAAAACCATAGCCAAGCAGTACAGAATATTCATGCAAGATGACAAAATTTCTGCCAAAACAGAGAAAACAGAGAAAAAAAATGGGCAACAGAAAAAGACTAAAACAAAATTAAAATTACGAAAGAAATACAACAACAAAATTAAAAAGGAAAGATTAGAAAAACTTGGGTTGCCTCCCAAAAGCACTTGGTTTAAAGTCCTTAGCTAGACTTTATTTGGTGTCTATGCTTAGCGTCGCTTCTTCTTTGTTTTCCTTACTTTATCTTTGATTTTTTTTATTTCCTTCGTCAAGGAAAATGATCAAGTACCTCACATGCAACAAAGAGAAATAACATGAGAGATATATCAAATAAGCAAGGTAACAAGAAGAAATCAAACTAATAAAGACACTTGAAAAGCTAAAAACACTTGAAATTGTAAAAACTAAAACAAGAAAAGACAATGTCTAAAATAACATCACTTTGGCTTAAAAGAAAAATCAATTTGACAACCATCAATCCCCGGCAACGGCGCCAAAAACTTGGTGCGTATAATTTATAGCACATAAAATATTCCAGCAAGTATACTGGGTCGCAACAAGTAATAAAGTGATGAGTAGAGTATCGTCCCACAGAGATTGAGGTATCAAATAAAATTCAATTAGGCTAAGTGAAATGCTATTAAGACTTATGAGGGAAATTTCAGAAATTACATAAAAAAGGGGGGGGTGATGATCGAAACAACACAATATAAATAACTGAAATTTAAATAACTAGATAGAAAACAAAACAGAGAAAAGATGTGGATTGATCACAAATTTCATGGAATTGTACATCATCATCATTTCCTTTGAATATTCTTGGCTAATTCTATTATGTAATCTTCAATCTAAAATTCTCAGAAAGTCTTCTAAGACTGAATTATATTAAAATTATAGTTAGGAAGATCTTCACTAATCTATAACTCAAATATAATCCGATGAAGTCCTAATCACATCAATGCCCCGCAATCGCATATGACATGTTATCTCTTGTCCTACTCGTTACAAATACATAGCAAACGCATGCATGTATAAATAACAAGCTTCATAGAACAATAAATAAAATAGAACTTTGGCCAAGAAAATACTCATTGGTCCAAATGAATTAAAGTACAATTTTCATTTCATCAAATGACCGACTACACAAGAAAATGAGATTGATTTCGTTGGTCTAATCCGATTAATTCATAGACAAATTAATCTTTGAATCATTGAAGAACAATTCAATTAAATTACAATCCATTCAATGTTGGCCAATTTTCTAAAATATGATTGAATCCAAAAGCTTTGAAATTACAATCTAACTTATCCAAAATAATTGACTAAAATCTTAGATCAACCATTCAATTAAGTCATGAAGCTCAAGAAAATTATTCAAGCCACATAAATAAAACTATCTATATCTAGATAATCTAATTTATGGTGGAAATTACAAGGTCAAGCTCAATATCTAGCTAACTCTAGCATAGACATAAAAATCCCAAACTCATTGAAGGTTCATCAAACATTCAAGAGGAAGAATAATCAGTAAAATCCATTCCATTAAACGAAAATGCATTAAATCAAAATTGTTTAGCAACAAAACATCATAGAACCAAACTACATCAATCCTTAAACTTAGAAAATTACATGGAAGAGAAGGAAAAAACATGACAGAAAACAGAAAATACAACAAAAATCTAAGAAACTATGAAGGAAAATGCAAGAAAATGAAGGAAAATGGGAGAAGGAGAGCCATTCCCAAGTGGGAAGGCTTCCTTTCCCTCTAACCAAGCTAGGGAGTTGCCTCTATGTTGCTCCCAACCACTGCTGCCCAAAGAAGGCAGAAAAATGGTGCTAGGACTTTACATCAGAAAAATGACTTAGCCTCCTTAATAAATTTCGATTTTTGCAAATATAAAACTGATCTAACACATGCCTAAAGGGATATTCTGCCCTAGATGCCTCCTTGGATGCCTCTTCCATGATATGGCAGCACTTTGACAGCAAAACAGCAGCAAAATTAATATTTCTGCAGCAGCAGAAAAGTATGGCAGCAGCAGAATGGTATGGCAGCAGCAGCAGAATTAATATTTCTGCAGCAGAAAGTGACAAACAGCAGCAGAATATCATGGCAATATTAATATTTCAGCCATGCTTTTCTTGACCTACGAAAATTAATATTTCTGCCCAAAAATTCTGACTACATGGCATTGAATAAGAGTTCAAGTGGGCCCCACATCCAGCATATCCTAGTAAGCATCTACATCACCCAAAAAGTGCCACATTAGCATCCAAATCATCATCTTTGTCCATGTCAACACTTTTCTCTCCAAAATTAAAATTTGTAGGAATTAAATTGAGCATTTTACAATTCAAGTTCTAAAAATATAAAAATTGAGACACATTCAATCCATAAATAGTTTATACCCAATAAATTCAAAACATAATAAAATTAGAGAATTGACAAAATTAAAGAGGCAAAAAGGACTAAAATAGGGACTAAAATAAATGGAAAAAGTATGTTATCAAAGCTATTTATCTACTAAGGGGGTTGATGAAAAAGTATAAGAGTAAACAAAAAGACTTGCATATAGTTTTTATTAATAAAAAAAAGCTTATGATCGAGTACTAAGAGAAGTTTTGTAGAAAGCCATGGAAAAAAATGTGTACGTGTTACTTATATTAGAGCTATAAAAGATATGTATAAGGGGGTAACAACTAGTGTGAGAACATCTAGAGGGGAGATTAGAGACTTTCTCATTAAAATTGGCATGCATCAGGGATTATCTTTGAGCCCTTATTTGTTTGCTCTAGTTTTAGATATTTTGATGAAAAATATTCAAGAAGAAATCCCTAAATGCATGCTTTTTTGCAGATGATATAGTCATCATAGCAGAGTCAAGATAAGAGATTAACCCTGAACTCGAGTTATAAAGGTGTACTCTAGAATCGAAGGGTTTTCGTTTGAGTAGAAGTAAAACAGAATACATGCATTGCAAGTTTAACAAGCAGCAAGTTAGAAATGAGTTAGAGGTTAAAATTGGAGACCAGGTTATACCATAAGTGTCAAAGTTCAGGTATTTGGGATCAGTTATACAAGATGATAGTAAAATTAATCGGCATGTTACACATAGGATACAAGATAGGTGGGTGAAATGGCGAAAAGCATCTGGAGTTGTTTAGGACCAAAAAGTACCTCATAAGCTCAAAGGGAAGTTTTATCATATGGCTATAAGACCAGCAATATTATATGGGAATGAATGCTGGGCAGTGAAAGGATAGTAAGAACATAAAATTAAGGTAGTAGAGATAAAGATGGTGAGATGGATGTGTGGTCATACAAGACAAGATATGATCCGTAATGATTATATACAAAGAAGAGTCGGAGTAAACCTATTGAAGAGAAAATGGTAAAAAATCGTTTAAGGTGGTATGGTCATGTTCAAAGAAGGTAGTTGGAGGCGTCAGAAAGGAGGGATGAGCAGATGGTATGGATACCAAAAAGGACACTTAGAGAAGTCAATGGATGAGATCTTTTGATAAATGAGATATCTAAAGAATGGGTCATTGATAGAGCTCAATGGCATCGTGAGATTCATGTAGCCGACCCCATCTAATGGGATAAGGTTTTGTTGTTGTTGTATACACACACATAGGTATCCTAGTTTTGTGATTGAAATAAGTATATTGTAACTCCTTTACACTTTATGTTCGATATAATGTGATATATTGTGCATACTGAGATCCTACTATGAGTTATATACAATATGAGAATTGAATTGAAATGTGGTATATGTTGAATGTGAATTTGTTCATCTATGAATGGATAAGGTGTGTTATGAATAAGTATTTGCGTTATGTTTTGAGACCTTGCTTGTGATTTTGCTTGTGTTTGAAAGAGAAAGAAAGGACATAGTGGTGCACCCATGCTAACACCTACACGGAGTCATAACGGTGGATATTTATACAAAGAGTGATAAGGGTGGATGCAGCGAGGGCTGCAGACAATGATCCAGAGTTACCTTGGATGACCCAATTGGTATGAGAACTTGTGTAATTGATTGATGTGTTACAAATGTGAATTAGCCTAAACTGTATGATATTGCGATGTGATTGATTTTTGGATAATTTATACATGTTATCATTATGATGCAATACAATTATTTTTATGTCATAGCATAGTGTTGTCCCCTCACTAGGCACGTGGTTTGCTCATGCCCCTTTTATTAACATTTTTCATTGTTAGTTTTTGAAGGCGAGCATTCAGTCAGGGAGTCAAGGATCCTCAACTCAAGGCCCCACTTGAATCGGGGAATCATTTTAAATTCTTATTTTAAACCTTTTTAATTTACTACTCTAGAGTCACTTCGTGTTCACATAGGTAACCTAGGATTTAGATTTTTGTTTTATTGAATTGATGAGATGATGTAAATAAATGATGAAATTATATTGAAGAATACGTTTTTAACTTCTTGTTTAATTTACTGTTGTGATAGAATGAATAAAAGATATACAATAGTATAATTCTTTGTAATTGACTGTTCATGACTAAATGAAATAAATATTTCTTTGATTGAATATTTAATTCTATCAGTCTATTTTCGAGTATTTTGTATTTTGGTCTGATAAAATGGATTAGGTTTCAAGGTGAGGTTAGGTTCACTCTCGTGCTAATCATGTGCCTTGAGTAGGACGTGACACTATTAGCTACAGGGAAGTCGACTGTTTCACTCAGAACTCAGTTTTTCTTCTATATCTAGCCTAATTATCCTAGTTATTTTATGCCTTTCTTTCATTGCTTGTTTTTAAGCATTTAAAGATATAAATAACTTATTTCTAACTGATTTTTAGGAGAATGCAAAAATATGGGATGTTATATGTGTTGTCATGCCCTAAAACCCTAGCACGTGATCGGCACAATACGGGGGAGGGAACATTCTCCCCCTATACT
The DNA here is from genome assembly GCA_037074585.1 of Biancaea sappan. Classification (NCBI taxonomy): domain Eukaryota; kingdom Viridiplantae; phylum Streptophyta; class Magnoliopsida; order Fabales; family Fabaceae; genus Biancaea; species Biancaea sappan. The sequence continues at coordinate 21,438,732 of CM073501.1, read as the reverse complement.
ATAAGCCTAAGCCAACAATCGTTTAATTACATGTTAATTTCATATTAATATATGATCATGACATACAACCAAACCAAGATCTAAGTGATCTATACTACTACAAATCATCCTAAGACAAACTCAACAATAACAATATATGTATAGTCATTGGCAGGAAGGCCCACCTTGGAGAGTCTGCTACTCTTCTAACAGATCTTCCTCAAGCTTATCTGCAAGATTTGAAAATAAAACAAGAGGAATATAAGTTTAGAAAACTCAGTAAGTAGGTAACACTATAAGTGCAAGTATAAAGATGAATATGGTAAAAAGTATAAGGCCCTTCGAGCCAAAATGGAACATATAAGACGGATACTAATCACCCTATTCCTAAATCTACAGACCCCACGAGTCATATTGCCTTTCCTTGTGTCTACACAACATAGTACTCCTGACATCAGTACCTCATTGAACATTCCTAACCAAGCATATCCCAGACCAAGTGCAACATACACATCAATCATAACTCATGCCACAATCAAAAAAGTTCATACCAAACTTAACCAATTAAGAGTTTATTCCACAAGGGTCTACATTCCCACGGGTTCTCCACTTAAGAGCTTCATGAACGTGGGTGTACGTTCCCACGGATTCATCACTCAAGAACATTGTCACATAGGTCTATATTCCCACAGACTGATCATCCCCAAGGCTCATCCCATATGGGTGTATATTCCCTCGGGTTCATTCCTCAAAGGTTTCATCAATGCGGGTCTATAGTCCTATAGATTCGACACCCAAGAGTTTATTATATGTGTCTACATTCCCATAGACTAATTGATCTCATCCTGCCTTGAAGGCTACACCCATAATACACAACCAAGGTGTATAATAAAGAATATGTTATCCAATCTCAACACAATTCATGAATGTTCACCACGTAATCCTCCAATGTAAATCAGGCAATTTAAATACACAATTTTAGTCTATGCACTACATAATTTCAAACTCACATCCACATCTCAATCAAGAGGAAAGCATAATACCCTAGTGTCACCCATTAGGAAGATTACAATAGCCTATCTCAGCTTTCTCAACCCAGGCTCTACTTCTTCACCCCTCGAGAGTACGGCACTCACGACATCCTCAACCTGCAAACTCAAATAGTTTTGCCTCTAGGGAGAATGGCCGTACGAGGCTTTCTCAACCTAGGCCTTATGCATAATCACAATACATACAAGAATCACAATGAGGAGAATACAATGCTCAACTCAACTAATTTCGCTGCAATGTATATAATCCAAAATGCATGTTCTTCTTTCATATATATGTATAGACGTGTAGTGGTTCAATTTACTCTTAAGTTATACAAGAATTAAATACAAGTTCCTTTGTCCCTAAGACTCCCACCCCTAAAGTCTTAAGGAGGATCATAATATAGAATATGCAAATCTGAGCACAACATGCCTCATGCATTCCTATATACATAATGTATGATTATGTATACATGGTTCATATTTCTGAGCAATTAAGTGTTCGTATTAATTTGTACATATAAGGTTATCATTATGCATCATAAGGTGCCAAGGCATCAATTTCACTGGCAATTACATTAAATGCATTAACTCTAACCTCCCTCCATATGTAACCAACTTATCACCATACACTATCCTACCTTTATATCTTACCTCTCTATGAGGTGTCATCCCCCACATACATACTTAGCTAACTCAACAATTTATCCTTACAATAGTCGAGCACCTAACCATACCGAGTCTCTTAACATCTCTTCCTTAAGTTGGATATGCTCTCGGCAACTAACCACTAAGTAGATTTACTTTAAACAATCTTATACAAAACATATTAAGTTGTGCTTTATTCACAAACTCTACGTTAGGGCATTCTCAACATTACCGAGGAAGGTTTTACCACATTACCTTTTTAGGTCTTAACATTTCTCAAACATCATATATTCAACTCATTACCATAATGATTTTACAACAATATAACTGGTGTTAGCTACTTACCTCATTTCTGAGCCATTTCTCACCCTTCACGGTCATTAGAACACTACAAAAAAACTATGATACCTGAGGCCCTTGGGTATCAGTGTGTTGATTTTTTAGATGAATATTTGGATGTGGAAAATTTTCTTCATTTTTAAGAAAGGAAATTCATGGTAGAGGATGTGGCGTGTGAAGTGATAAGTGGTCGAGGATGTGGCGTATGAAGTGATAAGTGGTCGAGGATGGGAGTGTACATATAATACAAGAAAGACAAATGGACAATGAGACCGTAGAGGAACTAGGATGAAATAAAAATATTTGAGTGACATATTTTTATGAAAATGGGAAATAAAGGGAATTGAGGGAAGTAGTGCATTAAGAGTTGAGGAAATAAAGGAAGAAGTATGTGATGTTCAGTGTGTATTGTAAAAGATTCGCGACTGATTATTTGATCGGAGCTTCAGTAAAGGGCAATTTTGTAATTTTCCTTGTAAAAGAATAATTTTTATATATATATATATATATATGATATACATACACATTCAGCCTTACTCCTTCTTTTTCACAGAGCCTCTTTCCCTTCCAACTTTAGCTCCCACACCTCTTCTCTATCTCCTCCACCCAAGAGCCTCACCTAACCCTCCGAGCACCGATCTTTGGCAAAAGTTCAAGTCTTCGACTACCTACCATCACCAAAAAGAGGAAGAAATGAGGTTAACTTCCCATATTCCTCTTCTTCTTGACACATTTTCAGATTTGAGGGTTTAAGCTAGATTGATGACCTAAAAACTCTTCTTGGATATTTGTTGATCAAATTGGACTAAGAAATTTGTGGAATCCTTGGATTAAAACTTAGAAATTGTGATTTTGAATCTATGACAGAAAAATAATAAAAGTTAGGGTTCTTGAGAAAAGATTGATGAATTTGAGTCTTGGTTCTTGGATTTAATTTAGGATTTGAGTGTGTAGATGTTTTATTATCATTCCTAGAGCAAAACCATGGAAAGAATCTTGAGTTTTGATGGAGGATTGATCTAGGATGAAGGAGAAACCTTAGAGGAGTCAAAAAATCATGAAAACAGAGTGAATATATTATCCTCTATTCGCTTAAGTGTGCATACACATGCTTAGGCACGAAAGAGGCAAAAGAGGCTGTCTTATGCTCTCTTAGGCATATGGGAGGCAGAAGTGTTTAGTAGTTTTGACCAATTTTTAAATGGTCATAACTTTCTCGTCCAGACTCCATTTTTAGCAAATTTTTTATAGTTGGAAAGATCTTTGAGTCTAGTTTCTAATGAAATAATTTCATTTGAAAATTCATTACTTTTTAGGAGTTATGATCAAAAGAGTGATCAAATGTTAGAATTAATGATAAAGAATTCCTATTTTGTGACCTTAACATGTTTTTATATGGTTACTTTATAGGGATGGATTCTTTGAGATACTTTCCACATCTTTTGAGGAGGATTAGCTAGTTTGGAGTTAAGGTGATAGATCTAGCCTAGCCAAGATGATTTTCTTTTTCAAAGAAATTACTTTCCTAGCATGTTTTTTAATATGATACATGTTGTTATTCAATGGGATGATTGATGTACATTCGCATGAAACTCTATATGGCTAGAGATGGATTAAAAAGGTTAGCATGTGAGGAATTTAAGTGATTCCAATTAACTTAAACCATGTAATTAAATTTATGAGTTAATGAAATTGTATAATTTCATTATGTTAAGCAAGGTATAAACCTAAATAACTTGGAGAGGTTCTCCCTCCTTTATATGGAGGTCAAATAATTTGTTCATTATGCAAAATAGTAAATAAGACTAGTACGTGCCAAACTTAATTATGAAAGACTACCTTCAGTTTTGTCTTGATTGCATAACTTGTGGCATATACTATATTGTTCAAACTAGAACACATGATCTTGGCATAGTGATATTATGTTGAATATAAATTGTTGCTTTATGGAAAAGAGACAAGTGCCTCATTACTTGTAGAATTTATTTATCCTGACTAAGTGAGTTGGGAGAATATTATTTGTTCTCTTGAATTGAAGCCTACGTCTCATTGAATGTGTTATGTTGCAATATTGTTGTGTACTAAACTTGATTTCTTACTTGAGTATGAATTGGGCATGAATTGTGAATCATAAGAGGAGCTTGTGTAGCTTTCTCGATAGCACTTTATGGGTGACTTCGATTGCTGATAAGTCCTCAACGTTCATATAAATTCTATGGAGAATGGGATCATTTTGGTATACTTTTGACTCATGCTAGGGCTTTAACACCTAACTTTTGGGTAGTTGCATACATACCTTACTCTTATGTTAGAAATGTAATTTTTGGCATCCAATATCTTTCTTTTTGGTTATAATTGTAAATCTTATAGAGATTGCGTTTTTGCATATCCCATTGCCAGGAAAATGATGGTGAAGCATGAGAAACTCAAAGCATAGGGCATAATGGAAAGAAAGCACTCAGAGGATGATGAAAAGGGCCCCAAAAATAAAGCTAGTTGCTGATTATCACCTGCTTAGGCAGGGTATTTCTTGCTTAGGTGGCTAACTCTTTAAAAGGCAGTGTTTTTTGCCACTATCCCACTTAGGCAAGATACACACTTCAGCATGCCATGTTCTCTTCCTAAATTGCGCCTAGGCAGCCAAAAATCCCTCCTAGGTGGGCAGCCTGTTTTTCTATCATGTGTTATCTGCTTTAAAATGCGAAAAGGAAAAAAAAATAAGGTATTTTGAGTTGGAAACGAAGGCGGAATGCCGAATTGAGCTCTAAGGACTAGGAGAACCAGCTTTTGGTAGAGATTGGAGCAATTTCTCTTCTACCCGACTTGGATTCATGGAGTTTTCTCTTTCCTTCTCTTATTTTCTGTACTTTATGAACATGTGTAGCTAAATTTCTGTACTATGATTGTTATGAACCGTAGTTTGGATTAGGTTTTGTAAATTTCTTGACTTCTTGTGATCATTTGGCCATTAATACATGTTTATTCATTCTTATCTTCTTGCTTTCATTAAACTTGATCAATTTAATAGATTGTTTGGTGGTTTTGCTGCACTTAGGAGAGGAATGCAAAAACCTAGGCCACAGAATGAGTAGTGTGAGTTCTTGAACCTTAAAGTAAGGGATTTGATTTGTTAATATCATAGGAATATAGATATTAACCTCACATAATCAGATTAGGGTTTGTGAACTTTTGAAACCTAAGACTACATAAGGAATTATGAGCTTTTAGGTTTAGTCTTGGTTAATATTTGGAAGAATTCATCTAAACATTTCAGTATCCTAGATTAACATGTATAGTCTATGAGAATAGGAAGGAGAGAGGTTGAAACTAGTGAAAAGCATAGGGGGATTAGCAATCTTAGGTTGTGTTATTCTTGTGTTATTTTCGTATTAATCTTGTGATTTCTATTGTATGTTTAGAGTCTATACAATCATACATACAACTAACTTCTAACTTTAAGTTTACATTCTGTCAAACGAACTAATACAAATTGGAATTGTCTAACTAATATATTTTTAATTTCTCGGGTAATTAGCAAGTTAATCCTTGTAGGAACGACACTCTTACTTAATTTTCACTATGCTACTTGTATGATTGGTATACTTGCCAAATCGCCAAAAATTGTAGAGGTAGTGGTTTGGTATATGAATTATGGTGCATAAGGGTTATGATATTCCTCACGTTTATTATAAGTGATGAGTAAAGGATTACATATGTTTTGAGGAACACTTTATTATCGTATAGCTTTTGAATGTTCTATTTAGGATGTATGAGTTGTAATCCCTTCTTACATTGGCATTACGTATTGTTTGTGATTGTTATGGATGGATATTGTATATTATGTGAGAAGCCTTTGTGGCTCTCTCAATGAGGATGAAATAGTGGCAGTACGAAAAGTTGAGCAGCTCTCTCACACTTAGAATAATAATATATTATGCGAGAAGTCTTTGTGGCTCTCCCGATGATAGTGGATTAGTGATAGTAGGAAGAGCAGTGTGTCTCTCTCGCACTATGACTAATGATATTAAGAGGAGCATGTATGGCCCTCTATGTGATGGAAATGAGAATGAAATGAAGAGCTTATGTGGCCCTCTCTGCGATGGGAATAAGAATGAAATAATGATTTGATGAGGCCCTCCCAGTTCACGACCTATGCACGTATGGTAATCATTGAGAACCGAGTAGGAAGCCTGTGTGGCACTTTCCACTGTAGTATATGAGAATATTAAGGAAGCTTATGTAGCCCTCTATATATATTATGATTTCATGAGAGTATTAAAGAGAGCCTGTGTAGCCCTCTTATCTATAACCTATGGTGATAAACTAATACGGATGCCCATGAGGCAAAGTTCAAAATAATGTTATCATTTTATATATTGTATTTCTTATGGTTATGAGTTGAAATTTTGTTGACTGTGTGCTAGTACTGTGATATAATTAGGCGAGTTCAGAATTGTGATTAAACATTTAATATTGTTCATCCATCATTTGGGTTTACAATACGAATAATGAATTATTCATGAGGAGATTGAAACATGTTTTTATTCTTTTTTGTCTTGATTTAATAAGAGTTCATTCTCTCATAAACATTTTATGGACACATATATGCTTATATACATATATTGTACAATTTCTGTCGGCATGCATTATTGTATATCTTTGGTGAGCTAGGCTATTTGTGGTGAGTCACGTGAACAAGATTCACCCACTCACAGTTTCAAGTAAAGAAAAGCCTACCATTCGAGGACGTGCATGCTGAGGATACCTCTCCTTTTGTCCAGGGTAAGGTAATGTGTAGATATGTTTCTTTGAATAGGAATGTCTAGAAAAGCTTTTGCTGTGTTATATGGATGGTTGTAGTGTATGTAAGAGAAACATTAGAGATGTGATAAGCAATTGAGATTTTTATGAAAGATGTTTCATGTCATGTGTGTATTTACGAGAAAAGGGATAATCCCCTTGTGTAATTCTATTATTAATGTATAATAATTTAATTTGTTTAAATTAAAAGCTTAACAAGGTAGTGAGTGTATATGGGTTGGAATAAAGTTAGGCTTGTGGCGGTGTGGGTTAGGCACCATCCTTGCTAGTCACATGCTCGGATTTTGGAGTGTGACAAAAACTTAAATTCAGAGACGAAATTTGTCTATCTCTGATTTCGTCCCTAATCTGACTCAAATTCCATCCCTAAAATCATATTCAAAAGCAAGGAATCAAAGATGGATTTTTGGAGGGAAATTTTTTGTCTCCAAGTAAAATTTTGTCCTTACCCAAAAATTCGTCCTCACCTTCTTTTATATTTTTCTAAGGTATGAAAATATTAAACACAAATTTAATTTGTACCTAAATTCCATTTCTAGATGACATAAATGGAATGACGTTGTATTGGCATTAGAGACAAAATTTTTTGTGTCAAAATTTCGTCCCTAATTATTACCCTAAATCCCCAATTCTCGACCCTATATCTGTCATTTACGTCTCATGCCTCTTCATTTCTCTGTCTCACTATAGAATCTCATTGTCGTCTTTCCATCGTTTGGTGCCTCCTCCCTCTGTCACCATCTCTATATTCTCAACTGTCGTCTAGTACGTCCTTTCTCTCTCTCCCTCTCTCTATTTCTCTGATACGTTCCTATAACTTTTTTTGTTGTTTGTATTTTTTTTCCGTTTGGGGTTTCTGGCTGCTAGGATGCTGGAGGTTTGCATCAGAATATATTTTTTTCCCATTTTTGGTTGCTAGAATTTTGTCTCATTGTTGTCTGTCTCTCTCTATTGTCTCTCTATCTCTTCCCTTCATTGTTAAATTTAAGATGGTATGATGATTTGTATGCCTTGGGAAAGAAAAGGCAGAAAAAAAATTAGGCAGAAAAATTAGGAAGAAAAAACCCTAATTTTGTGCTGCTTGTATTTTAGAGATATAATTAGATGTAAATTAGAAGCATAGGGAAAGTTTTGTTGTATCTGGTATGTTTGCTATATTAACAAATTTTTTCTGACATTTGGGAAATTTGGGATTAATGTTGTTTTTCACATTTGGGAAATTTGTTGTATTAATGATATGATTTGTGTGTGTGTGTGCTAAGTTTATATTCATGAATTTAATATTCATGATAGACAACTGTATTTCTTCATCAACAAAGCCATGTATTTTGATTTCTTCATTACATTTTTCTATTTTTCTTATTGTTATGTCACTTAGAAAATTCCAAAATAGCCTATTTAATATTAAGAGATATTTGTTTGATTATTTTCTTTGCCATGACAAAATAATTTTCAAGGACAACATCTTACTACAACTTAGCAAGACTATAATAACACTAGTTAATATATATGGGAAGGGAACATCTCATTTTGTTCACGTTTCTGTTTGGTCATTTTGCTCACCAATATTGGTTGTTTGTGCCACTCAAACAATGACTTATGCCTTTGTTAGTCTCACGTCTCTTTATATGGCTTTGATTATATCATAGTGATTGAGGTTAAAAGTGAATTAAGTCTGAATGTTGAGGAATAATTGATATATTTTAATAGCTCAAGTTAATAAAAGTTTATTAAAACAAATCTAATAAATGAACAACTTGTGATGAGCTTTCATAGCTTCTGCTATTAACATCTTACATAGCTTCTTCTATTACATATTTTTAACACTACTAACCAATATAAGTAAGTGTACGTTGCTTCTTCTATTAACATTTTACATAGCTTTATCCAACTATTTATTTCCATTTGTGTTTTGATTTTCTCCCACCTTGTAAAGGTTCTAGTTGGGGCAAGTAATTTGTTTTTCCTTGATTATTTCGAGATCTGTGTATATAATAATGAAATATTTATAGACAAGTATAGATAGAAGTATATTTGCATTGATTGTTAACATAGTTAATTTCTATTTTCAGCACCACTCCTTTAAATTGTTCATCTAAGTTAAATTGTACACATAACACAGGCTTTATTAAGTGGAAGGGGGATGGTTGGAATCAGTGACATAATTAAGAATTATGTCACTGATTACAGCTATTTCCTTCACTTGGCTGAAACTGGTTTTATATGCATTTTAACATATGTTAGCAATTTAAATAGATATCTGGGATGAGGAGGAGGAAGATTTTTGCATATCATCTGTAATTAAGGTATTAATTTAATATTTTTCATTCAATAAATAAAAATGATGCATGCATAATCAAGTGGTTTAAACATATTATACCATGTAACTTTTCAAGAAAATATTTAGCTAACAATAATGGGATTGTAAGCATTGGAGTTAATCTTTCCACTAACTCCAATGGTTGCAATCTTATTCTTGTTCGCTAAATATTTTCTTGAAAAGTTCCATGGTATAACAACTTGTTTAAATTATTTGATTGTGAATGCATCATTTTTATTTTACTGAACCTGAATATTAGAGGTAGAATTTAAGGATGGAATTTCTGTCCCTAATTAGAGACTGAGTTAGAGATCGAATATTTCATCCCTAATCTAAGCTAAAAACATTTCGTTTCTGACTGGAGGCGGAATCAGGGATGGAATTTTCATCTCAAATTAGGGACGGATATTTATCCGTCTTAGAACCCAAAAATTATTTGAGACGATTTCTTTTTCTAAGACATAATTTCCATCTCAAACATCTGAGATGAAAATTATTTCTGTCTCAGATATTAGAGATGTCCATCTCAGAGACGAAAATTAATTCGTTTCTGATTCTATCTCTAATACATTAAAAACGGAATGTTCTTAAATCAGAGATGAAAATTTTTGTCTCTAATAATAGTTTTTTTTTTTTGTAGTAGGAAGCACCAGACGAAGCTCCCATAAAGCCTACAAATCAAGCCACAAGAAAACACATCAAATAGAGTACTTTTTTATATTGTTCAGGCTATGGCGCCTTGGGTGCCCATGGCTAGGCATTCTACCATGGCCACGTGAAGAGCTTCCTAACCCGCCATTTTGCCTCCTTTTTCATTCTAGAGTTCATCTAAGTCAAGAATTAGGGTCATCAAACACTTGTTTTAACATCCAAAAACATTCTAAAAGATTGATTTTCTACATTAACTCAAGATTTTTCCATTTTCTCTCTTAGAATCCCCAAATTTCTAAGTTTTAATTCCATTTAAAAGCATGGAGCAACAATTTCATTCAAAACCCAATCTCAATTTCAAGGTTTAACCAACTGATGTAACCAAGGATAACCCCATTGCAGCCCAAGAAAGGGAGAACACTTCAATTGGGCCTCTAACTCGTTCAAGGGTTAAAGAGCTTGAACTAATTGCAGCCCAAGAAAGGGAGAACACTTCAATTGGGCCTCTAACTCGTTCAAGGGCTAAAGGGCTTGGATTGGGCTTAACCACATTGTTGAAAGTGGAAGAAGTGTGAAAAGATTACATGTGGGTTAGTTGCATTTGTTGAATATAGTTGTAGTCTATTACCTATGCATTAATTATCTTTGACTTTTAGCTACCTATACATTTATTGTCTTTGACATTTAGCCTACACTACTTGACTTTTAGTTGATGCATTTAATGCATTAGTTGGAGTCTTTTGTCTTTTTATTTTGGAGACCCTCTATAAAAAGGGTCCTTGCCATATGTTGTAAACCATCTTTGAATCATATATGAGATATTGGCATTTTGCTTTCAAGAGGATTCTTGAGTTCTTTCTCTTATCTAACTTGTGTTAGTGGCGAGAGCAACTAGATTTCTTATCACTCACGTTCTTCTTTCTTGAGTGTGGCGAGATCAACCCATTTCTCTTAGTTGTGGCGCCCTTTGGCTTATCAATTGAGTGATTTGGTTTCATTTGTTTGTTTCTTTCAACCTATCCAGAAAATCGATCAAGTGTTTTCCCTCCGGAAATCACATCATATTGGTATCAAAGCCACTTCAATTCAGGTTCTATTATTTGTTTTGTGTTTTGCCCCTTCGTGGAAAGCTTAATTTTATTGCATTTTATTCTGTGTTTTGCCACCTACATGGAAGGCTTAGTTTTCCTTATTTTGTATTCTGCCACCTATATGGAAGGCTTAGTTTTCCTTGTTTTGTAATCTGCCACCTACATGGAAGGCTAATTTTCTAGTCTGTTCATCTTTATCTTTATTTCTATTCTTGTGTTGTTCTATTTTATTCCAACTTTTTTATTTTAAAAAAAAATTCATCGTTACTGTTCATTGTTCATCGTTACTGTTCATTGTTAATCCGAGTGTAAACACTTAGAGAGTGAACCTACCCTTCACCAAACTCAAACCAACAAATTACAAATCACTATGACAGGAGAAAATAGTTCTGAAGTTCCTTTTGGGCTTAGCCTACAACAAGCTCAAATTGTTGGCCTACAAAGAGGTCAAGAAGAAATGATGGAACAAATAGCTCAACTAACCACTCAAATGGCTAGATTTATGGAGCTACAACAACAACAACCAAGAAGAGGAGCTTATGTTGAACACCATAGAGAAGAATCTGAAGCTGAAGAAGGTGATCAACCTAGGCAAAGAAGGCAGCAGAGGGAACGTGATGCCAACATCAAAATGAAGATTCCTCCATTTAAGGGAACAAGTTCTCCTGAAGAATACTTGGAGTGGGTGCAACGAGTAGAGAAGATTTTTGAATATCAAAAATATTCAGAAGCTACCAAATGCCGACTTGCAGCCCTTGAATTCACTGATTATGCAAATCTATGGTGGGAAAATTTGAAGAATCAACGAAGAAGAGATGGAGAGGAGGAAGTTCGAAATTGGAGATTGATGAAAAGGCTCATGCAGAGGCGTTTTGTACCTGATTACTACAAGCAAGAGCTTTATTTTAAGCTTCAAAGCTTGAGGCAAGGAGGTATGTGTGTTGAAGATTATGTCAAAGAATTTGAAACTTTGATGATTCGGTGTGAGCTGAATGAACCTCAAGAGCAAACCATAGCTCGATTTCTTGGTGGTTTGAACAGAGAAGTTGCTGACTTAGTAGAGTTGCAGAATTATGTCTTCTTAGAAGATGTAATTAAATTGGCAATTAAGGTGGAGAGACAGAAAAAGAGAGTTTATGGAAGAACCAATGGAGTGTCTAAACCATTGGGGAGTAAACCTTTCCAAACACTTTCCCAAACCTCAAACACTACCAAAGGGAGTAATAAGGAGATATGGAAGAAAGAGCCGAACAAATCTGAAAGTTTTAAAGGGAAGGATAAGAGAGAAGACAACCAGTCCTCTAAAAGAAGCCGAGACATTAAGTGCTTCAAGTGCTTGGGTCATGGCCATATAGCATCCGAATGTCCTAATAGAAGAGTGATGATCTTGAAGGAAAAACAAGGGGAAATAGAGAGTGAAGATGAAGATATTGTGGAGGAATGTGAAGAGGAAGAATATTTTGACGAAGAAGAAGTTGTTGAATATGCTGATGAAGGTGCTGCCTTGGTTATTAGACGTGCCTTGAATATCCAAGCCAAAGTAGAAGAAGAACAGAGGGAGAATATTTTTCAAACAAGGTGTACTATCGGAGGCAAAGTTTGTAACGTGATAATTGATAGTGAGAGCTGCACTAACGTTGCTTCAACCACCTTGGTTAGCAAATTGAAGCTACCTATCATCAATCATCCCCGTCCATACAAGCTGCAATGGTTGAATAATCATGGTGAGATGAAGGTCACCAAACAAGTAAAGGTACCTTTCTCTATAGGGAAGAATTACAAAGATGAGGTATTGTGTGACATAGTCCCTATGGATGCTAGTCATCTTCTACTTGGGAGGCCCTGGCAATTTGATAGAACAGCACTACATGATGGCTTCAAAAACACCTACGCTTTCGAGAAGGATGGAAAGAAGATTGTGTTGGCACCCTTAAAGCCAATACAAGTACAGCCGAAGGAGGATGTAATCGAGGAGAAGAAGCCTAGCTGTTTTGCTTCTAAGAATGAGTCAAAGAAGGCAATAAGAAGGGAAAACTTTGTATTATTACTAATTCTTAAGGAGCTAAATCCAGAACTTGCAGAAAAGCTTCCTAAGCTTGTGAGAGAGTTGATAGAAGAATTTACAGATGTCTTTCCGAATGAGCTACCTAAGGGATTGCCACCCTTAAGAGGAATTGAGCATCAAATTGATTTGGTGCCCGGTGCTGCCTTACCAAATAAGCCAGCATACAGAATGAATCCAGAGGAGGCTAAGGAGCTAAAAAGGCAAGTCGATGAGTTGATTGAAAAGGGTTATGTAAGGGAATCCATGAGCCCTTGTTCTGTGCCTACATTATTAGTCCCTAAAAAGGATGGCTCTATGAGAATGTGTGTAGACAGCCGTGCTATAAATAAGATCACCATCAAATACCGCTACCCAATTCCAAGATTGGATGACATGTTGGATGAGCTGAATGGTTCCAAGGTGTTTTCAAAAATTGACTTGAAGAGTGGCTATCACCAAATCCGAATGAAAGAGGGAGACGAGTGGAAGACAGCCTTCAAGACAAAGCATGGACTTTACGAATGGATGGTAATGCCATTTGGGCTATCTAATGCCCCTAGCACATTTATGCGATTGATGAATCATGTGCTTAGATCTTTCATTAGAAAATTCGTTGTGGTATATTTCGATGATATTTTGATCTACAGTCAAAGTTATGAGGAGCATGTGCAACATTTGAAGGAAGTCTTGGAAGTGTTGCGAAAGGAGAAACTCTATGCTAATCTAAAAAAATGCTACTTTTGTCAAGACCATGTGATTTTTCTTGGCTTTGTAGTATCTCAGCAAGGAGTGGGAGTTGATGAAGAAAAGGTGAAAGCTATCAAAGAATGGCCCGTTCCAAGAACCATATCTGAAGTAAGAAGTTTTCATGGGCTTGCCTCTTTCTATAGAAGATTTGTAAGGGATTTCAGCACCATCTTAGCACCCATAACTGAATGTATTAAGGGAGGAAAGGAGTTCAAATGGAGTGATGCAGCCCAACGAAGTTTTGAGCTTGTCAAAGAAAAATTGTGCAATGCACCTATATTGGCTTTGCCTAATTTTTCTAAGACTTTTGAGATTGAATGTGATGCTAGTGGAGTGGGAATTGGAGCAGTACTTCTTCAAGAAAAGCGTCCTATAGCTTATTTTAGTGAGAAGTTGAATGGAGCCAGTCTTAACTACTCTACCTATGATAAGGAGTTCTACTCTTTAATTAGAACTCTTGAGACATGGCAGCACTACTTGTTACCAAAAGAATTTGTAATTCACACAGACCATGAATCACTCAAACACTTGAAAGGTCAGAGCAAGCTGAATAGAAGACATGCAAAGTTGGTGGAATTTCTTGAAGCTTTTCCCTATGTGTTGAAGTATAAGAAGGGAGAAACCAACATTGTTGCAGATGCCTTATCAAGGAGATATGCCTTAATTTCCATGATGAATGCTAAATTGTTAGGATTTGAATCTATTAAAGACCATTACATGGAAGATTCAACACTTGCTGAAATTTATCTCGCTTGTGAGAAAATGGCATATAAGGGATTTTATAGATCTGAAGGTTTTTTATTTCGCTTAGGGAGGCTGGTAATTCCAAATTGTTCTATAAGGGAATTACTTACACGAGAAGCTCACGGAGGAGGATTGGCTGGGCATTTCGGTGAAACCAAGACATTAGAGATGCTGAAAGAGCATTTTTATTGGCCTAACATGATTAGAGATGTGCATCATGTGATTGAAAGGTGTATTGTTTGCAAAAAAGCCAAGAGCAAGGAAGCAGCCCATGGACTTTATACACCTCTACCTGTTCCAGATCAACCTTGGACTGATGTTAGTATGGATTTCGTGCTAGGCTTACCAAGGACACAAAGAGGTAAAGATTCGGTCATGGTTGTTGTTGATCGTTTTTCAAAAATGTCTCATTTTATTCCATGCCATAAGACCGACGATGCTGTGCACATCGCCAATTTATTTTTCAAAGAAATTGTGAGACTTCATGGCATTCCAAAGAGTATCGTGTCAGATCGTGATGCCAAATTTCTTAGCTACTTTTGGAAGACTTTATGGAGAAAGCTGGGAACAAAGTTGCTCTTTAGTACTGCCTGTCACCCACAAACTGATGGGCAAACTGAAGTGGTGAACCGAATGCTTTCTACTTTGCTAAGAACTATCATTGGCAAAAACTTGAAAAGTTGGGATGAATGCTTGGCCTATGCTGAATTTGCTTACAATAGAAGTGTACATGGTACTACTAAACACTCTCCTTTTGAAGTAGTTTATGGATTTAATCCATTGAGCCCACTTGATTTAGTACCATTACCACTTGAAGCTCGAGAATGCATAGATGGAAAAATGAAGGCTGACATGATAAAGAAGTTACATGAAAACATTAAACAGCAAATTGAGAAGAAGAACTCCATCTATAAGAAGACTGCCAACAAGAGAAGAAAATTTGTTCAATTCAGTCCTGGAGATTTAGTGTGGGTTCATCTTCGAAAAGAAAGATTTCCAAACCAAAGGAAGTCTAAATTAATGCCAAGGGCAGATGGTCCTTTCCGTATCATAGACAAGGTAAATGATAATGCATACAAAATTGATTTGCCTGAAGACTATGCTGTTTCTACTACTTTCAATGTAAGGGATCTTTCCCCGTACTTAGAAGATAAAGAGGACTTGGATTTGAGGACAAATCCATTTCAACCAGGGGAGGATGATGTAACCAAGGATAACCCCATTGCAGCCCAAGAAAGGGAGAACACTTCAATTGGGCCTCTAACTCGTTCAAGGGTTAAAGAGCTTGAACTAATTGCAGCCCAAGAAAGGGAGAACACTTCAATTGGGCCTCTAACTCGTTCAAGGGCTAAAGGACTTGGATTGGGCTTAACCACATTGTTGAAAGTGGAAGAAGTGTGAAAAGATTACATGTGGGTTAGTTGCATTTGTTGAATATAGTTGTAGTCTATTACCTATGCATTAATTATCTTTGACTTTTAGCTACCTATACATTTATTGTCTTTGACATTTAGCCTACACTACTTGACTTTTAGTTGATGCATTTAATGCATTAGTTGGAGTTTTTTGTCTTTTTGTTTTGGAGACCCTCTATAAAAAGGGTCCTTGCCATATGTTGTAAACCATCTTTGAATCATATATGAGATATTGGCATTTTGCTTTCAAGAGGATTCTTGAGTTCTTTCTCTTATCTAACTTGTGTTAGTGGCGAGAGCAACTAGATTTCTTATCACTCACGTTCTTCTTTCTTGAGTGTGGCGAGATCAACCCATTTCTCTTAGTTGTGGCGCCCTTTGGCTTATCAATTGAGTGATTTGGTTTCATTTGTTTGTTTCTTTCAACCTATCCAGAAAATCGATCAAGTGTTTTCCCTCCGAAAATCACATCACCAACCTAGGGGTTTTCTTGAATAAGAAGAGAAAGAGATGGAGAATAGGAGAGGATTCCTACCTGATGAAGGAAAATCTGATGAAATAGGGAGATTACCTATAGCGAAGCTCACCGGAGACAGTAGAGGAAGTGCCCATGGAGTGCTTTTACCTGTAGGGGATGGGAGGGACATGCAAGGTGGAGAGAAAAATAGAGAGAAGGTTTAAGGCGTGAAAAATGAACGGGATTAAGTGGTGGGAGTATTTATATTTCTTTATTTACCATTAGGTCATTTAAGATAAAGTTTATGACATTTAAGTCCAAGGAAATGAGAGAAATTCATTAATGAACACATTTTATTCCCACTTGAGTTACCTTTTCCCCACATAGCCCATCTCTCAAGGTTTTCTTCAAAACCCTTATCGTCCTCATTAAAATGTGATTCCATAAATCTATTCATTTTAGTCCTTCGCACAACCCACACATAACGAAAGGCTTCTTCCACCCATCTCATGACACCAGCCACACATCTGAACCTCACAACATTTAACCTCCTCAAGGATACTTACTTATCTCTATCATATGAGATTACTTAACATTTTCCTTCCTTTTCACTTTAGTCATTTTCTCACTACTCAAGTGTTCTCTGAAATACTCATTTGTTGGCAAAAAATTTTCACACGTACAAAAATACACGCGCTTACAAACTTTGTAATACCTGGGGGTATTACCAATATTAAGAAAACCGGACCAGACTAGCCGATTTGATTAAAAAATTGGTGACCCAGCCAATCATCCAGTTCGAAATATGTTTGAAAATCGGAGAAAGATTAAACCAGTCAGACTGGTCAAAAATTAAGAAAATCGAAAAAAAAAAATTGACTGGGTTCCATGGTTGACTAGTTCTTTAAGAAGAAGAAGCAGTAGCAGCAACAACAACAACAACAACAACAAAAAGGAGAGGGAACTTGAAAAAGTTGAAGAAGTGACAAAGGAGAGGGAACTTGAAAGTCTTCGTGAAACATAGACTCCAGATGATTTCCCACATGCACCTCTTCCTCCAGCTCCAATGCCCAAAGATTTATGTTCACTAGAAGCACCACGATTAGGTGAAGAAGAAATAGATGAAATTTGAAAACACAGTAAAGAGAGAAGCGGAGTCTGATCTTCATGAAGGATTTTTTTTAATTTTTTATTAGAAGATAGCATGCAAGGATGGTGTGCCATGTGATCTTCCAAAGCTGTCAAATACTATTGACTGGATGGAGAAATTAATTGCACAGGTTCCCGATGCATTTTTTTGAAAATAAAGAGTAAAAACTGCATTAAAAGTAATCAAGTATGCAGTATGCACAGATAAATACATAACTACTACTCTATCATGATATTTCCCTATGCTTTTTTTATAAAAATAATTTTTTTAAAGATTTGGTTATTATATTTATATTTTTAATATTTATAACATATATATTAATTATATATTTTAATATTTTAAGTATCGCCAATTTGGTGTTTCAACCGGTTCAATAACCGATCCGATTTTCTGAACCTTAGGTATTACATGTGTAATTGAAAGTTTGCAACTTTTTTAACTTAACCCTATTATTCCAATATTCTTTAAAGATACAAAAAAAATAGAAATCTGAAAGCTTTTCTTTGTGGTTATAATGCCAAAATCTCAAGTCGACTAAATCATCTTTTTTTTAATCGTTACTAACCACTTGAATATTCTATATTTACTTAATTGTTTTTCTTTTCTTTGATTTTATTTCTTTTGTGTGTAATGCGGCTTTATTGTCGTCTTCTTTATTGTTGATAGTAATTCTCTTGTTAAGGCCTTATGAATCGATTAACAAAAACCTCATATTCATACATAAACCACAATGATTCAATAAAACCTTCAATCTAATTCTAAAAATTCCCTGAGTAAGAACTATTGGATCATCACTTATTCAATAAATAGATATAATGAAAAAAAAATTCAAAGAAACCTTTGTCCTTTGATAAAAATAAGGATAAACGGCAACTTGAAAAATTAAAAAAAAAATTCAATTTATTATAACTTCTAACTCTTTGGGGAAAAAAATTTAAGTTCAATTAAGGGGTCTAAATATTAAGTATGAATCGTAGTTCTAATACTTTAGAATCCATTTTATATATTACGTGCTCCAAATACTAAAATAAATATCCAATGGGATAAAACCATCTCTATCAAAATGATAGACTCACTTTCTATACTATCAATAGGATCAATTATAACAAGTCACACACTCATATTCTAAAAATATAGAAGAAAAGAAATTTCATAATCGATGTCACGACCCAAATTCGGGCCCGTGACTAGCACAAATAATGTGTCACCCATACCACCGCAAGCCTGATATTTCACAGACTAAACCAAACATCAAACAAACATCTTAGGTGACTTACTTGATACACAAAACAATACCTTATCCCGAACAATAGGAAAGCATCCTCATTACTCGAACCACTGGGCTAACCATTCTTCTATACATAAAACTGTGAAAGGGTGAGTCTTGTCCACTGACTCACCAAAATAGTCCTAACTTACACAATCATGCAACTATGCATGCCGAAATGAGAAAAAAAATGATTAGATGCATGTAATCAAGCAATTGTGCACAAGTACCCCATCATTGAACCTGATAATTTCCTACCTCATGTGTAAGTACAAGCATCAAACACAAAAGAATTAAATAACTTAGTGCTAGTCATACCAATAATACCACTAGTCCTTACCCACGATACCATATTCCCCGTATATCTCATATGCACACATCCCTATTCCTCAATCATGTATCTACACATCCATCAATATACTTATACACATACCCGCGTAAAAGTTTATTTACGTTGCACATTTTTCATTCAAGAATATAAAATATCTCGATTATAGTAATAACAAGTATACTTTAACATACAAGGTCAAAATTCATTTCATCGGGCTAAGTCAACCTTCTCCTGGGAACTATACAAATGGGCTCATGCCTTAATGGTCCCTTGCTTGACAAGTCAAGCCATATTTCCAATCACAACAATATAAACAAACCACTATATTTCCATCTCATTTTCACATAGCATAACACCCCAAATTTGAGAGATAACATGTATCATATAATGCAACCGATCTAGTCATAAAGATAAAAGGAATTACACTCAAGGAATACAAACAATATATGGGCATCACGACATTTATGGCCTCCACAACAAATCATGCCACTGTCTCGGCAACTACCAGATATGATCCTAGGTATGTCTTCACCTAGGCTTTGGCTCATGCCCTATTTCAGCAACTACCAATCATAACCCCCAGAAATGTGCCCCTTAATCCTGGCCCATGCCTCACAGTCACCAACCCCCAGGTACACCCCTTTAGTCATGGCCCATGCCCTATTTCGGCAACTGTTAAATCATAACCCTAGGATTACACCACTAGATCATCCATCCATCGGCTATCAAGTACACTTCCTTGGTCTCGGCCCATACCCTATCCCGGCAACTGCCAATATGTGACCCCAAGAGTGTACCATTAAGCCCTATCCTCTGGCCTTAGGTATGCCTTCACTAGGCTTTAGCCCACGCCCTATTCCAGTAACTACCAAGTCACAGCCCCCGGGAGCACACCCCTTGGTCTCATCCAAAGACAATCACAAACATACCACAATCACATGTATCCATAATCACACCACAAACATCTTAACATACAAAGTTTGCACTTATACTATGTCACACATATCAACTCATACCACATTACCACAATTTCATCACAGATTAACCACATAAATTACTTAACCTTAAACTCTTCTATCATGAGGACATCTATCATAATACCATATCTCATCTCAATCCACCCTTCCCACATAAACTGTAATACCCATGAAAAATAAAATATAAATGCGTGTTTTCAAACTACTGTTACTATTTACGTATATGGTACTGTTCATTTATACAATCAAAATGTCAAATACTAGATGTGGTTTGGTTATAAGAGAAAACTAGAAAGAAGTTTGTAGGAGAAAATGACGTTTTATGTGTAAAAATACCCTCATGGACTAAATTGAAAGGACTGAATTGAAAAGAAACTTAAAGGTTTAAGGTGAAAGGATAGTTTTCCCTTTAAAGTTTCTAATAGTAAATAAACGAGTGCACAGTAACTGCATTATTAGAAATGTCATTTTCATGAATAGTAAATTGAATATTTTATTAATGCATAGTGTCAAATAGTACCCTTGACTTTTACTATAAATAGGCCCTTCCATTTCACTTCTAAACTCACACCTTCAACTTCTCTTCTTCCCTCCTTAAGTTTCTCTTGCTCCGACGCTAGGCTTCTGAGATTTTGGGCCTTTCCGTTTTTGCTTAGGTAAGGATACTATGCCCTTTCTATGTCTTTCAAATTTTAGAAGTTATTTTCTTAAGTATGCTCTGTGGTTGCGGCTTTGGCCGATCTTCCACATCAGAAAAACTGTCGTTAGCTGTTATTTTGATTCTCTGATTACCGAAATAGAATATAATCTGTGGAGAATACATGTCTAGGAAAGTTCTGGCTAAGGAAAGACCTGGTTTTTAAGTGTGTCCAGTGTGACCCTCCACTCTTTCCTGGGAACTTACCTGGTGTACTCTTGTACAGATTGTATTCTGTATTTCTGGTATGAATAGTACCCGTACGTATAAATAGTGACCGTATGAATAGTATCGTATGTATGAATAGTGACCGTATGAATAGTACCCGTACGTATGAACAGTGTCTATACGAAAACGATCTTAACGTATTTTCTGTAATCTTTCATGAAAATCTCTGTAGCGGAACACTGAAATTCACCTGCGTACTCTTGTCCGTAACGATTTAGAGAAGTGATACTCGTACGGAATCCAGGTGAGTGAAACGACCCTGTTTTAATAGAGTTTTAGCATTACTGGTGATAAAAAGTATGTCGTAGGACACTCCCAAGATTCATAGGGGGAAATTGGATTCAGAATGACGAATATAATGAGATAATTAATCCAGAAGAATGGATAAGACGAAGCAAGTATCTCATGATGATATGAAATTTGAATCATATAGTTATATACTATACCTGTTATATGGATGAGTATTATATTGTGCTTCTGATTATGATATGAACTGTTGTACTATTGATTGTGATTGAGCGGTACAGTACCCCCTCTCACGGCAAGGCGGAAAACCCGGGTTAAAGGGTGTCTTGACCAATGAGTGTGGAGACAACAATTCCCTCAGTAGGGATATAGCCCGGATTGGTGATAAATCCGTGAGGCGCCCTAGCTAAGAGGATGAGGTTGTGCGTCATGGCAGAAAAATACAAAATTGGTGAGCCGGCCTGTGTGCGCTCTCCGGGATATATTGCCATTGACGAGTACTAGTATCGTTTGTTGAATTGGATGAAATTTTCTTGTATGTAATTTCTAACTATGTCTATTGGTTGAGCTTGAGCCTTCGGATATGCTTGCATGACTGGTGATGTATTTGAATTTTATTAACGCGAGGCCGATTTGCTCACTGAGTTTAAAAGCTCACACTGTTTGTACAAACTTTTTGTTCAGATCAGGTTGCCGCCGAAGTACATCCGCTAGAGGAGTAGATCACGTTGGACCTTCCCGCTGTCGGGTAAGCCCTTCTTTTGTTATACAGTATGTTGCTCTGTAACCGTCTAGGACATCTAGGTCAGGGGTTTGGTATTTGACTTGTATTTCAGTATGATAATGTATTTTGTACTAAGGATCTATTATTAATTAAGAAAATCTGATGTATTTTCTTTGTATTTATTAAGGAATGGTATTTTGAGAATATAGAGATAATGACTAACAATTTTACTTGTGGGAAGAATTTATCGAAAGGCTTACAGTGATGGGATATTCATCATTGTGCCGGTCATGTGCTTAGAAAATGGGTCGTGACATAAACCTTTAGTTCGCATGTGGGTATGTTTTTCTCAATCCTACATGAGGGTGGTGTGGGGGTGTATGTATGAGTAAGTACAAATCCGTCCCTAAAATTTGAATGGAAAAGAGATTTATAAAACTTTGAGAATGTGTAAGTGTACATATACATATACTCGCAGTGATAATTCATAAGTTAACTGCACCTCATATATGCATACATATATCCTTAATTGATTCATAATATTATAAGTATCAGAATAACATTTATCTGTGTAGGCATATATATAGGTGTTGCTTTACACTCTACTCAACAAGTGGGAGCAGGCCCATGCAAGCACACACATGCTTTCTAGGCAAACTTTTGTACCACTAAGGTATGATCTTGTATGTAAACATACATACATTCCACAACCTCATTCACTCGTGTTAAAACACACAAATTAACTATTGGTCGTAGCCTTAGCTCAACATTCTTATAATCAACAATCCAACACACATGGTTACACATCAAGGGACTTACACATCCCATACACATGCACATATGTTGGGACACTTAGATCATCTTTATGTTATGATCACTTTCGCAAATTACTGATAGTTCATAATTCTCATATTCACTAACGGGTTCATTCAATTGTGTCACTTGATTTATACATCACACATTATACATGCCACAAGCATACACACATGTATATGGGCACCCAATTCATTATTACATCACATTAATTCTCATAGTTACGGAAACATAAACCATATGCATTATTAAGAATGCTAGAAAATAATTTGGAAAGGAAAACAAGTAAGGTAAGGTAGGAGTACCCCTCACCTCAATTCCTTACTTATCTATTTTGGCTAGTCCCAATTAATGTGGAGGGTATATTAAAGAATCCATCCCTATGAGAAAACCATGTAAAAACATATCAAAATCATAAGATAGGAAAATGCTTGGCACTAATTCTGACCTTTAGTCACTCTTTGGTTATATCTCCTAGATGGTAAAGAATTTTCAAACCAAACTTATCACATTTGAAACTACACTCAAAGAGATTTCCAATGATATATAATTTGCCAAAAACTAAGCTCAAATGAGAAAGTTATTACCATTTGCAAAATATCATAAAATCAATGCAGCTTTCGACCACCTGCGTGCCATGGCAGGCAAGCACCATAATGCATGCTCTATTCCTGAGTTTTTTGGTGCCTAGATGTCCCCCAATCCATCCTTATCCTCCCAACTCTCATCCAACTCAAATTTAACATTAAGAATACGTCCCATCCACCCTATGAACTCGTCACAATCCATTAAAAACCACCCCTAATTTCATTTTTCAACTCAAGAACCCTAAAATTCCTAAATTTTTTGTACTAAACCATTTTCAATCCAAACCAACATTTTCCTCTTAATCTTTTCTATAATCACACTTCATTTGGTTCAAATCACATAAAGGATGATAAAGAAACACCACCCATTCATTTATAGCCTAAATTTCTAACCAATCTAGCCTAGGGTTTATCCTATGTGAAATTTTAAGACAGTTTTGAAGAAATTCATGATACTCACCTCAATCTTGAGTTTTCTGCTGAAAGGAGGTTGCCAGAATAGTGGGTCCACGCTGGAGACTTGAAAGAACCAAGGGCTGAGGAGAGATTGAGTGAAATAAAGAGGAGAAGTAAGAAGAAAGAATTTGGGTGTGAAAAGGGGAGAGAGCACGAGAGAGAAAATGAGAGGGATGGGTTAAGTGGTGTGAGGTATATATAGAAATAAAGAGAGAATTAAAATAATGCCCTTAGGTCAACTCGTGGTCAACTTGACAAGTGAGAGAAAATCTATAATTTCCCTTAACTCGTATTTATCCTATTTCCACATAGTGCTACTTGTTTCACCACTCAACTCTCACCCTTCACTCATAAAATTCCTCAAAGTTAAATTATCCCCTCTCCTTCACTAAAGGGTACCACTCATCCATTCTATTTCATTTTGGTCCCTTCATGGACTCATTACTCATTTAGCTCCCTTCAAGTCTCACAAATTCCCCCACCTACTGCTACTCATTAGTTTCTGTATATACCATACTCCTTCATGCTATTTTCCTTTTCACCAAAATGAAAAAATTTTCCCCATATCTACACATGCATACCACTATCTCTGCCACAGTAACACCCGGGAGCCTCGAGTGTTATGGTCGAACTACCAAACCAAAATAGAATGGGCTAAAAATCTAAGACCTAAATGCTTCACTTTGTATTGAAAAACTAGTTAATCAGTTCTAGTGAATCTAATTCATTGAAATTTCATCGAGTAAAATGGAAAAATTTTAAAAATCTCCAAAATAATAGATAGAAATATCTCAAATAAAGCCATTGCAACACCCATGAAAGAAGTAGTTCCCTACCTATGAGCTACTTTACCATAGTTTGAATTCAATGGTTTCAATAAACTTCTTACAGTAGTTCGTCTTGGACCATACCTAGAACTACCCTCAATAGTTTGTGTCGCCATAAATACTATTTTTTTCATTGAGATCTACTGCCTTTGTATACCATTCTGCTGTAAATAAATGATCTTATCCTAGATCAAATTTGGTCTTGAAATTATATAATAATGGAAATAGTAACCCTAGTTGCCATCTCTATATGTGGTTACTTGTAAGTTTTACTTGGTACGCCTTATATACTACTTTTGGGCACCCTTCTCAACAACGAAGAGATTTATTCAAAGAGCATAGGGAATAGTTGAAGTAATGAGCCTCCCAATATTAGGAGGCTCATTACTTCAATTGAGATAATGAAAAACCATTTCATCCTTTTAGTTGGAAATTTAGGTGGTTCTATAAAAAAGATAGTGAAAAAGATTATTCCTAAAGAAGAAACTAAGAGGAATGTATAACTTCCATGGATTTGATCGTGGTTTACACTTTTAGCTTTCATACCTGTTTATTGGATATCGTCTCTTAAATAAAGAAACAGAAAGAACAAGAGTTAAAGAAAAAGTAGTGATTCAAATCAAGGTTTATCCGGTTCCCTATGTCAAATTCAAATCACAAAAAGAAAATAAAGTCCAAAAGGAACAAAACAATGTTGTCTCACACTACTTGTCTTATTGTAGTTAGATCTCCAAGTTTTTGGAATGCTCCAGATTCTACTTGAGCATCCAAATCTGGGTCGATACCAACAAAAATATCTCTGAACAAGGTTCTAGCACCATGCCAAATGTATTCGAAAAAAAAGTAGAGCAAACAAAGCATGTCCAAAAGTAAACCAACCCCTTGAATTGCTACAAAAAAACACCATCAGATTACAAAGTCTAATTCAAAACTTTCACCCAATTGAGAACGTCTAGCATATTTTTTTCACAATAGCTGGATCACTATAACTTACTCCATTGAGTTCGCCACCATAGAACTCAATAGTTACACCTACTTTTTTGACATTATATTTCGATTCCGCCTTTCAAAAAGGAACACTAGCTCTAACAATTACGTCTTCATCTACCAAAAACAATCGAAAATGTTTCAAAAAAAAAAAAGTAGGCATACAACATACAAAAAGTTCATGCCCCTCTTTATCTCTAAAGATAGGGTGTCCTAACTACCCAACAGCTATTCCAACCTAATTGTCCATTGAGCCCACTCTAAACAATCCCCTTTGGTTGGATTAATGTTAGTATAATCATAAAAGGCTAATTTTTTAGGAATTATAGACCAAGATTTTGATAAACATTGATTTTCAGCTACCCTAACACCAACTCTTCAATATATTTCTTACTGGAAGCATTCATGATCCCATTGATAATGAGTAGGACCAAATAATTCAAGCGAGGTAGTTGTTGAACCATACCATATAGTTCCAACAACAACATAAGCAGCCAAAAAAAAATAGACAACATCGATACTATTGGAAAGGACGGTCTCAATATTTCCCATATGCAATCCTTTGTACAGATGTTGAGGTAGACAGAAACTAAGATGGAAAAACCCTGCTAATATGCCCAATGTCCCCGCTGCAATGTGATGAGAGGTTATTCTCCCTAGAACAAAAGGATCAAAACCTTCCACACCCCATGCGGGATTTACAATTTGTACCCTTTTGGTTAGTCCATAAGAATCTTCTCAATATCTCAATGTAGGTTCGGGATACTCCTTTGAACTTTATTGGTAAATAAACTAATAAAGGATCAATAATTTAACTATTGAAAAATAAAATAGAATAAATATATAAATCGAATTCTAAATTATTATATTAGATTATATAAATGATTATATTATATTATATTATATTAATAG
This sequence comes from Biancaea sappan, assembly GCA_037074585.1. NCBI lineage: Eukaryota > Viridiplantae > Streptophyta > Magnoliopsida > Fabales > Fabaceae > Biancaea > Biancaea sappan. Next base: position 21,412,243 of record CM073501.1, on the reverse strand, counting down.
TTGTGGTCGTCTTTCTTTTTTGTTTTTAGTTTTGTTTTTCTTCCTTTTAAAATTAACTTTTGTCTTCAATGACCTGAAAAGGAGCCCATGATTATGAAAATTGGGCCTTAGCCCATATAAATTAGGAAAATCTGTGGTTGTTGAAGAAGGCCCACTAATACATTTCGTCAACTTTGTATGTATGACAAGTTGGCAACCCGCCATTTTGAGTAGTCTCAGTCTCTCGGCCTTTAGTTCTCGTAGTTTCCAGAGAGTTCAAATGTAAAATAATGATTCCAAAAGAAAAATGTAAAATACTAAAATAGGATCACCATGACTTGAGGATTATGAAACTTCGTTCTTTAAGAATTAGAAATTCCATCAATTACTTGAGGATTATGAAACTTCGTTCTTTAAGAATTAGAAATTCCATCAATTACTTGAGGATTATGAAACTTCGTTCTTTAAGAATTAGAAATTGCATCAATTATGCATCATTTTTTTTTTAATTCTTTGGCTAAGGTCCTTATCCACCAGCATATAATCATGAACGAGACAGCAAGTTTAAATAATAACCGTTTACCAAAGAAAAGAAATAATTATAAACAGATCCTTTGCATTAATTTTTTTTTTTACATGGTTTTGGGGTTGAATAAAGAATATGCGACAAGCCCTTCAATATTATTATCCCTTACATTTCTGTGAGCTGTCACTCATCAAATATATATTTTTATTTTATCATGAAATGAAGGCAAGCTTTCATCACTGTATTTTTTCCACGATAAAATTACCTTCGTATCCCATCATGAACCTGACAAAAAAAAAAGGTCCCTTGCAATTGAATGCTGTGGAAAAAATGTCTTGAAAATTCTTCAAACTAATAATATCATATATTAAAAAGGAGAACCAATACAAAGTTCTGAAAATTAAATCAATCACTAAACAGATACTAATTTAAAAACCAATGGTTGGACTGTGATATATCAAATCGTAGTTAAATTAGTCTACTTTAAAATATTAAAAAAATAATACACATAATTAAATACTATAAACTAAATTTATTAATCCAATTAAAAATAAGATTTAATATCAAATTACACAAAACAACATCTACAAACAAAAGTTCTTAGCAACAATTGATCAAACAACAAGAAAATATTATATATCAAATTCATAAAATATCAATATATTAACATCTCTACTAAAATTGGTTAATATGTAATATTAATTTCTTCAATTATAGAATAAGAAAAATATAAAAAAAATATTAAGTGAAATGATTCAACTTAGTTCATTAGCAATGCTTCTTACCTGATACAATAGATTCTTAGTCAATTCGATTGGTTCTTGACTGGCTCAATCATTGACCAATTTTAAAAGCTAACCGGACCTTTAAATAATTTTCAGTCCAATCAATTGAACTGATCAATTGTTGGTTGGAAACCCTCAGCAAATATACTGAATCTAACAAATAATATAAAGATAAGTAGAGTACTATCGTCCCACGAGGATTATGGGATATCAATTACTGTTTTTGCTACTTCAAGACTATCTAGACAGTCGAATTCAAACGTGGAAAACAAAATTTAACTAAATTAAATTACCATCACTTAATTAAACTACCAAGCAAGAAAATTAACACTTAAAAACTAAACAGATATTAAGAAACTGCAATTATCAAAGTGTTAGGGATCCGATTTCGCTAACCTAACTAACTATGGCTTGAATTTCTATTTTAATCCAAGTTTTCAATTTCCACATTGATGGCTGAATTTTTAATTTTAATTAAAACTCCTTTTCCAGCGTGTTCTCTATGCTTCTGCAGCCAAATCTCTTCTTTTGACCTAATTTCACTCATGTGTGTGTGTGTATATATATATATATATATATACTTCTAAGCAAATTGCGAGATTGTCCCTTTTAAAACTCTATTGCTTCGATGTTATAGCATCAAGTTGCTTGATGTTGTACCACGCTGGAACAAGTCTGCAGTGCTATGGCATTGGATTCTGAGGTCGTAGCATTGAATTGTTGAGTTTTTTGTATCTAACTTTTTTAAGCTTTTCCCATCTTTTTCTTTCATTTAAGTCCCTCGAAATTAAAAAAATAATCAATCAAAATAAATTATAAAAATCTAAAAATCACTCTAACAAATCTTAATCCTAAATTAAATCCTAAAAGAAACTAATCAAAATAAATCCAAATATAAGTTGAATTATAAATCCTAAACTAAAATTAAATAATCACAATAAATTATAAATCCTAAAAAAAAAAACTAACTCCCTACAAAATTTATCTCAACAAATAAAAAGGTAAAATAAATTTAGAAAAAGATTTGAAATCATTGATTTTCCTCAATTTATTAATAAAAATCTAGATTAAATAACTCTATAAAATATAATTATCATCAGTTTCATTCAGTTTTGATAACACTATTAGATTATGATCTATGTCTCTCTGTGGTGCCTATAGCACCTCATTATTGGATAATGAAAGATCAATTGTGGCTTTCAAACAGCTAAGCTTACCCACCATATGGTCCCACGAGGATTATAGGATATCAATTACCATTTTTGCTACTTCAAAACTATCTAGATAGTCAAATTCAAATGTGGAGAACAAAATTTAACTAAATTAAATTACCGGCACTTAATTAAACTACCAAGCAAGAAAATTAACTCTAATAAACAAAACAACTATTAAGAAATTGCAATTATCAAAGTGTTAGGGATCTGATTTCGCTAACCTAACCAACTATGGCTTGAATTTCCATTTTAATTTGAGAAAATTACCAGACTATCCCTTTTTAAACTCTATTGCATTGATGCTATAGCATCCAGATGCTGGATGTTGTACTGCGTTGGGACAAGTCTGTAGTGCTATAGCATTGGATTCTAAGGTCGTAACATTGAATTGATGACTTTTTGTATCTGACTTTTTTAAGTTTTTCTCATCTTTTTCTTTCATTTAAATCCCTGGAAATAAAAAAAATAATCAATCAAAATAAATTATAAAAATCTAAAAATCACTTTAACAAATCCTAATCCTAAATTAAATCCTAAAAGAAACTAACCAAAATAAATCATAATATAAGTTGAATTATCAATCCTAAACTAAAACTAAATAATCACAATAAATTATAAATCATAAAGAAAAACTAACTCCCTACCAAAATTTATCTCAACAAATAAAAAGACTAAATAAATTTAAAAAAAGACTTGAAATCATTAATTTTTTTCAATTTATTAATAAAAATCTAAATTAAATAAATCTATAAAATAGAATTATCATCAATCCCATTCAATTTTATATTATGATCTACATCTCTCTAAGGTGCCTACAGTACCTCATTATTGGATAATAAAAGCTCAATTATGGCTTTCAAACAGTTAAGCTTACCCACCCTATCGTCCCACGGGGATTATGGGATATCAATTATCTTTTTTGCTACTTCAAGATTATCTAGATAGTCGAATTCAAATGCGGAGAACAAAATTTAACTAAATTAAATTAGCAACACTTAATTAAACTTCCAAGCAAGAAAATTAACACTTATAAACTAAACAAATATTAAGAAACTGCAATTATCAAAATGTTATAGATCCGATTTCGCTAACCTAATCAACTATGGCTTGAATTTCTACTTTAATATGAGAAAATTATGAGACTGTCCCTTTTTAAACTCTATTGCATCGATGCTATAGCATCCAAATGCTGGATGTTGTACTACATTGGGACAAGTTTGTAGTGCTATAGCATTGGATTATGAGGTCGTAGCATTGAATTGTTGACTTTTTGTATCTGAATTTTTTCAAGCTTTTCCCATCTTTTGATTTCATTTAAGTCCCTAGAAATATAAAAAATAATCAATCAAAATAAATTATAAAAATCTAAAAATAACTCTAACAAATCCTAATCCTAAATTAAATCCTAAAAGAACCTAACCAAAATAAATCCTAATATAAGTTGAATTATAAATCCTAAACTAAAACTAAATAATCACAATAAATTATAAATCATAAAGAAAAACTAACTCCTTACAAAATTTATCTCCACAAAAAAAAGACTAAAAAATTCAAAAAAAATACTTGAAACCATTGCTTTTTCCTAATTTATTAAAAAAATCTAGATTAAATATCTATATAAAATAAAATTATCACCGGTCCCATTGGATATTGATAACACTATTACATTATGATATCCATCACCGGGTGGTGCCTACAGTGCCTCATTATTGGATAATGAAAGCTCAATTGTGGCTTTCAAACAGCTAAGCTTACCGACCAGGCTATGCACTAGACTGGTCCCAAAGACGCAAAGACAAAATAAGGCTAAAAATATTGTTTTAAACTTTTACTTTTATTTTCAATTTTATTTGTATTTTCTAATTCTACATCTTTTAATTTTATTTTATTCTAATATAGTTTTTTATTTTTAAAAATTGATTAATTTTTTTTAATACTATCAAGATTATTAATAGAAAATTTTAATATAAATGTAGCTTAACTTTTATAATATATTATTAGCTAGAATTCTATCAATCTAATTTAATTAAGGAGAAGGTTTATATGCAGTTAGTCATGTATATTTGTTATCAGGTTTTTTATTCAAAATATAATGTGTAAAAATTTTCATAAAAAACCAATTATGTAGTAATAAATTATAAAATAAAATTATTTTTTAATAGACCATATGTTTGTTAGGTTTTCATGGAAGAACTATACATTTATTATATTATAATTATAAAATTTGATAGTAAAAATACAAAGAATTGTACTTAAGTTTTTTTCCTTTAACTAAGTATTGTGTGTCAGGAGTAGGGGTGTTCATCGATTTAAATTGGATTGATTTGGTCACTTTGACCAATCAATTTGGTTTAATTGGATGTAGCTAAGTACTACGTGATAGGAGTAGGAGTGTTCATCGGTTTAGATTTGATTGGTTGGTCACTTTGACCAACCGATCTTGTTTAATTAGATGGGGTGAAATCTCATTCAATCAATTCGATCATTTTGGATAAAATCAAATCAATCTAATCCGGCCACAATGAATTTGGAATAGATTAGATGGTTTTTTTCAAGTGTTAAAAAATTGAACATTATATTTTTTTTAATTGTCTAAATCTCAACAATTAAAAAAAGATATTTTCAACAATAAAAATCACACTTATCAAACATCATAACATAATACATAGAATAAATTGAAGTCCAATATCATGACATAATTAATATTCAATCACAAGTTCATATCCATCCAACATCATTCATCATCCACAATCCTAACAAAAAATATATATACTATATTAAATAATGGCTACTATAACAATCCAACAAACAGTTTGATTAAATCAGCTTTAGAAAAAAAATTTAAATCAATATGATTATTTAATTGATTTTGGTCGATTTTGATTAATTTGGTTGAAATTGGATTGAATTAGCAATATTTGAGTAAGATTTTAGAAAATCAAGAGTTAAATTTTAATAAAGTGTTTTAAAAAAATAAAATTAACTTAATATAAAATCAAAATATTAAATTATAACTGAATGATATACAAAATAAAAATAAGATTTAAAATAATTTTAAAAAACAAAAAAGAAAATAATATAGCCCATAAAATAAGGTCAAGTCTTTCAGGGCATGTTAACTCACAAATGAGGATATCAAAGTTAGGAAACCCAAGCTATCCAGTATCCACCTAACTTGCTAGCTTTTTCTTTCTTTACGTAACAATTCCTCAGCAACTAGGAAAAAGACTGGGAAAGAAGAAAAGGAATCCAAAGCATCGTGTCACATCCAAAACCGTACAATAATGAGACTGAATTGGAAGGTTCAAGAAGCTTGTAGTTAAGTCTCTAGGTTTTAACTTAATTTATGAGTAAAAGGTCATAAAATTTTGTCCATTCCAAAGGACACTTGTTCACTTGTTTTGTCATTAACCCTTGTCCAGCCTAATTAAGAATGGAAGCTTACACCTAACTTATTCTGATAGATGAGAGGAAACAAAAGCAAAAGTTCGAGAGAATTAAGTCTCTATGTCTTGAGTATATCCTTAAATATATATCGAGTGGATAAATCATTTTTCCCCTTTCCAGTTTTGCATATTTAATGCTTTAATGTTTCAGAATCAAAATTCGAGGATTCATGAGCTTCCATAGATTGACATATTAAGAGTTTGAACATGCCATTTGAAGGAGGAGGAAAAAAAAAAAAAGGCTTGCAGAATTAAGACAGGAAATTACGAAGTTTAACATGGAACCAGATGAAAACAATAAAATGGAAATGATTGGGACATAATATAGAAGCAAACACGAGGAATACATGGAAATGAAAAAAGGAAAAGATGGGATACAAAATACACCCTTTGGACACGACCATGTTTATCTACAACTGGCTTTTGGCTGTTTACCCTAAAAGCAGAAGCGACTCGAAGCCACAGTTGCATTTGATTCGTCCACGTGGAAATGTTATTGTTTTTGGGGAAAGCGCCAAAGCCTAATTGTTGGGATAGAGCTTAAGCGTTGCTCCTGAACGAGCCGAGAGCTTTAATGGCTGCAGCTCTCAGAATGTGTTGATGGTAGACTGCAGCTACGAAAGCCCCTATAAATGGCCCTACCCAGAAGATCCACTGAAACACACATACGAACCAGTTTCAGTGTAAAATTTTATAAACATGAAAACTTCAAAATCTCTCTCTCTTTCTTTTACAAAACTACACATTACTCCCTGCTGAAATTTAGTTTAATTACAATTTTAATTCCTAAACTTCAAAACTTAAGATTTCTGACTTGTCTTTCATTCAAAATCATGAAGTTTTTAAAAGTTTATTTAAAGTAAATTACTGATTCAATCTTTAAAAGTCAAACAACATAATAAATCTTTTAAAATTTATTTTTACTTTAATTTGATTCCTTTTTAATTTATTGCTAAATCATGATATTTTTTGTTGCCAAAAGGCTCAAAACTCAAATATGTCATTGTTAAAATTGACTTTAATAAATAAAGAGATAAAATTAAAACAAATATAATCTTTTAAGTAAGTTTAATCTTTTAAAAATTAAATTTAAATATATTTGATCATTTAGTGATCAAATCAATAATTTAATCTTTTGAATACTCAACTTATAATTAAACAATAATTTAAAGGGGATATATGTAGTTTCAAGGAGAGGAATTGATAGATATTTACCTGGTCATCCCATATTTTTTCCTTGTTGTAGATAACAGCAGCTCCGAAACTTCTTGCAGGGTTAATACCAGTACCAGTGACTGGGATGGTAGCCAAGTGAACCATGAACACAGCGAACCCAATGGGAAGTGGTGCCAACACCTTTTTAATTACATCAAGACAATTAGATTAATGGAAGTAACTAGTTAAAAGAAAAAGAGATTAATAATTAGATGAGGTGCATACAGGAACATGGGAGTCTCTAGCGTTTCTCTTGGGATCGGTGGCGGAGAAGACAGTGTAGACGAGGACGAAGGTACCAATAATCTCAGCACCCAAAGCCGTACCTTTGTTGTAACCATCTTGTACGAAGTTGGCCCCACCTCCGTAATTGTTGTAGTAGGATTTCTGGAAGGCCTTGGCCAGTCCGGTACCGCAGATAGCGCCGGCACACTGTCCTACCATGTACAAAAACGCCCTTATCAACGACACCTTCCTCCCCACGAACAGCCCAAACGTCACCGCAGGGTTTATGTGCCCTCCTGCATATAGTATTCATATTCATGAGTCTCAAACAACGCCAAGCAGCATAGGCAAAGAAACTAGAACATATCGGTTGGTTGTAGTAGAAAACTAGTAAATCATCTCGGTCATATGTTCAGTTCAGTATCATTAAAAGTAAATTATTAATTTAATCCTGAAATTTATAGAAGCATAAGAATGAAATTGGAATAAAATTGAGAAAATCTTATATTGTCATGATTATTCATTTTTATGAAGTAAATTAAAATTAGTGTGATATTTTGATTGAAAACCAAATTAATAATTTACTCAACATGCTTTTTGTCTTGTTCTACATCTGTATATTCTTGCAACTATTATTATTTAACTATGACCAATTCGACTGCGGTTGAGCTAAGAACGAACCAGTGCTTTTTAGTGGTTTAGTAAACTGTCAAATTTTTAAAACATTACAATTCACAACAGAAAATTTGAGCTCTGAAACAGTAAGTGTTGTTGATCTTACCAGAGATACCCGCTGTGCAGTAAACGAGGATGAAGATCATGCCGCCGAAGGCCCAGGCGATGCCGAGAATGCCAACGCCGTCGCAGTCGGTGCCGTTATGTTTAGGATCGATCTGGCTGTTGTAGCCGATGATGGTGAGCACCGTGATGTATAGGAAGAGGAGGGTGGCGATGAACTCCGCTATGACGGCCCTGTGCAGCGACCACTTGGTGAGCTCCTCGAGGTCAATCAACGGCACCGGAGGCGGGTCCTGGTAGTCCTTTGGCGCCGTCTCTCCTTGCTCTGCAACCTCCACGTCTTTCCCCATTTTCTCTCTCTCTCTGTCTCTCTGTCTCTCTCTTTGTTTCTCTCTGCTGAGGTAGTAGCTTGCTAGCTAGCAAGCTAGGAGTGTGATAGTTTGTTGGGATGTGATGAGAGGCGTGGATTGAATTGAAGGGGTATATAAGGGGTGAGAGAAAGAGAGAGAGTACGAAGATGAATTAAATAATTAATGACGATTTTTGTATGCATGTTATGTAACAAGGACATGATTATTGATTAACTACTTTTTTTGCCGCCCTTATTAGCGTGATTTCGCTTGCACTGGCCCCACGCTAACGGCTCTTCCTCTTTGATTACTCTCTTTTTGACAAAACTTAATTTTTTTAATTTTTAAAAATACACAATATATATTTAATTGAAATATATATATTTCTGAAATTTTAATTTTAATATTTCAAAGGATGAAAATCTATATTTACTCCTTTCTTTTTTATTGTGCTTCCCATCAAGTCCTGTGATTTTGGTTAGTAGGTGTTTTTAATGGCCCTACAATTGACCTACATAAATAGGTTGGAATGGCTCTTCGGCGACATGTGAAAATGTCTGTGTAACATAATGTTTACGGTCATCCTTTTTTTTTAGATTAAACAGTTAGAATTGAATTTTATGAGATAAAAATATATTTTAATCTCAACATGTATGCAAAAGTCAAGAGTAACTAATACATTTTCCTGCATAGTTAGGATAGGGGATGCATAGATAATATATATATATATATATATATATATATACACTCCTATGAAATTGTTACACTAGCTTTAGTCCAATGTTATTATTTTTTTTTTAAAAAAAAAGGATGTTATAATTTTTTTTTTAAAGTTTGGTAATCTATAACATATTTTTTACAAGAAAATAAAATAATTGGGACATCTTATTTTCAATTATCAGTAAAAAAAAAGTTATTACAAAGTATAAAAATGAATGTTCTTAATTAAATTAATAAAAATGAAGTATTTTAGTTAAAAGATATGTGATATTAAGTCACCGAATATAAAATAAAAAATAATTGTAATTGATCTCTCCGGATAAAAAAATATATAAAATTAGTCTAAAATGTAATAATTTCATAATTAGAGGAGAGAAAAATGTATATTCTGAAACTAGAGGGGAGAATATTAAGTTTGAAAACTTACTGGTTAACGGAGTGTAATTTACTCTAAACTTTAACATTATCTCATTTCTCATTATATTCTTAAATCCTTAAACTTTAAAATCAACTTTAAAATAAAAAAATTATTTCTTAAGTTTGAATTTATTTACATAAAATTTATTGATATAAAATCATAACAAATTATAAAATATTTATTAATATGATCTAAACTTGTAATCCAAGTAACTTAAATTTGTTTAGTATCAACAATCATGTCTCATACATCAAAGTTATAACCAGCAACTATTTATAATTTGTTCAAATATTCCCTCATTTGTGCCCACTTCTGTTCCAATCAAGTTATTAATTAATAACCCTAAACGAGTTCTGTGGATTACATTTCAATATTTCGTCATCTATAACTTGCGAATTAGCTTAGGGTTTTGAAGGTTCAAGTTAGTTGGCTTAGAATTAATAAACAATTAAACATTATCCTCTCGAAAAATAATTTTAAAAAATGACGTGATTTTCAGTAGGCTACAATTATTAATTATCTTGATTAGAAAATGAGGAAACGTAGTTGTCATCTTTGTTGGTGGCTTGCCAGATGAACTTATCTGTACAAATCCTTAAATCAAATGGCTGTTCCCTTCTTATATATGTGCATAATATGATGTCACTATTTGATTTGACTATAAATCTAATTAATTAATTGAACAAGTTCAATTTAATCTTCTCTGTTTAATCATAACCGTTTAGTAATTCAGTCCTTAGAGAGTACTTTTCATTCTGCTGTCACTTACATTTAGTTTGAATATACATTAAGCGGAAAAGGTGTGGTGATAGGAAGAGGTTCTGAATTTTCTTATAATATATATGGTAAATTATTGATTTGATTCTCGAAAAAAATATAGTTATTTTAATTTTACATCTAAAAGATTAAGTATTTAAATTTAGTCTTTGAAAATTGTATTTATTTTAATTTTTTAAAAATTAAAATTTTTTTACACCAATATCTCTCACCTTAGAAACAATCGAATTGGCCCAAGTATTGAATTTTGAGCTCCCGATTTTCTTGTCGGCCATCTAATCGGCTGCAATTAATCTGTAAAAACATTCATTATTAGTTGTCTGGTCGCGCAATCAGATGATTAGCGAGAGAACGGATGATTCCAATATTAAAGCCAATTCGATTCCACCTTAAACGATGGAAAAATAATCCATTTTAAGATATAAAACATTTTTCAAATTGACATATTTGGCAATCAAACCCTTGTTAAAAATCATTTTTGATAATAAAAAAGTTGAAATTTAATAACAATAAATTTAACGATTTTATAATGAAACCAAATTAAAACTACTATAAATCTTATTCTAAGTTAATAATTTGCTCTATAATACCCCAGAGACTTTACCAAGTAAGTTCTCTGGCAAGCCAATGTATTTTCTATAGCGTCATCTAAAGTTTGCAGCTTCCACTAGTTCGAAAGATTTCCAAGGCATTTGGAGAGAGATACATACAATTGATACAGTCTCTATTTACGTGGCTGAGCCTCAAATAAATAAGCTTATCAGCTTACGAAGCATACATTAATAAACAAACATATAAGAAAGACTAATAATTAGTGGCCCTGATTAATTATAGTATGTGACGATGGATGACAGGCTGACCAATTGTATGGGACCATATTGGCTGGGATTCCTAATATATATATATGTATGTATATGTGTGTGTGTGTGTGTGTGTGTAATATGCACTCTTAATTCTCCAACCACTCTCATAACGTGGACAACAAATATGCCATTGGTTTTATGCTTATTATAATATTTTCAGAATATAAAAGACCAGAAAACGATGATGATGATGATGATGGTGATAAGAATTGAAATACAAACCGCCCTTTCTTTAAATTTCCAGTCCAGTTTAATCCCATTCTCAAATTCAAACCTCTTGCGTATGATTGCTCGAATGAATGTAACTGTCACATGAATTTGAAATTTCGAACATCGAGTAGGATGTTTTGTGGCTGACAGAGCACCATGTGTTGATCAAAATCAAGTTTTTTTTTTTGAAAATTTATTGAATTCCAACTAAAATAGATTGAACCAAATCAAATTATAAAGGTGCAAAATTTTTTCAGTGTTGATTGTCTTTATTTAAAAAATTTAAACTTTAGATTTTATTAAAGAAAAATAAATGTCAAACTACTTGAACCAACTAGTATTGGTTAACCAAAACCAAGTTTATAATGTTTGCCTGTGTAAGATTTTTAGTTGAAACCACAAGTGTTCAGAAATTCACTGAACCATAATTAATCTAGTTCGAGTCAATCAGATCATAGTAGTATAAAAATCTCTCAGTACTAATTTCTTTAATTTATAAAACTCAAACTCAAAATCTTAATTAAGAGGTACAAGTGTCAAACCATTTAAACCAACTCAAGACTTATGTAAATTTTCTTAATTTGAATCACCGGTATCTAAAAACCTACTAACCTCTAACTAATTTAGTTTGAATCAAACCAAATGAATATATACAAAGCTTTTTCAACGATGTTTCGCTTTATTCATCACATGGCTCAACTCAAGACATTATTGGAAAAAAAAAAAAAAAGGTGTTGAAACCACTTGAATGAGTGAGTGACCTTTTCTGTAAGTTGAGAATGACTGAATGACCCTTTATGGTTTTGTATAGGCTAAGAATGAGTGATGACCCTTTCTTCCACTGGTCGGTGGCTGCATTGGAAATTAAATTAAAACAATTATATTACATCAACATTGTTTAGGTTATCTTTATGCTTGAGCAACACTGGCCTCACATTACAATTTCTGACTTGGACTACTAAGTGCTAGTTTAATCCTCCAATAATTCATTCTTGTACGCCGCCTTGCAGAGAAAAAGAGAAGCTATACATGACTTAAATGTTGTGCGATCCAGCATGGCAGGGATAGAGAAGACCTTTTATTGTATTGAGTTCATGGGTTTGTCTCAACCCTTAAACAATAAATACATCTCAACTTGGTCTCTCCATTTGGCCTTATTTGATTGTTTTGTAATGCCTACCTTATGTTTGTGGAATATGCCTCCTTAGTCTTTAACACTTGAGGTATATATTAGGGTTGGTTGAGGGTCAACTTTGACAAGAGAGAAATACGTTTGTGACTGAAGCACAGTACATGTAAAAAGAGTCAATTTTTGAATTGAGATTAATTGACAGGAGTTGTCTTAACTTAATTACAAATCTCTAATTTAATTATTGTTACTCATTATTGTTTTATTTGACTCGAATCTAAATTAATCGATATTCGTGTGGTGTTTTGATATCAGATGGTACAATCAAAAAATAAAATTATAAATTTAGTGAAGTAATCACATATCTGTTAGGTGTGTAGATGTGTTTTGAAAAAGAGCTGAGTTTTTATTTTATTTTTTTTTGGAAAAATTTTCTTCACTAAAGTTATCTTAGCATTGCTAATAAGCGGTTAGATACTACAGTTATGATTTCAAATATGGTAGCAACTACTAACAATCACTCTTTTAATTTTTTTAATTAATTATTTATGGAATTGTTACCATTAGTTACCATAATTGTTCGTTAACTCCTCCGTATTCTGATCAGTTCTCTAAATATGTTATTCTTTTCTCGTGTTTTTTTTTTCGTACAGTGTTCTCAATTTTTAGGTTACATGATTCTCTTATTTTCCTAGTTTTTTAGTGTTTTTAAGGAGGATAAATTTTTCACTGTCTTTTTTTTTTTCTTCATTCTCTCTCGTGTTAAATTACATATTCCCTCTTCCCAATCAAATATAATGTTAGTTTACTCTAATATGACAAAACAATATTACGCGATTTAGACTATTCATTACGAATCTTCAAAGGCAACATTATCACGTGATTTAGACTATTCCTTACCAAACATGGATTTTTTTTTTCCTTTAATTTTTGGTAGAGGGAAAAAAACAAGGCTATCAACTAACAGAAAATACAAGAAATTAAATTAAAAGAATTTGAGAATAATATGTTGATGCAAGGTTTTTTCCAAGTGTTCATGCCCAAAGATTGTGTTTTGAGTAATTAACAATCATTTTATTTTAATCAAGGCTATTTTTAAATATCACAAATTCAGTTGTTAAGAAAGAAAAATGGGCTTCACATATGGACTTCTAAAATACGACTTAATGGCTTTCCGAAAATAATCAGGTATTTAAAAAAGTAGGCCCACCCTATAAACAAGATTTTATTCCCTTCTCAAACAAGAGTTTAACAATTTTTCCCTCTTCTGAGAATTTTTGCAATTTTATTTTATTCGATCAAGTTTTAATTGAAATTTGATTCCAATAAACTATTAATATGAGAGTTACAGTAGTTTGGGAGTCTTACAAACATCAACGATCGAAGTCGTTCGAGTGACTCTGCCTCAAGTTGGGATGAAAGTGGACGGCGGTTGAGACTCGCGGTGGATCACTAGACAGCATTTGTTAGAAGACTAACTTTGATCTAGAGTTTAGAAGTGTGTTATCTTTATTTTATCTAACAATATTATTATGTAGGTTTTAACACTATTTTTATAGTGTATTATCTTAAATTATGTATCTTTTATCGCATAAGTTCAGGCTTCTAATGTATAGTTGATCTTTAGATCTTAAAAAATCTTATGTAATTATAACTTGGTGCCATTTTAATAGAAATATTTCTCATTTTGTGTAAAAAAAATCTCATGCATTAAATTTAAATTTTAGAAAAAAGGATTTTTTTATTTTTTTAGGTTCTCTCTCTGCAGAAATGACGGAGAAAGTAAGATAGAAGAACAAAAGGAATTAAAATAGATAGGGCAAGTTTTTGAAAAGCTTAGTCTTATGGGAGGTGAAGTTTTTCTATTATTGAAATATTTTGTATCGTACATAAATTTAGAAATAATCTTCTAGTTATAAAAATTTATTATCTTAAAAAGTCATACTTTCCATAAACCTGTCCAGAAAGATATATGTCAAGATGAAAAGGATATATGGTCCGTTAGGAATATAAAAAATAAAATGGCTTTGAGGTATGGTAAATATTATTTTTAAATATTTATGTTTAAATATTAGGAAATCACAGGCAGACTCTTTCAAAATACGATAAAATTTTTTTGAAACCTTTGCCTAAATTTTCTTACTATAAAATTTTAATAGAATATATATAGATGTCTGAACAATTATGTCCATTCAATTTTTAATAAACGTGTCTATTCAAATTTAATCAACATATTTGTTTGAATTTTAATATGAATTTAAATTTCAACCAACATGTTATTTTAAATTTATTAAAATAATTTAAAATTTACTTGCATGTATCATTTCAAATAAATTAATTAAAAAATATTAATTGATTGTAAAGGAAAATCCAAGTCCAAAGTTTCATTCTCTCTCTCTCTCTCTCTCTCTCTCTCTCACATATATATATATATATAATTTCTATATTAATATTTATTAATATGATATATTAATTTAATTTAGACTTGATAAAAAAAATATTAATTAAATATTTTTACAAATATTATATTCTATTTGAGAGACTTTAATTCTATTTTAATATCACAAACTATATAAAATCGTATAGTTCCAGAATGTTGATAGAAACCAAATGCACAAAACAGAAGTTTAATGACCAAAAAAGATGTCAGGTTCTCAAATAAACATCTTCACCACAAAATTGAGCCTCTCCCGTGTGCATACCAAACATGCGAAAGCCTCACTAGCCCAAGCATTTATGGTGGAGAGCATTTATTTATTTGTTTGTTAGTTATAAAAAAAAAAGTACAAGACTTAAAAAAATAAAATAAAAAAGTAATATAAACGAAATCGAGTATACAACTATTAAGACCTCGTGAAATTTATATACAGGAAACGACAATTATCCTAATAATATAAACTCTTTTGTCATGTGCTTGAAAAAGGGATGTAGAATCATTGTTTTAAGAGTCTAAACCTCCATAAATATGGTGTATGATTTTTCCTCTCTCTGCTCTACTTTTATTTCAGTTTCACTATTTTATTTTAAGATACTAATTTCAAGGAACTCTTAAAACTTTTAAAAAAAAAATTAAAGCTTTTAGTTCAAAAAATTATTTCAATTCTCTACTTTTACAGTATCAAATGTCTTACACAAAGAGAAGAAATATCAATGTTTGTAAAATAAATACCTGAATTAAAGAGAATTATAATTTTTTTTAAAAAAATCCCTATCACCCAAATCAATTCTCCTTCAATAATTGTTGAGTCTTATAGCAAAGGTTCAAAGTAACAGATCAAGTCAAACTATTATCAAGATTAATTATAATTACGCTGGATCTAAGCATGATGGACGTGTCTGCCCATTCACCACTAAATACTATTATCAAGATTCATCGGGTAATACAGAGCTCCCGCGCCATTGCACTTTGAATGAAACCAAAGAATAACTTTGTAATTGAATGTTGATTGGTTATGACTCGTAATAAATAGCTTGTGACTGTATGGATGTGTCTCTCTTATAAGAGTCATGCAGTGAAACAGGTAGAATTGGAAATAGACTCTCGAGACTTAAGTAGGGTCGTTCGGAGATATTTAATTGAAGTGCTGATGGAATTGGAATCGGATTCAGCAATCACACATTGGGTATGTCACAGGACTTGGAATCGGAAGGAGAGTACAAAACAAATGAAGCCGAGTCAGAATAATGACCAGCTTATATATTTGGGACATCACCGCCAATGAAGTTTTTCTATGGTCATTAAAACCCACCCAAGTCTTTCAAAAAAAAAAATTGTAAATTACTTATCCAATCTCCAAAACATTAGAGTCTCAACTAACATATTTCTAAGAACAAGGGAATTATTAAGAAAATACTATAAGTTATACATTGCTTCGTTTCAGATATGTATTGCGGCAGAGCATATACTACTTGACTTTTTCACCGGTGCATGTCACAATATCTTATCTGCAATCTGATATTTTTAATACAAGCAACCACCCAAAATAATCTCCGACAAATGAGAAAGGAGAACATCAAATATTCAATTTACCGATGACCATAAACACGCCGAAAATAATCAAACCCGTGTCACTACATCTTAAGTCCAAAAACCCAGTGAAATGAACAAGAATTAATACACAAGCACCCCAATCCTAAATATATAACCTACTCAAGTTTGTTCATCACCAAGCATGGAAAATCTGGAAGTTAAAGCCAGTAATATTTAAAATTAGCAATTAAGAATAAATAAATTGGACTTCACAGATATCCTGACCAATACCAGAAAAAATTGATAGCAAAATAGGCAAAACGTTCCTAGTGCAATGCCTCGTTGCATCATCCTAAAAAGTTAGGCAATGAATTCTCTCGTCAAAAAATTGAAAATCTATTTTCTTCATTTAGTCCAGCTGAACTTAGAAAAAATTAATATAAAAAAAACTGACAAATAAAAATAAAATTCAGGCATCTCCAATATGGACTGTTCGTATTTATCACTAAAAATTGAGTCTATTTCCAAAACTTGAACCACCGCATATTTGCTATATCCTCATCAAAAGAATAAAATAAACTTTAACACATGCTCAACCAATCTACGCGGATCCTTTAGTGACCATCCAATCACATGCCACATGAATCCAGATCTTCTGCTCATCTTCCAAAAATAAGCATCATGCTTGTCCTCTCAAAGCACAACAATTGAATCTATGATCCAACGACTAACAAACAAAGTAGGTAGTGTTTTGAAAGGAAAAAAGAAAAGCCACACGAGCATCATCTGGTAACCAATCCAATGAATATGAGATGACAAACAGGGTACTTTGTCTTTGGAAGACAAACAGAAAAATGTTCTCGCCATGCCACATCGGAATGTGGCACGCATGCCTGTTTATTTTCCAAAGACGGTCCCGCTTGGCCCAACACAGTGTTGGGTGTTGGGCCAGTAAGAGAATCGGCGCTCCTCAACAATGCCACTAAAACTTGAAAACGGCATCATCCTACCAACTTGAAGCTCGGTATATTTTTATACACATGGCATCTCATCATAGAAATTTCACCACTTGAAATAAATTAAGAGTAATAATCATCCACCAACACTGTCCAGAACTAATCATTTCTTATAGCGAAAATATAAGAACACAAGATAAAGTTAATCCATTGTCCAAAGCTCTTATTGGAAGAGGATATGCCATTGGCAAAGTTTCCAATAAACTTCGTCCCAAATAAAACCTCCTACCCTAGAACTTCAAGAGCAATAGCACAACAAAAAATTGATTGTCCGCAAATTCAATAGTAAATATAATATATAACCAATAACTAGTTCCTCCAGTTAAGAGCCGAAACTAAAAAGGAAATTATTCCGAATTCAGGAAAGAAGCTCTAACGAACTTCGATTTATCTAACAGTCAGATTCACAAGCCACAAAATATCCACATTAAAAAAAAAAAAAGACAACGCATATCACTATCAGAGTAATTTAAACACAATGAATTAGCTTGATGATACTCTAATCACAATAGAAGAAACAAAATTGTATCGATTTAAATTATCACCAATCTTGTAAAGTTGTAAGCAACCCTTAACTAGCTGATAAAATCTCTCCAGATCCTCTAAATTACCCAAAACAGTAAATTAAACTTAGCACAGTGTTCAACAGTTTCTCAAGTTTATGTAAAAAAAAAAAAAAACAAAAGGTACTAATCAAACCGGACACAAAAGGAAGACTTCAGTCCTGAGGGATTTCAACATCTCCATCCGTAATCTCCTGCTGCAAATCCTTGGGGTCCTTTCCATCCACAGTGCACCCAACGGAGACGCATGTGCCCAGGATCTCCTTCACAGTCCCGCTGAGGTCCTTGGCCATCGACCTATGTCTCATAATTTTAGCGATCTCGATGACATCGTCGAGGGATATATTACCATTGTGCTTAATGTTCTTGGTCTTTTTGCGGTCTCGCTCGGGCTCTTTCAAGGCTTTGATAACCAGCGCAGCTGCAGATGGCACCACCGACACCTTAGCCTGACGATTTTGGACCGTAAGCTTAACGGTGACCCTCAAGCCCTTCCAGTCCTTGGCAGTCTCCTTGGCAATATCTTCTCCGATCTTCTTAGGGGACAGACCGAGTGGACCGATCTTGGGGGCGAGTGAACTCGCCGCACCAACTTCCCCGCCAGTGACTCGAACGTAGACATCGACGACCTGTGTGGGGTCGAACTTCGGCGGCATTGTTGCAGATTCGAGAGGGCTAGGGCTTCAAGCTCTGTGGTAGAGAAAGGGATATATATATTAGACTAGGGTTTTGATGGCCGCATTAGCGAAATGCCTGTCTTAACAACTTCCAGCCTTTTTTTATTTTTTTGGTAAGTTTAGTTCTAATCTTAAACAGCAGTGCAGGCCCAGTGCTTGAGCCCATAATACTTTTATTATTTTTAAGGCCATTGGGCTCTTGTTCTATAGTTTGTGCCCAATTTATATTGATCGATAAGCATCATGAAGACTTAACACTTCGTAGGCCCAGTAGTCTACGTGTTTCGTTTTTGGGCCTATCCTAGTTTTCGTTTGCTTCCTTCGGCCTTTGTGCCTGTCTAGCCACTATATTCATTCAAAATATTTAATAATTATACATTCGTTTTAATCTAAAAGAAAAAAGAACTTTTTAAATATTTATATTTAAAATACTCCAAAATATCTAAAAAGATAACATTACATGAAGGATACTAAAACTTCGTTTGGATAGCATAACTTATAACTTATTAGAGCTTCTCTACTAGTATAAGTGCTTTTATGTAAAAAAAAAAAAGTATTTGGATAAATTAAATAAGTAACCCATTAATTATCGAAAAGCTATTTTTAGTTTATTTTGTAAAGTTAATTTTTTAAACTTCTTGAAAAAGCTTTGTTTGAAAGCTCAAATTCACATGAATAAGAAGTTGTTTTGCACTTTTACAATATGAGCATAATTTCTAATCATAATTTGAAATTACATGAAAATCAAATCATTCACATTCTTCATTCTCCAATCATAATTAAAAAACATTTATTTAAGTATGTATCAAAACACTTAATAACTTAATTTAAAATGAACTCATAGTATAAAAATTTTTCACATAACACTTTATTTTATAAACATTGAAATAAGTTATTTATCCAAATGAATTTTAAATGTATTATACTTAACTACCAGGATACTTGATATTTACTTAATAGAAAATTTTAAATTTATCAAATTTATATTTTCTATTTTATATTATATAAATAATATTTTATAATTTATATTATAAAATAATTATTCAAACGAATATAAAACACTCCATACTAAAATCTACATCCACTTAATATCTAATGATATTTATCTTTTACTCATTTTACATCGTTTGTAGATCTTCTGTTTGGCCAATATCCTATTTAGCTATGGTACTAGCCAATTAAAATCGTCTGATTAGATAAACTCCACATGAGTTCCATCTACTTGGCTAAATTAAGTACTAGCCAAGTCTTGTTTTGCCAAATAGAGTAACCAAGCTCCTTTACATCCCATATATGTTAGATATTGGATAAAGATTTCAATAAATACTATCAAATATTTAAGATGTCTATATACATTGTCATTAATTTTTTGTAAGGGAAGGGAGCCCCACTCACAAAATCAAGTTAAGACGTGAGAGACAAAAGGTGAAGGACAAAGAAAGCAGCATAGCGAGCAGCGTGGGCTGTTTGTTCAATTGATGTGGACATACAGCAACATAGCGTTGAGCAACTTTAATCAAATGCCCCACATTTTTTTATCATCATGTTGTGGGGCTTCTAATCCCTCTTCTCCAATCCTTCTCCAAGCTATAATCAACATTGCTTTTGATATTCTTCGCCCTTTTTCTCTTTGTCAAAAAATATTCTTCGTCCTAAAATCCACTAATTGCACTATATGTACAATATGGATGGGCATTAGAGTCAATTCCGTAAGTAACATATATTTCAATTGGTCGCAATAATAACGATACAAGGTCGAACTTTTAATTTAAATACGCCAAAATATATTGATTTTTCATCTTATTCAATAAGAAAATACCATTGGTAAAACAATATATATAAATATATATAGACTCACAAATTTTTATTTTCAATTTGGTCCCTTCTAAATTCAAACATTGTCAATTAAGTATCTCAATTTTTTTTATTTTTAATTTAGTTGCTCACAAATTTTTATTCTCAAGTTAGTCCCTCCATATGACAAAGTTAAATAATTTAATAGAAGTATTGATTTGACAATTAACTCGTTGACATTAAACATTTGCTTATGAGGAACTAAATTAAAAATATTTAAATATGTTAGGGACCAAATTAAAAATAAGAATATATAAAAGACAAAATTAAAAAAAAGTATTTGTGGACCAAAATGTGATTTTAGTCTATATATAATTTCAACCACAGCTTATTAAATGTCAAGTATGAATTATATCTTAAAAAATAAATAAATTTAATTTTGAAATTTATAATCATGTATTGGCTAATTTGTAGTGGCAATTATCCTATAGTAACAACTCAAGGTCCGAGTCATAATTAAATTATGACATTAGACATTTGCTCTGCTATTAATTGAGAAACCTTGATAAATAGATATAACATTTGACCAAGTAATAAGCATTTGATTTTGACGGAAAGAGAATTTCTATTTTTGAAAATTATATATTTTTTTGTCTTTAAACATGACTCATTAGATTGCATAGAATAAATAGTATTTTAATATTAATAAAATTGTTAAATATATATTATTTATTTTACGCGATCCAATAACTCTTATTTAAAAATAAAAAAAGTAGAGATTCTCAAATAGTCTGGACACAATAGATGCTTGCAAACAAGTACGCGATACTTTTATAAAAAGTTGAAAACGTTAACAAACAGCTTAAAATTTTTATCCCAAGTAACTCTTTATTTGAACATAATTATTAGAATATTCGCAAAACATTCAATATCTGTCTCGCTTTCCTCCTCTGAACTCTGTAGCAAAATGAAAAATAAATAAAAATTAAACGTTAACAGCTCACCATTTGTGAGAATTCATATAGCACTGATTAATTTAGTACTATTTTTTTTCATGTTTTGTCATGTTATTTATTATGATTTTTTATAAAATTCATATAATCTAATTTTAAATTATGGTTGAGTTGAATCTTAAATTCTATACGAAAACAGCTTGTCAAACTGAATGAATGCAATATAAATTTTTTACTACCATTGGAGTATAGCAAATATTTTCCATATGTGAGGCACATAAAATTTAGGACGTGTTTGGTACCTTTCCTTATAGCACTCAGGAAGATGAAATCAGGCGGTTTTTTCCATTGATGCGTGTTTGATAGGACACGCTACAATGGTCAGTAAACTCACAATAGAAGCCAGCAATGGAGTGTTTCTCGGCTACAGTGGACGAAAATTTTCCATTTGAATTTGGATGGAAAATCGACTTTGTCAAGGGAAAATAGTAATTTATCCAATTTTTTCCAAAATCACCCTGACCCTCATTCGTGATTCACCACCTGGAAGAACTCCCACTCTTTGCATGCTCTCCTTACTTCTTCCACCGGAGCTTCCATGGCGGTTTCATTCTCCTTTCAATTGGAATCTTCTTCTTCTTCTTCTGGTTTGTGGGACATGGGAGAGAGGTATATCAGAGGAATGCCTTGACATGAGAGAGAGGTATATCAGAGCAATGCCTTCGACGATGAGTATTGAGGACTTTGGCATGTGCTCTGGAGCTTGAACAAAAGTTGGGTTCACCTCTCTCCCATGGCGATTTGTCTCTGAGGAAGAGCCTTCATTGTGCATTGAACCTGTAATAATATATTTGTGAAGAGTAAATTATTGATTTCTTACCTAAAATATTAATTTTTTTAATTTATCTTTAAAAGATCAGATATTTTAATTTAGTGTTAAAAGATCATATTTGTTTTATTTTAATCACAAACAAATGGATTAAATTGAACGCACAAAAATTTTTAAAAATTAAATTGAGATGTTTGATGTTTTTAAAATTAAATTGAAATAAATATAATATTTTAAAGGGACTATATTGAAAAAAAAAAATTTTTATGAATAATAAAAAAGAAATTTAATAAATCAAAATCAGGGGTATTTCAGTAATTGCTCAATACATTTCCTACTTTTTTCCTTTCAAAAATGTTATACCAAATACATATTTTCCTTTTTCATTTATTTTTTTATCACATGCCAAACATATTTTTTCTATCTTTCTTTTCTTTTTCTTTTTTATCTTTCTTTTCCTTTCTTTTCTTCAGCAATACTGCGTACCAAACGAGCCATTAGGAAGGTAAACCAATGAAAATTGAGTTGAGTAAAAAGGAATGCAGATCTACTCCAATTCTCTCTTTCTCAAGTTTCTTTCAAATTCTATATTTTGCTGCCACTCAAGTCTTAAAAGTTGAGGGAGGAGGAGCCCAACATATTAGTGGAGACTTCAATTCCATACTCCAAAAATTTGAGGCAAAACCAAAGCATTTATATTTTACTTGTTCTTCAATCTCCTTTTTTTTATTTAGATAATAAGTAGTCCAAGTGTTTTCAACAAATAAACTTGATGGATAAATTATACTATATGAAATTAAATTTTTAAAATTAATAAAAGAAGTTATACAATCTCTTAAATAAGACACATACGTCAATTTACCATTTGGCAAAATAATTATAATTTTGAAAAAAAAGAAGAAGAGGCAGCTACATTGGATATCTGAATCTGCTGTTGAGCTGGAGAGTCTAACTATTTTTAGTCATTATTTATAATTTTTAATTACGATTATAATTATGATTATTTTTAAGACTATTGTAATAGTTATAAGTGTGAGTAAAAGTTATAAAATTCTTATTAAAAAGAATAAGATTCTCAAATTAGCGTCCCTACATTGGGGACCGGCGAGGTTCCGACCGCGGAGCCATGGACTCAAGATCATAACCAGATGGCAAGTAACATAAAATAAGAGTTATTTGATTAGAATTAAAGATAAAAAATATTTAAATTTGAACAGTAATGGTGAAGGGAACTAAAAGTTGATAAATTTCACTTACATCAGAGGATTTCTTCTCATCCTAGCGGGCCTACTTCACGCGGGACCGTCATTGTCGAAAACAGGACCACAATTGTCCCTTTTCTAAAACCAAGTCAAGTGAACGGATCAACATAACCTCTGTCCATCCTTCCACCACAGAAAATAGAAAGAACCAAAGATGCCATTTTCTATCAACTAACATGTTATTTTCTATTAAACCTTCAACCCATTGCATTTGAAATCTGTTTTTTTCTATTATTAAATATGCCATTTTACAATATTTCCTCACCTTATGCAAGTCTTTATTAGCCTTAAGGTAATAAAAGCAAGAAACCAAATGGTACAGTGACACTTCTATGATACCCAAAAAGAAAATGAGAAAAGAAAAGAGAAAGAGGTATTTTAATATAATTTTATTAAAATACTCCAACCTAAAAAATGAAAAGAAAAAAATGCTTTCACTATAAGTACTTTTAACAGGTAGCTTAGACAATTATATAAAAAAAAAATCTTTTTCCTTCTCTTAAAACTTATTCCTCACAATATACCAAACAATAAAAAAAAATTAATTGTTGAAAAGAATGTATTTGTAATTTTTCCTTAAAAGCTAAAATTATAAGTAAGAATTATTCAAAGTTTCTGTATACCTTTTGAAACAATCAGTTTAAGTCATTAATCTATTGCTCAGGCGGATTATAATTAATTAAAAAGTTAAAACACTCCAAAAGAGGAGCTAGCCTGCCTTATCCAGAAGCAAACCAGCTCGCTGTTTTTTTTTTAATTTATAAATGAATTGTACTATTTTATTTATATATATATATATATATTTAAATATTTTAAAAGCAACCAAAACTTTATAAAAGCATATGAATCCCGGAGTTTAGAAGAAGCTAAGCTAATCATAGGAAGAGACCAAGAAACTCCACCCCTTGAAATCTAAGAGAGTTGATAATACCGGAAATGGCGAACAGTAAGAGCTCCATGGCTAGACCGAACTTCCGTTTTCTCCCTCCACACACAAACACATCCACAATTACGGCTTGCGATTCCGCCTTCGAATTCCACGAGGCCGACTTGTACAACTCCGGCTCCGATCACTTCCCTGGCAAGCCTCTGACTACTCGTGACAGCTCTCGCTCGGCCAACAATCCTCCTTCCTCCGCAGCGTCGTCTCTGCCGGTCAACATTCCGGACTGGTCGGAGATCCTGGGAGACGAGTACGCACGTAATCGAAGGACAAACGTTGCCGCGGAAGCGGAGGATGACGACGTAAGGATTCCTCCGCACGAGTTTCTGGCGAAGACGAGGATGGCTTCGCTGTCGGTGCAGGAAGGCGTGGGGAGGACTCTGAAAGGGCGAGATCTGAGTAGGCTCCGAAATGCCATATGGGCCAAATTCGGGTTTCAAGACTAGCAGGCTAGCACGTATAGCACCTATACCTGAAACACAAACTGAATCACGAGGGACACACTCGCGCGCTCCTGTCACGCATATATTGAGTTAGTTAATTACCAACTTCGGCAATTTTCTTAAACTTTTTGGTTTCGTGAGAAGATTATGATCCGTCGGCGAGTTTTAGTTTTGCGTTTGTTGTGGAGTGCTACTTTTCTTTTCTTTTGGGGTTTTTTTTTTTTTTTGGGTGATCTATCTCTGACGTACGCTTGCTGCGTGCTGCGTGCATGAGCATTCCAGAGTCGAGAATTCTAACTCAAAGGAGGAAATGGTGAGGGTTTTCTTCGGCAAATTAGTGAATTACAGTACATGGAGATCAGATTGCCGAGAGAGACTTCGATTTGGTTTTTTCGCTGTAATATATATATATATATATATATATTTTTTTTTTCTTTTCAGGTTTCAACTTTGTTAATGGTTTCAAAAGGAAACATGTAAAATTTCCATACTTTTGCTCGAAAGAAATATTGTTTATTAATTGGTACTTAACATAGTATTGGACATGCATTAAGGGGAGTAGGATTCCCTGGAGCCTCTGCTCCTTTGACGATGGATATTGGATCAGTTGATCCAACATCTATTATTCCTTCAGTCTTTTTTTTATTTTTGAATTCTTTTATAATTATCATTCTATGTCTACTATTTTGTTTACAGTTATTATTGAATTAATTGATAATTATAAAATTAAAAATAAAAAATATTAAAAGAATAATAGTCGTTGAATCAATTGATCTAACAACTATCAAAGGAGCAAGAGGCTCCTACCCTTTTGAGAGGCATAGGAATGAATCCTCCTTTCATTAAATATGGACACATTTTTTTGTTAGAAATTTGAACCTAATCCTCTCACTAAATTTAAACTTCTTTGGTTTTCATACATAGATACGTACATATATATATATATATATATATATAAGTGATTAAATATAAAATATAAGAGTATCTTTAATGGTATAATTCTAATGAGTTGTTTATTTTGAATTTTACTATGTTACATTACCACTAGTTTTAAATAATTCTTCACTTTAATGATATAACTTTTAAAAACTCACAAAGATCTTACAAATAACTGTCCATTACTTTAATTAATTTAAGATAATTAATACAGATGTATTTAATATTTATTTTTGATTTTTTAATTATTTTTTTAAAATTTAATTTTTATATAAAAATAATTTTTAAATATAGGAACTATGCTATAAATTCTAATAGTAAAACTTAATAAGAATTAATTTTTATTTTTAAGAACTCCATTAAAGATATTTTAAGAAAAAAAAGTGAATCATTAATGATTGATATAAAATATATTAACACAAATTAATAATATCTTTTTAATTATATTTTTATATAAATAGACTCAGTACTAACACATAAACATACATATATATAATTGGTTGACATTTATTTTGAGGACGTGGAGCCACGGATCTGAAGGCCCTGTTAGCTCAATGATTGGTGGGCCGGGGATTACGTTTGGGACACGTCATGATTAATGTAGACCAATTGGAGTAGCCTAGCTTACCATTTATAGCTGGATAATAATCAAGAGATTGAGAAATAAAAAGTTAAAGATAGTTTAGTTTGTGGAGATATTTTTTATTTTTAGTCTTTATTTTTTAAAATGTATTTTTAAAATATTAAAAAAAAATTTATGTTATTTTTAAATTTAGGTTTATTTTAAAAAAATGTCCAATAAATTAAATCAAACACATTTTCAACATTGATTTTTATTTTTAGTAAAAAAATAAATAAAAAATACTTAAACTACATAGACTCTTATAGTCTTGGAGAGGGAAGTAGATTGCTTGCTAGTATTAATGTATGACTCAATTTAGACTGTTGGGTTGACCCAGAATCTGACGACCCATGTTTGGGACCGATCCAGATTGAGGGTTCAGATCAGGTTGCAAGTGATCCCAATCGAGTCAACGTCGATTGAACTTGACATAGTCTAATCGACTTGGTTGACCCGAACCTCTTTTTTTTTAATTTAATATTTAAATTTGTATAAAATTTAGAAAAATATACACTTATCAAGAATCAAACTCTATCCTACATATATAAGTTGTGTATCTTACCATCTTAAAATCAATTTCTTCTTAATTTATATGAATGAAATATTATATATATATATATATATATAATATGCTAAAATTATTCTAACTCAAAAACCAAAATGTGCATATGGCAAGATGACAAAAACTAAAATAGAAAAGACATTTAATTTTAAAAAAATAAGTATATTATTAATTAATTAGGAAATAAGAAAAAAATAATTGTATTTATATAATTATTTGATGTAAGAAAATTAAATCAAGAAAAATTGAAGAGTATAAATAAAAAATTTTATATAATCATTTAATATAAAAAATAACAATCAAATAATTTTAAAAAGTTATTTGTAATTTTAGTCATTTTTTATGAATATTTATATTTAAATTATTTATAACTATGATAATAATTTTAAGACTTTAAAGTGTGAAATTTGTATATATATTATTTATTTTACTTATTTTTAAATTAATTTGTAAAAATATATAGGTATATATATAATTTTTAATTTATTTATCCAAGTTATCAATTAACCCGATGACATGATAATTGAACCAGTGACTCAAATACATGTCTGAGTCAATAAACGGATCGAATCTGACAACTATACTTACTAGGTCTCCATGACCAGCATCACCATTGCAGTTTCATCGTGTGGCTCTATGGCACGCCACGTGTCACCACACAAGAGCTCCTGCCTTTCTCAGCGTTTCAGTAGCTGTGCTTTTTTTTTTTTTTCTAATTTTTCGTTGGCCAATTAGAATGCAACTCATGTGATAAACCCTGATTAAATACTTCCCAGGCCCCTCCCTCTGTTTCATTCAACGGTCCCTTAAATAAAAAATACACAGGAAAAAGAAATAACAGCTCTATTTTCGTCCCACAGAGATTACTTTATATAAAACAAATTCATATTAATAATAAGCTTTCTTAGAACCATGAATTTGCTAAAATTGTCTCATATTTTCTCTTCAAATCTTGTTTGTGATTTCCACATGCACGTTTTTATTGTGTAAATGGAGAAACAGGGAAATGTTTCAGGTATGCTCTGCTTTTAATCTCTAATCAGTGAGCATATAAGGAGAATAAGGATGTAAGCAGGATGTGAATGGCATAAAGAAAATACTCTCACTAGATAACTTTATATTGATAACCAATCTCCTCACTATCCTTCATTCATTTTCCCTTTCAATTTCACCTTTGTGGACTTTGGGTTTTGTATAGATGAGACTCCCAACAGCGCCAACCTATTCCTCTTCAACTTATTTCCTTCCCCAGAAGATTTTATTTCACGAAAAAAAATGGACAAGATTGAAAGATTGAAATTAAAGAATGATCAGAGGAGCACTGACATGGAGGGTTACGTATGGGTTTGAATCCATGAAGAGGAAAATTGGTATAAAATTCATCTTATCAGTGAGTTTTATTTGAATGGTCATCAATTTTCTAGAGTGTGTGAATTGTTTACATTAATTCTTCGTTTATTTCTCTATTTACATGACATAATCATGTTGACCTCTCAAATGAAGGAAAATATATGAATCCATTTCATATAGGAAGTATTAATTTGTGACAATGTTGTGTGTTAGTGTAGAATGTAGATACTCATTAATTACTCCATTATCTCTCATTTATAATTTAGTTTCGACCAATTTGTCAAAGTTGCGGTATTTGTTTTATGAAAGTGTCGAAGTCAAGCCGTAATCAAAGTGTAGTTAGATTTAGTTAAATATATTTAAACGAGTACAGTCTTGAACGAGATTTTTATCTCTTAACTTCGTGATAAAGTTTGATTAAATAGTGAATATTAGAGTCAACGGGTGTTGACAATTAAACTAAACACACTCAAACTAAATTAATTAAAATTAAAAAAAAATTCAAATCAATTTTTAAAACATAACAACCAAACAATTCAGTTTAATTCGATTATCAGTTTAATTTGATTATATTCGATTAAAACCAAACGTTATATATATATATATATATACACATACAATATTATATTATATTATATTACATTATATTATATTATATTGTACATAATATATTAAAAAAATCTTATATATTAAGCGCACTAATTTTATTTTTTATCATCATTAGATGTTAAGTGAGAAATATTGTTAAAATCTTATATACTAATAATAATACATCAAGTTTTTATTTGAATTATTAATAGGTGGTATAAAGAGAGAAATATGAAGTTATGAAAATTTAAAAATAGATGTTTATTATATTCATAAAATAAAATGTTACAAAAAAATTCTTTGGACTATAATAATAAAAGACCTTAAATATTATCTAAGAACTTTATGATTTTTTTTTAAATTGAACCAAATCATCCGACAAAAATCAAATAAAATTATTTAAAAAATAAAACTAAATAAGTCTATATTTTTTTAAAACTAATTAATTAGACTCGATTATTTAGTTTAATTTTAGCTCAAAATCAAACTAAAGTGAACATTTAAATACTTCTAAATCTTAAATCTTAAAACAAACATCTGAACGCCCATACTCAATACTATGACTTGTTCAATTTGGATAAATTATTGCCGAGTTGTTGGCAATAATTGTCCCAAGACAATAATTTAAGAGTATTGAGACTGAGTCATATAAAGTTTAATAAAATTTGCCTGTTCAGTAACAATTATTAATTATTTAACTTTTTGACAAATAAGGGTTGGATCCAACTGACGAGGGTAATTTTTTTTTTTTTGAGTATAAACAAAGCTCGATAAACCAGAAATTAAGACTGGGTCATCAGAGCCAAAACTACATAACAGCGATGTATAACCTTGATTTTCCGTAGTTGGAATAATGTTGATCATATAAGCCAACACTAAGAAGAAAATACCAATAAAGTAAGGTTCTACGGTGTTCTTATTAGGTTGGGTCCAACGAGTACCACTAGGCCATGTGGTGAAATGTTAGTGTGCTCTCATGATGTTTGTTTGGTTTAGTGTAATGTAATGATGTGTTTAAAGTAATAAAAAAGATAGTAGAAATTTGTTTAAATTATTCTTTTTAAAAATATTAAATTTTTGTCTTTTTTTTAAGTAGAGATATTTTAGTAAAATATTTTATTTTTATTCTTATTCCTTTTTATTTTTCTTTTACCTTTTTTATACCAAACATATTCACACAGTAATTGAGCAACAGCAGTGACACCATCACATATTCACAGCACAAGTTCATTTTCTTTTCATCTACTACAAAAATAATTCACCCGTCGGCTTTAATTCACTTGCATGTATCTCAGTTATGAAATTTTAATTATAGACAGGTACGTATTTTTAAATCTGGTTTGATATAATTGATCAGTTGAAGGAAATTAAATGGGCTTTATTGAGTGTGATTGGTAGGGTTCTGTAAAAAAAAAAATGTCTTAAATAATTTGGTTTAGTTCTATGATCTATCATACTTTATAAGTTCCTTCATTTTCTTTCAACTTACTGATGCGGGACTTCTTTTTAATTAATACTTTCTCTCAAATTCAACTAGCCGGGTCTAATTGTAACTTGTTTTCATTTTATTTATTTATTTATTTTAATCTTAAGCTTGTGTTCTTTTAATCTCAAAGATATGAGGTCTTTTTCTTCTTTTTTTTTGTCCAAAATTGTATTTTTTGAACTTACTTTTTTAGGTCTTTCTCATTTAGTTTTCTTTTTTCTTAAGCTTTAGGCCTTAGGTCAAATGTTTTCAACAATTTTTTTTTTCATTTTTGTTGGGCTTCTCTTTGTTTTGGACTATGAATTTTCAAGATCCGTGAATGTATTCGGCTCTAATGCCATGTTAGAAGCTTAATGGACTTGATTAAGTGTAATGACAACATTATAATAAAAAAGCTTAAGGCAATACCAACGAGGTTGGGTCTAACTAAAGGAGCTAGTCTCTTATAAAATTGTAAACTCAAA
This sequence comes from Biancaea sappan, assembly GCA_037074585.1. Lineage (NCBI taxonomy): Eukaryota > Viridiplantae > Streptophyta > Magnoliopsida > Fabales > Fabaceae > Biancaea > Biancaea sappan. The sequence continues at coordinate 21,381,190 of CM073501.1, read as the reverse complement.
TTTAAATTTTTACTAAAAAAAATATGACATTTAATGCTCGACAATATTTTAAGCAGAATTGCCTCTCTCTCATGAATATTATCTCTGAAAATTCCAAAAAATAAGTCTAAGACAATTTGATGTAGTGTCACCACTTTATAAGTTACTATATTTCCTCTTCACCAAATCAACATGTGACTTCTTTCTGACATCAATAATCATTAAGCGCATGGTATTTTTTTAATATATATTTTTTAATTCTTTTATTATTATACGTCAATTAATATGAAATTGTTGGCTAAATTTAATATTCTTAATTATTTTATTTTGGTTTGATTACAAATATCTTCCATCTAATATGTAGAAGTAGAATAGACTAATCCTTTTTAATTTTTTATCAATTATATATGTTATATTTTTCTTTAAATTGACATTTTCAGAAATTAATAATTATTAGTCTTGAAATTGAATCAGATGTTATGGTAGAAGCAGTTAATATTGAGTTTGCTTAATTATTTGTTATCTGCGCAGCAATTATACTGTTGGTTATTTATTAAAATCCCATACATTGCACACGTATACTACACCTATAAATCATTAATATTAATAATACCAAACCATAATTCGTCGATTTGCCCTTTGAATTTAATACATAGACACAATGTCACAAGTTGTGTTTCACAGATTGGGGACTTTGATGGTTTGATCGACAGTGGATAATGATAATGATCTCTATAAATTAGTTTGTCTCCTAATGTAATTTGGTCGCAATCATTGCATTATTACATGGAATTAAATGCATCATAATTGAACCAAAACGGCTCTTTAGTGAAGCTAAAGGCCATATTTACAATTATGGACATACTTTAATTTAAAACTGTTACTGATTTGAGTTGGTCTTCAAATCATTATGTCAATTCCTGAAGGCAAGTCTGAATCAAAGTCTGGAGAATATATACTCATAAATTAATATCAAAATAAGTAAAACAAATTATTTGTATGAAAATTTCACAATTAAAATATCTCTTAAAGTAAATTTTTCCTTATATATGTTCTTGTTAAAATCTAAAAATAAAAAAATATTTAAAAAACTTCAGACTTGAGTTGAACACGGTCACTGGTCCTATCAAAATCCAATCGGGGTCAACTGGGTATTGATTGGATCGATTGCATCTCAGTCCAGTGAGGTGACCCGAACTGAGTTAAGTTCCCGAGTCAATCTGTCCAGTCCAGTTTTGGTCCAAAAACACTAAATTTACTATTAGACTTTATGAGTTTTTTAAATGCTATTGTTACAATGTTTTTTACTATAAATAAAAAAATAAATAGTTTTTTTAAATAATTTAATCATTCTCTAAGTTATAAAAAATATAATTATTTTTAAAATTTATATATAATAATAAAAATATAATTATTCATTATCTAATAATTTTAATCATAAAACACAGTAAATATTATATATAGAAAAAAATTTTGTTTATTTTATTAAGTTTATTGCTAATACGATTGAAATTATATAATTATAATCATAAATATAATAAAATTGTTAATGTATTATTAAGAATTTATCATTATTATAATTTGAGTTCATAGTATCTCTATCTCTTTTACAAGTGTAGAAGTGAGTATATAAAGAGTTGGAACTCTTAAAACATTATCTTTTTATAAATTTCGTGACAATTGCGCAAATCTCAAACAAACATTATAGAGAGATTGAGCTCTTCATAAACCTAAATCTAAATGTAATATTTGTGCAACTGAAGTTAAAATAAATTAGAATAAATTACAAATTTAGTTTCCAAAAAATTATACTTGTCTTAATTTAGCTCTTGAAAGATTAAAGGTGTGATTGGTTCTTATTAAGGGGTGTTTGGTACTCGAAAATATTAAATGGTGTGATACCCGAGGTATTGATTTTTCAGATGAATATTTGGATAGAGAAAATTTTTTTCACTTGGCTAAAAAGAAAATGGATGTATGTGATTGAATTTATTGCTTATACTTATACATGAATATGATGTTTACAGCAAGGGAAAATAATTTGTAGGATATATGTAATGAGTCGGAGTAATTTGATTTGTGGTGGATAATTAGAGAGATGGACCTAAATGAAAGAATCTAAAGTTTTGCAATAAAATTTTGATTTCTGGGAAATAGGAGTATAGGGGAATTAAATGAAATGTTAAGATGAAAAGTTTCTAAAGTGTAGGAAGCATTTTAGAATGGAAATGATTTGGTTCAGTTAGTTGGATAAAACATCTAATTTTGCACTCAAGCCCCTCTTGAATTCATGAAGAAATTGGGGAAGGGCTAAGTTGCAATATTTGAAAATTTGTTTCCCCAACACTTAGAGAAAAAAAAATAGACTTGTCCTTCTCTCCTTCCCATTTTCCTTTGTCCGTCTCTCTTTTCTCCCTTTCTTCTTGGTACTTCAACTTCCATTCACCCAATCTCCCAAAACCATGGTTTCTCTCTGGTGGGTTACTCATTTTCGATCACCGGTAGCTCATTCTCACAGTGAAAAGCTTCAAGAACTAAGGTAAGATCTAGATTCTTGAATTTTTTCCCAATTTTTGAAGTAAGTGCTGAAATTTGGTTTTTGGAGAGATTTGGGTGCAATCTTAGGGTGTTGTTACAAGTTTATAGTTTCTTAACCTTTCGTCTCTCAATCCTAATTGTTTTGGGTAATCAAATGCGTGTAAAATTTGAGTTTCATGGTGAGTTTTGTAGTCATAATAGAAAGATAAAAAAAAAATGAAAGGGTTTTAGGGAAACCTTAGTTTGATTCTTAAAATTTGTGGTGAAAACAAGTTGGTAAATGTAGTTTTATGGATTACATGCTCATTTGGTTGGCCAAAACATTGTTAAAAGTTTGGATTTTGGTTTGGGATTGAAGGGAGAAGGTTGTAGAAAGAAAAGAACCCAAAAATTGTGTTTTTGTTGTCATGGGTGCTGTCAAGTGGCACTACAGTGCCACTATTCCCAGCTGCAGCGGCACAAGACAAAGAAAAATGTTTTTTTGCTAACTTCCACCATTGCAGCAATGGAAGTGGCTGCTATAGCGTTGGTCCACAGTATGTCTTCTAGTCACTTTTCAAACGATTATAACTCTCTCATTCAAACTGTGATTTTAGTAAATCTTATAAGTTTCATTTGAAAGCTTCTTACCTTTTAGGAGTTATGACCAAAGGTCAGAGTTAGTGCCAAGTATTTTCCTCTCTTATGTCCTTGACATATTTTTACATGATTTTCTCATAGGATTGGATTATTTGACGCATCTTCTACACCTTTTAGGATGGAATTAGCTAGCTCGGAGTTGAGGTGAAGGATCTAGCCTTGCCTTGATTGTGCTTTTTTTTTTTAAAGCAACTACTTTCTTAGCATGTTTATATTAAGATAACATGTTATTGATTGATGAGATGTTTGACGTATTTTTATCTCTATATGGCTAGAGAAGGAATGGACACTTGTGTGTGATTATTGTCTATAGTTGCATAATTGACATGAATCATAAGTAAATGTCAAGAGTTCGTATAGTGGCTTGTATATACTTTGCATAAATATATTTTTAGTGCACAATTGTGGATGTATAAACACACTAATGAGAATGTGCATGGCACTATAAGGTGTGATAGACACATTAGAGAAGTCATGAGAATCTATGGCGAATATCCCATGATGGGTAACAACTTGAATGTTTTTGAAATGCTAAAAATATCTACCTCTATGCACTTACACATACACTTGATGATAATTACACTGTCACCGTGTGACAAAACTGTGGAGAATATTAGTATAATTACAAGATAAGTGTATATGCTCGTATTAAATTGAAGTTGGACTAATCTTGTGATGATTCCCTTATTTATAGTTGTATTTGGCTCACCGTTGTAATGAATTCACCTTGATTATTTGTGATCGTGCATTGTGAGGAATCCTTGACTAATTTAGCATGTGTGGCCTTCATAGATGAGAGTACTTGATTGCTTATGACAGTGCATCGTGGGAAATCTTTGCCCAATTTATAATGGGCAAGTAGTTGGTTATGGTGCTACTTGACCCTTAGAATAACATAAAAAATTTCATTAACATGACTATTGTTGAGCTGAATGCATAGCATGACTCGTAAGGTACGAAAAGTGTTATTTACATTGTGTGTATGAATTTTATGTAATGTGATATAATACAATGGCATATGGCTTTTGATGATTTGCTGATTTGGCATATGAATTGGCTATATGTATACGAGTTTATTATACTATGTGATGATTAATGGTAAGTTTATTCATACTAGATGTTTAGTGGATTATACATACACACACACACACATACATATATATATACACACGTACACCTATGGAAATATAGTTATGAGTTGGAACTCTGTTTATGGTGTACATGCATTGTGATGGTAATGTGGTGAATGAATCTTTGGGCTTACACATTCAATGTTGTTCATCAATTATTTTGGATTTATGAAGCATGTAATGTAGGATTATTCCTATGGAGATTTAGATGTGTCTTATTATGTTTTTCATATGGATGTAACGAGAGTTACTCACTCAAGGTCATAACTTTAAATACATACTTATACAAGTATATATATATTCTATTGGCATGTTTTACTGTATATTCTTTGTAGGCTAGGCTGGTTTTTGGTGAGTTAAGTGGTTTAGACATATCTCCTCATAATTTCAGGTGAAGAAGAGCTTACCATTAGAGAATGTTCATGTCGATAATACCTCCCCTCTTGTTTGGCGTGTGGTAAGGTGTAGTTTTATATTTTGAATAGTAAATTCTAGAAAATTCTGTAATCGGATAGGTCACGTTCTGTTGTGTATTATGGGTGGTTGTAGTGTGTATAGATGATACTGAAAATGAAACAAATATTTGAGCTTATTTAAATTAATTTGACGAGGAAGATGTTTATATTTATACATTTATGATAAGAGAATTGAACATCTTGAGTAATTCTATTATTTGTGCATAAGAATATGATATGACTTTATATAAAATGATTTAATAAGTGAATGCGGATGTATAGGCTAAGGCAGAGTTATGCTTGCGGTGATGTGGGTTAGGCACTATCTATGCCGGTCATAGACTCATATTTGGGTCATGACAAATGGCTCTGGGGAATGTAAATATTTTACTAAAATGTTACATTCTTACGTTTGGTATATGATTTTAATAAAATGATTCTCGAAAATGTAATAAAACCTCTATTTTTAATTTTCATTACTGAGGTGAGATTGATAGATTCTCAAGTTGTAGGAATATTTTTCAAACTTCAAATTAAGACTTTATCCATATTTCTTACTTTTAATTATCAAAAGTCAAAACTCTATTTTGGTCCCTCACAAATAGGCTCTTTTCAATTTGGTCCTTCATCTATGAAATATTTATCAATTTAATCACTCATAAAATTATCTTTTCAATTTGGTCCTCATAAGAAAATTTTCTCAATTTTGTAACTCATAAAATTATCTTTTCAATTTGGTCCTTGACATATGAATATTTTTCAGTTTTGTCCCTCACATGAAATATTTCTCAATTTAGTCACTCATAAAAGTATATTTTCAATTTGGTCCTTCACATATGGATATTTTTCAATTTAATCCCTCACAAATAAAATATTTCCCATTTTAGTCACTTATAAAATTATCTTTTCAATTTGTTCATTTACATATAATTTTTTTTTAATTTGGTCTCTCACATGAAATGTTTCTCATTTTAGTCACTCATAAAATTATCTTTTCAATTTGGTCATTCACATATAGATATTTTTCAATTTTATGCCTTACACGAAATATTTCTCAATTTAATCACTCATAAAATTATCTTTTCACATATGAATATATTTCAATTCAACCTCTCACATATGAAATATTTTTCATTTTAGTCACTCATAAAATTATCTTTTCAATTTGGTTCTTCATATAAGAATATTTTTCAATGCGGTCCCTCACATGAATTTTTTTTCAAGTTAGTCACTCATATAATTATCTTTTTAAGTTGTCCTTCACATATGGATATTTTTCAATTTGGTCCCTCACATATAAAATATTTCTCAATTTATTTATTCATTAAATTATCTTTTCAATTTTGTCCTTCATATATGAATTTTCTCAATTCGATCCCTTAAAATTAAATATGTTATCAGTAATATCCTTTTGTCAATATGTTATCAAGTCATCCCAATTTAACAATAATATTTTTATTTGTTACAAATTAATAAGGATAATTTTGAAAATTTGCCAAATATTCTTAGGAATATTAACATAAACCAATTATAGTAATGTTAGATTTTCAGGAATATAGAAAAATATTTTTAGGAATGTTTGTAATAAACGAAATATGAGAATTTCACATTTCTAGGAAAATGTGAAAATTCTTGAAAGTGTAAGATTTCTTGTACTAAATGTTCCCTTAATGTAACGGGAAAACAATTCCAATTGTCTTATTTTAATGTTTGCATTACTAAAAAAAAACTGAAATTAATGTCGATTTAAAAAAAAAAAATCACCACTAAATTTGACGTTAGCGGCGGTTCCTTCAATTGCCTTGCTAACTTTTGCATTTAGCAGTAGTTTTAACAACAATGTTGACAAATGAGAAGTATATCAGCAATTAGGCGAAAATGCTGCTAAATGCAAAACTTTAGCGGCGGTTTCAACTAAACTGTCGCTAAATGTAAATATTAAGCAGCAAATCCAATTAAACCACCACTAAATACAAAAAATTAGTATTCAAACTAAACCGCCGCTAAATGCAAACGATTAAATATTTAACATAATGATTTAATGTTAATAATTAATTAATATAATAATGTAATATACTAATATTAGTAACTAATTAATTTATTTCGTATAATGTGAACACTATGAAATTCAAAACAAAAAATTTCTTATTTTTACCACATGAATCATGCATGGAAGGAGTTGGCTATTAATTACCAATACTTCAAATTGAATGATGTCAAAGTTGGAAATTAGAAACTCAAAATCAACTAAATCAATAGAAAATAAAATGAAATTATTGATTTAATTCTTAAAATAATACAATTATTTTAATTTCATATTTGAAAATTTGATGTCTCAATTAAGTTTATAAAATTTTATATTTGTCTTAATTTCATTCTTTTTTTTAAAATGACTTTTGGCAATAATGGATTTAAAATTTAGCAACAACAGATTTGGTGATTTAAGAGCAAAAATTTGAGATAAACAAAAATTTTAATGAAATAAATTAAGATGTTCAATCTTTCAAATATAAAATTAGATTGACTATAATACGATGAAATCAATAATTTTCTCAAATATAACAATTTTTAATAATATATTATGACTAAATTCAACCCCAAAATAGATATGGGTGAACTTGCACCATTATTAGTGCTATATAATAACTAAATTTATCAGTAATTTAGACTTTCTCAAAAATTATTATGTTGTGATTATGCTATGAAAAAAAAAAGATGCATTTTCAAAAGAAATAAAAATAATGTTTGGTAATTATGTTGAAAAGCTAATGTGAATGTATTTAATATTTAATAATGGATATGCTATAATCATTTTTACTTTTTGTACTATCAAAGATTTCCAAAAAAAAAAAAAAGTTCAATCAAACGAAAAAACGAAGTTTATTTCAAATTTTGTTTAATTGATGTAAATCTTTTTGAAATTAACTAAACATCAAGTTTAATATATTATTAATTGTCAGGTTTATATGTATTACATATATAATAAAATGAAGATAATAATAAATAGGTTTCATTGACAATGATTAAGAGCACTATGGGCATTTTTGAAGTTGTTGATTTAGGCCTTAGGATGGACACACTTGGCCAAATAATTAAATTTCACTAGACAAACTATATCTTTGTTCCTAAATATAATCGTCGAATTAACATTTGTTTTTGTTAAAAATTTTCAAAGAAATAACAGTGGTTATAATCGTCCCTAAATTTGCTTTTTTGGCGGTTATTTGAGGTGCTTATGCAGCGGTTTCTAAAACTGTTGCCAATACAGTTGCAACGATTTATATAGCAACGATTTGAAGAATTGTTGTTAAATTTATTTTTGTAGTGTTGGTATATTTTGGCTTTACAGTTAACAGTGTCAAACGCACAAGCTTAGACCAGCCTATCCTAAGTCAAAAATAAATAAGTCTACCTGCAAAGCACTATTCTTAATTTATATTTAAATAATATAATTTAAAATTTTTATTAGTAAAAAAATTGAATAATATTTTTTAAAATACATTATATATATATATAAAACATTACTTCTTTAATATTTTTAAATTACTAATAACTTTAAATTTTCATTTTTTAAATTAACTTTATTATATTTAAATTTCAAAATTCTATAGTTATTTTTAAAAAATTACAAAATTTTTCATATCTAAATTTACTATATTTATTGAACATAATGTTATGAAATATAAAAATGTGATCAAATAGAATTATTTATACTAAATAATATATTTAAAAAAATTTTAAAAAGGGGACATAATGACCTGGGTTAACCCACAGGCTATTTTGACACTACTATCTACAATTGGATTACATGGAACCAAAATTTCTTATGTTGTAGTATAGATAGACCCATAGTTATGTTGTTTATGTCAGGTATTGATTTTTAAATTATGTACCTTTCTCTTATAAGTTTCAGATTTGTAATATATTTGACAATATTTAGACTTATTCTATCTTATGTAATTTTGACTTTATGTCATCCTAATGGAATTCATATCCATTTGTTTAAAAAAAAAAAAAAGATTCCTCTTCCATGGAATGAGATGCAAAATATCAGTTTACCCTCTTCGTTTCCGCTTTATCCGTATGATGTCCAAACTTCATCATCTCATCTGCCACCTCTCTCTCTCTCTCTCTCTTACATTTGATTTTCAAGGACTAAATCAATAAAATTATAATCATTTAGGGACAATCAATAAAATAGTATAAAATGTTTTACTGAGAAACAATATGATTTTGTGCTGAATAATCCATTTGTTTTTTTTTTTTTCGTTCCTGTAAAAAATCTATTTGTTTCGTCTTTTTTTTTTTTGGTTCAGTAATAATATGTTTCTTTGGTGTGTGAAATAACCCTATTGATTGTAGATAGAGCCGCTCGAGAACCATCTGAAAGCCCAAACCCAAAATAGCGATCCACTATAGTAGACTACACCACAGGGTCGATGGGCCATTAGGCTCAACTCTGGACACTGAAGAACCCACTTACTGGTCAGCCTAGCAACACCACGCCAGCGGGAGCAACTTGCAGGCAAAGATTCGAAATTTACAGACCCCAGAATTCTATCCGCAATCACAACAATTACAGACATCACTCCAAAACTCTAGCACGGAATTGCAGGCAATGAGATGTCCTCCGACCATGAATTCGACCCCGACCCTACGCTTCAACCTATCGAGCAACGCCTGGCTTCGGCCACATTGAACTCGTCCGACGGCGAACCGCAGCCTCGCCAAGAAGTGAACGACGAAGACGTCCCTCTATCTGTTATTCAGAGCAATCAAAACTCGGTTCAGGAGCAAGTGGATGAGTTTGGAGAGGCTCGGGACTCTTCTGAACGCGGGGTTGGGCTCGATATGGATGGCCCTTCCTGCCCCAGCAGTAGTGGCTGTGTCGGTGAAAGGGGCAGCACTATTGCAACTAGCGCGTCGGCAATGCACGAGGTCGTTCAATGTGAAATACAGGAGATAAGGATTGATGATACCGTCAATAGAATCTCTGATTCCCGGACGTCGTGGCTTCCTGGCAAACGGCATGGAGATGAGGTATATATTCAACATGCATGTTCTCTGTAAGAACAGTTTTTCTGGCATTTACAGGTAGGTTCGATGGAGGGCTTTTTTTTTTTTTTTGGTGGGAGGGAGTATTCGCTGGACTTCCTGACTACATTGTGTAACCATCGCTGTCGTTCTGTCTGATAATTTAAATACTCATAATATCATTTACTTTATTCATCCATACCTCTATTTTGCAACAATGGCTGGCCACCGATGAAAACCTCTTCCGGATACATATGTTAGTACTTTTTTTTTTTTGGCAAATGGAAATGGATGCAACATTTCAGGGAATTCATCATCTAGTTTTTATTTTGACTATTGAGCACATGCAAATGGATATTTGGATTTTTTAATGTAACTATTTAAAATTTTGACGTCAAAAAAAATAAGGAAGGAACAAATTTATAATATTGTGCACATTCTATATATCTATTTGGTAGCTGCCTGTTCATGTCTAATTGTGCCGTAAATTTCATTCATGAGGAAGATGGAATGCATTTCTTAGCTACTTGACTCTTTTCAGGGTGTAGGGTTTTATTTTATGTGCTACTTTATCAAATTTATACATTCATCTACCTTTACTATTGCTGTGATGATCTACATTTTAAAGTTATTAAATAATTATAAGACTCTGTTTGCAAAAGAAGCAATAGTATGAGAACAAAATTCCCGCTTTGTTAAGAACTTTTATACATTCCATCGATTTCTTTAGCCTGATTGCATGAAATATGCTAACAATAGGTAGGGAAAGAGAGTTGTTTCTAGTATAGATTTAGCATTGAGATAAATGTCAACGTGTAGCTGTATCCATCAAAACAAATTTTGTGACAGAAGATACAGAATGGGCCAACTTAATTCAGCTAAGCTTTAAGTTACTGTATGAACATAAATAAGAACTATTTTGTTTTAAAGAATTGATTACTGGTCAACAGTGCTAGGTAATATGAATGGAGTATACAGCAATTCTGGTTAAGTACTTTAGCTTTACTGATGCACACATTTATTTTCATTTTCATGCCTTTTTAGCAGCACAGTCTCTACGTAATGTCATGTTCTGTTTGATTAATCAACAAAGTGCAGGATGATGCTTCCATATCATGGAGGAAAAGGAAGAAGCATTGTATTATTCTGAGTCATTCTGGTAAACCAATATATTCAAGGTTAGTGTTTGGTGACTCCTCAGACAAACCTCCCTCAATTGCAACACATCTCTTTTTTCGAGGATTGCATCCTTGAAGTTCATGCCCCAGTCCTATATATATCTTGTTACACATCTTTTATTGCCTTCCAGATATGGAGATGAACACAAACTTGCAGGGTTTTCAGCAACTTTGCAAGCCATCATTTCCTTTATAGAGAGTGGGTATATGGCTGACTCTGATCTAGTTAATTATAAACTGATGATTTATAATCATGACAATTTGCCTATTTCATGTTTGATGTCTTGACTCTAGATTGAATATAACTTACAAGGGATTTATTGTTTTTGTTTTTTGACATTTGTGATCTGTTTCAGAGGTGACTGTATCAAAGCTGTGAGGGCTGGAAAGCATCAGGTCTGAATTTGATTATGTAAATATCTTTTCAGAGTTTTTGTTTTCAAATATAGTTTCATTTTAGCAATACTTCCTTGAATGCTAGTTCTTAGAGCCCTCAAAATTATTGTTATTTCTTTATCATATTTTAGCTTATCTTTAAAGCTTAAATGACACTTATAGCTCCGCTTCTTTGTTTTTGGGTTGGTAAGCACCTCATCTTATGCAAGTAGTGCATGGATAATGAGGTTTTTATTTGTTAAGCCTTGATGGAGTAATACAACAATTCGATGCTGTGATGTCTTAGTTTTGGTGCAGGTCGTTTTCCTTGTGAAAGGAACAATTTACTTAGTTTGCATCAGCCGCACAGAAGAACCATATGAGTCATTGAGGGGGCAGTTGGAGCTTATTTATGATCAGGTATAAGTGAGTTTCACTCACATATATATATATATATATATATATAAATTGATTTGCTTGCTTCACTTGGGCTGCCTCTTCTTCTGTGCCTCTTGATTTACTATTGCACCTCTCTCTGTTAATCAAATGGGAAAATATAGTTCTGATGTCTTTACCTGCTTCCCTGAACCGGATTGCTGAGGTGGTTCAATAAGTACAATTTCGTTCCTGGACCACAAAGGAGACAGTTATATGATACAGCCCTATTATTGACACATGCAGATGCTTGTTATATTAACAAAGTCAGTAGCCAGATGTTTCGAGAAGAATCCAAAGTTTGATATATCACCCTTGCTAGGAGGGACACACATTGTCTTCTCTTCTCTAATCCACTCTTTCAGTTGGTTTGTATCGCTGCTCTGATCATTCAAATTTTATTGAACAATTACTTAAATATTTTTTTTCTTTGGCTTGGCATGTTTTAGATGCTTTTTTCTGTCATCTCTATGTATTTCTTTGGTGAACAGGGAAATAGAGGTTGTTTCTTTAGCATCCCTAGTTTCTCATATCTTATTTTAGATCTCAGTAGTAAATATTTTTATTTCTCTTATCATATCAGGAATCCAGCTACTTTTCTTCATGCCTATACATGTCTTCCTCTTGCATATGCAACAAGGCAAGCTGCGGGTGCTGTCTTGCAAGATGTTGCTGATTCAGGCATTTTGTTTGCAATGCTAATGTGCAGGCACAAGGTTCACCCTCTACTTAATTTCCCATATAGTTATATACTGCCAAAAATTCACAAATTGAAGGTTGAATGCAGGTAGTCAGTCTTGTTGGTGCTCAGAAAGTTTCTCTTCATCCAGATGATATGCTGCTGTTGGTTAACTTGGTTATGTCATCAGAATCCTTTAGGCAAGTGAAACTGGCAAGATTTTATCATTCAGATAGCATCTTACAGATGGTTTGATGGTATAATATGCTCACTTATTAGAGATTCAGCTGTTTGTTCATTTTGCAAATGACGTTATACTTGTTCTGCTGTCTTTGTAGAATGTATAAAATCATTGAAATTCAAAGTATGTTTACATTTAGATTGTAGAATCCTTTTCTATATATCAGCAGTTCAGATATTCAAAATTTTAAATTACATTCTACTGTACAAAGACCAGCTGTTTAGGTGGCATGGCAAACACATTACGGTTCACAGCTTCATTTTGATTTACTCTATCTTTGGGTAATGTTAGGTTTTATTCAATTCCCATCTATATTGAACATACCAACAGTGAAACAGCTTACATATTGTGTGGTTGCAAGTTGCATAGACTTTTGGATTTTTTTTGCTTTATATTACTTCCAGGAACTCTTACTCTCTCTATCTTGGGATCTATGCAGGACATCGGAATCATTTTCTCCTGTTTGCTTGCCAAGATATAATCCATTGGCTTTTTTGTATGCATATATCCATTACTTTGATGTGAGTGATATTTGAATGCAGAGACGAATGGCAGATTTTTATCATATATTTCTTACTATCACATGAATAAGAATGTTTGTGTATTTGTTGCAGGATGACACATATTTGATGTTACTAACTGATAGGTCAGATGCCTTTTGTCATCTTAAGGATTGCAGGTAAATCATGTTTAAATAATCTGGCCACAGCTAATGTTTGAGCTAGGGTGTACGGGACTATAATGATGAAAGCATATTGGAGAGTTTAATTTTTCATAAAATGCATTAATCTTTTCCAAAAAATATAAGGAAGAAAAGTAAGGAAAGAATGTAATGATACATAACAAGAGTTCTTGGATCTCTATGTAGCAATTCTTCTCTTGCGTGGTTCAGAAATTTGCCTGCAAATTTTTAGGATTCGTATCGAAATGGTCCTTCTGAAGTCAAATGTCCTTAGTGAAGTTCGGAGATCCTTACTAGATGGTGGAATGCACATTGAGAATCTCCCTGTGGATCCATTACCCCGATTTGGATCATATCCTCATTTGGGGCAGCGCAAACTTTCAACAGATTCCCTTGACAGATTGAAGGAACCTTATTTAGGAATTGCCGGTCCTGGTGGGTTATGTCATTTCATTTATCGCAGTATATATTTGGATCAATATGTATCTTCAGAGTTCTCATCAGTAATTAGCACTCCTCAGCAGCAGAAAAGGTTGTTATGCCTTTCAATGCTATTGCCTTTTTTTTTCGGAATGCTTTTTTTTTTTTTTCCTGTTATAAGCATAACCAGCCTCCATTGCTGCAGACTTTATAGAGCTTACCAGAAACTTTTTGTCTCCATGCATGATAAAGGAATTGGACCACACAAAACACAATTTAGAAGAGATGAAAACTATGGTATATATATATATATATATATTGCAGTTTGTACTTATGAGCTGATGCAGCAAAACCTCAATATATTTAATATGAGGGTAATAGGCCACATATTTAATATTTTGGGCTTGTGGCTATTTATTCTCAATTTGTGTATCGAACACCCTGATTAAGTTAATAGGAATATTTTTATGTGGCAGTTCTTCTATGTTGGGTCACACGAGATTTTGAACTTTATGCTGCCTTTGATCCCCTTGCCGACAAGGTAAAAATCTCTTGATTATTTATCTTATATTCTTATATCAACAATGTGAGTGTCCTATGTTATCTATCAGTACTTGGGGTATAGTTTGATAACTTTGACGGAAGATCTGATATAAGACTATTACAGGTTTGAAATATAGTATTGTGTACTCTTTGCATGTAAAATGATGTCCCTCTAAGCTCTATTACTTGTCAAGATCCAATCACTATTAAAAAAAATATAGAAAATAAAATTGCTTCATGTCCAGTTGTACTAAAGGAAGAGGAAGAGGAAGAGGCAACGTATGGTCTAAAATTTACGATTTCTTCTATTCTTGTGACACTCATGTTTGATGAACTCTGATAGTATTACGCAATGAACATATGCAGGCTTTGGCTATAAAGATTTGCAACCGCGTTTGTCAATGGGTAGAAGATGTCGAAAATGAAATATTTTTGCTAGGAGCTGGCCCACTTTCATGGTGATTTTGTAGTGTGTACTGTATCCATGTGCTATACGCTATAAATTTTATTCAGTAAATTTTCCAAGGGATCCATTCTTTCTTCTCTCTCTCTCTCTCTAATTTGTTAGAGTTCGGCTCTTCTGCTTGGCTTGGCCAGCATTTTGTTTGACCAAACAAGACTGTCTGATCGAGAATGACAAGTGTGACCATATGGAGTCACTTGATTAGACAATCCCATTTGATTAAGTAGCGTGTTGACCAAACAGAAAATTCACAAGCAATTTGTTATGAGAAGAAAACCTTGATGTAAATGATTATATTTGCCAGTACGTTAGTTTTAAGTTTGTTCATAGGCATCAATTTGTCAAGTTTGAAATGTTGCGAAATAGAGCTGTCCAAGTCATAACTTGTGGGTTGATTTGTTTCACAGGATATATCATATACCTAAGCGAAACAAGTCGTGCAAAGTGAATATTGTATTATTTTAAAAAATTTCTGTAATTGAGATTGGGGCATTTATTTTGATTGCCTCTTGGAGGGTAAGGTAATCAACCCAGAGTATGAATTCGTGGTCAAACTTTGACCAAGCTAAGTTGGTCATTTCTTCAGTAAAGCCAATCATAAGTGGAACTTTTGATTTAATTCTTACCAGCTTTTTAAAACATTTAAATGCAAACAATTGGAGACAGAAACCTGTAACGACATCTAAGGCTCCATTTATTGTCTGTGTCATGAACGATGAAAAGGTGTCGGGGATGGAGAAAAGCCAATGGATCACTGTTTTGTTTTTAAGTAGGTTGGTTTATTTATCTAATGTTTTAGATTTTAAAATATTAATTTTATTTTATTTTAAAAAATAATTATAAAATTTGAGTCATTAATTTTATAATCAACGATATAAATAAATCAAGTATCTTGTTTATTTTTTACAATCAATCAAGAAATTTACTTTCATATGAAAAATGGTATGTTTAGTGCACAATGAAGGAAAAAAAATTAAGTATTTTATTAAAATATTCTAATTTTTTTAAAAAATAAAAGTTTAGTATTTTTTAAAAAGATAATTATAGTAATTTGTGGGTATTTTTCTTATTACATCACCACCAGTTATGTCATCCCATTACATTGAATCAAACATGCCCAAATAAGATTTTTTTTTAAAAAAGAAAATTGCCGTATGCGGCTTTCATTCATGCTCACTGTGGTTTAGGTGGGGATGGCTCCAATTCCAAATTTTCAAACTTAATGGTGGCAGTTTCGTCAATTTGGGAGTCAAAGTTCACCGATTTCAGACATTAAGAAAGGTTTGTTGCTCACTTAATACACCGCCATGATGGTGCTTTTATTGACTATTCAAATGACAATAATACCCCTAGCATTCGTCACCACCTCCACCACATCCACGCACAATCATATCGCTAAATCAAATCACGTGACCTTTTTATCCATACGGTTCTTCGGTTAAGTGGCTCTTCCATTACTGAGGCCATTATGAAAAAGTAAAGAGCAAACACCCTCCTCCACTGTTTTACAATAATCACATTTCTCCCTGCTCCACTACTTCTCATTTCATTTTACAATTCCGATCAAATTTTAAAATATAGTAATAATTAAATTTTTTTAATAATATAAAGCATGCATTCATGAATAATGTTCTCAAATATGAGACCAAGTATAAAAAGCTTTCACGAATTGCATGGTGCTTATTTGGAAATATGTTGAATGAGTTCAAAACCTAAGTTTATGTTCTCAAATTAGATTTTGCAACTTAAATTTTTTGATTGGATACCAGGTGGATGAAAAAAGAAATATTATTTTTCTATTCAAACCTATATTTGTCTTGAAACTATTTTGACTTATTTTTATGTTCACTAAACATTAGTTTGCATTCATCTAAAACTTTTCGCTCTTTTTTTCTCCCTTAGGAGAGGGGAGGACGGTGGCAGAGCCACGGTAACTAACTCTAAATTTTAAAATTTTACATATAAAATTTTTATTTTTTATTTTGACTCTCAAAAATTTTTAAACCTCATAATTCTTCTCTTCTTTCATCAGTTGATCCCAATACACTTCCCAACCAAGACTCTTCTAGTCGTCCCCATCAACTCTCCATCTTTCTCTTAAGTTCGTCCGCCATCAAGCTTTAGAGTTTTTGTACATAGATTTAATTCTATCAAATTGATTGATTAATTATGTAATTAGGATCAAGAATAACATATTTGTGAAATCAATTTCATAATTTTTTTTTATGATGATTAATTTCTCATTTCATTATTAAGGACCTCTTTGTAAAAACTTAAAATTTGGAGTTTTTATACATAGGTCTAATTCTATCAAATTGGTTGATTGATTGTGCAATTAAGATTTAGAAGAAGAAAGACGTTTTGTAATGGAATGATTTTTTAAGAGAAAATTACCATTAAATGAACAACAAATTGAAATTAATTTAAAAGAATTATTATTAAATCTTAAAAAGCGAATGAAAATTTTATTCCCTGACTGACGAGTCCTAGATATGCCGCTACGGGAGGAGAAAGCAAAAAACTGAAAAAAGAGAATGAGACTTCACTTTTATGTTTGCCTTTCATTTTAGTCCTTGACTATTTACTTTTTTATGCTTAGTTAAATTTAAAATTCTCATTTTAGTCCTCAAGTTCAACTGAAAATTAAATAATTAGATGATGCACTCCTATTGAAAAGGTAGTGTTTGTATTTTTTAAATAAAATATTAATATCAATAATTAAAAAAATTGTACATTTTGAAATGAATGAAATTATACAATAAAAATGTAATACCCAAGAAAAATAAAATATAAATATTTGTTTACAAACTATGGTTACTATACTAGTATACGGTACTGTTTACATGTATAATACTATTTACGTATACGATACTGTTCATTTATACAATCGAAATGTCAAGTACTAGATGTGGTTTGGTCATAAGAGAAAACTAGAAAGAAGTTTGTAGGAGAAAATGACGTTTTATGTGTAAAAATACGCTCAGGGACTAAATTGAAAGAACTGATTTGAAAAGAAACTTAAAGGTTTAAGGTGAAATGATAGTTTTCCCCTTAAGTTTTCAATAGTAAAGCCACCTGTCACTTTTCCGAAATTGCACAGTAACCATAAATGATTAACGTGAATTATTTTATTAGAAATGTCATTTTCATGAATAGTAAATTGAATATTTTATTAGTGCATAGTATCAAATAGTACCCTTGACTTTTGCTATAAATAGGCCCTTCCATTTCACTTATAAACTCACACCTTCAACTTCTCTTCTTCTCTCCTTAAGTTTCTCTTACTCCAAAGCTAGACCTCTGAGATTTTGGGCCTTTCCTTTTTAGCTTAGGTAAGGATACTATGCCCTTTCTATGTCTTTCAAATTTTAGAAGTTAATTTCTTAAGTATGCTCTGTGGTTGCAGTTTTGGCCGATCTTCCACATCAGAAAAACTGTCCTTAGCTGTTTATATGTTATTTTGATTCTCTGATTACCGAAATAGAATGTAAACTGTGAAGAATACATGTCTAGGAAAGTTCTGGCTAAGGAAAGACCTGGTTTTTAAGTGTGTCCAGTGTGACCCTCCACTCTTTCCTGGGAACTTACCTGGTGTACTCTTTTACAGATTGTATTCTCTATTTCTGGTATGAATAGTGACCGTACGTATGAATAGTAACCGTACGTATGAATAGTGACCGTATGAATAGTAACCGTATATATGAACAGTAACCGTACATATGAACAGTATCTGTACGAAAATAATCCTGACGTATTTTCTCTAATCTTTCATGAAAATCTCCGTAGCGGAACACTGAAATTCACCTGCGTACTCTTGTCCGTAACGATTTAGAGAAGTGATACTCGTACGGAATCCAGGTGAGTGAAACGACCCTGTTTTAATAGAGTTTTAGCATTACTGGTGATAAAAAGTATGTCGTAGGACACTCCCAAGATTCATAGGGGGAAATTGGATTCAGAATGACGAATCTAAATGAGATAATTAATCCATAAGTATGGATAAAATGAAATAAGTATCTTATGATGATGTGAAGTTTGAATGTTTTCAAAAATGGATTAATTGTTATCTTGATATGTGGTTTATAAATCCATAATATAGTAATATACTATACCTGTTATATGGATGAATATTATATTGAGCTTCTGATTATGATATGAAATGCTATTGATTGTGATTGAGCGGGACAGTACCCCCTCTCACGACAAGGCGGAAAACCCGGTTGACAGGGTGTCTTGACCAATGAGTGTGGAGACAACGATTCCCTCAGTAGGGATATAGCCCGGATTGGTGATAAATCCGTGAGGCGCCCTAGCTAAGAGGATGAGGTTGTGCGTCATGGCGGAAATATACATAATTGGTGAGCCGGCCTGTGTGCGCTCTCCGGGATATATTGCCATTGACGAGTACTAGTAACGTTTGTTGAATTGGATGAATTTTTATCTTGTATGTAAGAGGATGATGTTGTGCGTCATGGCGGAAATATACATAATTGGTGAGCCGGCCTGTGTGCGCTCTCCGGGATATATTGCCATTGACGAGTACTAGTAACGTTTGTTGAATTGGATAAATTTTTATCTTCTGTCTATTGGTTGAGTATGAGCCTTTGGATATGCTTGCATGACTGGTAATGTATTTGAATTTTATTAATGCGAGGCCGATTCGCTCATTGAGTTTAAAAGCTCACATTGTTTGTACAACCTTTTTGTTCAGATCAGGTTGCCATCGAAGAATATCTGCTAGAGGAGTAGATCACTTTGGACCTTCCCGTTGTCGGGTAGACCTCTCTTCTGTTATAGATTATGTTGCTCTGTAATCGTCTAGGACATCTAGTTCAGGGGTTCGACATTTGGCTTGTATGTCAGTATAATAATGTATTTTAAATTGATAATCTATGATTTTCAGATAAGAAAATTTGATATATTTATCGGAAGGCTTACAGTGATGAGAGATTCATCATTGGGCCGGTCATGTGCCCAGAAAGCGGGTCGTGACAAAGTTGGTATCAGAGCAATGGTTGTTAGGTCTCCTAGTGATTACAGAGCAAGGTAACCTTAGTAGGACCTCCTCTATCGTTGTGAACCCGGGCACAACTATAGAGAGACGGCTCTACTGAAGGTCCTGTAGGATGTTTTCATTTCCTTTCCCTCCGAGACTTATCTCTTCTTAGGAAGTATGTTCTCAGTTTTAGTTTTAGACAGATGTGGCTACACTTTTGAACTTAGTCAAGGAAAAGTTGTTATTTGTTTTGATTCCGTTGCTGTCGGATCAAATTTTTATATGGTGGATTTTATAAGCTGAATTCATGATTGAATTTGTGTAGCTATATTATTTTAGGGTACCAGCAAATAAAAGAAACCACTCGCATTAAAAACAAAAAAAAACTGAAGGATTACATTGCAAAAAAGAAGAAGTTTACTCATGCATGAGTAATCTAAAAGCGAGGTGGTCTCGGATTAGGAGGGTTGTATTGTATCATCACCCCTCGACCATTCCTTGGAGCAAGGGACATAGCAATGTCGCGGAGGGTAGTGTAAATCCCATTCATACAATCAACACTTCTTTGTTGTTGATTGCAGAAGCACTGGGTAGACCAATAGAAGAACCTGTCTATTCTTGAAGTCATTTCTGCATGATTGCGTTTAGTTAACTTCTCCAGGTCTCCTATCATCTTTTTCAGATTTTTCACCTCCTGCTCTAGACAGGCGATTTTGTCCTCCGAGGTATGGCCCGTGCTAGTCTCCTCAGCTTCCTCGATCTTCTTCATTTTCTTCTCCTTCTGTTTCTCTGGAGACCCCTCAAAAGGTCTTTTGCCCTTGTCTTTGCCCAGACTTAAGTTTAAGTCGAGCTCTTCTTCCTTAGCCTCTACTGTGAGATCAATGTACTTCCTTGAGGCCATGATTTGGAAAAATTTAGAAATTTTTGTAAGAGTATGAGGCGAGAGGAATACTGGGGGATTGTAGGCTCGGAGATTATTACTCTTTGTGGTGTGGTAACTGAGAACGCTGGGATGATTTTTATAGAGAAAAATTAGGACTTAGAGACAAAGAAGATATCTTTTCACCGCACCCCTACACGATCAACCTATGGATTTCTGCAAGCTGGAAGCCAGAAGTCTAGGGTAGCGTGCACACCAACAATGCGTCGCATTAATGCCAAAACCACGAAAGTCAGTATTCGGTGGATTTGCGGCCGATTTTACTCGGTTTTCCCATTTCTCCCGTTGGCATTTTCCGAAATTCAAAGAAGTTGATAACATAGCCATCAAAGATTGCCTTGGATGCTTTTATGATGAACTGAAATACATTTCTTCGTTTTATTGTGTTGTTCTTAAGAGCTTTCAGTTGAGTATAATATACATAATTGATTGAATCATGTTGTAATTACATTTATGTATGTTATTCATGCATAATGAGTGAAGGCTACGATCAAGGAGAATATGTGATGATCCTACATATACTCATAGAGATGTGAAATCAAAATGACTTGGATAGAATGAAATGTGTAGATGATGATATATCTTCATGGTTACACATACTTACATATAATGCTCTCATGGGCAAATGAAAGGCAGTGATTTCCTTACATCATGATAATGCTTAAGGCATGCGACCGTAAGCAGTTAACTTTGTTTTAAAATATATATATTTACATATATATTATGTGTAAGTCTAGAGTAAAGACACCGATTAGAATCTAAGATACGGCCAATATGAGGCGACCTAATCATAGAGGGATATCGTGATATAGGATTACAGAATAAAACAAGTTTAGAGGGAGAAAATCTCAGACTAAAGAGCGTAGTTAGTCAGAACTTTGCGAAAGGTCAAGATTAGCCGAAATTTTTTTTTGAGGAAATCTTTGACTTATGTTAATTGTATTAAATTATATTTACTATTTACTTGCATGTCCGACATTAATTGCTGGCATTGCGACGTATGTGATCTGTAAACCTTATAGCAAGCGGCGTGTAGGTTGTGGTGGCTTTAGCTCCAGGGGCTTCGGGTTGTCTATAAATCTTGTATGCCCGTTACCCTACTCATCGCACCAAGCAAACCTACTTCTTTCATTACATACCTATTTCTCAATCTCCATTCCTTTCTCATTCGAAGTTATTTCTGAGATCCCTAGAGCAATGGCCGATAATAAGTCTTTCAACTTGAATTTTGAGACTGGCAATGTAGAGCTTGATTTAAATCTAAGTCTCGGAAACAACAAAGGGAAGAGACCTGTAGACAGGTCACCAGAAATTAAGAAGAGAAAGAGGGATGTAATAGAGTTGGAGGAGGACAGTACTGCAACATCCTCAGAAAATAAGCTTGCATTCCTGGAACGTAAGATAGAGAGCCTGGAATACAAGATAGAGGACCAGAAGCGACTAATAAGTCGTCTCTTTGAAAACCAAGAGAAACTGATAAACCGTCGTTTCAGGGAACTGGCTAATCGAGTTGATAGACATTCAATGTTTGCAACTCAAAATTTTCGTGACCAACAAGCAAGGTGTATTGACTGTATGAACGGAGTGACTTATGCTCTTCGCCAAATTTCTCAGGCGCTTCCTCCAGAAACTCTTTCTAGGCTGCAACGATTAGCTTCCTCCTTAAGGTCTGAAGCACCTTCCTCTTCTAGACCTGGAGCACCTTTTACATTTCAAAAGCCTCCTCGTCCTTAATTTATTTTTTTCTTTTGTTTGTACCTAAAGCTACATTTGGTGTAAGCTTCACGTATTAAAATTATCTATGTACTAGAAATAAAATTTAAGTTAGTATCTAGATCTTCTTTGTTGAAGTGATTCATTTTACTGAAAGAACTTGAGGAATGAGAAGATATTGGACTTGTTATATTTCATACTTGATTCTAAAGCATAGTATAGTAATATCTTTTTGACTGAGCAGAGTTACTAAAATGATATTTCATTGCACTTCTGAGCTATGGAGGAATGCTGAATAAGTATTTTATGAACCTATAGAACTATGGGTTTGCCTCAATCATTGAAGGGATGCGACTCTATATGAGTCATTGAGGTGAGAGGAATTTTCATATATATAATTATGCGTAAGAAGTATGTTATTTACTTATCATATTTTCTAGGATTGTTCTTCCTAGAGATTTATGTAATGATTTCATTTTATATAACGCCTTCAGCTGAGAGTATCGCCTTAAGGTAGAAGGATCGCCTTCGGGCAAGAGTATTGCTTATGGCCAAAATGATGCCTTCGGGTAGGGTTCTTGTATTTGTAAAAGTTATAAGCTATGTGTGTGGAAACATGTGTTCTGATATTCAATGTGAACTGGGAAGACCACGTGCCACTTTTGAGATGACACCTATTTGAGGTTTTACATAGAGACAGAGTTCGTCTCTGATTAGGTGGTTTGAGTTTAGTAAAGGTTATGAGGATGAGACACTTTATGGTACAAAAGGTTGTGGAGAAGATTAAACTGATGAGGAAGAGATTACTTGCTGTCTAGAAAAGGCAAAAGTCTTATGCAAATTATTGATAATGCGGTTTAGAGTTCACAGTCAATGGTATAATGTTCTTGTAAATCTCACCAAGGGTGTGATGAGGTTTTGGAAGAAAGAGATACAAAGAATGAGATATAGACGAAGTAATCACACTTATTTCAGTCTTGAAATGAGTTTTGAATTCGGGGGACCGAATTCTCTTAAGGGGGTGATAATGTAATACCCAAGAAAAATAAAATATAAATATTTGTTTACAAACTATGGTTACTATGCTAGTATACGGTACTGTTTACATGTATAATACTATTTACGTATACGATACTGTTTATTTATACAATCGAAATGTCAAGTACTAGATGTGGTTTGGTCATAAGAGAAAACTAGAAAGAAGTTTGTAGGAGAAAATGACGTTTTATGTGTAAAAATACGCTCAGGGACTAAATTGAAAGAACTGATTTGAAAAGAAACTTAAAGGTTTAAGGTGAAATGATAGTTTTCCCCTTAAGTTTTCAATAGTAAAGCCGCCTGTGACTTTTCCGAAATTGCACAGTAACCATAAATGATTAACGTGAATTATTTTATTAGAAATGTCATTTTCATAAATAGTAAATTGAATATTTTATTAGTGCATAGTGTCAAATAGTACCCTTGACTTTTGCTATAAATAGGCCCTTCCATTTCACTTATAAACTCACACCTTCAACTTCTCTTCTTCTCTCCTTAAGTTTCTCTTACTCCAAAGCTAGGCCTCTGAGATTTTGGGCCTTTCCTTTTTAGCTTAGGTAAGGATACTATGCCCTTTCTATGTCTTTCAAATTTTAGAAGTTAATTTCTTAAGTATGCTCTGTGGTTGCGGTTTTGGCCGATCTTCCACATCAGAAAAACTGTCCTTAGCTGTTTATATGTTATTTTGATTCTCTGATTACCGAAATAGAATGTAAACTGTGAAGAATACATGTATAGGAAAGTTCTGGCTAAGGAAAGACCTGGTTTTTAAGTGTGTCCAGTGTGACCCTCCACTCTTTCCTGGGAACTTACCTGGTGTACTCTTTTACAGATTGTATTCTCTATTTCTGGTATGAATAGTGATCGTACGTATGAATAGTGACCGTACGTATGAATAGTGACCGTATGAATAGTAACCGTATATATGAACAGTAACCGTATATATGAACAGTATCTGTACGAAAACAATCCTGACGTATTTTCTCTAATCTTTCATGAAAATCTCCGTAGCAGAACACCGAAATTCACCTGAGAACTCTTGTCTGTAATGACTTAGAGAAGCGATGTTCGTACGGAATCCAGGTGAGTGAAACGACCCCGTTTTAATAGAGTTTTAGCATTACTGGTGATAAAAAGTATGTCGTAGGACACTCCCAAGATTCATAGGGGAAAATTGGATTCAGAATGACGAATCTAAATGAGATAATTAATCCACATAAGTATGGATAAAATGAAATAAGTGTCTTATGATGATGTGAAGTTTGAATGTTTTCAAAAATGGATTAATTGTTATCTTGATATGTGGTTTATAAATCCATAATATAGTAATATACTATACCTGTTATATGGATGAATATTATATTGAGCTTCTGATTATGATATGAAATGCTATTGATTGTGATTGAGCGGGACAGTACCCCCTCTCACGACAAGGCGGAAAACCCGGTTGACAGGGTGTCTTGACCAATGAGTGTGGAGACAACGATTCCCTCAGTAGGGATATAGCCCGGATTGGTGATAAATCCGTGAGGCGCCCTAGCTAAGAGGATGAGGTTGTGCGTCATGGCGGAAATATACATAATTGGTGAGCCGGCCTGTGTGCGCTCTCCGGGATATATTGCCATTGACGAGTACTAGTAACGTTTGTTGAATTGGATGAATTTTTATCTTGTATGTAAGAGGATGATGTTGTGCGTCATGGCGGAAATATACATAATTGGTGAGCCGGCCTGTGTGCGCTCTGAAAGTAATGGTTGGAACCCAAGAGGGGGGGTGAATTGGGTTTTATAAATTTTTCACAAGAATTAATTGGAAGTTAAAATGATTTTCTGTAAAAGTACAATGCTTAGGATAATAAATACAATACAGAAAATCAATGTGCTGTTAAGATAAATAATTATAAAGATCAAGGAATTAAAGAATATATATCAATATGCACAAATTAAAGAGTAAGGGATAGAGAAAGCAAACTCGGAGATTTATACTGGTTCGACTAATCCAAGCCTACATCCAGTCCTCAAGAGACCACTTGAGTATTTCCACTATAATTGCAAGTTTAATCCGGGTACTTGCAAACCACTACAACCACGCAAATTCGATCCGGGTATTTGCGAAACCACAATAGAGAATTTATGAATCCGGGCTCCTCCTCAACCCAAAGCAAGTTCTTCCAACACCGGTACTTGCGAACCTCAATTCAGAATAATATATGTGTTGATCAAAATCAACAATACAAAGAAACTCTCTCTAAAGAGTAGATGAAAACAAATGAAGCTCTAATAACTCTAATGATAGAGAATATGCAAGATTTGGCTCAAGAATGCTTTCCTTTCTCTCAAAGATGATAGAAGAAGTTAATATCACATTGTAGGACTTTGTTCTTGCTCAAAATCGTGTATCTAAGGTCATATATATAAGATTTTACAAAACTAGCCGTTATATAGCCGTTATAGTGCAGTCCAGATTTTGAGCTTTCTTTAAAAATTCATAACTCCCTCATTTGAACTCCGTTTTAAACAAATAATATACCGTTGGAAAGCTCTTGGAGTCTAGTTTCAAATGAGCCAAGTTTTACTCAAAAATTATTTTTCTTTTAAAAGATATAATCAAAATACTGACTATAGGTCAGAACAGAATAATTTTTTATTACAGTAAAATCAACTTTCAGTTTTTCAAACTATATTTTGAATAGTCATATATTTCTCATTTGGACTCCGTTTTGAATAAATAATATACCGTTGAAAAGATCTTTGAGTCTACTATCAAATGAGATTAAGATACTTGAAAAACCGATTTTTCATTTATGAGATATGATATAAGGAGTGACCAAAGGTCAAAAAATAACTTTTGTAAAACTTCATATCTCACTAACTTTTTGTTCAAAAATGCTTGAGCCAATGTATGCAAATCTAAATCATTGAGTTGCACAAATATACTAGCCTATATAAAATATACCTAATTTAAACACATAGGCTATCTTGATGCATCCAAGCTTCCAAGACTTCAAATCTTCTAATTCTTCATTTCTTGGAGCTTCATCCTTGCATGTTGTTTTCCTTGAGTGAAGCATGATATTGCTTTTCCTTGTTCTTCAATACAATCCTCACTCTTCTTGTTTTGAACCAACCTATAAAATATATCTTACTTGCAAACCCAATGGTTAGTTTAATAGCATGATTCAATATATGCAACATACATATTAAATAACATAATCATGCTTAAGTACTTGTAGCATATATATGATAATTAATCTTTATATATATCAATGCTACTATTCAAATACATTTGTCATCATCAAAACTTATGGCATATAGCCTTAGGGTCAACAATCTCCCCCTTTTTGATGATGACAAATCACCACAGAAAAATATGTATCACAAGATAATGAATGCAATGTTATAAGCACGTATACATATTTTTCTATTGTTTCTTCTCCCCCTATTTGACATCAACAAAAAGGTGTAAGGAACACAATATATAGAAGTTAAAGCACATACCTTCATTAAGTCAGGATGTCAGAAGATGTCAATATAGTATGGGGTAAGGATACATCAAAACTTATCATTGATTTCATTGACATGTAAAAAGAAAATTTTAGAAAAATTTTTCTCATGTCAAATGAAATGATCCAAAAGATAAAACTTGAAAGAGTTTTAGGCTCCCCCTTAAACCTTGCATAATTTGAAAAAGAATAATGAATAATGAATATCCAATTTTTCAAGATATATTCTTTTTCAAAAAAAATACATTCAAGTGAGACAAAGCTCCTCCTGAATTTCATAACATTTTTCCTTTGAAAAAGATTGTCCAAATCATTATAAAGGAAATTCAGTTTTTGATTGCAAAATTTTGAAGTAAGATTTTTGAAGAAATTTCTGCAATATTTTCATTGAAAATGATTTCTGCTTGTTTATGAAGAGGCATTTTTAGTAAATAGCAGAAAAATTAAACTCTTTAAAAAAAAAAACATCATTTGCTGTCATATGATAGAAATATTTACAGCACACAGCAGAAGTATGATATATGGATTAGCAAAGCATGATATAAACAAGAATATTAATCATAATCCATAAATCGAATAATAATATTTTTCAAGATTTCTGAAAAACAATTTCTGCATATATGCATAAAATTATTTCAACATATAGCAAAAGTGATTTAAAATAACGATACTCAAATCCTTTTCTTTTCAAAACAGATAATGCTTCAATATGGTAAAGCAATTTCAGAATTGTGGAAGCAATTCAAGAGATTCACGATATTTTTCAAAAACATTTTGCTTCGAAGGAATTTAGAAACGTTTCATCTAAGGAAGCAATATATATGAATTAGTGTAATAAGATATATTCAAGCATATAGTTCATAATCCATATATGAAACATCAATATCCTTTTGTCATCAACAACAAAAGAGATCTTTAAGACCTTTTCTTTTTCAAAAAAAATATTGCTTCATATGATAAAACATATTAACATAACGGAAGCATTTTTAAAGTCCTTTTTCAAAACAAATTTGCTTCATAAAGGATAAGATAAATTTCAGCACAAAGGAAGCAATTTATATACCCATTCAAAATGAATTTATATATGTATCTTGAGGATGAGTACATGTAAAAATTTTGACAGCTCATTTTGTATGAGTGCATGTGGAATCATGAAATATTATTCTTAGCCATAGCCTTCGCTCATGATGCATGAATAGCATACACAACATATGTTCTTCGATACATATAATCACAGCATGATGTAATCATGTATGCTCTCAAGAACAACACAACAAAGCAGAATGATACGGTTCTGAATATCACCATTTTATTAATCCTTAAAATTTCTAATCAAAACAAATTAAATCAGCCGCAAATCCACCGAAAATTGACTTTCGTGGTTTTGCCATTAATGCGACGCGTTGTTGGTGTGCATGCGTACTCTAGACTTCTGGCTTCCAGCTTGCAAAATCCATAGGATGAGCGTGTAGGGGTGCGGCGAAGAGATATCTTCGTTGGCTCTAAGTCACAATTTTCTCTCTATAAAAACTGCCCCAGAGTTGTCAATTATCACACCACAAAGAGTATTCATCTCTGAGCCTACAACTTTCTGACATTCCTCTCTCTTCATACTCCAAAAAAAATTTCAAACCATGGCAGCAAGAAAGTTCATTGATCTCACAGTAGAGGCCAGGGAGGAAGAGCTCGACTTAAACTTGAGTCTAGGCAGGGACAAGGGTAAAAGGCCTTTGGAGGGATCTCAGGAGAATCGAAAGAAGAAGATGAAGATCGAAGAAGCTGAAGAGATTAGTACAGGCCATACGTCAGAAGACAAAATTGCTTGTCTGGAGCAGGAGGTGAAGAAACTCAAGAAGATGATAGAGGACCAGGAGAAGTTAGCTAAACGCAACAATGCGGCACTGACTTCAAGAATAGATAGGTTCTTCTATTGGTCTACCCAATGCTTCTGCAATCAACAACAAAGAAGTGTTGATTGTATGAATGGGATTTACACTACCCTCCGTGACATTGCTCAGTCTCTTGCTCCAAGGAATGGCCGAGGGGTGATGATACAATACGGGCCTCCTAATCCAAGACCACCTCGCCTGTAGATTGCTCATGCATGAGCAAACTTTCCCTTCTTTTTTTTTTAATTATGCAATGTAATCCTTCGGTTTTTTTTAATGCAAGTGGTTTCTTTTATTTGACGGTACAAAAAAAATAATAATAAAGAAAGATAAAATAAATCAGCTACACAAATTCAGCACAGTATATATATATATATATTGAAAAATATATATCCATTTTAAAGATGGAAAGAATTTTCTGACATGGACATATATATCATCATTTCAAAGCAAAAGCAAGTTACATACTTATCAAGATAAAACATATTATAACTTGAGTATGTAGTATAATAATTGAGGTAATATGGATTAGTAAGATATAATCAGATATAAACTATAATCCATAAACAATCGTTCATAAGCTATATTTTATACAAAGGATATGACATGTATAATGCTCAAACCATGATGAATGGTATAAAGACAATATCTTTATATACAATGATATGATCAAATATGTAAGATATTAGAGAACAATATATCATTGTAATGAAAGTATGTCAGAAAAAAAAAATTGCCAACATAGCCAATTATGATCAGGGAGTATCACTCAATTAAATATTAAAGTGGTAAAGAATAGAGATACTCATCAATTTTGGCAAACTCTTATTGCTTTTTGAAGTTCCTCCTCAAGATTTTGATATTCTTGTTTTGCTCATTGCTCTTCTTTTGATTCTATCTTCTTGCAATTTTAATGAACTTAATTGATTGATTATTTGCAAGATCCTCTTGAAAACAATCTCTAATAAGATCACTGTCAAGCATTGGTCGATCATTACGAATGAGCTTAGAGGATAGATTTGAGGACTAACTCCTGCAAAACACTTTTGGTGGAGCACTTTGATGTTCAAATAAATCTCGAGCACTAGGAGCAACATTATGTTCAAGATATGTCATATTAATAAAAGTGCTATGCTTCCATGAAATGCAATTTTGCAATAAATTTGATTTCATTGAAAATATTTAAATAAGATTACAGCAAGGATAAATACTATGGGTAGGAGTAATCTTATTGTTGTGAAGACAAGAAAAATGTGCGTGTAATGGAAGCAAGTTTTCATGATGCGGTAAAAAGGATAGTTTGAGCAAAATTTGGAAGAAAGATTTTAGCTCAAAACAAAATTTGAATCTATAAGCTGCACACCTAACAATTGTTTTCAGATATAGCATGCATGAATATCAAGGATAGATGTAAGGCATATTAGATAACAGACAAAAGCATTAGAGAGCAGTAAACATATCAGTCAAAATTCTTACAATGCATTCCAGCTTATATGTTTACTTATCCATTGCCTCCTTTTGATGCAAGAGAGTGGAGTTTGAATGATGTAGCCATTGAAAAGTCATTTCTGCTCCTTGCTTCGAGGCAAATCTACAAATTATTCATTTATCTTTGGTACCCAAATTTCTTTGGGTTTGCCTGGGTCATGAGTTCCTTTTTGAACCCATTTCATTTTTACTCTATGAACAAGATTTTTCTTATAAAAACAGGAGTAAGATTTGTGTCCTTTCAGTCCACAATAGAAACAAGTGCAAGTTGGACTATTGGACATCTTTTTAGAAACAAAGAAGTTTTTAAACTGCTTTTGGTTTGATTTCTTTTTAGAAACAATACCAACTTTGTTAATTCTTCTTTGTTTCAAAACTGAGGTATTTAAAATTTCTCTACCTTGAGAGAGTTTTGCAAGTGTGTTTTTAAGATTATCATTTTCTTTTTTCAAAAAATCACACTTGGTACAAAAGCAATTTTTGTTGGTAGAGATATTTGTTTTTAAAATCAAATTCTCTTCTTGCAAAGTTTTGTTTTGATTTTCAAAAACAAAATTCTCTTCCTTGGAAATAGAAAATTCATTTTTCAATATTTCCAACTCATTTTCAAGAGAAGAGTTTTTCTGTTTTGAAACATTTAGTTTCTTTGCAAGTATAAGAGATTCTTCATGTAAATCATCAAAGGCATCTTGTAATTCTTCAAAAGAGTAGTCAAATGAATTTACCTCATCTTTATCTCTGGCCACAAGATAAGTGTTGGCTTCTTCATTTGTATTCTGCTTATCAGAATTGCTATTTCCCCAATTGGAAGATAGGTAAGCTTTCTTTGATGATTCACCTTTTGGTTGTGGTTTCTCTTTTTCTCCTTTTTCTTCTTCGTCTGCCACCTTGGTGATTTGAGATTTTTTTGTAAGTTCAATACCAAGAGCTTGCAATTGATTAAGCACAAGTTGTATCTCATTAATGGTTTTGCAATTGTTCATTTGAGCAATTTCAAGTTCATTAATGAAACTTCTATACCTTAATTCCTCAGCAATAAGATCTTCCTCATGTGCAACTTCAAGAATTTCCCACATTTCTTTTGCAGTTGCACAGTTGGAGATTTTGAAAAATTCATCTTGACTCAATGCACAAGAAATAATCAATTTTACCTTAGCATTGAGTTGCATTAAACTTCTTTCAGTATCATTCCATTCACTCTTAAGTTTTGGAATGCATTTTCCTTGTTCTTCCTTGATAGGCATACAAGAACCATTTTCTATAACATCCCAGAGTTTATGGTCTACTGAAATTAAAAACATTTTCATTTCATACTTCCAATATTGAAAATGATTAGCATCAAAAATTGGAGGTTCTGTGAAAGAACAATTTTTAGAAATAAACCAATCACTATATCCAACCATGCTAACTCTTAGACGGTTAAGTCTTTAAACAAGAGCCAAAGCTCTGATACCAATTGAAAGTAATGGTTGGAACCCAAGAGGGGGGGTGAATTGGGTTTTATAAATTTTTCACAAGAATTAATTGGAAGTTAAAATGATTTTCTGTAAAAGTACAATGCTTAGGATAATAAATACAATACAGAAAATCAATGTGCTGTTAAGATAAATAATTATAAAGATCAAGGAATTAAAGAATATATATCAATATGCACAAATTAAAGAGTAAGGGATAGAGAAAGCAAACTCGGAGATTTATACTGGTTCGACTAATCCAAGCCTACATCCAGTCCTCAAGAGACCACTTGAGTATTTCCACTATAATTGCAAGTTTAATCCGGGTACTTGCAAACCACTACAACCACGCAAATTCGATCCGGGTATTTGCGAAACCACAATAGAGAATTTATGAATCCGGGCTCCTCCTCAACCCAAAGCAAGTTCTTCCAACACCGGTACTTGCGAACCTCAATTCAGAATAATATATGTGTTGATCAAAATCAACAATACAAAGAAACTCTCTCTAAAGAGTAGATGAAAACAAATGAAGCTCTAATAACTCTAATGATAGAGAATATGCAAGATTTGGCTCAAGAATGCTTTCCTTTCTCTCAAAGATGATAGAAGAAGTTAATATCACATTGTAGGACTTTGTTCTTGCTCAAAATCGTGTATCTAAGGTCATATATATAAGATTTTACAAAACTAGCCGTTATATAGCCGTTATAGTGCAGTCCAGATTTTGAGCTTTCTTTAAAAATTCATAACTCCCTCATTTGAACTCCGTTTTAAACAAATAATATACCGTTGGAAAGCTCTTGGAGTCTAGTTTCAAATGAGCCAAGTTTTACTCAAAAATTATTTTTCTTTTAAAAGATATAATCAAAATACTGACTATAGGTCAGAATAGAATAATTTTTTATTACAGTAAAATCAACTTTCAGTTTTTCAAACTATATTTTGAATAGTCATATATTTCTCATTTGGACTCCGTTTTGAATAAATAATATACCGTTGAAAAGATCTTTGAGTCTACTATCAAATGAGATTAAGATACTTGAAAAACCGATTTTTCATTTATGAGATATGATATAAGGAGTGACCAAAGGTCAAAAAATAACTTTTGTAAAACTTCATATCTCACTAACTTTTTGTTCAAAAATGCTTGAGCCAATGTATGCAAATCTAAATCATTGAGTTGCACAAATATACTAGCCTATATAAAATATACCTAATTTAAACACATAGGCTATCTTGATGCATCCAAGCTTCCAAGACTTCAAATCTTCTAATTCTTCATTTCTTGGAGCTTCATCCTTGCATGTTGTTTTCCTTGAGTGAAGCATGATATTGCTTTTCCTTGTTCTTCAATACAATCCTCACTCTTCTTGTTTTGAACCAACCTATAAAATATATCTTACTTGCAAACCCAATGGTTAGTTTAATAGCATGATTCAATATATGCAACATACATATTAAATAACATAATCATGCTTAAGTACTTGTAGCATATATATGATAATTAATCTTTATATATATCAATGCTACTATTCAAATACATTTGTCATCATCAAAACTTATGGCATATAGCCTTAGGGTCAACACGCTCTCCGGGATATATTGCCATTGACGAGTACTAGTAACGTTTGTTGAATTGGATAAATTTTTATCTTCTGTCTATTGGTTGAGTATGAGCCTTTGGATATGCTTGCATGACTGGTAATGTATTTGAATTTTATTAATGCGAGGCCGATTCACTCATTGAGTTTAAAAGCTCACATTGTTTGTACAACCTTTTTGTTCAGATCAGGTTGCCATCGAAGAATATCTGCTAGAGGAGTAGATCACTTTGGACCTTCCCGTTGTCAGGTAGACCTCTCTTCTGTTATAGATTATGTTGCTCTGTAATCGTCTAGGACATCTAGTTCAGGGGTTCGACATTTGGCTTGTATGTCAGTATAATAATGTATTTTAAATTGATAATCTATGATTTTCAGATAAGAAAATTTGATATATTTATCGGAAGGCTTACAGTGATGAGAGATTCATCATTGGGCCGGTCATGTGCCCAGAAAGCGGGTCGTGACAAAAAATAAATAAAATAATACAATATAAAATTTATATTCTTTCTGACGATCATATATCAAAAAAACAATTCTTCTTACCAACATTTACACGAAATCTATTTTTTAAACTTATTTTTATAATAATTTTTAAATTGACATAAATTTTGATTTATTCAAAATTAATTCTGTCCAAAAATAATTATGCCTATTTTTTTTTTCTCCAAACACACCCTTAGCCTCGTTGAAGATAAGCTTTATTTTTCAGAAGTTTCCATGCACAGATTTGCTAAGTCTTGAGGTTGTCATTCTAATCAAGAAAAAAGCCAGGTTCTGAGAACCGGACCGAACCGGTCGGTCGGACCGGAAAACCGGTGAACCGGCCATGGTTCCGGTCCGGAATAACCATTGAACCGGAGAGCTTAAAAACCGGTTGAAAACCGGACGAACCGGTCAAAACCGGCCGGGTCACGGTTCAAGTCAGTTTTTGATTTTTTTTTTTTTTCATTTTGGTCCAAATTTTGCCTTGCTTATACTTAATCTCACTCCTTTTCTCAGCAATATTCGAGCAGTTGAAACTAAGAACACCCCTAGGTAGAAGTTTTGGACCAAAAGGAAAAAAAAAAGGGTAATGATGAATTTAACATCTTAGAACAGCTATTATTGGAATCCTTTAATGAGATTGGACCTAGCGTTAGTGTTAGTGAAGATGAGAGTGACAATCTTGGTGGGGATGCTAACATACCAGGATTTGATATGAATGATTATTATATTGATCATGATCCATGATATTATATATCTTTGCTAGTTTGTTAGCTTTTATTTAATAAATTTAACTATGTGTATTTGATGATATTGTAAACTTTTACTTGATAGATGTTGTTTTATGTTGAGATATTAAGTATTTAATTGAATTTTCATATTTATATTTATGGGATATTTAATTATTTATGATTTTTTATATATGTTAATTATATATTTTAATATATTTTAATTATCACCGGTTCAACCGCGGTTCAATTGCGATCCGACCACTGACCCTTAAACCGGTACTTCAACCGGTTCAATGACCGGTCCGGTTCCCTGAACCTTGGAAAAAAGATGTGAACATATATTAATTTAAACATAGTGGACGTTGCCATGACGTGTGTTGTGCTATGTAGTCTAAACACCAGAGTATAAAAAGTTAGAAACTAGGCGAAGGCTTTTTCTGAGAATACCAAATCATGTCTGCCTCTGAGATTCGAGTGGTAGAAGAGTGAAAGCTTCCAATATGTTTTTTGTTTTGACATCGACTCAAAAACGTATTTTAATTCCGCCTTTTAGTTTTTTTTTTTAATCTACTATCAAATTGTACGTATAACATCATATGTTGAATCTAACGGAATAACTTATTCCGGTGAATTATGGTTTATTTTCGTTGAAAAAAATGTTTATATTTAATATTTAATAATATTTTAAATAAGACTGAGATCAAAAGCCTCTCTTATTCTATACAAGAACAATAAAGTATTATTTAATCGTAGTTGTTAATTGTAAAAATAGTTAGTTCACGATAAAATTTTGTTTTAAAAAATAAACTTGAAAATAACAATAAGAAATTTGAAAAGATCAAAAGATTATCTCTATTGAAAAAATATCTGTGGAAAAAAAAATCATACCATGGTTCAAGTATTTCACCACTTTTTTTAGCGAACTTTTGAGTTAGAGTTTGTAAAAAGAAAAAAACAGTATTAAAAGATTTCTTTATTTGTATAATTTGACTTAACTAACACCAAGTTAATATGTAGAACCCCCAAATTGAAAAAAGTTGGTTAGTATCACCCTGAGTTTACGTTTAAAGATGAGTCTACATTTTATTTGTACAGAATAAATTAATATTAAAAGCACTGCCATAATACAAAATTTTTGAAAATCTAAGAAAACATCACAACAATGCAAGCCCAATAATGATTGGCTGGCTGAATATTATGTCAAAAGCATTATTCTTATCTTTCAATTTTGACTATATTTTAATTATAATTTTAAATTTTATTTTATATCAATTATAACTTATTTATTTTTTTAATTAATTTTAATGATGCCCTTCAGCTTGACATTGTCAACAAAATTTAACATCAAATGCTGATATGACATTAAATCTTACACACATTAATTTTAAATTATTTATTATAGATGTGTCAGATGTCAAATGTCAACTTAAAATAAACAAAATATAATGTATTTTTCTCCTTTAAATTCAAAATATGTCTTTGAAATTAAACTTCATTTTGGTCATTTTAAGGAATATTTGACAATCTAGCACATCTAAGATAAATTATCGGCACTTACGTGAGTAAAAATTAAATGTCACATCAAAGTTTAGGATTAAATTTTTTGACATAATTGAAATTAATTACAAATATTTGGGTTATAATTAACATGAAATAGAGTTTAAAATTATAATTGAAACATGATCAAAGTTCATGGACATAAATATTATTTTTGCCAAATATTATTTCGATCTCCTAATTTCTTTTGAATTTTATGTTGTCTTTAATTTTATTTTATATTTTACTTTATTTCCTTAATCTTATTTGGTTCTAATTTAATTATTTAACTTGACCTTAAATTTTACTTTTATCTCTTAACATTATTTTGTTTAATTTAGTCATTTAATTTAAAAAATTTAGTCAATTAACTTCCGCGTATAAGATTAAATGTTACATCAATGTTTAAGATTAAATTTTTGGATATAATTGAAACTAATAAAAAATATGTGAGTTATAATTGACATGAAATATAGTTTAGAATTATAATTGAAATACATCAAAGTTCATAGGCATAAATAGTATTTTTTCCAAATATTATTTCCAACTCCTAATTTCTTTTGAATTTTATGTTGTCTTTAATTTTTATTTTATTTTAATTTGATTCTTTAATTTTATTTTATATTTTACTTTATTTCCTTAAATTTATTTGCTTCTAATTTAATTATTTAACTTGACCTTAAATTTTACTTTTATCTCTTAACATTATTTTGTTTTAATTTAGTCATTTAATTTAAAATTTTTCAAATATTTTTTTATCACAATGTTAAAATACCTATTAGTAACTCTTGATCATCTGTTAGACGCTAATGCCCAATATTTAAAAGTTAAAGTGAAGCTTACATAAACTTTGTTTATTCATTTTGATTGAACAATATTTGAAAACTCAACATTCTATTGAGTGCTAGTCTCTAGCATGGGATCCGGGTTCCTAATAGCTGTAAGTGGTAACCTTAATATTCTCAATGACATAATTTATAGAAATTGAAATGACGTAAAAGCAATAGTTAAACCAAAACAATAACATAATAATAAATAAGAAAAAGGGAAAATTGACACAACAAAAGGGACAAAATAAAGTGTAATATTGTAACTGGCACTACCCAAGTTGACAAGATGTTTTTTCTATTTTTTTTAAAGCTACATAAAATTTTATTTGTTAAGTATTTTGACGGTATAAAAAAATATTTGAATATTTTTTTAAAATAAATGAACCAAATTAAAATTTAAAATAAGTTAAGTGATTAAATTGAAATAAAATTAATTTAAAAATAAATATAAATTTGACTTAAAGTTTGAAATAATACTAAATAAAAATTAAAAAAATAACAAAAATTTAAAAAAATTAAGAAAACATCACAACCATGCAGTATTGAATCCCTTCCCGTAGGGTGGACACCAACCCAACCCAAATTACATGTTTGGGTTGGGTTAGCGACTTGGATTGAATTTATTTTTTTTTTAACCTGTCAACTTGATAAATATATAAATATTTTTTTTTTAAACTTTTTAGGGACTTAGCCACTTCAGATTTTTTGTTATACTCATTATTTATAAATAAATATTTATGTGTTATATACTTATTGAAATTTGGATTGTATAATGTTAAATTTTAAATTGAATTAATTTGTTTACAACGATATAGCTTACTGTTTACTGTTGTTTCCTTGTTGAATGATATGTAGGATCAGTGGTGGAGCCACATGCATTTGAGGGGGTGCAGCAAATTTACAAATTTCATGCAAAATTTTTTTTTTCATTTTGCCCCCTCTTTTTTTTGGAACCCCCTTAATATTTTTTTTAAACTCCTTCAGTGACTCAATTTATCTATGTTGTTTACAATCACGAGACCCCTGCTGCCAAGAGTCATGAATTTTTTTCTTTGATAATGGTTAATTTTTCATTCCATTGCTAGAGACCTATTTGTAAAAGCTTAAAATCTAAGATTTTTGTACATAGGTCTAATTCTGTCAAATTGATTGATTGATTATGTACTTAGGATCATGAGTAATATATTTATAGAGTTAATTTCATGAAATTTTTTCTTAATGATGGTTAATTTCTCATTTCATTGTTAGGGATTTATTTGTACAAGTTTGAAATTTGAGGTTTTTGTACATAGGTCTGATTCTATCAAATTGGTTGATTAATTATACAGTTATGATTATAAGTAACATATTCATGAAGTCAATTTCATGAAATTTTTTATTGATGATGGTTAATTTCTCATTCAATTATTAGAGACATCTTTATAAAAATTTGAAATTTGAAATTTTTGTACATATGTCTAATTCTATCAAATTGATTGATTGATTATGTAATTAGGATTTAGAAAAAAAAAGATTTTTTTATGA
Source organism: Biancaea sappan (assembly GCA_037074585.1). Lineage (NCBI taxonomy): Eukaryota > Viridiplantae > Streptophyta > Magnoliopsida > Fabales > Fabaceae > Biancaea > Biancaea sappan. Next base: position 21,342,668 of record CM073501.1, on the reverse strand, counting down.
TGAAATATTTTTTAAGAAGAATTTATCATTAAATGAATAACAAATTAAAATTAATTTAAAAGAATTGTCATCATATCTAAAAAAGTGAATGAAAATTTGCCCTTCGAGTGTCCTAAATATGCCAATGTGTAGGATAATGTATATCTTAGTTGATTTATTTGTCTTTTATGTGTTATGTGTCTTGTTTATGAAAAAAGAAAGAATGAAAGAAAAAAGAGAAAGAAGAAGAGAAGAAAAAAACACACCCCAACCTGACCAACTAGAATACGAGTTGAATTAGTTCGAGTGCACCTTACAAAATTTAGTAATTCATTCTTATCTAATGTGATCAAATTTAGTTGATTAGAATTAAAATTTTTTCTTAATTCGACCTGTCTATGCCCCTACCATCTGGTGCACAAAAGCCACGAGTTTTTGTACACCGTTGATTTTAGTTTTACTTTTTAAATATTTTTTAGAAAATAATCGAACGATGAGGAGAAACACAGGTCCGCTTTAACAAGCCTAATAACGTTTGATTGACTCTCAACAAAAAAGCAATAAATATGTTTCCAATATAATAATATTTCCCAAATAAAAAAGAAAAAAAGAGAGACGCCACAAACTAAACAAGTAGAAAATTAATACTCCCTCCTTCCTCGTCCTTCCTTTCAGGCTACCATTTCCTTTCCCCCCTCTCATTCTCTCTGCTACTAACGCTACCTCACTTTCTCCCTATAAACTACTCCCATTTCTGCACCATACAAACCTTCATATTCTGATCTTGCCGGAGCTGATTCTCCGGCAGCTCGACACAGAAAAAGTTCGGAGTTTTTGGGTTTGCCGCTCCGACCCGGACACCACTCGATCCGATCTGGCTCCGGCGGTCGCCATTTTCACTAGGGAATACACTCTCTCGAGGGAGAAAGTGCGGAGTTTACGGAGCGGAAATGTACAAGAACCAGCTTCAAGAGCTGGCCCAGCGCAGCTGCTTTAACCTCCCTTCCTACACGTGCATTAGGGAAGGTCCCGATCACGCGCCGAGGTTCAAGGCCACCGTTAACTTTAACGGCGAGATCTTCGAGAGCCTTCACTACTGCTCCACTCTCCGCCAAGCCGAGCACTCCGCCGCGGAGGTTGCTCTGAATTCCCTCTCCAACCGTGGCCCCTCACACTCCCTTGCTGCTAGGATTTTGGTGAGTTTTCTCGCTGTCAATGGTGGCTGTACTTTCAGTAGGGTTTTTACTTTTAATTTCGTCACTCTCATGTGCTTCCGTCTTACTCATTATTTGACTTGATAAGCGTAAAATTAGGGCGAAATTAATTGCTCTTTGCTAACATTCGCGTGGTGCTATGTGTTCCCGATGTAGTCGGAGCTCTAAAGCGTGTTATTCTAGTTAGTTTGTGTAAAGAGACTCGGTGAGAGCCTGAGAGCTTGTGTTATCCTGTGGCTGTGCCGTGATTATGACCTGCTTATGTCCTTTTTTCTTTTTCTCGGCATGGTCGGCGGTGATTTCACGGCTATGGTCTGTGACGGCTCGAAATAACGGATACGCTCCTAGTCTTCGTTGATTCTGGTGTGTAGGCAGTGGCATTTTCTAACCATATGACTACCTAAGAAGGTAGGAAAACTACTTGGTTTCATTTGTACAATCCGTTTGTTGCTCTGGTTGGTTGCTCAGAGCCCATTGGTTTGAGGAATTGGGTAACTTCATTGCTAGGTTATTCTTGGGTGCAATGGAACCACATCTTGATACATCAGTAGCAATTCTGACAAGCTCTGCTTTATTTTTACATGCGTAGAAGGATGAACTTAAGCTATCAACTTCAGTGTTTTGAAACTCCAGATGCTACCAATGGCCAGAATATAACCTTTTTATGAATAGATTGAAAATTGCTTTCACTGAGAGTGGAGACTTTGGTCTCTTGCGTGTATTCAATTCCATAATGGAATACAGAATTTTGTGACCTGTGTTAATGTACAGTGCTGTTCTTCTTTTTCCCAAAATCTTAATTCGATGTCCAGTTATTGATCTGAAAATTGAAGTCTATATTGAGCACTTGTTTTGAGGAACCAAAACCTCAAGTATCTTCTTTCTGTTTGACTGCTTTTAACAAGATGCTGCTAGAACATCTGAATTTTGTATGTTATTGAAGAAGAATCACAAGTATTACCACTGTAGAAGAAATGTTTCTCAGAAGAGAATCTGGTTTTCGCAAGTCAGCAGTAATTTCAAATGTATTTGAATCTAGATATTGATTGATTTTCCATTTGTGTAAAGCCAACTGCTTTGATCCATTGAGGGTGATGTCATGATTATACATGTTATAATCCGCACATCAATTGTAGACACTAATGCGGAGGTTCATAGGGATAGTTGCATTAAATTGTTATAGCAATTCATAAAATTACTTGCCAATAACTAAATTCAGTAAGCTGAATATAGTATCAAAGGGAATGGTATTAGTTCTTATTTGTAACCAATTATTATTACTGGCCATATTCCCACTTAATGGTCTCTGCATCTCACGACTATTGCTAACATCTTCCTGTTTGTTTTGGTTTGAAATTAATATTCAAACATTATAAGTTGGTCTAAATCCATGATCTTTCCAATTATTGCTGTTTCTAAAGGGAAGGTGGTTTTGAACCTAAGGTTACTGGTCACAATAGGATATGTTTTTCAAGAAGGGTTTGAACTTTCTACTCCCTTGTTGTGTCACTTGTGAAATGTTTGCCCGTGTCAACTTCTAATTTACTTGCTCTTATGCTCTCTCAATACCTTTTGATGTCAATTTACCTTTATGAAAGAGAAGAAGAGGAAAGATTAACCTTTCTTCAAGACTTCAACGCCCCCATTTGTCTAGAATATTCTCTGCAAGTTCATCTATATTTTATTCTTTTCTAAGCCTTTAACTTTTCCCTTCTCTTCTAAAGCAGAATGTGTGGGGACCCTTCCATGTGGTGCAGGGTTATGGGTTCTGCGTCCCACTTTTATGCTAACGCCTCTTCTTCCTGCTCAATTGTAAACTTTATGTTGTGCCTATTCTTGGAGCATATATATTCAAAATTTTTCTTTCTATTGCCTTTATATCTTTGTTACATATCCACAGTGCACAGTTCATCTTCATTGGTAGTTTCACGCCATTTAATCATTTTACTTATTATCACATGCAATTTGTCAGGATGAGACTGGAGTCTACAAGAATCTCTTACAGGAAATTGCTCAAAGGGTAGGGGCCCCATTGCCTCAGTACACAACGTACAGGTCAGGCCTAGGACATTTACCCGTTTTTACTGGGACAGTAGAATTGGCCAGAATCACATTTACCGGTGAACCTGCTAAGAATAAGAAACAAGCAGAGAAAAATGCAGCTATGGCAGCTTGGTCATCTCTAAAACAGTGTAAGTGGTTAGCTTTTGTGTATTTAAATAATTTCTTGCAGGGAACTTTATGGAACTTAGTATCAATTTGCCCTTTGAATAGAGTTATATAGCAACCTCAAACTGAACAACAATAATAAGTAGTTCCGGCTACTGCTCTGTTCCCCTAGTCCTAATCCATTTTCTTTAAGACATGGCAAGCAAACCAGGCTGGAGACTGGACATTTTATTTCACTGAACTGGGATGGTCAATAAACCATCTAAGTGAGTATATTACTATGCTAATTGGTTTTGACCTGTCCTTGTGACAATCTGAATGACTTTTTTCCATCTCCCTTGCATCTGGGTCAGTTCAACAACATGTCCCACGTTAATAATTAAATATATTCTGACACAATTTTCATTCTTGCCAGTGGCTAAAGAAACTGCTAGCTCTTCATCTGAACCAGAAAATAATGATGAACTAGAACAGATCACAATAGCACGGGCTTTACTGAACTACCGACTGAAAGAAAAGATAGCTATGTCAAATCCTAATACTCCAATTCCATTTCCGAGGAAGTTTCAGATTCAGAATCCCAGGCCAACCAATGTGCAACCTCCCCCTGTTACTACATCAAAGATTCTTCCTTTAATTTGCCCCAAGACAGCACCTCGAAGCAGGAACTTGTTGACAACATCAAATGAAATTCCTCAAAGCAGGCCTCCACTTGCAGCAGCAGCCATTGACAATTCCAAGGCACCACCACAATCTTCCTTACCAGAAAACCGAGGGACCCGTCCATTGAAGTTCCCTGCAGTAGGTGCAACACCTTATGTCCCCATTCGACAAATGAGATTGGCTTGCCGAGGTATTGCACCTCCAGTGACTATAAGGACTGCGGTACCTGTATTCTCTGCACCACCACTTCCACCACCAGCTACGGTGCACCATCAAGTGTTACGGCCCTCTCCTGTACAAGTTGCGCCTCCTGTCAATATTAGGCAGGCTGTTCCAGTATATGCTGCTCCACAAGTTCGGAAAGATGAACCTGCTCCAATCCAAAAGAAAGATCAAACAACTGTTGGTGTCCCTAGCCAGCGAGATACACTGCCAGTTAAAATTCAGGGGACAGACAGAGAGTCAAAGACTGAGAACAACCCACTAGAATCTCACACAGTGCAGTGGCTGGGGCAGTTGAAAATCTAAGTTCATTGGATTAGGCCTACAGCCATGGGAATTTTGTCATGGTTTTCTGCTGGCCTAGAGCTTGCTTTTAATCTTTTCTTATAGTACCATGCATGCATATTTCTTGGGAGCACTACAGTATACATCCATGCAATGGTCAGTATTGTGTCCATACATGTGCCCCGCCCGTACCGTATGGCTGCAATCCTGGCTATGTACTATAGTGCTTCTAAGAATTGCTTTGCCATGCCTTCCCTTCCTTGTTCCTTTCTTACCCCATTTTGTCCCTTTAAAATGCTACAGTTGGCTCAGGTTAAAATTAGCATCAATAGTGCAATCTCTGAAATTGAAGAGCGGTTTCGTATATAATTTGCTCATTGTTTTGGGTTTTATGGATTTTGGTCACATCTTATTATATAATGTCGACAAGTCAGCAAGCTTGACTATTGCTTCCTTTTTCTTTTCGAGCAGTTTTCATCCACTCTTGATGTCTTCTTGCATATTGATGTGTGTGTGTGATATATGGACATCAGTGATATTGTAGGCGAATTGTGTAAAAGGAGGATAGAGATAAGTATTGACTAATAACTATTAATGGGAATGGATTCTTCTGAAACTTCGGTGTTTGCGTAAAGCTGCCTCTCTTGGCATCATTTATATTTTTCCAGACTGTGATCCGCACCGTACTTGATGAGTTACTTAATTTCCAATGTCTTCATCCATTGGGTAACTGTGCAGTTCATAGTTTATTTATCAACTATATAAGTCTTGGGTTAGAGTCTAGAGATGCTCTAGTGCCATAAGATGGGAATAATTTCTTTTGAAGTTTGATTAAATTGTATATAATATTTTTCTGGTTTAGAAAATTATATTTGTTTTTAATTTATTCTTTGTCAATGGAGCTATCTTTTTGTATAATATATGTTCTTTCGAATATAACATTGTTTAATAGCTTTCGTTTTCATATTAAAAATAAAGTTATACTGCTATATATTAACATTATTTTAACTATTTTTATTGTTCTATTAAGAATACAATTACAGTCTTATATTGTGTAAATAAAAAATTTCTTTGATAATAAATAAATTAAAGAATAAAAATTTACAATATGTATTAAAAAAGCGAAGGATCAAATATAGCTTTTAAAAAATATTAAGTATAATTTAATCAAGCATTTAAAAATAATTATAATTTACCTTAACCATTTTTTTTAAAAAAAAAGAAGTCTAGAGAGTTTAATCTTTAAAGAGATTAAAATTTTTATTGTTGAATATTTTTAGATTTGTGTAAATTATATACATTAATTTTAAAATAATTTAATATTAATCTAATCATAAAAAAATTAAAGTTCGATACTCTTCATTTAAAAAAAAAAAAACCGTTTTGGTCGTTCAAATGTGAAGTCACATGCTCACATTAAGCAAGAACAAACACATCTTCTGCCTGTTCTGTCACTTCAATCCTGTTCCTGTCCTTTGGTTTCTAAACTTTTCCTCTATAAACAAAAATAGGCCCCCGTACAGAGTTCTAAGGAAACAAATACATTTCAAGAAATATCACTCTTTTTTTTTTTTAAAGTGAATAACAGTAATACACACCTTAACTTCCATGTTGAGACAAGCACAGTCCCAGACAGATGGTCTCTGACCTTTACTGTGGCGGAGTCTTCAATGGAGCTAAAGAAGAACTCCTGGGGAGATTGTTGGTTTCTGATTAATGTTCTTTTTGAAAAAAAGAAAAATTTGACAAATAAGAATATATGTGTACTAGATTGGGTCAAATTGTTAATTCCCTCAACTCAAACTAATTTGTTTAATGTCCTTTATTTTAAAAAGAATTGACAAATAAATAGTATTTATTAAATTGGGTCAACATGTCAATCTCTTTAATCCAAATCAATATACAAGTTTGTGTTGATGAGTCGATTTAGTTTGTATTTTTTTTTAGACTACTTCTCATCGGTGTGAGAAATAAATTTATAAATTTTTAACTCACAACTTTACCTCCTTTGTCTGTGTTATATATGTGTGTGTGTGTGTGTGTGTGTGTGTGTGTGTGTGTGTGTGTGTGTGTGTGTTTTTTTTTGTAACTTCCTTCATTTTGTATGTAGTAGAAGAATATTATATATGTGTGTGTGTGTGTTTTTAACTTCCTTCATTTTGTATGTAGTAGAAGAATATTTTTGAATAATTTATGATGGGGTGGTGAAATTGGAAGGGAAAAATTAAGTATTAGATCAATTTATGCTGTAAGATATGAAAGATGTGAAGGGGAATTTAAAATTATGTGTTAAATTTGAAATGAGTAATAATTAAAAATTTTCATCACTTTGATTTTAACAAAACTTTATTTTCGGTTTTAGGTTTTTATCATCAAGTGATTATATATGGGACGGAGATTAAAGATGTACAAAACGTCGATTTAGTTTGGTTTTGAATATGAACCAAACCTAATCAATCTAGTCGATTTACTTAAATTTAAGACTATTCGATTATAATTTCTGGAGGTTCGGTTCTATTGTTGTTGGATGGTTCGGTTCGGTTTTTGGATGGTTTTATTAGATGGTTTTTAATTTTTTATGTCAACAATTTTTTAAAAAAAATTAGAGATTTATGTGAGAAAAGAAATATTCTCACTCTTATCTATTTTTAAGAGATGCAATTCTTATTAAGTGAACGAATAAGGATTTCAAACTTATTATATAATATTTAATGTTAAACATTTTCAAACTTGTTAAATATGAGTAACTAATTTTATCTAACAATTCTTACTAAGTGAAATAACTTATTTAATTCAATTTTTTTTAGTGCTAAATTCGTAGATATTAATATAAATATTGTTTAATTTTTTAATATATATATATATATACAAATATAATATAATATATAAAATTTATTTTTTAATTACATGTGGTTTGTTCAGTTATAACTGAACCAAATTAAACCGACCAATTAAATCGAGCTAAAAATTTCACTTTTAAAAAATCGATCTAAATCTCATATTTTTGATCTTTTGAAATTTTTGTTTTGTTCGATTTAGCTTGATTCGATCCAGTTAGTTTTGGTCGATTTTTTGCCCCTAATAGAGACTATTTAGTTGTCTTATGTTCCTAGTCAACTTCATAATATTTGACCAATTTTATTTAAAAGCCTTAAAAATGACTTTTTTTAAATTTAAAAAAAAAAAAGAGAGAGGATGTTTGACTTGTAGAACCAAGGTGACTACGATTTTGGGTTTGGATTTGGTCCAAACTACTTAATAAAATTTTTTAAATTCAATCATTGATTTGTTTGGGTTGTCAAAATTTTCCAACTCAATGGAATATAATTCATACATACCTCTACAAATAAGTACACTTGAGCTGTTGGTTGATTTTCAAATATTAAATAAAGATAAATTTAATTTTTGTAATAACTAAATCAATAGTTTAAACATTGATTGAATGTAATTTAGTTATTTAAAAAAAGCCAAAATGCAAAAAAAATTAAAAAAAAAAAAGAAAACTCTTCTCTCAATTTAGACTTTAAAAGTTAACAGAATACTCTCATATACTTTCAATTTTGAGCAACAGTGTCATCATTGAGTTTATCATATAAAACCCTAACATTACTTAATCCCTCAAGTTAAAATGGGCCAAATTGAAAAAACAAAAAGTATATCCAACCTATCATTTTAATTGACAAAGCACTGGATCTTTTTGTGTCATTTTCTTTCAGATTTTTGTAACAAAAAAGTCTCTTGTGATAAAAAGTTATTTGTATTTTTCATTAATTTGATAATTTTGAACCTGCATGAATAAGTAATATAAAAAGTTTTAGTAAAAAAGTCAACAAAAAAGTTATACTATATAAAATTAAAATTATAAGGAGTTTAATTTTATAGTTAATACAGTAAATTACACAACTGAGTTCTTTGCTTTTGGGGGGAAAAAGTGTGATTCAAAATTAGCAAAAGGATGGAAAAAGCAAATCATTGTTTTTAAAACCGAATTAATCACTAAACAAATTGAAATACCGGTTAAAGATTTATTAATCAAAATCAATTTAATTATTAAATCGTTTCATTTTACTAATTTTTTCAGTTTTTGACAATTTCACCAAACCTTTTGATTCATATCTGATTCTTTGAATGGACCGAATCAATTATGTGATGCATTCAACATTTTTTCAGGCGGATCGACTTGTTCGATCAGTTTTTTAATCGGTGGAGTTCAGTAAATACATGAGACTATTCCTCCATATTATAACATGAGCACAAAAATACGCAAATGAAAAACTGGATTTTACTTTCTATGAATGGCTGTGCGTTTGGTTTTTTGTTGTATTTTTATAAATCATGATTTGAATTACATTAACGTAGTTTTTGTAATACCCAAGAAAAATAAAATATAAATATTTGTTTACAAACTACTGTTACTATTTCAGTATACGGTACTATTCACATGTATAATACTATTTACGTATATGATACTGTTCATTTATACAATCGAAATGTCAAGTACTAGATGTTGTTTGGTCATAAGAGAAAACTAGAAAGAAGTTCGTAGGAGAAACTGACGTTTTATGTGTGAAAATACCCTCAGGGACTAAAGTGAAAGGACTGATTTGAAAAGAAACTTAAAGGTTTAAGGTGAAAGGATATTTTTCCCTTTTAAGTTTCCAATAGTAATAACAGAAAAATTTTCGATCGTACGCGTGAGGTACACAGTAACTGCATTATTAGAAATGTCATTTTCATGAATAGTAAATTGAATATTTTATTAGCGCATAGTGTCAAATAGTACCCTTGACTTTTGCTATAAATAGGCCCTTCCATTTCACTTCTAAACTCACACCTTCAACTTCTCTTCTTCTCTCCTTAAGTTTCTCTTACTCCAAAGCTAGGCCTCTGAGATTTTGGGCCTTTCCTTTTCAGCTTAGGTAAGGATACTATGCCCTTTCTATGTCTTTCAAATTTTAGAAGTTATTTTCTTAAGTATGCTCTGTGGTTGCGGCCTTGGCTGATCTTCCACATCAGAAAAACTGTCCTTAGCTGTTTATATGTTATTTTGATTCTCTGATTACCGAAATAGAATGTAAACTGTGAAGAATACATGTCTAGGAAAGTTCTGGCTAAGGAAAGACCTGGTTTTTAAGTGTGTCCAGTGTGACCCTCCACTCTTTCCTGGGAACTTACCTGGTGTACTCTTTTACAGATTGTATTCTCTATTTCTGGTATGAATAGTATCCGTACGTATGAATAGTAACCGTACATATGAATAGTATCCGTACATAAAAATAATATTCATACGTATAAATAGTGATCGTATGTACGAATATTATCTGTATGTATAAATAATATCTGTACGTATGAATAGTGACCATATATATGAATAGTAACCGTACGTATGAATAATGACCGTACATATGAATAGTGACCGTACGTATGAATAGTGACCGTATGAATAGTAACTGTATATATGAACAGTATCTGTACGAAAACAATCCTGACGTATTTTCTCTAATCTTTCATGAAAATCTCCGTAGCAGAACACCGAAATTCACCTGAGAACTCTTGTCTGTAATGACTTAGAGAAGCGATGTTCGTACGGAATCCAGGTGAGTGGAACGACCCCGTTTTAATAGAATTTTAGCATTACTGGTGATAAAAAGTATGTCGTAGGACACTCCCAAGATTCATAGGGGGAAATTGGATTCAGAATGACGAATATAATGAGATAATTAATCCAGAAGTATGGATAAGAAAAAGTAAGTATCTCATGATGATGTGAAGATTGAATCTCTTGAATTGTGGTTTATAAAGCTATAATATAGTTATATACTATACCTGTTATATGGATGAATATTATATTAAGCTTCTGATTATGATATGAAATGCTATTGATTGTGATTGAGCGGGACAGTACCCCCTCTCACGGCAAGGCGGAAAACCTGGTTGACAGGGTGTCTTGACCAATGAGTGTGGAGACAACGATTCCCTCAGTAGGGATATAGCCCGGATTGGTGATAAATCCGTGAGGCGCCCTAGCTAAGAGGATGAGGTTGTGCGTCATGGCGGAAATATACATAATTGGTGAGCCGGCCTGTGTGCGCTCTCCGGGATATATTGCCATTGACGAGTACTAGTAACGTTTGTTGAATTGGATGAATTTTTATCTTGTATGTAAGAGGATGATGTTGTGCGTCATGGCGGAAATATACATAATTGGTGAGCCGGCCTGTGTGCGCTCTCTGGGATATATTGCCATTGACGAGTACTAGTAACGTTTGTTGAATTGGATAAATTTTTATCTTCTGTCTATTGGTTGAGTATGAGCCTTTGGATATGCTTGCATGACTGGTAATGTATTTGAATTTTATTAATGCGAGGCCGATTCGCTCATTGAGTTTAAAAGCTCACATTGTTTGTACAACCTTTTTGTTCAGATCAGGTTGCCATGAAGAATATCTGCTAGAGGAGTAGATCACTTTGGACCTTCCCGTTGTCGGGTAGACCTCTCTTCTGTTATAGATTATGTTGCTTTGTAATCGTCTAGGACATCTAGTTCAGGGGTTCGACATTTGGCTTGTATGTCAGTATAATAATGTATTTTAAATTGATAATCTATGATTTTCATATAAGAAAATTTGATATATTTATCGGAAGGCTTACAGTGATGAGAGATTCATCATTGTGCCGGTCATGTGCCCAGAAAATGGGTCGTGACAAAGTTGGTATCAGAGCAAAGGTTGTTAGGTCTCCTAGTGATTACAGAGCAAGGTAACCTTAGTAGGACCTCCTCTATCGTTGTGAACCCGGGCACAATTATAGAGAGACGGCTCTACTGAAGGTCCTGTAGGATGTTTCCATTTCCTTTCCCTCCGAGACTTATCTCTTCTTAGAAATTATGTTCTCAGTTTTAGTTTTAGACAGATATGGCCACACTTTTTGTACTTAGTAAAGGAAAGGTTATTACTTGTTTTGATTCCGTTGTTGTCGGATCAAATTTTTATATGGTGGATTTTATAAGCTGAATTCATGATTGAATTTGTGTAGCTATATTATTTTAGGGTACCAGCCAATAAAAGAAACCACTTGCATTAAAAACAAAAGAAAAAAAAAACTGAAGGATTACATTGCAAAAAAGAAGAAGTTTACTCATGCATGAGTAATCTAAAAGCGAGGTGGTCTTGGATTAGGAGGGTTGTATTGTATCATCACCCCTCGACCATTCCTTGGAGCAAGGGACATAGCAATGTCGCGGAGGGTAGTGTAAATCCCATTCATACAATCAACACTTCTTTGTTGTTGATTGCAGAAGCACTGGGTAGACCAATAGAAGAACCTGTCTATTCTTGAAGTCATTTCTGCATGATTGCGTTTAGTTAACTTCTCCAGGTCTCCTATCATCTTTTTCAGATTTTTCACCTCCTGCTCTAGACAGGTGATTTTGTCCTCCGAGGTATGGCCCGTGCTAGTCTCCTCAGCTTCCTCGATCTTCTTCATTTTCTTCTCCTTCTGCTTCTCTGGAGACCCCTCAAAAGGTCTTTTGCCCTTGTCTTTGCCCAGACTTAAGTTTAAGTCGAGCTCTTCTTCCTTAGCCTCTATTGTGAGATCAATGTACTTCCTTGAGGCCATGATTTGGAAAAATTTAGAAATTTTTGTAAGAGTATGAGGCGAGAGGAATACTGGGGGATTGTAGGCTCGGAGATTATTACTCTTTGTGGTGTGGTAACTGAGAACGCTGGGATGGTTTTTATAGAGAAAAATTAGGACTTAGAGACAAAGAAGATATCTTTTCACCGCACCCCTACACGATCAACCTATGGATTTCTGCAAGCTAGAAGCCAGAAGTCTAGGGTAGGCGTGCACACCAACAATGCGTCGCATTAATGCCAAAACCACGAAAGTCAGTATTCGGTGGATTTGCGGCCGATTTTACTCGGTTTTTCCATTTCTCCCGTTGGCATTTTCCGAAATTCAAAGAAGTTGATAACATAGCCATCAAAGATTGCCTTGGATGCTTTTATGATGAACTGAAATACATTTCTCCGTTTTATTGTGTTGTTCTTAATAGCCTTCAGTTGAGTATAATATACATAATTGATTGAATCATGTTGTAATTACATGTATGTATGTTATTCATGCATAATGAGTGAAGGCTACGATCAAGGAGAATATGTGATGATCCTACATATACTCATAGAGATGTGAAATCAAAATGACTTGGATAGAATAAAATGTGTAGATGATGATATATCTTCATGGTTACATATACTTACATATAATGCTCTCGTGGGCAAATGAAAGGCAGTGATTTCCTTACATCATGATAATGCTTAAGGCATGTGACCGTAAGCAGTTAACTTTGTTTTAAAATGTATATATTGATATACATATATTATGTGTAAATCCAGAATAAAGACACCGATTAGAATCTAAAATACGGCCAATATGAGGCGACCTAATCATAGAGGGACATCGTGATATAGGATTACAGAATAAAACAAGTTTAGAGGGAGAAAATCTCAGACTAAAGAGCGTAGTTAGTCAGAACTTTGCGAAAGGTCAAGATTAGCCGAAAATTTTTTTGAGGAAATCTTTGACTTATGTTAATTGCATTTACTATTTATCTGCATGTCCGACATTAATTGCTGGCATTGCGACATATGTGATCTGTAAACCTTATAGCAAGCGGCGTGTAGGTTGTGGTGGCTTTAGCTCCAGGGGCTTCGAGTTGTCTATAAATCTTGTATGCCCGTTACCCTACTCATCGCACCAAGCAAACCTACTTTTTTTCATTACATACCTATTTCTCAATCTCCATTCCTTTCTCATTCGAAGTTATTTCTGAGATCCCTAGAGCAATGGCCGATAATAAGTCTTTCAACTTGAATTTTGAGACTGGCAATGTAGAGCTTGATTTAAATCTAAGTCTCGGAAACAACAAAGGGAAGAGACCTGTAGACAGGTCACCAGAAATTAAGAAGAGAAAGAAGGATGTAATAGAGATGGAGGAGGACAGCACTGCAACATCCTCAGAAAATAAGCTTGCATTCCTGGAACGTAAGATAGAGAGCCTGGAATACAAGATAGAGGACCAGAAGCGACTAATAAGTCGTCTCTTTGAAAACCAAGAGAAACTGATAAACCGTCGTTTCGGGGAACTGGCTAATCGAGTTGATAGACATTCAATGTTTGCAACTCAAAATTTTCGTGACCAACAAGCAAGGTGTATTGACTGTATGAACGGAGTGACTTATGCTCTTCGCCAAATTTCTCAGGCGCTTCCTCCAGAAACTCTTTCTAGGCTGCAACGATTAACTTCCTCCTTAAGGTCTGAAGCACCTTCCTCTTCTAGACCTGGAGCACCTTTTACATTTCAAAAGCCTCCTCGTCCTTAATTTATTTTTCTTTTGTTTGTACCTAAAGCTACATTTGGTGTAAGCTTCACGTATTAAAATTATCTATGTACTAGAAATAAAATTTAAGTTAGTATCTAGATCTTCTTTGTTGAAGTGATTCATTTTACTGAAAGAACTTGAGGAATGAGAAGATATTGGACTTGTTATATTTCATACTTGATTCTAAAGCATAGTATAGTAATATCTTTTTGACTGAGCAGAGTTACTAAAATGATATTTCATTGCACTTCTGAGCTATGGAGGAATGCTGAATAAGTATTTTATGAACCTATAGAACTATGGGTTTGCCTCAATCATTGAAGGGATGCGACTCTATATGAGTCATTGAGGTGAGAGGAATTTTCATATATATAATTATGCGTAAGAAGTATGTTATTTACTTATCATATTTTCTAGGATTGTTCTTCCTAGAGATTTATGTAATGATTTCATTTTATATAACGCGTTCAGCTGAGAGTATCGCCTTAAGGTAGAAGGATCGCCTTCGGGCAAGAGTATTACCTATGACCAAAATGATGCCTTCGGGTAGGGTACTTGTATTCGTAAAAGTTATAAGCTATGTGTATGGTAGCTTGTGTTCTGATATTCAGTATGAACTAGAAAGACCATGTGTCACTTTTGAGAAGACACCTATTTGAGGTTTTACATAGAGACAGAGTTCGTCTCTAATCAGATGGTTTAAGTTTGGTAAAGGTTATGAGGATGAAACACTTTATGGTACAAAAGATTGTGGAAAAAAATCAAACTGATGAGGAAGAGAATGTTTACCGTTTAGAAAAGGAAAGTCCAATGCAAATTATTGATAATGCGGTCTAGAGTTCACAGTCGATAGTATAGTGTTCTTGTAAATCTCACCAAGGGTGTGATGAGGTTTTGGAAGAAAGAGATACAAAGAGTAAGATATAGACGAAGTAATCACACTTATTTCAGTCTTGAAATGAGTTTTGAATTCGGGGGACCGAATTCTCTTAAGGGGGTGATAATGTAATACCCAAGAAAAATAAAATATAAATATTTGTTTACAAACTACTGTTACTATTTCAGTATACGGTACTATTCACATGTATAATACTATTTACGTATATGATACTGTTCATTTATACAATCGAAATGTCAAGTACTAGATGTTGTTTGGTCATAAGAGAAAACTAGAAAGAAGTTCGTAGGAGAAACTGACGTTTTATGTGTGAAAATACCCTCAGGGACTAAAGTGAAAGGACTGATTTGAAAAGAAACTTAAAGGTTTAAGGTGAAAGGATATTTTTCCCTTTTAAGTTTCCAATAGTAATAACAGAAAAATTTTCGATCGTACGCGTGAGGTATACAGTAACTGCATTATTAGAAATGTCATTTTCATGAATAGTAAATTGAATATTTTATTAGCGCATAGTGTCAAATAGTACCCTTGACTTTTGCTATAAATAGGCCCTTCCATTTCACTTCTAAACTCACACCTTCAACTTCTCTTCTTCTCTCCTTAAGTTTCTCTTACTCCAAAGCTAGGCCTCTGAGATTTTGGGCCTTTCCTTTTCAGCTTAGGTAAGGATACTATGCCCTTTCTATGTCTTTCAAATTTTAGAAGTTATTTTCTTAAGTATGCTCTGTGGTTGCGGCCTTGGCTGATCTTCCACATCAGAAAAACTGTCCTTAGCTGTTTATATGTTATTTTGATTCTCTGATTACCGAAATAGAATGTAAACTGTGAAGAATACATGTCTAGGAAAGTTCTGGCTAAGGAAAGACCTGGTTTTTAAGTGTGTCCAGTGTGACCCTCCACTCTTTCCTGGGAACTTACCTGGTGTACTCTTTTACAGATTGTATTCTCTATTTCTGGTATGAATAGTATCCGTACGTATGAATAGTAACCGTACATATGAATAGTATCCGTACATAAAAATAATATTCATACGTATAAATAGTGATCGTATGTACGAATATTATCTGTATGTATAAATAATATCTGTACGTATGAATAGTGACCATATATATGAATAGTAACCGTACGTATGAATAATGACCGTACATATGAATAGTGACCGTACGTATGAATAGTGACCGTATGAATAGTAACTGTATATATGAACAGTATCTGTACGAAAACAATCCTGACGTATTTTCTCTAATCTTTCATGAAAATCTCCGTAGCAGAACACCGAAATTCACCTGAGAACTCTTGTCTGTAATGACTTAGAGAAGCGATGTTCGTACGGAATCCAGGTGAGTGGAACGACCCCGTTTTAATAGAATTTTAGCATTACTGGTGATAAAAAGTATGTCGTAGGACACTCCCAAGATTCATAGGGGGAAATTGGATTCAGAATGACGAATATAATGAGATAATTAATCCAGAAGTATGGATAAGAAAAAGTAAGTATCTCATGATGATGTGAAGATTGAATCTCTTGAATTGTGGTTTATAAAGCTATAATATAGTTATATACTATACCTGTTATATGGATGAATATTATATTAAGCTTCTGATTATGATATGAAATGCTATTGATTGTGATTGAGCGGGACAGTACCCCCTCTCACGGCAAGGCGGAAAACCCGGTTGACAGGGTGTCTTGACCAATGAGTGTGGAGACAACGATTCCCTCAGTAGGGATATAGCCCGGATTGGTGATAAATCCGTGAGGCGCCCTAGCTAAGAGGATGAGGTTGTGCGTCATGGCGGAAATATACATAATTGGTGAGCCGGCCTGTGTGCGCTCTCCGGGATATATTGCCATTGACGAGTACTAGTAACGTTTGTTGAATTGGATGAATTTTTATCTTGTATGTAAGAGGATGATGTTGTGCGTCATGGCGGAAATATACATAATTGGTGAGCCGGCCTGTGTGCGCTCTCCGGGATATATTGCCATTGACGAGTACTAGTAACGTTTGTTGAATTGGATAAATTTTTATCTTCTGTCTATTGGTTGAGTATGAGCCTTTGGATATGCTTGCATGACTGGTAATGTATTTGAATTTTATTAATGCGAGGCCGATTCGCTCATTGAGTTTAAAAGCTCACATTGTTTGTACAACCTTTTTGTTCAGATCAGGTTGCCATGAAGAATATCTGCTAGAGGAGTAGATCACTTTGGACCTTCCCGTTGTCGGGTAGACCTCTCTTCTGTTATAGATTATGTTGCTTTGTAATCGTCTAGGACATCTAGTTCAGGGGTTCGACATTTGGCTTGTATGTCAGTATAATAATGTATTTTAAATTGATAATCTATGATTTTCATATAAGAAAATTTGATATATTTATCGGAAGGCTTACAGTGATGAGAGATTCATCATTGTGCCGGTCATGTGCCCAGAAAACGGGTCGTGACAGTTTTAATATAAAATAATATGTTTGACAGCTTCTACATTAATATGATTTTACTCTTAAATTACATTTCGGTAAAAACTTTAAATTGTTACTTTTACAAATTATAGTTTGTCTAAATCTAAGTTTTTTTAAAATTAATTTTGTAAATCATAATTTATCCAAACTTTAGTTTCTCTAATTATTTTCTAAACACACACTAAATGAATCTCACTAGCACGGTCATTTGAATGCAAAGACTTTGGATTATCTGTTTGTCGTCTAAAGATCTTTGAATATGGATGATCAATAGTCATTATGCAAAAAAATAAAAAAAAAGCAAGCAGATGGAGATCGTTAGATTGTACAAAGAGAGCACGCGACGTGAGTGTACAATAACTATTAATCACCCAAATTTAACGATTATCACACACTAAGTATTTTACTTGACTTTTTATGCTACATACACAAATTGGAATGCAAAAGCCATATGCGGCCTCATGACATAATATTACAGTACAATTTATTTATTTAAGTATTAACATGATAATTTAAAATTTTTTATCATCAAATTTAATTGTTTAAATTATGATTAAACAATTCCCGTATCATTATGGCTCTATTTGATAAAATTAACTTATAAGTTAGCGGATAGCTGATAACTTATACCTTATAAGCTAGTTTATTTAAATAAGAAGTGCTCGCTAAAAGTAGCTATGAAGTAGCTGAAAAGTGTAAAATGACATAAAAATGTATATATTTTTTAATTCAAAAATAATATAAAAAATCATTTTTATTTTTTAATTAAATTAATTTAAATTATTATAAATATAAAATTTATTAAAAATATATATTTATATATTTTATATATATGAATAATATATTTTCACATATATAATATATTTATATATATTATTATATATAATAAAATATATTTATATATTTTATTATTTTTATATATATTATACATATTTTTATATTTTTATCATATATATATAATATTATATATGTATAACATATTATATATAAATATAAATAAAATAAAAGATAAGTAAATATGATATAATAAAGTAATGAGTATTTTAAAAAATAATAAAAATAAAATAAAAATAAAAATTTTAAATTATAAGCTATTCAAAATAACTTATCAAAGTAAACAATAAATTATTAAAATAAACTTATTTATTAAATACTTAACAAATTTATAAATTAAAAAAATAAATTATAAATTAGTTTATAAATTATAAATCCGTTTGCTAAACACGACGTATACCTTTTTAATTCAAGAGGATCGAGGATAGAAATAAGAAAACATATTCACCCCAAACCCGTCTCTCAGCCGTTTGATAACTCTTTCGACACACACCATAAATGGAGACCCATTTTGCTGGTGTGATGTTACTCCACAATGCATTACAAATTCAATACGCAAAAGCAACCACTAATTAATTAATTAATTAATTAATGAGATTTTAAAAATTGAAATGGAAAAGATAACAGCATAAGACAATTTATACGGATACTGCACTCCCAACCAAATTTCCTACTGCTCATCACAAGTGGCCTCACGGGTCCCTTTCTCCTTATCTTTTTTCTTTTAATTATATTAGAATTAATTATACTTACAATTTTATTAAATTTCAATTAATTTAGTTTAAATTAAATTAGATCATCATAATCAACACTAATATATATTTTTTTCACAAGATTTAAACTTCGAATTTTAAATAAAAAAAATGCATCATATAGTCATACAATATTAACTATTTTTTCTTTTTCTTTCAAAATGCATAATTTTGCTTGGGCAACATGGCATCTTTATGCAATTGTGAGTTCAAAGCTTTATAAGGTGAAAAGAACAGAGCATGGCAGGGTGAAACCCAATGGGTATTTGACGAATCCGGATCCTCTCAGGCATAGGGGGAGATTAAAAATTTTTTGAAAAAAAATTGATGATTTTTTTTTTCATTGGACTTATTAGATCTAACGGACAAGATTCTCCGCATTGCACCAGAGGGAATCTAAATTTGTATTTGGTAGGTGGAGCGACAATAGAAGAAACAGTGAGATAATAAGAGATATAGTAAAAAATTATTTAAATTATTTTTTAAAAAAATTATAAATTTTCTCTTAAAAAATAGAAATACTTTAGTAAAATATTTTATTTTTATTTCTATCTTCATTCTCTTTCTTTTTTCTTTTTGTTTTGGTACCAAATATACCACGAAATGATGTAAGAATGAGGCTGTCCTGCCATGCTAACCGACAACCGTAGCAAGGATTTGGATTCCCTCATATTGGGGCAAAAATATGGAGCCGTGTTCTATAAATTTAGATTGATCGTTTTAAATTAAACGGCTCAAATAAAAAATAATCAAAAGAAGAAAAATTAGATTTTATAAAATATTTTTATCTTTTAATTTAGATAGTTTGATTTGATATGAACAGTCTAGAAACAAAGTTTTTTCTCATATTGAATGTTAAAAGATTATTATCTTTTTAAATAAAATTTTGAATTTGTCTTATGATGAGAAAAAATAACTTTGAGAACAAATTTATATTTTTATAATTTGATTTAACTCAAATCAAAAATTAATCAAAGTCTAATAGGTTTTTAAATTATATTATTGTTGATTGGTTTAAATGATTTAATACTTATTATCTTTAAATAAAGTCTCAAATTTCAGTCTTGTGAATCAAATAAATTAGCATTGAAAATTTTTATGACTTTATAATTAGTACTGTTAGCCAACCCCCGATAGTAAGATAAAATTTTATTATTATTGTTGTTATTGTTGTATAATTAGTACTGTCAATTTGACTCGTGACGTATGATCACTTGTAAATGGGCGATATTGGGTTAAAAAAAAAGTCCTTTTAAAAATGAGGTTAGACGGGCTAAGCTTGTGAGACGACCCGTTTAATTTTTTATTTTTATTACAAAAATAAATTATTTAGTAGAAACAATCTCACTTTATCAAAATTTTATATTTTATAATCTTACATTCAATAAATATAGTATTTTTGGATATGAAAATTTTTATAATTTTTTTTAAAAAATACATATACAATTTTCAAATTTAAATATAATATAGATAATTTTAAAAAATATGAAAAATTAAAGATATTGGTTATTTAAAGATATTAAAGAAGTAATATTTTATATGTATAAATTATATTTTAATAAAAAAATTATTAAATTTTTTACTAACAAATTTAAAATTATATTATTTAAATATTTAAAAAAAAGAGTCTGCTAACCAAAACAACGACGATCTTAATCTCAATAAAAACACTTGCAAATTTAAACAAACTGACCTATTTAGTCACGTTTAATTTTTACTCAATAACGAAGTTTATCTAATTCAATTTATTTGACAAAGCTATTAATATGTAATTTAAATCAAATCAAAGTAAGAAAAAATTACCGGGTGAAGCTACTGGAGCATTTCAGTTGTTAAATTTTGTGTAATTTTATTTTTGAGATTTGTGTAATTTTATTTTTTAATATTAAATAAAATCCTTTTATTCTTTATTATTTAGCAATCATAATAGACACATTGCTATTATACAAAATTCTTTTTTATGCAATTCAACATTTTTTTTTGGATGATTATTATAGTTACACTGTTGTTTTGTTTTATTTTTAATTTAATAATTTTTTATTTAATTATAATACATAATTTTAATTTAATAAAAAAGATGAAACAAAATATAATACTGATTTGAACAGAGTTGAATGTAAATTTTTTTTACGTAAATTCTATCTTTTTTTTAATTTTATTTTAACTACTTAACTTAAATAAATTGAATTCAAATTATAAATTTAATAAAAAATAGTGTTCATATAACCAGACTAAACTGACTGATTCAACTAAAAAATCGATGAACCGATAAGGAACCAATTATGTTTAGATCAATAAATTGGTGAATATTTAAATCGATGAAAAATCGGTCGAGTCGGTAAAATCGCATGGTGGCTCAATTAGTTCAATGGGTTCAATTTTTTGAATTTTTTTATTTTTTAAACTTTTATTGAATATTATATTATGTATTTTTAAGAAATTTTCATAAATTTAAGCTAATATGAAAAAATCTAATATTGGTATAAATATATATATATATATATATATGTAACATGCCTAACATATTTTAATATTATATATTTTAAAATCTATAATATATATATTAATTATATATTTTAAGTATTATAAGTTCGACCATGATCCGATTATTAAGATGCCTAACTAGTTTGATTTTTTGAATCTCACAAAAAAATAAATAAAATTTAGAGAAAAAATGCATTCAACTCCAGTATAATTTGCATTATATTTTGTTTGATTTTTCTATTAAATTAAAATTTTATATTATAATTAAATAAAAAATTATTAAATTAAAAAAATAAAACATGACAGTGTAACTATGATAATTATGTAGAAAAATGTTCAATTGCACAAAAAAGAATTTTGTATAATTGCAATAATTGATAAATAATAAAAAATAAAAGAGTTTTATTTAATATTAAAACAATTAAAATTACACGAATCTCAAAAAACTAAATTTAACGGCTGAAATGCTCGATTCACCCAAAATTACTACCGACTCAAAAGAGCCAAAACTGTAGAGTGCGTGTGAGAGAGAGAGAGAGAGAGAGAGAGAGAGAGAGAGAGAGAGAGAGAGAGATTCAGTGGGAGTGTGACATGCATGGGTCAGTTAGTGGGGCCAAGTCTCCACTTCAACGACACCAACCTGTCAAAGCAAGGCCACGTCAGCATCCTATTGATTTACGCAACAACATTCTCGTTTCATTGGCGGATTGGGCACAGATAAGTAGGGCCCACATGATTGGACCTCAGATGGGCCCCAATCAAAGGGGTTTGAGGTTGAGAGAGAACTACATCACCACAATCCTCAACCACTGCACTGTACTGTACTGCCATTATATCAGAATGTTCAATTTTTCAAAAAGTTCACTTTTTTATTGTTGAATTATTTTAAATTTTCTATAAAATATTTTTTTGGTTACTGTGTATACACTCCCAAATTACTTTGATGATTAAAAAACTCAGCTTGTCAAAAGATAAACTCTTCCTAAACTTAATTATATTCCTTTCCTATGACTAAAGCAAAGCCTAACCCAAAAGCAAAAAGCAGATAGCAACCCTCCACCCCTTAGGAGAAGAAGAAGAATAAGAAGACTGAGACTTTGAGAGCCTCCATTATTATCATTAAAAATGTCAAGAATTTCACAGAAAAAACAGAGAAGATAAATACAATGAAAAAACATAAAACGCACGTGAATTTAACTTAATTTAATTAATGTGATTTATATTTAAGTAGAGAATAATTCTTCTTTTCCATTGACAAAAACTGTTTCAATATATGATGAAATTAAAAAAGGACATATATCAAAAAATATACAATTGCTATAGGAAAAAACATAAAGATAAATCATGTATTGACTTATAAACTTTTAAATTTTTTTTCTTTTTGAGTTTGGTCTTCCAAAATATCGGTCAGGTCATAATTAAATTCATTAAATAATTTAAGCCACTCAATAATAATAATAATTAATTAATAAATAAATAAAGTAAAACTTGTAGGGTTGGAGTTGGAGGGGGACAAAGTGGAAGAATGTTTATCACATCATTGTAAAGTTTATCTAACAAAATTATTCCCATTTGACTTTCTTATATCTCATCCCGCATTATTCTTTTTTTTTTTTAAACTTTGAAATCACTAACATTATTAATATTATATAAACTATAATCCGAACGAACGACGCTGTTCATTTCAATTTAAGACTTCTAATTTCATAATAAACCAATCAGTCATGCTGAAACAAAATAACCTCCAAAATTACTTGTGAATCTCTTAAAAAAAGGTTGAAAAATAAAATGAGCCAAGCTAGTCTAATCTTAGCATTTTCAAGCTCAACTCATTTAGTAAACGAGTTATTTAAGTTTTGGCTTACAAAATTAAATGGGCTAAACAACAAGATTAAGCTCAGTTCGTATAACTTAAGTGAATTTCTATAATACTTATAAAAAAATTCATAATTCATTATATATATATATATATATATATATATATATATAACACGTATAATTCTATATGATATTTTAATGTTTATATCATTTTATTTATAAACAATCTGTTCATAAATTAAACAAGTTGAGCATTCAATTTTGAAGTATTTTTTTAATATAGAATAATTAAACATATTCAATATAAAAAAAATTGACACTTATAGATAACATTTGATTGAATAAATTAATATATCCATCTACCAAGCATCCCTTTAGTAAATCTTACTGGTTGTTTGAAAATAGAATTGTGATCCTCTATTATTCTTTGTATGAATAGTATAGTACTGGACTTCTTAGTATTGTCGAGGCTCTAATTATCAAAGCCACTGAACCCAACACCGTGCAGTACATAAGACTTCCGACTTTTGAAAATGAGATTATATGATGGAAAGATGAAAATCGATTTATGAAGAGTTTTTGGGCGTATTCCAATTATGGGCATGTACTCGAAGAATATACTTATTGTTTCTTTTTCACTTTGACTGAGTGAAGAGATGATGATTGTGTGAACTCATTGCACCCAAACAATGCCGACAACTCGTAGAACCATGAAAGCCTTTTTTGATTTTTTCTGATGTTGGAAGTCAATTTTCTTCATCTTTTGCTTCCCATTTTTTCCACATGGGAACTCTTCATTGGCACAGCAAAAATTATAAATATAATATTTCTTAGTTAGATTTTTTTATTGTTCAATCCCCATTTTTTATTTATATTTTGAATGTATCTTTTTTTTTTTAATTTACTAGATTAGGCCATTTTTACTGTGACTGGAGCAGCTTACAAGCATGAGGGGCAACACCAGTTTCGATAAAATAGTGTGTCACCCTTCACAAGGGCGACACTATTTTGTGTCAGGCGGGACTAGGGCAACATGCTTAACACCAGTATCAGGGGCAACAACAGTCCTCCTGGCACGTAGCCCTACGACTCCCCTGCCCTTCTTTTTAAGTTGTTCCCATCTCTCTCCCATCAGACTTACAATTTTTTTGCTTCTCTCCTTCAAACTAGTTTTCTATTTCCTCAGTGTATTCTTCTTCATCTTTGCATTCTCTTAGGTAAATTCTATAATGTATTATGTTTTTGTTTCATAGTTTTTATCTATTGTAATTTTACTTTTATATTTTTAAGTTGTTGTTATGATTTAGTTTTTTTTTTTCAATTTGAGATATTTTTGTTTTTTATAATTTAATTAAATATTAACTATCTTTTGCATAATAATATGTAATATGATTTTTATGTTAATCATTATAATTTTTTGAATGATATCTATTTTTTAATTATATTATAAATTTAATCTCATTATTTCTGATTTTATGTTAGTTAATATAGAAATATGATGAAATTTTGTAGATGTTATTTCTTATTATTTTTAATTAAGTAATTTTATAGTTATATTATATATGATGTAATCATTTGTCTTAATTTATTATCACTTTTGATTTATTAAAATAGTTTTTATGTTAATTATTATAATTTTCGTAACGATAATTTTTTTTGTCAATTATATCATAATTTTATCTTTCTTATTTTTTTTTTATGTTTTAATATAAGGATATGATGAATGTGAATTTTTTTTATTACAAAATAAGCATCTACATTAGACATGTTTATTAAGTGATTTTATAGTTTTATTATATATGATGATATAGTCATTTGTCGTAATTTATTATAATTTCTTATTTATTCATACAATTTTTATGTTAATTATTATAATTTTTTAATGATAATTTTTTTGTTAATAATTACACCATAATTTTATCTTTCTTATTTTTTATGTTTACTAATAGAGATATGATGGATGTGAAATTTTTTTTTATTACAAAATAAACATTTATATCAAAGATGCTAATTATAGATATATTTATTACATTTGAATATTAATTAATAATTTGTATAGTTTTTATTTTCTTAGTTATATATTAATTTACAACGATTTAAAATTTTATCATGCATAGAATTATGATGTGGTGATTACCTTTTTTCAAAAAAAAAAAAGGATGAGTCAAAGTAGGGCACTCCTAATTTGTGTTTACTAGAACGAGACTATATCGAGGGAAGGATCTAATGATATATCCTTCGAATCTAATAACATGGTTGTGATGAAAATCAGACGCAACATTTCTTTAGATATTTTGAGACAATTGATCCACTGAAAGTTGAGGCTGGGACAGAGTGAGAAGATATCGCGGTTGGTATATAGATACTCTCAACAAATAGCACCGCTTATGTTCGGAGAGTTTCAATTAGATGATGATGATGATGATGTAGAAGTGGTGATTGATTGTCACCTATAGTGTGTTTGAATCTTGACAACCATGGAAATTTATGTAGAAAGTGAAACAGAAGTCCAGTTCAATTTTGAAATTCTAGATTTAAATGAGTAGGGTACATGAAATGAGGATGTCGGACCCTTTACTTAGTATCATTTGTCAATCATATATTCTCCTGCTTGTCCAAAAAATTAGCCCACAGACGATGACATGGACATTCCACCATCTGATCCACCATGTGATATTATGGACAACACAGACTTTAATGACATAAAGGACGTTGAGGATGACACAGACATTCTATCGCCTCACCAACCAGAGTTTGGAGCAAGCATACAAGACTTAATGGGCAAAAATAATGATGTTTCGCAAGTTAAACCTATCAATTACTATGCTCCACCCTCATATATAATGCAAGCAAATACAGCCCCAAACGGGGTAAGCCGAAGATCTCAGACGTCATGGAAGCCTATACATGGGATGATGATTCAGACCTTGTAGTCAGTCTGTTATTTTCAAACAAGAAATCACTAATGTGTGTGCTGAAAACATACAACATCAAGAGGCATAGCAATTACAAGGTGAACAAGTCTTCAAAGAAATACGTGAAAATTAAGTGCGTGAAGTTTGGGGACGACTATAATCAAGAGGGGCTGAGGGCTTGTCTAAAGACAAATTACGACTTATGGATGATCACGAAGTACAACGGATACCACACATGTGTCGCATCGTCGATTTCCTAGGATCATAAGCAGTTGGACTCTGATATGATCGCCACAACAATAATGGGCCAAGTGACCAAATTCCTAGATATGCCCATCTCTCAGGAAATCTAGTGCATTAAGGATCAATTTGCATATACAGTATCTTATAAGAAGGCATAGATGACGAATCAAAAAGCCATAACCAAGACCTATGGTGATTGGAAGGCCTCTTATAGGTGAAGAACTTACATCATTCTTTGTCAAATAGTATAATATCTTGCGATATTGTCTGAGAAGATGTAGTGGGTGATTCCCCAGACCTTTAAAATCACTTAACGTACAAATTAAAAATATTAGCTGGGTAAGTTAAACTAAAGTGTGCAAAATACAATAAATTATATTATATATAATACACATCATGCTAAATATATACCTAAAACCCATATGTGGAGGAATATGTACATCAATTGTTCTCTATCTGGATCCAATCGTGCCTCATATCGGCCTCAGATGCGGGGCTGGACTTGTGGAAAGCGATCCTATGCCCAAACATGTAGTAAGTTCACACATCCTGCAATCTCTTTTTTTATCGACATCGGTGGCCCTGCATAATTCGCGATATAGGTGCGCTAGTATTGCCAAGCCCCAACTATAGCAACCAGTAGCATGTAGATCCCGTAGTAAGGTCAGATACATCAGATGAATGTACATGCCCGATATATCATTAATGAGTATGTCCCCTATTAATTTCATAATGAACGCCTGCTGCAGCTGCTGCTACTCTGTGGCATCCAGAGAGATCTCACCAAATTGAATCCCAAGATAATAGAGGGATATACGGCCTCCTTTTATGACCTCTTCAGGAGGTGTGACTCAAGTAGCTCTTGACATAGCTACCTCTAATTATAATGGGACTTCCCAACCATAGGGAGACCATCAACTGGTAAGCCAGTCTGGATGGCCACATCCTTTAAGATGATCGTGTACTCACCAATAAGTAGATGAAAAATATGGGTCTCGGATCTCCACCGCTTTAACAGTGCAGCGATCAGTCTGTAGTCTACTTCGAAGTTCCCCATGTATGATGCGCCATAAAATTCAGCCTCCTGGAGATAGGGAACTAAAGCCAGGTCCTGGTGAAAACTTTGTGCATGGACATAACAATGTCGCACTTTGGTGAATATGCGATGATCCTGTCACCATAATGTTAATCAAGTCAGTATTACTATAGCACTACAAATTATATGAACAAAATTAATTATATATTACAATTATTTATCCTGCCCACACAGCCTTAGAAATGTGTTGTTTTTGTAAGTACAAAACTGATTCATCTTCAGGGCTGAGATTTGGCACAAAGCTTCTGATGTCTTGTGCCATTATAATTACCACATTTTAAAAATAATAACAATAAGATATAGATATTATTTTTCTTTATTAAAATTAATGAAAATTAATCGTAATAAACTAAAATTGAGAGTAAATAAAAATTAACATTTCAAACAATCTAACAAGTAAATTTTTTTTCCAACATGATAGATAATAAAAAAATCACAACATCTAAAAATAAATATTTAAGCAAGCATGTAAAAACTAAAAATAACTAAAACTAAAATTATATCCTAAAGTAAGAATAATGTAATTATTCCAAAATAATTATGTACAACCCTTAGTTTCTATGAAAAAAATGTAATATATGTAACGAGTAAAAACAAAAAAATATTTTAAATCCAAAAACCGTATACTAAAAAAGTAATAACAAGAACAAAAATCACCTACAATTTTATTTTGGAATAATTATTTAAAATTTACAACTAATTAGTGTCCTAATTATGCAATTTTTTTTCAAATTAATAACATTTAAATATTTTATAAAACAAATTGTTATAAAAATAAATATTTAAAATTATGAACACATACATTTTTTTACAACAAATAGAAAAGAAAAAAAAAATTCATATCCAAAACTCTAAAATTTCCTAAAAAAATATAGCAAAAACTAGAATTAACCTAAATTGATTGCTACCAAAATAATTATTTAAAGTTAATAATTAAAAAATGTCCTAATTATACAAGAAATAATTTTTTCAAATTAATAACACATAAATTATTTTATAAAACTAATTGTTATAAACATAAATATCTAAAATTAAAAACACATATTTTTATTGTGTAAAAGATTTTACTACAATATAACCAATCATGTAAAGAGTCAAAAACTAACATTATTATCCAAAAATAATTATTTACAATAATTATCATAATTATTCAGAAAATAAATACAATTTAAGCAAAAATATAAAATTAATAACATATAAAACTCTAATATGTAAACATTATTAAAATTTAACAACTATATAAAGATTAAAAAATTCCTAATTTATAATTACAAGACCCTAAACTAATAAAAAAAATAACAACTACAAATCAACTAAATTAATTATTACAACAATTAATCAAACAAACGTTAAATTAATAATTTCAATTAAAACAAATTAAAATCCTAAATTAATTAAATCAAACACATCTATAATTTTTTTCTAATTATTGTAATATTAGAAAAAAGACTTACATATTCTGAATAAATTATTTAAAATTAAAATCCAATAGAAAAAATATGAAAAAAAATACGTACCTTGATAATTATGTATAAAAGATGACTTCAGAGATAAAAAATTACCACGTACACTTTCCTAATATAACAAAATAAAATACAAACAGATTAAGTAAAAATAAAAATAATATCTTTTTAAGAAAATATTAATATTGAGATTTTAAAAAAAATTACCACAGTGATTAGCTTGTGGAGAAAACAAAATCTATAGGTGGTGGTAGGAAGAAAAAGGAAGAAGATGGAAGAAGAAAATGGGAAGGAGAGGATCTCAACTTTTGGGGGAAATAACGAAGACGAAGAAAAGGAAAGATAAAAGGAGAGGCGTGGCCGAAGGGGAGCTACACAGAGGAGAGGCGTGCACCAGTGTAGGGGGGGTAGTAGCAAAGGAAAAAGAAGGAAAGAAGAAGAAATGAAAAAGGGAAGAGCCGCGGGGGTCGCGAACGATCAAGCCAGCTGGCTAATACGGAATGTGTGATCTTTATTTGACACGCTGGCTAACAGGACTTGCAAACCCAATTTGGCCACAATAAAAGTAGCCTAGATTGGCAAATTAAATTAGAAATAAAATAGATTCATAATTTAAATTCGGATGTGGTGTACGGAAGTTTAAAAAAAAATCTTCTTAGTTTACTTATAATTTTAGAATATAATATGTATTTGTTTGAAATTATCACAGACTCTATAAACATTAGACATTGATTAAAACACTATTGTAAGAATCG
This sequence comes from Biancaea sappan, assembly GCA_037074585.1. Classification (NCBI taxonomy): domain Eukaryota; kingdom Viridiplantae; phylum Streptophyta; class Magnoliopsida; order Fabales; family Fabaceae; genus Biancaea; species Biancaea sappan. Next base: position 21,313,032 of record CM073501.1, on the reverse strand, counting down.
GATCAGACCAACTAATTTAACCGGTTAGACTAGAATAGGGCAGGAAAGTGGTATGGAATAATAATTCTTAAAATCGGTGAGTAATTGAACTAGTATAACTAGTGTTAAATGAACTGGTTAAATTAGTCCACTTGAATTATTTTTTTTTTGCTTATTCTATAATCAGGTAATAAAGAAATTAATATTACAGAACAACTAATTTTAGTGGAGATGCTATTCTATTGGTATTTTATATAATTCATAAGAATGAATATTATATTAATAATATTTCCTTATTATTTGATCAATTTTATTTGTAAACTTTTGATTGTGGATATTGTTTTGTATAATTTGATATCAAATCTTATTTTTAAATGAAGTTGTAAATTTATATTTAGTCTTTAATTATATATATTATTTTTTAATATTTTAAAATAGATCGATTCGATCACAGTTTAACTATTGACCATTGAACTAGTGCCTCTACTAATTTAATGGTCGATTTGATTTTCAGAACCTTAGGCTAAAGTTAACATATAAAAATTATATAATTTATTACATAAAATATCATAATATACTATTTGGTCTCTTAAAAAAAAAGTTAAAGTTGACGTGACATATTAATTGTTCTTGTATATTACATCAATTGCTTGCAAAATAATTTGTGCAATTTGTGTATCTTGAACAAAGGCCTTTTGAGAATATCTGAATTTCAAAATAGTAAACAAAGTTTGTCTCCAAGTTGATTGTAAACAAGAAGGAAAATTAAGAAATGAAAATTCCAACAATGAAGAGTCACCATTGGATTATTATGGCATTGTTGTCAATTGGTAAATCTTAATGTAAGAGCTTTAGATCTTTTAGATTTTATCAATTTTTGCTACTTGACAAATAATAAATGTGCCACATCAGACATACAGTTAAGGGATAATGCATTGACTAATAAGTTAACATTTAAAATTATTTTAAAGCATAAAAATGTGTTTGAAATAGCTTATTTTGAATTTTTTTGGTTTGTTTTATGTTATAAGTGCTTATGCACGTATTTGAAATAACTTATAGAAATAGCTTATGATATTGTCCATAATTAAAATAAAATGAAAACAGTTTATGTGAAAGTTACCCTAAAAAACTCTTCAATTATATAAATAACTTATATATAAATGTTTATATGATAAACGTTTATTGTATAAGTGTTTAAATAAGTTGTTTATCTAAATAAAGTCTAAATAATGTATTATATTTTAAAAAACTAATTAGTTATTCTAAATGTAATTTGGGAACTAGAAAGTATTATTAAGTTTACATCCAATGAGCAATTAAAATGTATATGTTAATAATTAACATATCATGTAAGTTTACAAGTGATTGTACGAGTTGACATATGATATTATTTTAAAGATTAAATAGTGTATTATGATTTATCGAGTATTAAATAGATTATTAAAATATCTTTTAATGATTACATAGTATTTTTTAAATAATATTGAGACAAAATAAAAATTTACTCTAAATGTGAATAATAAAACAATTGTTTATATGTTATTATGTATGCATGTGTGTGTACATGAAATTGGATTACCTCATGTCAAATCAACATTTTTCATTACCACTTCTAAACAAGAATTTTGATTTTACTCAAATGTAAAATATAATTATTGATACATGCCTTTTTCTATGATTCCCTAAAGCTCTCTTTTATTTCATGTCCCTCTATGTCTTCAGGTAGCAGTTGTTGGATTACAACGATCATCGTTAATCTCATGTTTTTTTTTAATTTCAAGCAAAATTCTCTCTTTAAAATATTGATATTGTTGCATAGGTGTTGTGATTTATGAATTGTTATCTTTTAAAAGAAAAAATTTTGATTGACCCCAATATTTCTCTACCTATAATTTTGATTGAAATTTAAAAAAAAAACAAAAAAGGACATAGAGGGAAATGGAGGGAAATGGAGCTTAAGGGAATCCACACTTGCCTTTTTCATATAAAAAGGGAATCGTTTGTTTCAACAAAAGTAGAAGTGCTGCCGATTATTCAATAATCAAAGTTGATTTGCTCTTTAAAAAAAATATAAATGAATTTCTATGAAATGGTTTCACATGATTCAACCAATTGTCTTGACTGTGAGATTATTGAGAAATAGGAATATGTGTTATCAAAAATATTTTTGTGATTTTTTTTTGTATGAAATAAGTCAATCATCCACTTTTGTATCTTATTAAACAAAAATGGTGATATTAGTCCTCCATTAATCAAGAATTTTGGTTTTTGGAAAATATAATGGTCATCCAATAAGAAGGGTTTTCATTTTTTCAAATGAGAATTTGAAGACATATTAATTCTAACAATTGATTGTAGAGTTGAATTAGTTGATCATTTAGACCTTTTCTAGTATGAAATTAAGTAATGTGGGTTAAGGGTTGGGGTACAAGCTCCCTTATATTTAAAAAAAAAAAGATTCCACTCCATTCATCTTTTTTTTTTTAACATATATATTTTAATTACTAAAATATTTCAAATTTTTATGTTTCTATCATTTTGTATATTTTCAAATGCCTTCTTTCCGTGTCGACATTTGGAGAACAAATCCTTTGGGTGTATTTGGTAAACATTGTAGCATCACAAAAAGCATCAATGGAGTCCCGCCTTGGAAAATCCAGTGTTCCTGCGTTTGGTATGGTTTCACTACAATAGCGCCGGAAGACTTCAACGGAATCGCACTCTCTCTTTTCTATCAAATTCGTACAGATGTTTTTCTTCAAAATTCAGATGGAAAACAATAATTTATCCAAATTTGTTCCAAATTTGCCCTGTCCCTCCACTAATCTGCTCCTTCAAGAAGTCAAATAATGAATTGGAAGCTTGAGGAAGAAAGATGATTGAGGAAGAGAACTATCATCTACACCACCTTTGCCCTTCTTCTTCTTCTTCTTCTTCTTATTGCTCACCGAAGAAGACCGCTTCTTCATTGGTTCAATATGTGACTTTGCGGCACCACAGATGATAACCCAAACTTTACTCGAACTAAAATTAGGGGTTGGAGTTGGAAAGGATATTAACATCGGAGATGAAAGTGAGAAGATAGGTTGGAGTTGATGTTATGTGTGTGAGAAGATAGTCTGTGTGTGCATTTGGTGAAGAAGATTGAAAAGGGAAGGAGAGTGAGGAAGAAGATAATAATGAGTGGGGTCAAGCTTTGCTTTTTTAAGAGTTGTTTTACTGTTTTTTCTATTATAAAAAACAATTTTCAAATAAAGGCATTTTAGTCATTCAATACTACATATTCTCTTTTATTTTTTTAAAAAAATACATACCAAACACATTCTTTCATTTTTCCTTTTTTTTTAATCACATACCAAACACATATTTTCCATCTTCTCTTTCTTTTTTTCTTTTCATTTTTCCTTCTATCTTTCCTTTCCTTAGCAGTACAGCGTACCAAACGAGCTTCTAAAGTTCACAGGGAAACTACTCTTTTGTAGTTCCAATTTGCATTGTTCATCATGCCACATGTCACACTATGCAGTATAACTGTTTTACTTTTGTTTCTATTGTAAAAAACAATTTTCAAATAAGGGCATTTTAGTCATTCAATACTACATATTCTCCTTTATTTCATTTAAAAATTACATACCAAACACATTCTTTCATTTTTCTTTTATTTTTTTATCACATACCAAACACATTTTTTCCATCTTCTCTTTTCTTTTTTCTTTTCATTTTTCATTTCTATCTTTCTTTTCCTTAGCAGTACACTGTACCAAACAGGCTCCTAAAGTTCACAAGGGAACTACTCTTTTGTAGTTCCAATTTGCATTGTTCATCATGCCACATGTCACACTATGCAGTGTAATGTTACTTAGTTTCGTCTTCCTTGATTTTTGTCCCACTCTATTGTTTCAACAAGAATTTGCAATTTCTCTATCATAACTCTTCCTTCATCTTTCTCTCCATTCTTGAACAACTTCCATATACTATAAATAAAGAAGTATATGGTCATTGAGAAAACTCATAATATTTTTGTCATGACCCTCAAAATGGTACGTGACCGGCACAACTTAAAGATACTCTCTAGTTGTAAGCCTATGCTTTTAGCTCCATATAATAATCATTCTAAAATGTGAGAGTAATAATATAACAAAGACTTATCTTAGTTAATCATCCCTCCTTTGATTGAAACTCGGTTGTACTACACTGGATGATGCAATAGTTTGCCCCGAAAATGCTATAGGATTTGATTGGCCTGGATTTGGCGGCTTTGGTGCTCCTGCTGAGCTATTGTAGGGCTTTTCTTCCCGTCCTCGCTTTTTCTTCGTTCTTTGTTCACCCTTCACCTCTTCTGCCATTTCCATGAATCTTGCAGTACTTATCATTGCGGCATAAGAAGGATATGTTTCAATTTGGGTCCCCACAAGTTGTCTTAAAAAGGGGCGAAGGCACATGACAAATCTCCTTATCTTTTCTCTTTCATCTAGATTTTTGTTAGCTGCAAATCGAGAGAGCTGTATGAACTTAGTGTTATAATCGTGGATCGACATAGACCCTTGCTTGAGAGTTTCAAATTCTTGGGTTTTTGCGCCTCGTACACTTTGAGGGAGGAATCTTTCCATGAACATCCTCTCAAATTCTTCCCATTCCACTGGTGGGGCATTACTAGCTCTACCCCCTTTAAAGCTGTTCCACCATTCTTCAGCAACTCCATTCAATTGGTAAACAGCTAATGCCACTTTCCGGACACTTGAACATCCCAAAGCTGTGCAGGCCTTTTCAATACCATCCAAGAATTTTCTTGGGTCTTCATTTGGATCTTCTCCAGAGAATGATGGAGGTTTGAGCTTTAGGAAGCTTGTAAGTTGTTTTTCTGTCAAAATCTCCTCTTGTTGGGGAAGAGGTGCTTGCGTATTTGTTTGAGGTGCCACTGGGGGAATGTTCAGAATAGATTGCCCTATTATCATTGCCTCCATTCTATCCATTCGTTCTTGGATAGTATTGAACATAGCCCTTAGAAATGGATCATTTGGAGGAGGTATCTCATCAGCACCTACAGTCTCAGTACGTTCACTGCTTTCTTGTGATGCATTCACTGAGGAGGAAGGTGTTGGCACTCTTCTAGAGCCCAAACGCCTACCTTGGTTAGATGGTCTTCCTCTTGCCATTAAAGGTGTCAAAATCTACACAGATTTAGCAAACACCTTTAGATATTAAGAATACCTTAGAGCGCAATACTAATTAAGGAGTATGACACCAAAGGAATATTAATGACATCCTATGCTGCCTTCTGTGGAACCTCATCCTATGATTGTGCCGCGGTTCACAATAATAGGGGAGGGTCTACCGAAGATACCTTTTGCTCTGTAGCCAATAGGAGACCTAAAAACCTAATGCTCTGATACCAACTTTGTCACGACCCTCAAAATGGTACGTGACCGGCACAACTTAGAGATACTCTCTAGTTGTAAGCCTATGCTTTTAGCTCCATATAATAATCATTCTAAAATGTGAGAGTAATAATATAACAAAAACTTATCTTAGTTAAATACTCTGATTTTACTTAATAAGCTACAATCTTACAAAACATACAGTAAACTTAAAGTACTGTAATAACATAATTATGTACAATAACCACTTCCTCCTAGATGTCCTATTTGACTGCAGAGCTTTCTAGAATTTAAAACTGAAGAAACAACTTTAATTCAAATAAACACCAACCCTTGAAGCAAAGAGGGTTAGGATATTGAACTTGCGCTACTCCTCAGACGGATGTTTTTCGTTAATCTCAAGATCTGAAAAAATTATATCCACCACAATATGAGATAATAATCTCAATGAATAGATAACGTTACAAGGATAGAAACTTAATTACAGATAATCATCAAGTGATTAACAATACACAAGTATATGTATAAAATGCATAAGTAAAATCATATCATACTTATAATCGACAAACAGCCATAGAATATGACCATAATCATATTCGGCACACAGCTATCTTCACATTTGGCATACAGCCATAGCATATGACCATAATCATATTTGGCATACAGCCACATTCATATTCGGCACACAGCCATCTTCACATTCGGCACACAGCCATAAATATGACCATAATCATATTCGGCACACAGCCATATTCACATTCGGCACACAGCCATAGCATATGACCATAATCATATTCGGCACACAGCCATATTAATTGAAATATTCAGTCAAAGGTAATAGTAGATATACTCTGAATATGTAAATTACTTGGACTATTCATATAATTAAATAAGTATCCAAGTAGGTTAGCTACTCACCTGAAATCCAAGTTACTATATCTTCTTTAAATCTACACAATTACATTTAATGGATTCAATTAATATAATTCTTTAATACATATAATCACGTATACGTACGTGTACTTTTCAAAAATACATATAAAAATGTATACGTATATGTACTATTTAAAAATACATATAAATACTATTTATATATAGTTACTATTCATTTATACATATAGTTACTATTCATATATACAGTTACTATTCATACGTACAGTTACTATTCATACGTATAGGTACTATTCATACCAGAAATAGAGAATATAATCTATAAAAGAGTACACCAGGTAAGTTCCCAGGAAAGAGTGGAGAGTCCCAATGGACACACTTAACAACCATGTCTTTTCTTAGCCAGAACTTTCCTAGACATGTATTCTTCACAGTTTACATTCTATTTCGATAATTAGAGAATCAAAACAACATATAGGTAGCTAAGGACAGTTTTTCTGATGTGGAAGATCGGCCAAAGCCGCAACCACAAAGCATACTTAAGAAAATAACTTTTAAAAATCTGAATGGCACAGAAAAGGGGCATAGTATTCTTACCTTGGATCTAGGCTAAGGAAGAAAGACCTAGAATCTCAGAGCCCTAACGCCGGAGCAAGAGAAGTTTTGAGGAAAGGAGAGAAGAGAAACTGAAGGTGTGAGTTTTGAATTGAAATGGAAGGGCCTATTTATAGGAGAAATTATGGTACTATTTACTACTATTCCATCTACCATTCTCCTATACTATTTCATCTACCAGTTTCACTTACCAGTTTTCATCTACCATTCTCCTATACTATTTCATCTACCAGTTTCACTTACCAGTTTTCATCTACCATTCTCCTATACTATTTCATCTACCAGTCTCACTTACCAGTTTTCATTCTAGATTCCACTTTTGAACTGTATATTTACTTAATGGGATTAATTCCATATCATATCATCCATTATATCCCACAATTTATAGAATCTATAATTAAAAATTTATATTTTCAACAATATGCACAAACGAGTATGCAAAAATTCAACTGATAGGGAATTTATTTTCTTCAAAATAAATTTATCGAAATTCTTAAATACTTATAACTTAAAAAAAAATAATGGGTATTACAATTTTTTTCACCATTACAAGAATTGTGAGGACATTACTGTTAATGAAAGATATCCGAAGTCTTTTCACAATGACTCCCTTTTTAGCAAAGGAAGATCTCCAACAATGAAGAAACCAATCCATGTTCTATAAATTACAAATGCATCTCATTGATTATAATCTTAGTCCACGTATATAAGGGAATTGAACAAGTGAATATAACTACTAGAGATGATTATCCAAATGCAATTTGTTGTGATTATGATCAAACTTAAAAGACATGGAAAGTTATGAGGGTGGGAATTATTCTAGAACCCATAATTCTTAGCTTTCAGCCTTTCTTATAAGTGATGGAGACGCTCCGCATCCTCTTCCCAGACAAACCAATTCTTAGCTTTCAACCTCTCTTCTCAAACAAACCAAATCGTTACATGACCAATCATGACAAAAACAAAATTTCATCATAGAACTTGGAATTTCAACTTACAAAGACATTTATTTGCCAATTTAACTCATAATTTCGGTACATACAAATGGAATTTTGAAATCGAGATGCTAGGGTTTGAAATCTTGCTTAGTGTTCTTCAATCGAAACAAAGCTTCTTTTTCTTCATACACACCTTGTACGATGGCCTTCTTATTTGTGCACTCCTAAATGTCTGTTGATGTGGTTACGTCCATGTGACTGATGACGTAGACAATTTATGCTAAATGAGATGTTTAGTCAGTACCACATCATCAAACATTAATGGTTTGACTAACTTGAGTTGATGGCTGGGACCAAGTTTAGAGAGTCTAGAAACTATGGGGACTAAATTTTTGATTTTTAAAAATATAAGGACCAAAATCAAGTCTTTATTTTGAGACCAAAAGTATTATTTAACCTTGTTTTAAGAAGAACCATAGAAACTACAATCATTATGTTGAGAATATTTATTTATTTGGACTCGAATGGAAGCTTGAAAATTGAAATTTAAAATCAAAATATAGTAATTTTTTTGGTAGAAAGGATACAAAAACAACAAGTAAAAACTAATGCCTAACAAACATCGTAGAGGTGAAGTTCACAAGTAATACCAAATACATCTCCAAAAGAGACTCTTTCCAAATGTCAAGCATGGTAGAGTTCCTTAACGCCATTTTAGCAAGCAAGTCTACGCATTTGTTTTGCTTCATGAAGGATGTGAACAATAGAGATCCTCATGACATTAGCAATAATTTTTTGTAAGTAAAATGAATTCACCTAAACATGTTTTTAAACATTCAAAACATAACTTAAAAAATTGACTTACTTCTAACCATTGTTTTCAATTCACGACAGAGCAATTTTTCTCTCACTTAGCTCTCTATTTTAGATGGTGTATTTTTTTTTCCCATTAGAGAGCAAAGGGAGAACCTGCAAAACCTATATATAGTGTTCAATCATCATAAGCATTTATTTCACTTTTGTAACTGAAAGCCGTTATCACTTTCTCTGTTAAATGACCATTGATGTTATAATTGAAACAGTTGCACCATTTAATGCAATATAATTATTACACCACTTAATGCAAAATTGTTGCACCGTTTAATATAAAAACCATTATATTTTTCCTTATATCATCAATAATGACACAATAAACATGTGTTATGGGAAGCCCTCTAATAATAAGATTGATCGTCTTAAAAGAGTCGATATCCACCTGAATACAAGGAGCACTAATCTCTCTAGTGATAAAGAGACCATGACGGATGGCAGCCAATTTTGCTTGCATATTAAAACTGCAACCAATATAGCCAAAGAAGCCAATGATCTAATTGTCATACTCATCACGAACAAATTAGCAGTTTACGAACCTAGCAGGGACTACAAATCAGCGCCAACTCTTGCCCGACAAAAACCTTTGAGCACATCTACACAAAACTTAGGATATCATTACATACATAAAACATTGGTAGTTGCTTGTGAAATGTGAATTGTGATGTAAATGCAATAACAAAAAGTTAGATTAATGATTGTGTATAATGAAGAAATAACAAATAATAAACGTAAGAAGCACGTGATACTACTTTTCCCGCATGCCAAAAAGCATGCAAATGCCACGTCATAATTAAGTTTTCTAGTTCTCTTCATTATCTTATAACTGGAATTTAAGTTACTTAGAATAGTTTTATTTTAAATGATTAAAATAAGGACTAAAATTTTATTTTGGTCCTTAAAATAAATTATTTTTTAATTTGATTTCTTAGTACTTTTTTATTTGATCACTCACAAATAAGATATTCTCAATTTAGTGTTTTTATAAAATTATGTTTTCAATTTAGTCATTAAAATATAGATATTTTTCAATTTGGCCCTCTCACAAATAAAATTGTTATTAATGATGTGTTTTTGTCAATGTGTTAGTAATGAAATTAATAAATTTGATGTTCTTGTGAGGTATTTTTTGACAAGTTATTACTTAATGACTATTGCATAATATATAAATTAACCGTTGGTTCTATTAATAGCAAATTTATATAAAGACATTATTGGTAGAAAATTTATTTATAATAACTCAAATTAAGAAATACATTATTTATCAGGGATTAAAGTAAGAAGGACTTTATTTATAAAAATCCGTAACTGAATTTCAATTCTAAAATAAGCATGTAAGGTGCAATATCGGTGACATAAAGGGACAGATACTGATGAAAATATTTTTAAATAGTCAATTTTTTATATTGATTTATTTATTTTTTTTTGAAATTGTTTGAGCTGGATCATATTGTAAATTACATTAACATTTTATTCATTTTAAAATTATAAATTGGATTAAATTAAACGAATTGAATTTTTACATAAAATTTCAATCACAAAAATGAATTAATTTCTCCAAAGACCTATTTTAAAAAGAGTTTGCAAATTATGTGCACTTTTATCTATACTCCATAATTTCTTAAGCTATTACGTATAATTTGTGATATTTCTAAATAATTTGTAACAGATTGAAATTTATTCTCGTCTAAATAACTTTTCAGTCCAATCACTGGAGGCTTCTAAAGAAAATTAAGGACGTGACACTAAAAATCAAAGTTCTCAAAATCGAATTACTCATTGAATCAGTTGAGATATCATTTTAACGGTTAATAATTAAATTATGGTAAAATTGTGGTTGAACTAATCTATTTTAAAATATTATAAAAATAATATATATAATTAAAGACTATAAATATAAATTTACAAATTCAATTAAAAATAAGATTTGATATTAAATTACACAAAATAATATCTATAATCAAAATTTCACAAAAAAAAAAGATTCAGTAATAAAAAAATATTATTAATCGATATAATATTCATTTCTATCAAATTCATAAAATATTATATTGACATTTCTAATAAAATTGATTTATTTGTAATGTTAATTTTTTCATTATCTAAGTATAGAATAAGAAACTTTAAAAAAAAAATAAAAATGAAAAAAATACAAGTAAATCAGTTCAATAAATTTATTTAACGTTAGTTTTTACTCAATTTAATTGAGTTTTGGCCAATTCAATAAGTTTTTAACTAATTTAATTATTCACTGATTTTAATAATTATTTTAAATTAATTTTCTAATCAATTTTCAACTCAATTAATTAAATTTACGGGTCCAATTTAATTGTTTCAAAAGTGCCAAAATCTCAAAATAATAAGAAGCACAAGAGACTATTTTGCGGGTACGGTTTGGTGGACCCGTGGAGAATATTAATCGTTGAAGTCATACAAATTACCTCATTTAAATTGACCAAGTATTTCATTAAATGTCTTTGAAGTCATACATACAAATTTTGACATTATCTAACCATAAAATATCTCAACATCTCCTATTCTCCGTGACCATATTCAATTCCAAATACCAAATTAAAATTAGGTCAAGACATTGGTCCCATCCCTTATTTATCATTTATTTGCCTTTTGAAATTTTTTGTCCTTATTTTGCCTGAAGAATCTCGAGACCGCCATTTCTTATTCCATGGCTAAGAACTTTCTATTCTTTTGTTTTATAAAGGAAAAAAAATTGGACAAGATCTGTATATTTTTGTTATCAAATTATATAATTAAAATATAATAAGGGTGTAGATTTTATATAAATATATTTTTAAAATTTTCTAAAATATATATTTATACATGCATGTTTTTCTAATATTTTTGTTATCATGTTTTTTTATCAAAAATAAAATATGTGTAATTTTTTTATAAAAATAAATTATGTAATGTGAAATTGTAAACAAAAATATATAATTTTTTTAAATATTATACACATATCATATTTTTATTGAAGAACTCAATAATAAAAAATATTATAAAAAAGTTAACATAAATGACAAAAATAAATTATAAGAGAGTTTGATTATAATATTTTAAATAAAAATATATCAAATATAATTTAAACAAAACTAAAAAAATGATTTACTCTTAAATTTATTATAAAATTTAAAGATTAATTATTTTTATCAAATAAATATTAATTACTCATTAAATTATATAGTTGATAAAAAAATTGATTAAAATAAATATAGTTTCAATGTTCGACTTGTTTTCAGTTATTTTTTTTACATATTTGGTTTAGCGGCGAACAATCTTCAATGCTCGTTTTTTACGTTCTAATTTTGGATGAAAACAACATTGTTTGATTTTGTGATGGTTCAAAAAAGAGAATCAATTTCACTGCTTAAACTTGATTCATCTCGATGCAATTTTTTGTGTGTTTGGAAAATAATTAGAAAAATTTAAGTTTGGAAAAAACATAGTTTGTAACATAAATTTTGAAAAAATTTAAATTTAGACAAATCATAATTTCAAGAACAATAACCTAAAGCTTTCATCAAAGTTATGATTTGAGGGAAGAATTAAGTTAATGTAAAAACTCTTAAACATATTAATGCAATTTAAACTATAATTTGTAAAAATGTAATGGAAAACCAAATACACACTTTGCCTTGCTTATCCCTCAACCCTGGTTTACCTCACTTGATATTTTTGTTGAATTTTTTTTGTGCTACCCCTCTCTCCCATTTCCATGGACGTGGGGACTCTCTCTTGCGAGAGGGTCTTTAGCGTTTCATAGCTGTCGATTGGCTGTGGAGCCTATCTGTCTAGGTGGGACTCACAGCAGATCAACGGTTGTGAGATACTGCTGATCAACAGCTGTAAGACACTGTCGTACTTTCTTAACACGTTCGCTAAAGAGGCCGCCACAATCCCATTCCCATAATCATTTATCACATTCATATATAGAAGGCATCATCTCTCACAATTCACTCTCCTTGCATAAGCTTCAGCCAACATACTCACCCTCTTTGCCTGCACTCACTTCGACCACACGTCTCTCCCACTACGTAGCACTTTGACAGGTTAAAGAGCGTCCGGATCCTCTAACATTGGGTATTTCATACCATTCCTGCCATTAAATAGGGACCGTTCGATTGAGTGGAATGGACGGCATCCGTTCATCCACGTGTCCCATTCAGATTTCACCACATGGCAGTTTTTTTTTTAAATTTTTTGTTTCCTTTCCTCTCTAACTCCATCGGCGTCTTCCTCCCTAGAGATGCGAAGACGGATCTGGCGAGCGAGCGAGAGAAAGGCATTCCTGCAAGAGCAGACGAAAGGGCAAGAGCCGGCGAGAGGACGACGGCGAGATCAGCATATTTCCGGCGAGAGATTCCCCTCCATCGCAGATCGAGACAAGAGTTTCTGTTTGGCGAGAGGTCGAGCGTTTGGGCGAGAGGTCGGGCGTTCGGCGAGAGCAGATGACAGTACAAGAGCAGAAGAGAAGACGACGGCGAGATGAGCAGAAATCCGGCGAGGTCCGACGAGAAGATGATGGCGAATTCAGAGGGAGAGGTACTGTATTTTTTCCCCTCAATCTCTGTCTCTCAGCAAATTTCCATTGTCTCATTTTTCTTGTTGCTTGTGATTTGTTCTGCTGACCATTATCAATAGGTAAATTAATCTATCTTTTCAGAAGTGCAAAATGAGAAAAATTATTGAATCAATTTTCTTTCTTCTTTGACTTCAAGTGCTTAAAACGTGCAGTACACCCAATTGTTTAGGCTAAAAGATTAATAGAATGAGTTATGCATCGACAATTTGACATGTTTAGTATCTAATTTAGTAAAAGGAGAGGTGGCGAGTTCAGAGGGAGAAGTACTGTATTTTTTCCCCTCAATCTCTGTCTCTTAGCAAATGTCCATTGTCTCATTTTTCTTGTTGCTTGTGATTTGTTCTATTAACCATTATCAATAGGTAGATTAATCTATCTTTTCAGAAGTGCAAAATGAGAAAAATTATTGAATCAATTTTCTTTCTTCTTTGACTTCAAGTGCTTAAAATGGCCATACCCAATTGTTTAGGCTGAAAGATTAATATAATGAGTTATGCATTGGCAATTTGACATGTTTAGCATCTGATTTAGTAGATACTAATAGTATGTGCTTGGGTGCAATTGAGTGATTAGGATGATTGATGCAATTTAGCTAAATGCAACACTTGAGTGATTGAGGAATGATGAGTTGATATGTATAGCACAAAAGAAGCAGGAAATCTCCAATTTGGGCCAAAGACTATCACATGGGTGGATTATCAAATTGCTGTAGACTTACCAATTATATTCTATTTCTGTTAAGTTCATTTTTGGGATTCTTGCTATATAAATTAGTTATCTGAGCTAGAGGAGGAAATGATTGATTTGAGTTGTAATTGGAGCCACATCTTGCTAGAAAGGGGATTGCTATTCTCTTTATTTTCCATTCTCTTTAGTTACTGGATGACATTTAACCTTGCCATTGCACACAATTGTAGATTACTACTATGAAATCTTATCATACAAAACCTGGAATAACTTGCACCTGACTGTTTATGTGTGTGATTACTATCCAGAAATTTTATTTGGATGAGTTTATGAGTAACAAAATTTGATGAGTTTATGTTTATTGCAATTATCTATTTGGAAGTGATGATCTACTTAATATGTGTATAGTTCATAAACTGGACATTCTTTTTGGTCATTTTTCTTGTTTTCCCATCAATCAGGTTGTCTCTCCATATCTTCCTCCTTTGTCTTTACCTCTTTACTGTTTTGCATCACCACTTGGACAGATTTTTTGATGTTATTATATTGTTGCAGTTCAAGAAACCTGTACAGTGATATTGTTGCAGTTCAAGAAACCTGTACGGTCCACAACAGCAACAGCAGAAGAGCAGCACCACATGTAGAAAAAGTGAAAACAGTTTGTCTCACATTAATTGCAATGTCTTTAACTGTAATGGGGTACATGGCACAATCAATTGTAATGGGTTAGATGCCATGTGGTATAGGTTCTAATGTCTGTATTGGTCATTCAATTGTAGTGTGGTATAGGTTCCAATGTCTGTATTGGTCATTCAATTGTAATCTCAAATACTTATTAATTAATAAAATGGCTATTTTCTGGTTACAATGGCTTTCTTTTTTCTAGTTGAGTGCTGATATTACTGAATGTGATACATATAACATGCATTTTGAAATGTGGCCTGATAACTAGTATTGACTGTCAGTATGGGTACACCATATTTTTTACAAAAATTCAAAAGCATTATAAATTCATACATAGAATGTCAGTGTGAGTACAATAATTCAAACACCTTCAAATTCTTTATTCTCTGGATCAGTTCTTCAACTAGCATTGACCGCATCCCTATCAAAAAAACAAAAAGATTTAATGAATTTTAAATTAATATGTTAAATAATTCAAATCTAATGATTTTAGATGCATCTTTAATTCAAACTAACCTCAGTTTTTTTGTTATCATTTGAACAATTTGGTCTAAACTCCATTTCTTCAAGTGACAACGTAGAATCATCAAAGGGTGCCTAATGCATCGAAACATTATCATTAGCACATTGAATTATGAAATACAACTGTAAAAAGCAAAATCCCACTTTGTTAATATAATTTTAACTTTACCATTAGTAATTCAGTGAAACCTAATGCATTGACATAGGAGTGTTGTGCATGCTCATAGGGTACTGGGGGTGCTGAGCATGACACCCCAGATGGCATATGATCCTGTACTTCATTCCCCTACAAGATTAATGTAAACATTGTATTAATCAATGTAGACAATAATATGATATTCTAATAGAGTATATTACTACATAAATGCTAACCATATTTCTTAGATTAATTGTAGCTCTCGATGATCCTTTTCTCTTATTTCCTTGCATTTTAAGACAACTTTTAATGCGTCTCCTAGTCCTTACACCGATCTTCTTCTTCAATCTCGCTACAGGAGGAGGACAATGACTTGGTTGGCTCAGTGAGATGTTATCTGAACCTTTTTCATTCAAAATAAGCTCATTCACCATCTTCGTCAACTCGGGCAAGATGTTGTCCAAGAAGTCACTTGCTTCAGCATGATAAGATGCCTGTGCTATTAAATTTATATAATTATGACCGATTCTCTTGAATCTTTGGGTGCTTTCCAACCTTGTATCTTCTTCAATCGTTTTTCCTTTTAAATCATATATTACACCTTCTCTTGCTTTTCGTGTTAAGCGAGATAGAATATATTTTTCGGGGACCAACATCACATCATTCACATCATATACTTTCAGAGAATGACAACAAAGTATATCGATACTCTCAAATTTTCTACAGCTACATGTAATAGATTTATCATGGGGGTCAAATGTCACATTGTAATCTCCCTCTTTATTGAACAAAAAGATGACATATTCCCATACAGCCTGACTTTCATTTTTCTCCTTCACACATGCAGCCACATGACTATCATACTCCTCTTGGAATAACTCAAAGATGGGGGGAGTGTAAATTTTAGAGAGTTGTTGCAACATAGGCGATTGCGCTATTCTCAATCTTGGTATTTTTTCCCTTGCATCAAATTCTTGTTTTAATTCTTTATGACGCTTATCATCAATAATCCTCTCAAAATGCTTGAAGAATTGTATCACGTCTAAGTCAGGCTTTAGAAAGCTCTTAACGTCTGTGTTCAAACTCTCACTCAATTGAGTACTTCGGATCCCAAGAGTGAAAGTTTTCCGCATATAACACGCCGCCCACTTTTTTTTAATATCATATGTCGAAGCAAGCCATCGATTGTCTTGGGCATCATACTTTGATAATAATCTACTCCATGCTGCCTCAAATTGCTCCACATTACCATATTCATACATGCATTGCGTGAAATCACTTAGAATACTTCTTCCATCTCGTCTCACATTGCTTAGGTGTTTAGTGGCATTTTGTAGTAAATGCCACGTGCATAGCCCATGTACTGTATCTGGCATGACTTCGTGCAATGCTTTTGCCATTGCTGCATCTTGATCAGTAAATATTGTCAATGGTTTTTTTTTTCTATGGGCCTCCAAAAAAGTTTCAAAAAGCCATTTAAACGAATCTACCGTCTCATCATATAACAATGCAGCTCCAAATACCACCATGCCTCTGAAGTGATTGAACCCACAAAATATTGCAAGCGGTCTGTTCTCTTTATTAGTACAGTGGGTTGTATCAAGTGATACCACATCACCAAAATATCCATAATCCATCAACATCCGCGCATCAGCCCAAAATACATTTGTAATCTGTTCCTCCGAATCCATTTGATAAGCATGAAAAAATGAAGGATTTTCCACCAGTTGTTTCTGAAAGTATTGAAATAAAGCCCCCGCATCCCCGTATTGCATATTTCTCTCTCTTCTTTTTTTCAGATAATTTTTCACGTCCAACTGAGTGTATCCAAGGTTTTCTCTTCCCCCCACGTGCATACTCATAAGGTCAAATGATGTCTTCTGTCGAATACCAGAATCCTCTGCCAATTCAAGCTCATAACCTTGGACCTCAGATATTCTTCGTTGTGACGCAAGGAAGTGGCTAGTTTCCAAGGTGTGAAGCTCATGATTGTGTTGCTCCACAAAATCAAGCACCTTATACTTCTCATTCACGAGTCGCAATCCAATTCTTGCCATGCAATTAGTTCTCGTTTCAAGGCGAGGCTTTTTAGTCTTCGCATCTCTTTTATCTGGTTGTCGAACACCCTCTTTGGAACAAATAAAGCGCACTGACGTCTTTACTCCTGGACCTACTGGATTGCTAAATCGTTTCCTCACTCTGAATCCACTTCTTCTACCATATTCTCGCCAAAAGTTCCATGCTTCTTCTAAATTATCAAACACCATACCAACTTTAGGCTTCCAAGTGTTTTCACATCCCGTTGCCTACAAGGAAAATTTATTTTAACAAAATCACAATTAAAAAAAATTCAACCAACAATACAACAAATTTACACAATAAGCAATGTTCTTACTTGAAGCTCCATATAAAATAAATCAAAATTTTTTCCTTATAAAAATATTAAAGGGACCCCAATGCAATAAAGCCAAAATTTTCAACTACAAGGAAAAAAATATTTTTAAAAAATAACAATAAGAATATTTAACCAACAATACAACAAAATTAAAAAAAAAAACAATGTCCTTACTTGAAGTTCTATATTCTCCATTTTTTTCCTTCTTTCTTCTCCTTTAAGCAAAACTCATTAATCTGAAAAAAAAAAAGAAATCATCAGTCAACAAAAAATTAAGCATATGAACCAAAGAAAAATAAAATAGCAAAAGAGATGGTCTTGCCTTTTCCAGAATATGCTAAATGAGAATGAAGATTAAGATTAATGAATATATTCAAGGGCTTCCTTCCACTTTTAGAACCAATACCTGCTGCGTCTTCCATACATGAACGTTTCCCGCGTTTTTTTCTTTCCTCCCTCTGTTATTTTGGTAGCCAACTCCATGTGTCAATTCTTATTTGGTGGGGTTTGGGGGAAAAAAAAAAGAAAAAAAGCTACAGTTTCAGTGAAGTAAAAAATAATGGGAGGTTACCAGTTCGAATGGATGAACAAACGCTCTATGCTTGTATCTCATTTGTTTTTAAAACACTAATCCATGTGGCATCAAGCTATTGGTCAATGTTAGGAAAGTTAATATTTTAGGATCTTAACGCGGTTAAGAGAGAGAGAGAGAGAGAGAGAGAGAGAGAGAGAGAGAGAGAGAGAGAGAGAGAGAGAGAGAGAGAGAGGACAACCAAAAACAGGGTATAAAGAAGAAGGGCAATTTTAAAGCTTTTTTTTATTATTAAATTCACCTTTGCATGCTAAAAAAGACAAAAATAAAAGATAAGGAAGGCGAGCTTAAAAGAGATAAAAATGGCTTATTTTATTTTGGTTAATTTTCACCTTGACCCCATGATTTGACTGATCTTTTCAGTTGGTCTTTTTTGTGTTTAATTTTGGTCCCGTTTTCTTACTTTCTATTTATTTTAATTCATAATTGTTTCTTCTTATTTGAATTGGTTGTATAACATGTGTTCCATGTTTTTCCTTCATTTTAGTCCTAATAACATCTACTTTTTGGTTGCATTAATCTTAAAAGTTTCTTTTAGTCCTTATTTCTAATTTTTGAAACATACATTATTTGTTATAAATTTTAGTATTATATTTAGGATAAACTTAGTTAATTAATTTTTGGATAAAAAATAAAAAAATAACACTAATGCCAACAAATAAAGAGAAAAAATTAATTATTATCATAAGAATATTCAAATAATTTATTTTATTATATTTAAAAATAAATAAAATTTAATAATACATGTAAATAAAATAAAATAATATAAAATTTATATTATATTTTAATAATTACATAGCTAATTAATATTTAAACAAAATTTATTTTCATACAAACACAATTTAACTCTGTATAACTTTTTAACAAATAGGGAGGTTGTTGGGTAAGACAAAGTGCATTTCAACTAAAAATAAAAGAAATAGCCATCTAATTTAAACATCTCTCAAATAATATATCACTGATATAAATATTAAATATGATATGTATGTATGTATATAACTTTTGCTATTTAATGTGGGTGGGCAGCAGAAGATTTATTAGTGATTTGAGGGAGACAGATGACGGAAAAGCGGCCCTAACATGTCATTTCACACAACACAGTAAGGACAGCGACGTAAATGCGCCGAAAATTATAAACAAATCAATCCTTATGGGTAAGTTTCTCGATATATGCGCAACTGCAAACCCTCTCTCTCTCTTCCCCATACTTTATTCCACTGTTTCAGCTCGGCACAGATCGCTGTCTTGAAATTGCTCATTGTCTTTCTGATTCTCTCTCTCCACTGAGAACCATCCTTTGAGCTTCGTTGTGAAATTGTGATTAGGGTTTCACTGCTGCTGCTAATTTATCTACACTATCATTCTGATGCTTCAAAACTTCTGGCTCTCTTCCTTAGTTGAAGAGAGGGACAGGGAGAACCTCATATTCCTCAGAATCTGCACGGAAACGTTTTATTCATTTCTTCCTGCTGAAGCTCGATTGAGAAGTGCTCTGTGATTTCGGGCTCCTCCCTTTGCGCCTCTTTTTACTCCTTTTTGTATTCACTGGAATCTGGTTGAAAAGGGAAAGCTCTTCAGTTCTAGCGACAAGTTTCAAAGGAGCATAAACGTTTTCCTGAAATCCCGTAAATTAAGGCTCGGTTAAGGCGAATAGCGGTATTGTGGGAAATAAGTTGCTGTAGGTGGTTTTTGGAGGGCTGGAATTAACGTAACTGTGTTTTAGCTGGTCAGAACGAGATTTTTTCTGTTCCAGTTTGGCATTATGAGAGCGAGCTTCTGAGCGGATTGTGTTTGAACATCATCAACCAGTATATGAGGTCTCATAAAGATACACACTTTCTGTCTGCATTATAGACCTTATTCTGCTGCACTCATTTGCCTTTTAACTTTGTCAACAAAGCTTTTCATTTCTTCTTACCCATTCCCAACTAAGAATCCTTCGGGGCTCTAGTCAGACTCTTCCATTTTCCTCACGGTTTTCTATATTAAGGACGGCCTTTACTAAGATGAAGAATATCCCTGCCCTAGAGGGCAAGTAGCACTTCCTGGTGCCGTGGGCTATTTCCCTTATTATCTTTACTGTGCTTGTAGATCAGGGGTTCATAGTTTGTGGGTTAGGGAAGATGGCCATGGCTGTGGCTCAACACAGAGAAAACAGCAGCGGGAGTATTGATAAGCACCTTGATTCCGGGAAATATGTACGATACACGGCTGAGCAGGTTGAAGCCCTCGAACGGGTTTATACTGAGTGCCCCAAGCCCAGCTCCTTGCGAAGGCAGCAATTGGTCCGAGAGTGTGCCATTCTTGCCAACATCGAGCCCAAGCAAATCAAAGTTTGGTTCCAGAATCGTAGGTAATGAAGTACTCATGCTGATCGTTTTATTACTGTATTCGTTTTTTGTGGCCTTAATCTGGAGCTGAGATTCCACTTAAATTCGTTTCCTTATTTTGTAGCTTTAAAGTTTAAACTCTCTGGTAGTATCAGTCGATTTAAGCACATGAATGTTGCTGTTTAGGGGTTCAATGTATGGTATTTATTTGGAGTTTGATATTCTGTCCTGCAGGTGTAGAGAGAAGCAGAGAAAAGAGTCTTCCCGGCTTCAGGCTGTTAACCGGAAACTCACATCGATGAACAAGTTGTTGATGGAGGAAAATGATCGGTTGCAGAGACAGGTGTCACAACTCGTAAACGAGAACGGATTTATGCGGCAGCAATTGCAAACAGTAAGCGTATAACCACGGCCCACAATAGTTATTACGTTTATTTGTCACCTTACTTGAGGTTATACTACATTGAGATATCTGAAAATACGATGTGCGTATAAAAGTGATACAGTTTCTTGATTGGATATGCCTGCGTCTCTGATAAGATATTTTCTTGATACTAATGGAGTTGGTAGCATTCATATATTGATGAAAATGTAGTTTGTTTGCCTTTGAATAATTTTTTACGTTATTTTTTTCCTGCAGCCATCAGCAGCAACTACTGATGGCAGTTGTGATTCAGTTGTTACTACTACTCAGCATTCCATAAGAGATGCTAATAATCCTGCTGGGTAATCTCGCAGTTCTTGAAATGACTTTCTGCAATATCTCTTGTGACACTTTTGCCTGACTTCTTTCCTAATTTGATGTCTCCAGACTCTTATCAATCGCGGAGGAGACCTTGGCAGAGTTCCTTTCAAAGGCTACGGGAACTGCTGTCGATTGGGTCCAGATGCCTGGGATGAAGGTTTCAATTTCACCTTGCAAGATATTAAGTTTATAAGGGGACTTGGATCATCAAGAAGATGACTCTGCTTTTTGATATTTTTATATGCTTTTACAGTTATCATATTGTGGTTTGAACTTTAATGCTGTGTTTCTCCCACTAATCACCTATTTATTTATTTTTTACTTTCTCTCAGCCTGGTCCGGATTCGGTTGGGATCTTTGCCATCTCACAAAGTTGTAGTGGAGTGGCAGCTCGAGCCTGCGGTCTTGTTAGTTTGGAACCAACAAAGGTAAGTTCACTCATTTAAATCAGAAGTCAAAGATGGATTTATTCATATATTGACAAGTGAAGATCTGTAAGCTGTTTGGTATGTGGAATTTGATAAATGCGAAACATTCAATAGATTGCAGAGATCCTAAAAGATCGTCCATCTTGGTTTCGGGATTGCCGGAGCCTTGAAGTTTTCACAATGTTCCCTGCTGGGAATGGAGGAACTATTGAACTTGTCTACACACAGGTGAACAATCAATTGCAAGATTTAAAGGCTTTTCATCTTAGTTGTTTTTCGACCTTGTGAGTGAAAATTCAATTTGTGACAGACATATGCTCCAACAACACTTGCTCCTGCCCGGGATTTTTGGACTCTTAGATATACTACAACCTTGGACAACGGCAGTCTCCTGGTAAGGATTTTTGGGTAACTTTCTGTGTCAAATATCACTGCTAGAGTGGCATATCATATATTTTAAATTACATCCCATCTTGCTTTTAATCATACTTTTGAATGGAGATAACTAAATGCAATTTTAATGACTCTGCATTTTAACTCTGCATATGAAGGTTTGTGAAAGGTCATTGTCTGGTTCTGGAGCCAGCCCTAATGCAGCTGCTGCCACTCAATTTGCCAGAGCTGAAATGCTCCCTAGTGGCTACTTGATTCGACCATGTGAAGGTGGAGGATCAATCATCCACATTGTAGACCACCTAAATCTCGAGGTTTGACTTTTTGATAGATAGCTATAGTATCTCTTTTCATTTGGATTTTCTTTTGATTGCTTGAAGTTTTCTTTCAGGCTTGGAGTGTGCCAGAGGTGCTGCGACCGCTTTATCAATCATCAAAAATGGTGGCTCAGAAAATGACAATTGCTGTAAGTTTATATTTGTTATTTTATAGTAGATTATGTTATTGTGAAATTTAGTTGAGTACTCTGAATATTGTATAAACTGTGGAAAATGCGAATTGCTATCTTATGAGCAAATCCTACATTATGTCGTTCAGTGATTATCTTGTAGGATTTAAATATTTAACTGTGAAGACAGATACGTCTACTAGACGTTGCTACAAATATTTTTGCTTTTAAAATTTGAACCATCTTATGCTTCAGTCTAGTCTAAGCCTCTTAGCACTATAATCTGATTTATTTGCTTTTGTGATAGGCACTTCGCTACATCAGGCAAATAGCTCAGGAAACTAGTGGTGAAGTGGTATATGGTTTGGGTAGGCAACCTGCTGTTCTGCGAACATTCAGCCAAAGAATGAGCAGGTAGCCAAATGAAAAAAAAAATGATTCCTTGAATGTTATTCCTTCTATTATGAACTTCTGTAGATGTCTGTTACATTTTACTTATAAATTGTACATTTTTTTGGGTTTATGCATCATACTTGCAGAGGCTTCAATGATGCTGTAAATGGATTCAATGACGATGGGTGGTCTGTACTGAACTGTGATGGTGCTGAGGACGTAATTATTGCAGTTAATTCAACGAAGAATTTGAGTGGCACTACTAATCCAGCAAGTTCACTGACATTCCTTGGAGGAATTCTTTGTGCAAAGGCTTCCATGTTGCTTCAAGTTAGTATCAACCCAATTCATATAGCCATTTGTAATAAATAATTAATTTCTTTTCTTTTAAGTTTTTGTGGATTTAAATATGAGAGGCTTTGTGCCTGTTGATTCCCTCGTATCAAAAGAAAAATTAGTGTAGGTTCTTTCCTGTGTGGTTGTGAAATGTGAAGCTGGGTTTTGGAAGTCTATTCTAGCATTATAATAGTATCTTAATCTCTCTCTACCCCAATGGCCCCCTCAAAAAAAAAAGGGTGGGGGGAGGGGGGATAAGATGTGGAAATCCACATGAAAGCAATGCTACATGGTTCCTGATGATTGGCAGAGTATTTAAGGCATGGCTCATTTACATTGAGACAAGCGTGATATACTCAAGTTCCTGAACTAAATATACTTTCTTGGTGCATTCTTGAATATTTGGGCTTGGTAATGAGTTGAAATATATATGTCACTCCATTCTCTTGTCCGACATTGTATAATTTACTAGTTGCCCGTTTGAAATGTTATATGACAAGCTTTTAATCTCTTTTACTTGCAGAATGTCCCCCCTGCTGTTTTGGTTCGCTTTCTGAGAGAGCACCGCTCAGAGTGGGCTGACTTCAATGTTGATGCCTATTCTGCTGCATCACTGAAAGCTGGCTCTTATGCCTATCCTGGAATGAGGCCTACAAGGTTCACTGGCAGTCAAATCATCATGCCTCTCGGCCACACAATTGAACAGGAAGAGGTACGTTTGCATTCCCTGGCCCAGCCACAGATGTGAGATGGAAAGATTGGCTACACCTGTGTCATGGGATTTGTGTGATTTATTTGGCATATGCGTGTGCTATGCTATCCAGTAGACTGATGATTCAACCATTTGTGCTCCAATTTTTTAATTTTGGGCCGTTTCAGACAATACTTCCTGCTAATTCTGTGTTTACATTCCAGATGCTTGAAGTTATTCGGCTCGAAGGCCACTCTGTTGCTCAGGAGGATGCCTTTGTTTCCAGGGACATTCATCTCCTACAGGTGCTGTCTCTGACTTTTCTTGAAATGTAGGAAATTATCTGTTCGCTTTAGCTGAGTCAGATTAATTGTTGACATGCATTTATGGACAAGATTTTATTTTTCTTTTTAAGGATACAATGATTGTATAGTTATCTTGGCAAGATTTCAAACTTTCAATTTTAAATATTGGAGGGATAGACCATAATCTGAAGCACGTCATAATTTTCTCGGTGCTGGTTATGTCATAAGTTTTCTTGCTATTTCAACATATTTTACTCTCTGCTACAATTTTTTGGATGGGAAATATATCAAAGCTGAATAATGATAGGTACACAAACCAAAATTTTGAGCTCTCCATCATTGAAATCTATTCAGCCTTTAGACACTGGGACTTCAATCTGATTCTTTTGTTATCCTTGAAATTCTTGGTAGATACTTGTGTCTATCTCTAGGCGTTCAACCTCCTTAGCATGCACTGTCTATAGTTCATCTACATGCAGTTTTTTGGTCAACTATGGTACCTGTATTTAGCAGTCTGTATTACCTTTTCTCTGCAGATATGTAGTGGAATTGATGAGAATGCTGTGGGAGCTTGTTCTGAGCTCATATTTGCTCCTATTGATGAAATGTTCCCAGATGATGCTCCATTGGTACCTTCTGGTTTCCGTATCATCCCATTGGATTCAAAACCAGTTGAGTGTTTCCTTGTATTTTATTATCTCTAACAAGCAGTTTTCTCAGCATTTTGTGACACTATCTTTTTCACCTTTCTACAAAGCTTCTTGTTGTTGCTCTGGATTATTATTATTGTTATTATCAGCTTACCCAAGAAGCACAGGATGTTGTAAATAAACACTGACTAAATTTTGTGATGATAGTTAGACGCTTAGTACTGATGTCAATATATGGATCCCTGCATTACTGTTTCAGGGTGATAAGAAAGATGCAATGACTACAAATCGGACCCTGGATTTGACATCTGGTCTTGAAGTGGGTCCAGCAATGAATCATACTGCAGATGAATCATGTCATAACACTCGATCAGTGTTGACGATTGCCTTCCAATTTCCTTTTGACAGCAATTTGCAGGACAATGTTGCAATTATGGCACGCCAGTATGTTCGTAGTGTGATAACCTCAGTGCAGAGGGTTGCAATTGCAATATCTCCATCTGGTATAACCCCTGCAGTTGGGCCAAAATTGTCTCCTGGATCTCCTGAAGCTCTTACATTAGCTCAATGGATATGTCAGAGTTATAGGCAAGTCCGCAAATTTCTCTTTACTAGCATCTTCAACACTTTAGTAGTTAATAAATGCATCAAACCATGACTATTCTTTGTGGGTTTAGCTTTATATTGATCTCTATTCTGAAATTTTATGATGCTGTTATTTATGTTGAAAGATGTATACTACTGTCTTTTCATGCTTTCCAGTTCTATTCATATTCAATATGTTTGAAAGTTTCAAACCTAACCCGCATCCTCTCTGACCAGTTACTACTTGGGGACGGAATTACTGAGACCTGATTCTGTTGCTGGTGACTCGCTATTGAAACATCTTTGGCATCATCCAGATGCTATCCTGTGCTGTTCATTAAAGGTATGGTGGTGAAACATTTTTAAGTTCAAACAATTGATCATTTTGAATGTATGTGAAATTTGTTATGAAATTTGGACGTTTATTAAGCTCCCTGAATCTTGATAAATTTAATGTGATTCTCTGATATTGCAGTCGTTGCCAGTGTTCATCTTTGCAAACCAGGCAGGGCTTGACATGCTGGAAACAACTTTAGTGGCTTTACAAGACGTCTTATTGGATAGAATATTTGATGAGTCTGGACGCAAAGCATTGTGCTCAGACTTTCCGAAGTTAATGCAGCAGGTGATTTCCAGAATTAAATGCGTCTTCCTTCTCATTTAAAATGCACATTCCTATGGAGATAACAATGCCTGCTCAATCATTCTATATAGTAATAACAAGTTACAACTTTTACTTGAAATTAGTGGCACTTTTATCACGGCATGAGACTTCCCTTTTGCCTTTGGTCAGAAATAGCTGAATTTTTATTTGCTTATTGTTTCATCAGGGGTTTGCCTATCTACCAGCTGGGATCTGCATGTCCACGATGGGGCGCCATGTTTCATTTGACCAAGCCATCGCTTGGAAAGTGCTTGCTGCAGAAAATAATAATACTGTTCATTGTTTGGCTTTCTCTTTCGTAAATTGGTCGTTCGTATGAAAATTTATTTAATGTATTGTATGCCACACTTTTTCCCACTTGAATATAAAGAATGAAGGGCTAAATTGGAAACGAGAAATCTGAAATTTTTGTTCATTTACAGCACTAATCGGACTCTCGCCGTTTGCATTTATTCGATACGATTTATAGTTGGTGTAGACAAGATATATAGTTAACCTTGTAAATGTCTGTTTTTCTGCCAAGACTGCGAGAGTGATGGTCCTACTCTGTCAGACCTTTCTTATGAAAGGTGCACGCTGATTCTTGAAGGCCAAAAATTCTAATTGCATCCGCAAAATGAGATATTCTTGTCAACATTGGATTGAGTGTAGGATTCCGGTCACAGAACAGTGAATCCAGAGAGGAGGAATGTTTTGTCGAAATTATCCTTGTTATTATACGAGACACCCGGATAGAATTTTGTCTGTTCCCAAGTAATACATAGCGTTGCCCGAGTTCTAACCTGACGTATAATAACTACGGAGTTCGCACAAAAAAATGTCAAAAATGTCATTCATAATAAATCTGTATTAACATAAATCTGTCTCTGCACCATGCAATATGCCTCGCACGCATAAAATCGAAAGTAATCTACGCAATAGAAAGGCAATCAGGCTGAAGCTGAAAAGTCCGTTGGGGGCCAAACTGTAAAAGGCAACGTGTACCAGCACTATACAAGTTTCACACATTTGTGAGTGGTGTTTGTTAATTGTTTTAGTGGGATGCCAGAGACCAGAAGTTGAGGAGAAATGATGGGATAGTGGTTAGCCAACAAAGGAAAGCCATCCCTGTAGAAGTTTCAAACTGCGCACAGTGATTCCGTGCACAACTTCCAATATCATTATCAATTAGCACAGTGATCCCCGCTGATGCACACGCCGCAGCAAATGTTAGTGTAGAAGTCACCTGGCATCAAACATAAAGCTCTTCTCACATTACCGCAAATACTATTTTCACACGAAAATCCAACGCAGGTCATGCTCTATATCTTACCCCATCGCCAATTGTAAAGAAACTGACAACTCGATAATTCTGCAAAGATCGTCTCACTGAGAGGGCATATATATCAATAATGGCCATTGTAAAGCTCCACAAGAACTGCAAGCCCGAAGCCGCAACAAGGTAACTGGGAGAAGATAAGAGAAAGAAATACTAAGAATGATGTCAAAAAAAAAAAATGTTGCAGCGTATCTTTAATGTCATGCTTTTACTAAGAGACAAATCGCCAACGGCATATGTAAGTAAGAGCTAAGAACAAAGTCATCATTTATTCAATCTGATATTACAGAAAAGTACATCTAGTGTCAGAGAAAGGTCCAATATTTCAGAGCTGTCTAACATAAAAAATGGCAAAGATGAGCATGGCCGAACGACTGATGTGCGTTTGCTTCTTATGACATAATATAATGTGTATTCTCTATGAACCCAAAATCATTGATCAATTATAAGAAAGAGCAAGAGGCAACAGAGAAATGAAACGAGAAGGTTTGTTCTTTTGATCCAATCTCATTTGATTTGTTTATTTAATTAACAGTATCTCAGGCGCATTAGTCACGTCAATACTTATCATATGTCTTTGGGCTCATTTTCTAGATCTTTTCATTCCATTCTCAGATTGTTCATATGAAACATTCATGATATCCAATGCAATAATGGGGAGGGATTTTTTTTAAAAAAATGTAAAGCAACCAAAACACACCATCCAATGTAGTCTATCTAGCTTTGATAATACACACGAACACAAGAATCTATTCAGCTCAGGAAACCATCTTGACAAAATGTTAATTGCCTAACTGCATCTAAGACATTAAATGTGATAGACAACAAAAGTGGTATCTGTAATTAGTCAGCCCAAGTACAAAACCACCTTCACAAAACAATCTTTTTCTGACCCTTAAGTATTCATTTAAATATGTTAATCTTAGTCCAGGTATTCATTCAAGAATGTTAAAATATCTTGGTCCATTGTAAAGAGACCTTATAGTTACAGAGCAAGCAGCACTCGCACGGTGGATCAAGTAGAGTCAATTCAGTCCAATCATCACAATGCCCAGAAAATAAATCCAAGGCTATAAAGTCTAATTATATAATCCAAGGCATCAGACAAATTAAGTAATTCAGAAAGTTGTTCATAAGTTAGACTAGCTCCATTCCAACAGCCCAGGGTTATGTGAACAGGACATCATCTGTTTGCTGGTCATATATGCAGAAAGAAAACAAATTTACTTCCTTGATCTCACCATCTGTCATCTCTATCAAACCTAATTACCTATCTTCTTAAGGGCATTCCACTATTTCCAATCCCATTGTTGAGAAGTAATTGTCTAAAACATCACTATTTCTTGTTAATCATGCACCATGATTACATTTGTTGGAGTAGCTATTTAAGAAAAGCAGATATGATTACGAAGAACGACCAACCAATTGATTAACTTCTAAGTAACAACGCACTTGGACCCTTCTGTAACCGTTCTAAATCCATTCCCATGTGTGAACGGATACAGAAACTTGGGATGCAGTCTATTACCAATCCAGACGCATCAACGTGATAAATAGAAATTGATACGCATACGTATGTATTATCAAATATGCTTACGAGCATAGTTCTCGAAATTTCAAGAACAACTATTTTTCCTTATGCAAGTCGGAAAAAATGAAAATTCCGACGTTTTCATTTCTTATCATTAACCAATTTGAATTTTGACAAATGGCAGATGCCTAGATGAAGATTTAGCTGAATCAACGAGGGAAGCAGATAAAAACTGGTACCCTTTAAAGTACTCCCTCTAAGCCCTTCAAAATTCCATATACAATCACTGACCGGAGTCTATTGTGAGCCAAGATTTAGGCAGTGTCACTATTCGAACAACAGCTAAGAAAATCAACATAAGACCAAGAAATAAACAATACTAGAGAAACTTTACCAGAAGGCAGTGACGGAAGGGAAATCACTAGTCGAAGCCATGATGGAGAGTGCAGCAGCAGCGAAAAGAAACTGAGAAACACGCAAGGATAGACCACCGGGCGTGCCGGGCATGCCTTGGATATCCTTCATCCTCACCCTGGGAACGTTACCGCCTTCGCCTTCAGTTGCCGGGACCTCTTCTACTGGATGAACCGAAGCATGGCTCACATTCATCTCTTCTCCCCAAACTTCAATTCATAACTCTCTCGCGGTCATCAAATCTCCCAATTTTACCAAATCCGATCGGAGTCATAAACAACCAATCAATAACCCGATCTACTGCCGATGATCTGAGCCTCACTTCCCTTCAGCTGCCGAATACAATTTACAATGTAACTGATAACAATATAATAATCTATGTGGAATTCCAAATTAGAATGATAAGAATGTTGACTTTATGTGGAATTCTCATTATTTTCCTAAGATAAAAAGTCATACCAAGGATTTGCCGAGAAGCGTAATTCCCAGCGATTCGCAAATGAGATCCGTGTCACAACGAAGAGAAATGAGTGGTGAAGGAGAAAAAAGAGAAAATATTTGGAATCAGACTCAACGAGAAGATCGGTCGCCGCAGTAATTGAACGTTGAAGTTATGTACGATTCAGTTGGTGGTTTTGTGATGTTTAGATTAGCTGAAGCAGTAGAACCGTTTTCTAGTGTAATCAGGCGCTTGCATTTCACGCGCCCAACTCTTGGCGGGTTTTCATTTCCATGACTCTTTAGTCCATTGGTTCATTTTGGAATTTGGAGTCTTAGTTCGGACAGACAACCACTTTTCTAGAATTTTGAGAAATACGCGATGCTGAATCTTCACAATCAAGTTTAAAAATTAAAACCACTTTATTTTTTTAATATATATATGTCAAGAATTTTATTTCTTTCTTACCAGGAAAGACTGACAATTTTTTATTTTACGTTTAAATTCTTTAAAATTTTAAATTTCAAAATATGATTTTAAATATAAAATCAATTGTTTGATTTAATGTTTATTTTTCTTTTCAATTTTTTTTGGGTGAAACAGCATTTGACTTTCTTCTACAATAAATCAAGATTAAGCTTATTCAACTTTAATTTAAACATACATACTTTTTTAAAAAATTAAATTATTAATTTAGTCCTCAAAATATTACAATTATCTTGTTTTGATTTTTGAAAAATTAAACCTCTCACTTAATTTCTAGAGCATTGAGTTTGTCTTAATTTTTTTAATTTACTAAAGTGACTTTTAATAATAAAAATTTGAGATTTTATAACAATAAATTTAGTAAGTTAGCAATGAAAAATACTCAATTGAATTAAATGTAATATTTTAAGAATCAAATTAAAATAATTAAAATTTTTTAGGGATTAAATCAATAATTTACTATAAAAAAACTAAAATATTCTATCTTTTTGTGATAAAATATTCAAAATTAATCTAATCACTTATAGATGTAAATTAAATACATTCTAAATTGCATAACAAAGACATTTCAGTTTGAAATTGAATGTATTTATTTTAAGAAAATATTTTGTGATGAGAAAAAGATAGAAAGAGTTTGAGTCGTTGAACTAATTTTTAGATTAATGTATAATAAGAAAACAAAAAGTCAACAATTTCAAAAGTTTGATGGATAATAAACGTTAACAAATAAGTGAAATCTATGTTCATTATCTCAGTGCTCCCACACTCTCTCAGGTATCATTGGAACAAACCAAATATATTCTTTTCTGAAAAGGTAAAACTGAAAATAACATTGTCTAAATTAGAAAGAAACCATAATTAAGAGATATATTTTATTGTTTTTATTTTAAATTTTTCCTCGTTGATATCAATCAAATGCCTTCACGGCATCTCCTCAAACCACCAAAACCATTCCTATTCAATAAAGGTGCATTGACCCACAAGCTACTAATTAATCAAACAGTACTCATAACTGAGAATAATATATATTTTTTATTTATCTAAAACTTAACATTTAATGATTTTATAATTTCAAGTAACTCAAAATTTTATATAAGATTTAAATTTGTTAAGATCTAAATAGGATTTTGATTTAAATCTTAAAATCTTACGATTTTACAATTTTGTCAATCTTATAATATTTTAGATTTTTATCATTTTTTTATTTGTTGGTATGTTTATAATCTATTAGGTAAGAAAAAATAGTTTTTCAAAAACAATAAGAAGTGGAGGCTAGTCTTTATTTTTTATTTTTTACAAATTGAATGTTTTCAAGTATTGTATAACAATTTATCTTCTTATTATTGTAAAGTGTCTTTTCTATTATTATGTTTTAGGTCTTAATTATTAAAATTATATATT
Organism: Biancaea sappan; assembly: GCA_037074585.1. Lineage (NCBI taxonomy): Eukaryota > Viridiplantae > Streptophyta > Magnoliopsida > Fabales > Fabaceae > Biancaea > Biancaea sappan. The sequence continues at coordinate 21,281,188 of CM073501.1, read as the reverse complement.
GATTGATTATTTTTAATATAATATTATACTTATTTATGATTTATTTATACATAAGTAACTTTTTAAATATTATATTTTTTTAAAAGTAGGATATTTCGATTCTCAATTAAATTTTACAATTCAATCTATATTATTCATTGATCAATCTTAAGTAAGATCTTAATTTTGAAAACTTTGATTTTTGTACTTTTTTTATCACTAACTTAAATATTCAAGGGATAGGCAAGAGACCTTCTCCTTTACTTGCATTGTTTTGTTTATAGATCTTACCGATTAGTCATCTGATCATCCAAGTAATTTTAACGTCTAGTAGTTTTCAATTTGATAAAAATAAAAAATAAAAAGAAGTGTTGAGTAATTTCAAGTACATGATCAATAGTTTTCATATATCAGGATTTTCTAGAAAGAAAAGTGTATGCCACATTGAATTAGGGTCCATGTGGGTCTCTTTTCTTTTTTTCTCCCTCTCTTATCCTACAAGCTGTGTGGAGAGAATTTAAAGCCCATAACAATAAGGAAACTTTCGTTGTGGTTTTTCTTCAGCATTGTGATTTGTAGCCACATATTGATATTATTGTGTGCTTAAGGATGATGTTGTGGCCACAGTTAAATTGCTATAGGTGATTGTGATTTTGTGAACTTTCACGTAAGCTACTTTATTTCTAATAACAATGACATGACCATTCAATTGCTTCGATACTTTTTTGAAAATTTGTGTCTTTGTTAGACTGAAGGTTGATAATTGACTTTCATCATAATAAAATAAAAATACTTTTAAGTATTAATTATCTGTGAAATAAAAGTTAATTATAAAATCATTATTTTTGCAAAATCTGGAAACACATTTATCACATGGCGAAATCAGTTTTAATTATGTGTTTTCAAGTCAAAGTTTTCCAAATAAGCTTCATTAAATCAAATCTTTTCTAAGGAAACTATATCATATAATTATGAGATTTTTACCTCTTAAAATATGCTTGGCCTTTTTGACAAGTTTTTGAATGACATATTCAAGCATAAAAGGAAATCAAATCAAAATAAGGAAATTAGTTTTACAAAAGTTGAAAAAGGAAAGAATAAGTATTGGAGTAAATTTTCCCAATCGATGTGACGACCAATGTCGGTCAAAGAAATTCAAGAGTTGAAAGAAATTAATGCTGCATCAAAGATGGAAGAATAAGAAGCTCTGATTGATGAAGATTGAAGACCAACGTGGCTTAAGGAAGAATTTATACCAACAATCATCAATCAACCCTTGAATGGAAAGATTCAAGAATTATGAGATTGTATCTTGAAGATATTGAAAAACTAGTAATAGAGTGACCTCGATCACACACATACACACACACACACATAAACTTCCTTATTAAGATGTCCAACATACGATAGTAACTACTAAAAACTGGGAGAAAAAAAAACTACATAACAGAACTACAACTTGACTTATACAAAATATGACTTTGACTCTCAACACCACCTAGTATTAGGTTAAACCTTTATTTCTCTCTATATCTTGGTTGTGGATGTAATCTAGGGAATCTTGTGTGTAAAAGTTGTAGATGAACTTTCGTAAAAACCTCCCGCTATGCTTTGTTTTGCTATAGTTGAAGAAATTTTCTTATTTTGCAAGAAGACTAGATGTCGGCCAGTGGAGGCCAAATTAGAATAACTCAGTTGTGTGGTTTCCTGATCCCTATCTTTAATTTTTTATATCCCATAGGCTATTAAAATGGCTTTGTATCTATCCAGTTTCCCATATGGTTTCCTTTTAATCTTGTAAATCAATTTACAAGAAATAGGTTTCACATCCTCCAGTCTTGATGTCAAAACCCAAATTGATTTTTGAATAAGGCATCCATCCATGGCTTCTTCTAATTTCATGTGTCTCTTTGCCATCTCAAAGCTAGAAGGCATCTCATCATCAACAAGATTGGAGAATAAGTAGCATGAAAATGAGGTAATAAAGTTTTCATCCCTATATCGAGCAGGCTTGACAACCTGTCTTGGTGGCCTCTAAACTTGTGGCTGAGAAGATTCCAAATGCTCCTGTTTCAAACTTCTTTCCTCTATGATTTATTGACGTGTGTATTCCCCCTGTCATTGTGATCCTTGTCTACAATAGAGGAGGAGAAACTGAGATCAACAACCTGAGACACTTCTGGTTCCAATGTTGCAAACTTCCCTCAGAAATATGATGTAATTTTATAAAAAATAACATCCTGTCACAAGATATCTATGTTGTTGAACCTAAGGCTTTATGCCATAAGTTTTGATGATGACTAATGTATTTAAATTGTAGCATTGGTATATATAAATATTAATTATCATATATATGCTACAAGCACTTAAGCATGATTATATTATTTAATATGTATGTTGCATATAGTGAATCATGCTATTATCATGAATTGAACTAACCATTGGATTTGCAAGTAAGATATATTTTATAGGTTGGTTCAAAACAAGAAGAGTGAGCATTGGATTGAAGAACAAGGAAAAGAAATATCATGCTTCACTCAATGAAAACAACATGCAAGGATAAAGCTCCAAGAAATGAAGAATTAGAAGATTTGAAGTCTTGGAAGCTTGGATGCATCAAGAAAGCAACCATCATGCTCTAAAAACAAAGAATTTGAAGATAACAAGTGACTGGTCGACCACCCTATGCTGACTGGTCGACCAACGAGCTCCAGAAGCAAAGTCTTTGAGCACTGGTCGACCACCCTATACTGACTGGTCGACCAACGAGCTCTAGAGGCAAAATATTTGAGCACTGGTTGACCATCTTATGCTGACTGGTCGACCAACGAGCTCCAGAGGCAAAATATTTGAGCACTGGTTGACCAACATGCCACACTGGTCGACCAACGTACTACACTGGTCGACCAACGTACCACACTGGTCGACCAATGTGCCACACTGGTCGACCAACGTGCCACACTGGTCGACCACCGACATCAGAAAATGTGCTTTAACGGCTAATTTTTGCTGACATCATTATGGAATCACCTTGGATTTGTCTCCAACGGTCTTATTCGTCCTTGGGCTATATATATCAACCTTGGGGGCTATCAAAACAGAAGAGAGAACACTCCTATTGCTGAACATCATTTGTAAATTTTCTCTTATGCAGATTATACCCTTGTGAGCTTATCAATGTAACATATACTCTGTTTTTAGAGAGTTTTTCTGTAATTGTTGATTTTGATCAACACAAATATTATCTTGAGTTGTATTATCAAGGAAAATATTCCTTGATAGAGTATTTATTGAGAGAGCATTCCTTTGGGTTGTAGAGAAGCCAGTTTAGCAGAAATTCTCCGGAGGGTTGAGGAGGAGCCCGGATTCATAAATTCTCCGTTGGGTTGTGGAGGAGCCTTGGCTAACGAAATTCTTTGTAGTGGTTTGCAAGTACCCGGATCAAACTTGCAAGTATAGTGAAAATACTCAAGTGACTTCTTGAGGACTGGATGTAGGCTTGAGATTAGCCGAACCAGTATAAATCTCTGAGTTTGCTCTCTCTATCCCTTACTCCTTTATTTATGCTTATTGTTATCTATTCTTTATTTCCTTGCTCCTCATAATTATTCATCTTGATAGCACATTGATTTTCTGTGTTGTATTTATTATCCTAAACATTGTACTTTTACAGAAAATCATTTTAACTTCCAATAAAATTTTGTGAAAAATTTATAAAACCCAATTCACCCCCCCTCTTGGGTTCCAACCATTACTTTCAATTGGTATCAGAGCTTGGGCTCTTGATTTGAGACTTAACCGTCTAAGAGTAAATATGGTTGGATATAGTGAGTGGTTTATATCTGAAAATTGTTCTTTCACATAACCTCCAGTTTTTTATGCTAATCATTTTCAATATTGGAATTATGAAATGAAAATGTTTTTAATTTCAGTAGACCATAAACTCTGGGAAGTTATAGAAAATGGTTTTGATATGCATGTCAAGGAAGAACAATGAAAATGCATTCCAAAACCCAAAAGTGAATGGAATGATACTGAAAGAAATTTAATACAATTCAATGCTAAGGCAAAATTGATTATTTCTTGTGCATTGAGTCAAGATGAATTTTTCAAAATCTCCAACTGTGCAACTGCAAAAGAAATGTGGGAAATTCTTGAAGTTGCACATGAGGAAGATCTTATTGCTGAGGAATTAAGGTATAGAAGTTTCATTAATAAACTTGAAATTGCTCAAATGAACAATTGCAAAACCATTAATGAGATACAACTTGTGCTTAATCAATTGCAAGCTCTTGGTATTGAACTTACAGGAAAATATCAAATCACCAAGGAGATAGAAGAAAAAGAAAAAGGAGAAGAAAAGAAATCTCAACCAAAAGCTGAATCATCAAAGAAAGCTTACCTATCCTCCATTTGGGGAAATATCAATTCTGATAAGGAGGACACAAATGAAGAAAACTACATCTGTCTTGTGGCTAGAGATGAAGATGAGGTAAATTCATTTGACTACTCTTTTGATGAATTACAAGATGCCTTTGATGAATTACATGAAGAATCTCTAAAACTTGCATAGAAATTAAATGCTTCAAAACAGAAAAACTCTTCTCTTGAAAATGAATTAGAAAAATTGAAAAATGAATTTTCTATTTCCAAGGAAGAGAATTTTGGTTTCGAAAATCAAAACAAAACTTTGCAAGAAGAAAATTTGATTTTAAAGGGAAGTATCTCTACCAACAAAAGCTACTTTTGCACCAAGTGTGATTCTTTGAAAAAGGAAAATGATAATCTTAAAAACACACTTGCAAAATTTTCTCAAGGTAGATAAATTTTAAATACCTCAGTTTTGAAACAAAGAATAAAGTTTAACAAAGTTGGTCTTGTTTCTAAAAAGAAATCAAACCAAAAGCATTTTAAAAACTTCTTTGTTTCTGCAAAGATGTCCAATAGTCCAACTTGCACTTGTTTCTATTGTGGACTGAAAGGACACAAATCTTACTCCTGCTTTTATAAGAAAAATCTTGTTCATAGAGTAAAAATGAAATGGGTTCAAAAAGGAACTCATGACCCAGGCGGACCCAAAGAAATTTGGGTACCAAAAAAAAAAAGATTAATTTGCAGATTCGCCTCGAAGCAAGGAGCGGAAATGACATTTTAATGGCTACATCATTCAAACTCCACTTCCTTGCATCAAAAGGAGGCAATGGATAAGTAAACATATAAGCTGGAATGTATTGTAAGAAATTTAATTGATATGTTTAATGTATCAAATGCTTATGCTTGTTTTCTAGCATGCCTTTCATCTATCTTTGATATTCATGCATGCTATATCTGAAAACAATTCTTATGTGTGACCTATAGATTCAAATTTTGTTTTGAATCAATATCTTTATTCTAAATTCTGCTCAAACTATCCTTTTTTTTTATCGCATCACGAAAACTTGCTTCCATTATATGCATATTTCTCTTGCTTTCACAACAATAAGATTACTCTTGCCTATAGCATTTATCCTTATTGTAATCTTATTCAAATATTTTCAATAAAATCAAATTTCTTGTAAAATTGCATTTCATGGAAGCATGGCACTTTTATTAATATAGCATATCTTAAACACAATGTTGCTCTTGATTCTCGAGATTTATTTGGACATTGTTAATTTAAGCATCAAAGTGCTCCATCAAAAAGTGTTTTGTAGGAGTTAATCCTCAAATTTATCCTCTAAGGCACATTCTTTCCTCTGCTCTCCAAAATCAGTAAGATTTATAGTTTTGAAGTTGGTTGGTCGACCAACGCTCCTATCAGTGGTCGACCAACGAAGGATATAATGAACTAACACCCAGCGCCAGAAGAAGAATGCTGAAAGCTAAGACAAGTGGTCGACCAAGGTCCTCAGACTGGTCCACCAACGCGAGGTAGTGGGTAAATAAGGCTATTCTGGTGAGGAGTGGTCGACCAGTTCATTCACAATGGTCGACCAACGCTTGACAGTAAGCTCCTTCCACTTTTTCATCCCCATGATGGTCGACTAGTGTGGTCACGTTGGTCGACCAGCGGATGACAGTAGATGAAGGATTTAAATTTTACTGCTATGTGCTTAATGATCTCTTCAAAGCTTCATGGGTGATCTTATAAGAGATTGTTTTTGATCTTGCAAATAATCAATCAATTAAGATCATTAAAATTGCAAGAAGATAGGATCAAAAGAAGAGCAATGAGCAAAACAAGGATATCAAAATCTTGAGGAGAAACTTCAAGAAGCAACAAGACTTTGCCAAAATTGATGAGTATCTCTATCCTTTACCACTATACTATTTAATTGAGTGATACTCCCTACTCATAATTGGCTATATTGGCATATTTTTTTCTGACATACTTTCATTGCAATGACATATTGTTCTTTGATATCTTACATACTTGATCATATCATTGCATATAAAGATATGTTAAATGCTTAAATTGTCTTTATACCATTCATCATGGTTTGAGCATTATACATGTCATATCTTTTACATAAGCTGTAACTTATGAACCATTGTTTATGGATTATAGTTTATATCTGATTATATCTTATTAATCCATATTACTTCAATTATTTTTCTACATACTTTGGTTATAATATGCTTTATCTTGAATAAGTATGTAACTTGTTTCCGCTATGTAATGATTATATATATATATATTCATGTGAGAAAATGCTTTCTAGCCTTAAATGAATATATGTATATTTTTCAAAATACGTTATGCCTCTACTGAGATGATATGATATATCTTGAATATAAAATGTTTTATATATGATAATGGATATATATTTTCTTCTATTGTGCTAAATTTTATGTCATTCTTTAAAGAAGAATTATTTTGAAAAGGTTTTGGAAAATGATTTGAAATTGCTTTATCATGTTAAAGCAAAAAGTGTTTTGATAAGAAAGGAGTTTAAAAATCCTTATTTCAAATTCACCTACTATGTACAAAAATGTTTTTATACATAAGCAGAAAATTATTTTCAAAGCTTTGAAAAAGAAAAGAGTACCCTTATTGCAAAGGATGATAATGGCATTGAAGAGAATGCCAATCTACCTCAAGAAGAAGAAAAGCCTCAAGAAGAAAAATTACCTCATGAGAAGGAGCCATCAAGCAACAATGATGATTTTTCAAAGGATTTGAGGTATGCCAAAAGTCATCCTAAGGAACTCATCATTGAAGATGCATCTTAATGGGTATTCACTCGAAATCTTCTTCTACCAATGGACTATGCCTTATATTGGTTATATCTATTATCCAAGAAAATTGTTGTGCTATTATATACTCCAATTTTAAAATAGTTTATCTTATATGAGTATATAATTTGCATTTGCTGTGATATATATCCTGTTATAATATCTTTTGTTATTATCATTAAAAGGATATATATGTTGCTTCTATTGCGCTGCATCTTTTTCTACATCTTATGCTTTTTGAAGCAAAATTTGTTTTTCAAAGTAAAAGAATTTGGAAATTCTTTTTGCCAAAGTTTTTCAGATAATCTTGTCATAAAATCATTCTTTCAAAAGAGTTTGTTTCAAAAATTGCTTTATCATATTTCGTTTTGAAAAGAAAAACATTTAGAAATCCTCATTTTAAAAGGATTTCATCTTGTATGCTTCTTATGGTATCAATCTTTGAAGAAGAATGATTTCTCTATAAATCCTCCATTGCTTGAGAAGTATGAACTAGCCCGTCAAGGACCCAAATTATTTAGGTACCTAAGAATAAGAGTCACATTGTTTTATGAGGAAAAGTATTCTCAAGCTCGAGCTTGCAATAACAACCAACCAATCTTGAGGATGAAGGACTCTACAACGAAGATGGTGATTCTAATCAAGCGTGCACACTAAAAAATTGGTAATATCTAGCCTTACTTGAAATAGATCTTTAATCCATTAAGTATTATGAGCTTTATGTAATGACTAGATGAATGGCAAGAAAGACTTTCTAAGTTGATTAAAAAAAAATTGTTTTGAAAACTCTTTAAAAGTTGAAACAGAAAAAGTGTAGATAGAGACACAAGGGATAAAAAGGGTCATATATTATTTTCAATGTCTCTTTTACACTTCAAGCTAAATATGAACTACAGTGGCTCATCTTTCAAAGGAGAAAAACATTTCTTTTGCCACTAAAATTCTTTGAAGTAACTTTCCTTGCCTATCATCTATCAAATGATTATATGATTTTTGGATCTACTAATCACATCTTGTGCAAGGATACTTCTTTGTTGATGAAGAAGCCTAAAGATAAGAATGACTTGTTCAAATGGACAGTCAAATTATACAAGGTTAAAATCTTCATCGAGGATCAAACAGTCAAGAGTTGCAAAATAAATTGTCTTTACACTAAGACAATTCTTGGATGAACAAGCTCTTGCAAAAGAAAGGTAAGAACGAGCAGTCAATTGGATAAAAGAATTTTGAGAGGTATGTTTACTCATCTCAAAATGGATATTATACATGCTTGACTAGTCTTCTTCATATATATATCCTAGTTATAATGTGTTACATCTTGAATGGGTATATAAATTGCTTCCGTTGTGCTGAAATCTATCTTATCCTTTATGAAGCAAATTTGTTTTGAAAAAGGACTTTAAAAATGCTTCCGCAATGCGAATATGTTTTATCATATGAAGCAATATTCTTCTTGAAAAAGAAAAGATTTTACAGATCTCTTTTGTTGTTGATGACAAAGGGGATGAAAAACTTTGATGTTTGATGTATGGAGTATGAATTGTACCCTTGATTATATCTTGTTACACTAATCCATATATATTGCTTCCTTGGATGAAATGTTTCTAAATTCCTTTCGAAGCAAAATGTTTTAGAAAAATATCGTGAAACTCTTGAATAGCTTCCACTATGCTGAAATTACTTTGCCTTATTGAAGCAAAATTTATTTTGAAAAGAAAAGGATTTGAGTATCCTTATTTTAAATCACTTTTGCTATATGTTGAAATGATTTTATGCATATATGCAGAAATTGTTTTTCAGAAATCTTGAAAAATATTATTATTCGATTTATGGATTATGATTAATATTTTTGTTTATATCATGCTTTGTTAATCCATATGTCATACTTTGTTGTGTGCTGCAAATATTTCTATCATATGTCAGCAAATGATGTTGATTTCTTGTTACATTCTTCAAAGATTTCAATGTTTCTGCTATTTACTAAAATGACTTTTCATAAACAAGCAGAAAATGAAAATATTGCAGAAATTTTTTTCAAAAATCTTACTTCAAAATTCTGTAATCAAAAACTGAATTTCCTTTATAATGATTTGGACAATCTTTTGCAAATCAAAAGGGTTATGATATTCAGGGGGAGCTTTATCTCTCTTAAAAATATATAGATGTTCTTGCAAAAGAATATATTTTGAAAAATTAGATATTCATTATTCATTATTCTTTTTCAAATTATGCAAGGTTTAAGGGGGAGCCTCAAACTCTTTCAAGTTTTATCTTTTGGCTCATTTCATTTGACATGAGAAATTTTTCTAAAAATTATTTTTACATGTCAATGAAAACAATGATAAGTTTTGATGTATCCTAACCCTATGCTATATTGACATCTTTTGACATCCTAGCTTAAAGAAGGTATGTGCTTTAACTTCTATATATTGTGTTCCTTACACCTTTTTTTTGATGTCAAATAGGGGGAGAAGAAACAGTAGAAAAATACGTGTATGTGCTTATAACATTGCATTCATTATCTTGTGATACATATTTTTCTGTGGTGATTTGTCATCATCAAAAAGGGGGAGATTGTTGAACCTAAGGCTTTATGCCATAAGTTTTGATGATGACAAATGTATTTAAATTGTAGCATTGATATATATAAAGATTAATTATCATATATATGCTACAAGCACTTAAGCATGATTATATTATTTAATATGTATGTTGCATATAGTGAATCATGCTATTATCATGAATTGAACTAACCATTGGATTTGCAAGTAAGATATATTTTATAGGTTAGTTCAAAACAAGAAGAGTGAGCATTGGATTGAAGAACAAGGAAAAGAAATATCATGCTTCACTCAAGGAAAACAACATGCAAGGATAAAGCTCCAAGAAATGAAGAATTAGAAGATTTGAAGTCTTGGAAGCTTGGATGCATCAAGAAAGCAACCATCATACTCTAAAAACAAAGAATTTGAAGATAACAAGTGACTGGTCGACCACCCTATGCTGACTGGTCGACCAACGAGCTCCAGAAGCAAAGTCTTTGAGCACTGGTCGACCACCCTATGCTGACTGGTCGAGCAACGAGCTCCAGAGGCAAAATATTTGAGCACTGGTCGACCACCCTATGCTGACTGGTCGAGCAACGAGCTCCAGAGGCAAAATATTTGAGCACTGGTTGACCAACGTGCCACACTGGTCGACCAACGTACTACACTGGTCGACCAACGTACCATACTGGTCGACCAACGTGCCACATTGGTCGACCAACGTGCCACACTGGTCGACCACCGACATCAAAAAATGTGTTGTAACGGCTAGTTTTTACTGACATCATTATGGAATCACCTTGGATTTGTCTCCAACGGTCTTATTCGTCCTTGGGCTATATATATCAACCTTGGGGGCTATCAAAACAGAAGAGAGAACACTCCTATTGCTGAACATCATCTGTAAATTTTCTCTTGTGCAGATTATACCCTTGTGAGCTTATCAATGTAACATATACTCTGTTTTTAGAGAGTTTTTCTGTAATTGTTGATTTTGATCAACACAAATATTATCTTGAGTTGTATTATCAAGGAAAATATTCCTTGATAGAGTATTTATTGAGAGAGCATTCCTTTGGGTTGTAGAGAAGCCAGTTTAGCAGAAATTCTCCGGAGGGTTGAGGAGGAGCCCGGATTCATAAATTCTCCGTTGGGTTGTGGAGGAGCCTTGGCTAACGAAATTCTTTGTAGTGGTTTGCAAGTACCCGGATCAAACTTGCAAGTATAGTGAAAATACTCAAGTGACTTCTTGAGGACTGGATGTAGGCTTGAGATTAGCCGAACCAGTATAAATCTCTGAGTTTGCTCTCTCTATCCCTTACTCCTTTATTTGTGCTTATTGTTATCTATTCTTTATTTCCTTGCTCCTCATAATTATTCATCTTGATAGCACATTGATTTTCTGTGTTGTATTTATTATCCTAAACATTGTACTTTTACAGAAAATCATTTTAACTTCCAATAAAGTTTTGTGAAAAATTTATAAAACCCAATTCACCCCCTCTTGGGTTCCAACCATTACTTTCATATGTATAACTGGATCCATGCACTTCCAACCTTTTCTTTGTTCATTATACCCGAAAAAAAATATAGTTTTTGGCCTTAGCATCTAGCTTAGAACTTTGAGATTCTGGTATGAACAAAATAAAGGGAACCAAATATTTTAAAATGCCTGATATTTGGTTTTACTCCAAATATCATCTTGAAGGGAGACTTCATGCTGATTGACTTGAGTGGCATCTATATGTAATACACTTCACTCCTTTTGCCCATATTGCTCTAGGTAGACCTTTTGCATGCAACCAACTTTTACACATCTCAGTTAGGTGACATGTCTTCTATTTTACCACCCTGTTTTGTTGGGGAGTTTCAACACATCAAAACTCCCTTTTGATACCATGATCTTGATAGAAGGAAAGAAACTCATTTGACATAAATTCCCCTTCGTTATCAATTCGGAATCGTTTAATCTTGTTTTAAAATTCTCCTTCTATAGTTGCCTTAAATTCCTTAAATCTAGAGAATACTTCATCCTTGTTTTTAACAAAATATACCCAAGTATATCTTAAGTAATCATCCACCAATATAAGCATATAGTTGAAACCTAAAAAAGATGCAGTTCTAGTTGGCCCCATTAGATCCCCATGAACCAGCTTTAGGAGATGTTTACATTGAGACTGAGATTTAACTAATGGAAGGCAATGAGATTTTTCATACTAGCAATCTTCACACACCCCTTCACTATTAACACTTATCATATTTGGTAGCTTGGTCACTAAATTCTTCTACACCAATTCCTTCAACCTGTCCATGCTTACATGACCAAATCTTACGTGCCAGAGTGATCTGCTTTCATTGATACTAGTCTTCCCTACATATGAATTTGTGGTAGATAAAACATATAAATCTTTCACCCTCTTTCCAAAGTACATTACATCTGCCTTGATGGATTCAACATTCTTGAGGAGTTTAACATCCTCAAAACCAAATAACACGAGATGACTAGCATCAACAACATCAGATACAAAAAAATACATTCTTCTTCATTCTTAGCACATGTAATACATTCTTGAGTGTAATAGATTCCTCTCCTTCTTGATTGATGTACAATATTGTCAGCATTAATCAATTATGGAGTAATTTCCTTCATAATCACAGATTTTCGAGAACTTCAATTGATCCTCGGTGACATGATGTATGCAAACCAAATCCACAATCCATTTCTTTTCATAATCAATAGAAGGTTTTATACTTGGAGTAATTGTCCTAGCAAGAAAGCACTTACACCACTCTTCGTTAGTTTTCTGGTCTTCTTCCTTATGGAAATTGCTAAGATTCTCCCTTTGATCTTGACACGACAATTTTTCTTAATATGCCCATGTTTTCCACATCTAAAACATTTAAAATTCTTGAAGTTCTTTGTCACTAGATGAGCTTTTCTGTGACACATTTAAGTTATTCTTTTCTTTTTTTTTTCTTTTTGAATTATGCTTTTTCTTGGCAAGTAAAGCACTACTTACTTCTTCTTTAATTTTAAATCCTGCCAAGTGTTTTATCAATGATTCTTGTGATGAAAAGAGATTCTTAAGTTCTTCCACCAATGGTTGTTGAGCCCATCCCTGTATAGATGTGATAGATGGAGTATATTTAGGTCTTATTCCTCAGATAATTTGATGCTTCATTCTAGCCTAAAAATTTCTTTTCTGGATCAATGATATTGATTTTAGCATAGATAGTCTTGATCTTCAAGAAGTATTGAGATATGGTTAAATTTTCTTGCCTTACATTTACTAAATCATTTTCTAGCATTTGCATGTGTGCTTTATCCCTTTTGTTGAACAATCTATGAAAGGTGGCCTATATTTGATTTGCTTACATACATTGAATAATATGTTTGAACATACTCGGAGAAATCATCTTTTTTCAGTGTAAACTCTTCCTTGGCATTCTTTAATTTTCACTACTTACACACTTTTGCATTTTGCTCATTTTCCTTCGGAGCCTTCATGGACACACCATCCACTATGTCCCACAAGTCTTCACCTACTAAATAGGACTCTAAGCATGTCTTCTGAATAGTTATAATCAGAATATATTCATTCGGCCATTTAGATCCATTGTAACAATTTGAATAAGACTTCACCCTAAGAATCTATCATAATTCTTGAAATTCTGATACCATGAAAAACATAACAACACAAAATTGAATTAACTCTCAAATCTAACCAGTATAAGTATATGTGAAGAAATATCAATAAACTATTATTAACCTCATGATGAAAAAACACAAGTAAACAAAGTGACCTCAATCAGTATATACACTGACTTCCTTACCAAGAGGTCCAATGTACCATAGTAACTACTAGAATTGTCACACCCCGTTAGGGCACATGACCGGCACGAAGGTGAACTCCTTCCACCACCATAAGCCTAACTTTAAGCCATTAATATGTAAAATAAATATAACATATAAGTGTTCCTTTCCAATCATAATGCAATAATTTAATATATGAATTATGATCCCTTTTTACAGCCAACACAAAATTCCTAGGTATTCTATCTATCTAAAGAGTGACTTAGACACTTAACTATTAGACGTACCAGTATTTCAAGATAGAGAAATGTAGAGTCGGAGACTCCGCTACTTCTCATACGGAGACTTGCCTGCTAACACAGAACCTACAAAGGGTACACAAAAGGAAGGGATGAGAGAGACACGACCTTGAACAGGATCCTGTCCACAATTATTCTGGGACCACCATAATCTCTCAATACACAACTAAACAGTTAGATAAAGACAACCTATAACGACACAAATATCATACAAGGTTAAGACCAACGACTAGAGGCCCAGCTTGGTATTTTATACAAAACACATATGCAAGCATGATGCCCTTATCCAAGATGCATCAATTATATATATATATATATATATATATATATATATATATATATATATATATATATAACATTAAGGCTAGAGTCCCCACAAAAAGAACAACCATAGATAAGCACACAAATTTATGATTTTAATACTGTCTACCGTTCTAGGACATTTATAATAATGATACTATTCACTATTTCAGGACATTTATAATAATGATGTTGTCCACCGTTCCAATACATTTAAAATTTTGATACTGTCCACCTTTCCAAGATATTTATAATAATGATATTGTCCACGTTCCAAGACATTTATAATTATGATATTGTTCACTGTTCTAGGATATTTATAATAATGATATTGTCCACCATTCTAGGACATTTATAATTTTAAAGCATAAAAATGGATGATTAAAACTATGATGATGCTTTTTGCATTAACCATATTCATACCCATATAAGGATGGTTGAAAACATAATGCACCTATAGCAATTGAACATCAAGATCTTGCATGCTGTATATTTTCTCATTATACATGCTTGCATACTTTCCATAAAATAAAGTGAGTATATCCTTACCCACACATATATTCACATCTCAATGTAATACATAAGAGTAGACAAAACACATTATATGATAGACCATGTATCAACTCATATTCATCCATAACAAGATATTCACCTATATAATTAAACCAAGATTTCATACATTTTAGCTCCAATGAAATCATCACTTAGCAAAGCAAGAACAAATATGAAATAGCTCTCTAGCATTTGTATATCTATATATAACCATAAACAAGGGAGGATAGAAGCTCCCACACTTGGACGTACCCTACAACATAGTCATGACAACTCTCTTAGCACACACAAAGTAAGAATAAATATGAAATAGCTTTCTAGCATTTGTATATCTATATATAACCACAAACAAGGGAGGATAGAAGCTCCCACACTTGAACGTACCCTACAACATAGTCATGACAACTCTCTTAGCGCACGCGCACACACATACACAGACAAACACAGACACAGACACACACACATATAATTGCCCTAAACATTAGGATGAGCAATAATTTCCACACACACAAAATGATAACAAGAGACAAGAATAAAGTAATTTGCCATTCTTGTTTATACAAGAGTAATTATTTTACTTTCATAAGTCCCTTTAAAATAATTAAATTTCTCCATATGGTCTGATTAAGACCAATTTCTGGACCCTGAACTTTGTGAATTTACTGGGTAACCATCACAAGTCTAAAATCTACGAAATTTGATAGATAATATCCCTATTATATCTAAAATCTTAGATAAAAATTCTAAAAGAAAAAACTTTGATTTGCCCCTTCAAAACCACTAAAACACAACTGCTGCTCAGACTGCCTCTATAGCTTCGGCAGCCTCGGTTTTACCAGCATTTGGCCCACCAAAAGAATTCCAAATCCCATGAAACCTGATAGACACATAATTTATGTTATGAAATCCTCCCATAAAAATTTCAAAGTAAAATTTGAGCTTTTGGACAGTATTACATAGCTTTGGATAAAACTGGTCAGAATTGTTTTAGTTCTGAGGTAGTTTCCATTTCTTTATTATTTGGCCTAGCAAATATCCTCTAAACCCAATGAAACTATCCAATCCATAACTATACATGTCAAGGAATGCCTCATAAAAATTTCAAGCCAAAAGGAGTTGATTTAGGTATATATTTGTCTCACTAAACGTCTTGACAAAAAAGTTGTCTTAAAATAGGTAGCAACTTTATTTCAATGAGATTATGTTAATTCATGAAGTTGAATCCTAACGAAATTTCAGTAGCACTCACTTTGACATTAGCACAAGGGGCATGCCAAGTTTCAAGCCAAATGAAGCTCATTACATGACTCAAATTGGCCAAAACTTTAATGACATCAAAGAATAACAACTACATTAGTCAAAAAATCAATTATATCATACTTAATCTTGCACATTTTCTTAACTTTTGACTACCAAATAAGAATAACATAATTTAGACTTAGTCCTTACTCTTTCTACAAAGTTTTCAATCACTTTCTTTCACTACCACTATCATACATCCTAAGTTTCTACTTGAATGCATGGATAATCTTTCTCAATCTTACTCTCACATAATTCCCAAACTTTGATGGCTCAACCCCAAAATTTTCATACTTAAAGTATATATATGTTCTCGGTAGCAGCTCACACCAGCACATGTATATATACTCTCTACCATCAGCTCACACACATACATATATATTATTAAATCTCCCTATACAGCACCCAATACAATAAACAATACCAAAAGCACTTAAATTAGAAATTTTGCAAGAGAGATCATGAGTTTTAGTTCTCCTCCTTTACCTTTCGGCCATCTGCTCTGTCCTTCTTAGTTTGACCCCTAGTGGTTGGTTTCCCTGGCCACCGTGAACCTCTGGATGCGTCCTCTCCTTCTCTTGGTGCTTTGTTCTAGTCCAATCCATGAGGAATACCAAATGAAGAAAAGGAGAAAGGGAAAGGGAAAAGTAGTGGTCGCCAGAGAGATAGCTGGTTGCCAGCAGTCATGGATGGTAGTTTACGGTGGCTATCCTCTCTTCTCTCTCTCAGCTTTTCTCCCATTTCCTTCATCTTCATTTTTCTTTTCTTCTTTTTACGAAGGAGCCCTAATTGGCTTCTATAAGAATCCATTTCATTTTTTTTTCATCCAATGGGTGATAACACTCCATGTGTTCCTATCTCATGTGCCTTACTTCCTTTTGGCTCAAATCTCATAAAAGCCACCCCCTCTTTTCTTTTAATTCACTTGGGTCATTGAGCATTTCAAATAACATTCCTCAAATTACTTAAGGTCCAAAATTATTTTTATTTCTCCCTTACTATTTTTTTCCAAATAAATTCAAAAGCTCCACTTTGTTCAATGGTTTCAAAAAAGTTCCAAAAATTTTCCATCATTATTTTCAACTAAGTCCTTTGTTGAGGATTTTCTCTATTATTTTCTCACAACAAAAACTAGAGATGTTTCATGATTTTTATGGTTCCATTAAATTTTAAATTAGCCCCAAAATTTCACATATAAGCATATAATAAGATTAATACATTCATCAAGTGAATTTAAAATTCACGGGCATTACAAAAATAGAAAGAAAAAAAAAACCATTTACACATATCAGATTCACTACTTGACTTCCTTTTACAAAAGATGACTTTGACTCTCAACACCACCTTGTATTGCTTGTGGGTGAGTTGTTCAAACCCTTTAGTTACTAGTGAGCTAAAAAATCTGATTAGTTGTGGGTGCATGAGCTGAGTAACCTTTTAGTTGAATGTGAACTAGGAAACCTTGTGTGTAGAAGTTATAGATGTAAAAACCTTCTGCTATACTTTGTTTTGCTATAATTGAAGAAAATCTCTTACTCTGCATAAGACTAGACATGGGCTAGTGAAGGCCGAACCAGAATAACTCAGTTGTATGGTTTTTTTATCCTTATCTTTTATTTTCTATATTTTTATATCTATTCTATTATTTCTATGTTTCAGTTGATTAGCTCCTATTCCAATCAATTGAATCTAAAAATTAAATTTAAGTGTATTGATTAGGTAAAATTTAAGAAACATCTATTCACCCTAAATGTGCATCTTGCCTATTGAATTTACCACTTGTGAACTAATGCATCACAAGGAATAATTGTAAGACCAAATTCTAAATAAGGAGAATTTTTCTTCACCCATATATATGTTATTACTCATATGAAAAGTAATTCTTTTGGTTGCTTGTCACATCTGCATTTAGAAATTACCGATGTGGACAAGACAACCTCTCAATATGATCAAATAAAGCAGTTACTTGATTATCAACACAAGCTATAATTAACATTAGAGAGTGATTGCTTTACTCCAAGAGTTTTAGTTGAGTCATTGTCATTTGATTGGAAAATGATTATGAGCACCTTGGTATGAAAAAATTATTATGAAAATATTATAAGTACATTAAGAGTATGATTATCCAAAGTTTTTCGATCACTGATCTACATATTATAAAGAGAATTCCATTTATTGCATTTGAACACCACTTAGATTTTTCGGTTGATGACCATATAGGAGCAAATACTAATTTTCCCCCTTGTCTAAGTTGTTGAGAGGGATAACAAAAGGATATATTCTTCAAATTATTCGTTATTTTTGTGACTAAACCAATCCCTTGAGTTAGTACAAGTTGATTCAAGTGGTAAAAGAGAATCAATGAGATTTTTATATTTCTACATATTTTATGAGTTCAAATTCCCTTGATCTTGGAAGTTTGTTTTGGTGAATCATCCTCCAAGAAGATCTA
This sequence comes from Biancaea sappan, assembly GCA_037074585.1. Taxonomy (NCBI): domain Eukaryota; kingdom Viridiplantae; phylum Streptophyta; class Magnoliopsida; order Fabales; family Fabaceae; genus Biancaea; species Biancaea sappan. The sequence goes on along the minus strand of CM073501.1, from coordinate 21,262,732 downwards.
TTGATATTCATGGTGAGCCCTAAAACAAAGGGGAAAAAAAAGGTTGACTCAAAAAAAAAAATAGAGATAGTAAACTGATCTCTTGAGGTGACTCGCAAATGCAAAGGCTTATGTCTTAAGATAAGCTCAACTTTGCAAAGGCATAATCACATATGTTTATCTCTTTGAATCATAGTTATTAGAATAAGCCCGATCATTGACCCAAAAATAATAAATAAATTAAAAAAATAAAAATTATATATACACATATATTTATTTACACATAAATTTAAAAATAAGTAAAAAATAATAATTTATATGCAAATTTTATACTTTAAAGTCTTAAAACTATATTGTCATAGTCGTTACTCATTAGTCATAAATAATTAAAATATAAACCAAAGTTCAAAAAATCGGATTGGTCATTAAACTATGATATCTCTTTCTCTTCCTTCTTTCAATTAATTTTATTTCATCAAATTAATTTTATTTATCCTATTAAATTATTTAATACCTCCATTCCCAACTCCTTCTCTAATTTGAATCTCACTTCCCAATATTATATCATTTCACTTGCTTTTCATTTTAGCTTGCCAATGTCCACACTTTACATCATTTCAACTTTCAAGTGACTCCTTCTCCAATTTGAATCTCACTTCTAGGGATGGCAATGGGGCGGGGCGGGGGCGGGGAGTGCCTTCCCCGTCCTCGTCCCCGCCGGGGAGAAAAAATCTTCCCCATCCCCATTCCCCGCGGGGAGCGGGAACCCCACCGGGTTAGTTAAAAAAATGTAAAATGTAAAAAAAAAATCAATAGTACATATTTTAATAAAAAATCTTCTCTTTTCTCTTTTAGGTTGGAGAACAATTAGAAAAATTCATCACTCATGTATGCAAGACTAACAAAATAATCAATTTTGGGGGAATGAGATTAGGATTTTATTTTTTATTAAATTTATTTTAATTATTTTGAATATAAAATAACTAAAAGATCTCTAATATTATATATATATATATATATATATATATATATATATATATATTAGGGGTATTTTGTAAATTTATTACAATACCCTTAAGGGACGGGGACCCAGCGGGACGGGGAGTGTGATCCCCGTCCCCGTCCCCGTTTAACTTTCGGGAAAATTTTTTCCCCCGTCCCTGTCCCCGCGGGGAAAAATTCCCCTCCAACGGGGCCCCGAATGCGGGGATCCTCGTGGGTTTCCCCGAATTCGGGTCCCCATTGCCATCCCTACTCACTTCCCAATATTATATCATTTCACTTCTTCTTCTTCTTCTTCTTCTTCTTTTTTGCTGAAAAATTTTTGGCGTTCTTCTCAGCGTTCAAGAATCCTTTCCATCATCGAAGAACCTTTGCCGTTGTTGAAGAACCTCTGCTTCCATCAAAGAATCGAAAAGGAAGAAAGGGAATGGAAGCTTTTCAAGGAAAGAAGAACCTCAAGCTATGTTTATGGTCGTTCTTAACTTTTTTTTTTTCCTTTCAAGGAAGCCGGGTCACCCAAGTCAGATGAAACCGCGCCAGGTCACCTAGGTTAACATTGATTCGCTTGCGTGTTGGTCTAAATGAGTGACCTAGACCGGTTCCAGTCTTAAATTACCGGGTCGACCCATTGGACTAGTCCGGGTCCAATAACTATGCTTTGAATAGATATATAATATAAAAACCTCTATCAATATTGAAAGGCGAGCCTTTGTTTACTCCTTTGTAAATCTTGCCCTTGCTTTGATTCTTATGTTAAGAATTATAAAAATAGGTGGTGTGATCGAGTGATAAGGATAGGATGATGAAAAAGAATTTAAGCACGTTATTGGCATCACTATTAATATTATTAAAGTAGTAATACTGGTCTTCACAAAATAAAATGAAGAGTAAATTATTAATTGGATATTTAAAATTTTATATTTCTTTCAATCTGATACACAAAAGATAAAATGTCTTAATTTAACTTTTAAAAGATTATAATTATCTAAATTTTTTATTTTTAAATCTTCAAATTTATCATCATAAAATTTAAAATTTTTCATTAAAAACATCATTTTTGACATATAAAAGGGTGTGACTAAGAGAAGATATAATATTTTCAGAAATTTGAATTAAAATGTTTTGTCTTGAGAGAAAAAAAGATTTTTTAAAAAAATGGATCAATAATTTACTCTAAAATAAATTACTCATTCAAAGATTGTTTGGATATCTAAATTGGGCCAATCTCTAAAGTCCAAAGTGTGGTGGATTCCTTCCAATGGTCTATTCTCAAATTGGTTTTGTCGTTTGACCAGACACACAATTGGTTTTATATCCACTTATGCTTTTTCTCCTATGCTGCCGAGTGTGAAAACCCTATTTTGATAATTTCCTACATTTCTTACCCATGAAAGAAGCAATTGAAAATCTTGAGACCAATTATATTTTAGAGTAAGTTACTAATATGGTTCCGAAAGATGATATTTATTTTAATTTAATCTTTAAAAATTTAAAAAATTGTGGTTTGTTTCAAGTTTTAGTTTCATATTTTTGTTAAATTAACTTTTAATAATAATAATTTTGAGATTTAATAATGATAAATTTTGTGATTTAATAATAAAAATAACTAAATTAAAATAAATATAATATTATAATAACTAAATTAATATACTTAATCTTTTAAAAATTAAATTAACAAAAATAGTAATGTTTCATAGTTTTATTCTATATTTTATTCAATGAGAAATTTCATGACGTTGTCAAAGCATCATCTTCTTTTTTGTAGATTTTGTTCTTGTACAAAACGGGAGGACCATATCATGTGAATTTGAACCATCAATTTTCATGATTGATGGTCAAAGACTCTCTCCGAACCTATTTTCCTTTTTAAAAAATATTTATTCTTTTAACATAATTTAATTCTGAATCTCAATCTAAAGGACTCATGTATAATAAGACAAAATGGGATTCAGTATTTGTCTTTAACCTTAAGGACAAGTACTCATGCTTGTTTTAATTTGAATTGTTAAATTTTAAATTTAATAGTTCAGGTTTTAATGTCTTTTTTTTTAAATAAAAAATTACCAAAACAGTTACTTGATATCTAGATTGTTAGATTTGAAAGTTGACTGTCCATATTAAGACAAACATGATGCTTATAAGGACAACCACCAAATTCATATTGGAATAAGACCCTCTTATTCCTATAAGAATCTTGATCCTTTTTTGCAACATTGGAACCGATGGAGGTGTTAATGGATTGGATTTGGGCCTGGCCAGCTCAAGCCTACATAAGCTTCCAATAAATGTGGGTTGGACTGGACTGGGCTGGGCTTAAGCATATAGTTAGGCTTAAAATCATGGCACAGCCCAAACCTTCAAGGGCTATGGGCTAGGCTGGGTCAGCCAATATTTTTTTTAAAAAATAATTTTATTTTATTTATAATTTAAATATATATTATAAATTTAAATATAATACATCACAAAATAAAAAATATATTATATATGACATCTTTGTTCAATAAAATTTAATAAAAAAGAAACATAAGCTAGTGTTAAAGATTTGACATTTTATTTTTAATTTTAGAAGCCTCTCTTTCAGATTAAAACATTATATTTGGTCATATACATAATACATTATTTCAATGATAAATTTTTTTATACTTGAACGATCTTAATAACTCATAACTTAAATAAAAAAAATTATAAATTTAAAATACTAATATTTTTAAATATTCTTTTATTAAAAAAACTCATAAAAACCGATCCATCCAAACCCGCCTTAGCCGACCATGGACTAGTTGCAGCTAGTCGGCTAATAAGCAAAATATAATATTATATATACATCACACATTTTAAAAGAACATAAAGGAACTTCCACAAAAAAATTAAAAAAGACATAAAGGAACAAATATGGAAACAGAATGATAACTAACCCCGCAGTGTCTCGTGAAATCAATTAAAGTTACCTTTCCCTCCCGAACTTTAGTTTAATGCCCTTTAATCTCAATTTAATCAACTTTGGCTTCAACCTCAAATTCTTTGAGAGAGTAAAAAGACTACATTATTGATTTTATTTTTGAAAATTTAAAGTTATTTTAATTTAATCATTAAAATCTTATGTTTATCTTAATTTTAGTATTTATTTATTAAAGTAAATTTTGATAATAAAAGAAATTGAGATTGGTTATAATAAATTCAGAAATTTAATAACAAAAATGATTCAATTGTGCGAATGCCATTATTCCTAGATTAATTTAAAACGTTTAATTTTTAATGATTAAATTAAAATAATTATTTTTTAATAATCAAATAAATAATTGACAAAAATTACATATAATTATTTTACATTTTTGTTATTGGGTTTTCTACTAAAAATATAATATATATAAAAAGTTTTTTAAAAGACTAATATAAAATAATGAATTATAAAAAATATAAAATTATTTTTTAAAGATATTATGTTTTAATTGGATAATTATACACTTATAATATTTTAATTAAAAATTTTGATAATAAAAATATAAAAAATTGTGTCTAATTTTTTTTAATAAATAATCTACTTAAAAAAGTTTAGTCACAGGAAAGGTAACCAACCCGCCCTCCCATCCATTCTTTTGATTCAAATAAAGGTTGTCCAACAGCAAAACACGTGCTCTTCCAAACCCCGTCTCTGTTTTCTTTTTTTTTTAAATTATAAATAAATGAAAGATATCATAAATACATAATGAAACATGCATGATGCATGCATGCATGACTTCATTCATGAGGTCGAGGTGCATCCATGACGCATTAGCATGGCCATCCAGATCCAACCCATGAGGATTAACGAATATGAAAGCTGGGCGCACGTGACTGTCAAATGACTGAACTTTTAATTCAATGATTTTAAAGTCGATTTAAAATTCAAGTTTGAATTCTGATAGACCCCCCCCCGCCCTTTTTTTTTTTGTTTTTGGGAGATGGGGTGGGGCTTACATTCTATTGAAACCATTTTAAAGCTCCATTTGTTTTGTAGGACAATTTTTTTAAAAAATGATCTAAAATTTTCCTTTTAACCTTTTAAGAAAACTTTTTATCCTAATAAAGAACAAAAGTTATTTTTATTAGTGAGCCAATAAAGTCCGTTATGAACTGACAAGCGGATCTTTTGTTTGAGAAAAAAATTAGCAGAGGCCTGCTTGGTTTTTAGCAATAATTTTTATTGTTGCTAAAAATTTTTAACAACACTTAAATTGTTGTTGAAAGTTTTTAGCAACAGTAAAAACCGTTGCTAAAAACTAAGCAGGCAAAAATCTAAATAAAAAATCCCGACGCTATGAACTGGGACTTTGAAAATGGAATTAAACTTTTCTATAAGGCCTAAAAAATATTTTGTAAAGCAAGATGGATGTGAACTCATAAAAAAATTCTACTTAATTAAAGGCTATATAATAATTTTGAAATTTATATGGATTGGGTTTCTGCTCCAATAAAATTTAATTTGGACAGAGTAAAGTTAAATTTAATTTTTAGAACTAGAAAAATAATCAAACTTAAAGCATATATTTAGTTCTGCATATTTCTATATTTAACCTCAATTTGGAGCAAATTAACTAGCTTAAAATGACTTTTCTTTTAGCCCGAGCTCAGACTCAATTTTATGATCCATTTCTTTTAAAAGAGTTGCACTATGCTTATACTTCACAGACCCAAAAAAAAAAAAAAGTAAACCTCAACCCCTTTCTTATGGACTTCGAATCCTATACTTGTCCTTTTAATCGTTGTTAACCGTGGTTAAAGAAAAAGTATCGTCCTTGTCCCACTCTATGATGGCCTCCAAATCTCCTATTTAGTTAAATATGACCGTTCGATCAAATAGGGTTTACATGAGTCCCATACGTCAATGTTAATCAGATGGTCTTACTTGACCAAGCAATTTACGTTCCTTATGGTGTAACTTACTGTGAACACTTAATTTTGTCTTGTATAATAAAATAAAAAATAAAAATAATGGCAATTTTTTTAATAGAGGGGATCTTCATTGTTGTTTTAAACCCATAATAAATAAATTAATTAATTAATTAAAAAAAAGAAGAAAGGAGACAGAGAAAACTCAAAATATTGGCCCCATGCTGCATGATATATATATATATATATATATATATATACTTTGTGGGTGTGTGTATAGTAGGTGACAGGCACCAAAATGCAAACATGAGCCATGTTTTATTCAAGCATCAAACGGCATTGTGGGAAATCGAAAAAAGCGTAGCAAAAAGGCCTCCACGTTTCACGAAGGCGGAATCACGAAACCTACGTGGGATTGCTCCAAGAGTTAAGGAACAGATAGTTATCCTTAACCCCTTCACCACGTCATGGAAGTCACCATGGATTATTATAAATGGAGCACACAAAGCACAAAAAAGAGAGGACGACAACTGGAGAATATGCACACACAAAGCATTGAGAGGTTGAGAGAAAAAAAAAAAAGGTCGTGAACAGAGAGATTAGTGCAGAGAATAGAACATAAGAAAATAGAAGAACACAGAAGAGTGAGAGAGAAAGAGAGGGAGCTAAGAACAAGAGCACATATTAAAAAAAACAGAGCACTATTTTGAAGGAGAACGCAGAAATAGAGAAGCATGGCAAAATGAAAACAGAGTATGCCGAGACACAAGAACGACGAGGCAACATAAAGACGTTAATTGGTAGATTTTTATACGTTTGTAAATATTTGTGTGTAACGCTGATCATATATATATATATATATATCCTGAGTAGGAGTTTCGATGTGTTTCATGCGCACATCCATACATTTATATGTGTTTCGGCGTGTGTCTATCATATATAATACATTTTTATATATATATATATATATATATATGTATATGCGTTAGTATATGTGCTTATACATAATATATATATATATTTATATACTTTCTGGGTGTCTGTTATATATGCTACATATATATATAATATATACATATGCATGCATAAGTATACATTTATTTATGGGTTTGATAGGTATATATATAAAGGATGTTTTCCATGTCACATAATTTAGCTAGTTCTTTAATTGTTATAACTCTAAATTTTCAAATGTTTATATCATTTTGTCGATGATGAGTTGGGAAATAGCTGATTCCTTTTGAATGGTACATGAATCTTATCTTCAGATAAAATTTTATTATCGTGATTGTTAATCGATGCCGTTAGATGATAAATAAAAAAAGATAAAAAAAATCAAATGATCTTTAATGGGATAAGAGGCCAACTCTGTTAGAGTGGATCTTTCTTGATTTTTATATAGAATATCTATTATGCGATTGTATAACAATGCAAGTGGGGGAGGATTTATCTTAAAAAAATAATTCCGTTAATTGTAAACCCTTCAAAATTTAGACAAAGTACTCATTAAGCGATTGTATAACAATGCATGTGAGGAAAAGTCTTTCAAAAATATTCTTTTAAAACAAGTTAAAAAAATGTACTAAAAAATATTTCGTCAAAAATAATTTTCAAAAACACAAAAGACATCTCTCTATTTTAAAATATTACTAATTTTTTATAAACTACATAGACTTTAATCCCAATAACTGAGTACATAGGCCCTAGGCACTGTCTAGCCAAGTCTGTCTTTGTATATATTTATTTGTTCTTAATTTTTTTTCTTTTTTTATTATATATTTTGTTATTTATTTCTTTATGATTTATAAGGGTAATTTTGAGGTAACTGTTAAATATTTGTACGCTTTTTAAATCAAACGTATAGGGTGCCTGACACATTTTCTATGCGATTCAACTTCCGAACTTAGTTCATCTTTAAACGCAGACCGTCAAATCTTAAAGTTTTTTAAAATTTTTTTTAATAAATAAAATTTTGGTGACAGTTCCAAATAAAATTTCAATTTTATACAATTTTTCTTTTTTTAAAAAAAGGTCGGCCAGTCATGTTTTGGGTGTGACACTTACCATCATCTTGCCACACTGTAATATATTATATATTTGTCAAATAACTAATTTTTTTTGGTAATTAAAAGAAATAATTCTATGAAATCATTTTTTGATAAAAGAAATAACAACAAAAATTTATTATAAACTAATAAATATAAATTTTGTCTACAATTGAGTCAAATTCAAATGATTTAAATGTCTACTTATTGGATTGAGTCCAGTTTAAATGATATAAATGCTTATATAAATAACTTACGTGAAAATTTCTCTTACCATATTTAATATATAAATTTTTAAACCATGTAGTTCTCTTTGAGTTGCGTTTCTCCTCTATATAGTCCATACTGTCCTGGACATGAGAGTCTATGATTTAGTCTTCAACTACCTCGCGAAGCTAACCATGTGACGTGTTACAAGAGGACACCATTAGTATTGCATATTAGTTATTTGATTGCGACCATTGACGATATCATTTTTTAAGAGTTATTTATTGTCAATTATTCAATTATTGAACGGTTGATGTACAATATCTATAATTTTAATATTAAAATAAATCGGTGGCCGTTGCAAGTTTTATATAGATTTAAGACTATGAAAATGACTTTTCATGATTAGGAATTGCTATTTATCATGAACAAATATTTTCAAAAAAAAAGTTACTTTTCACAAAACAAAACAACTTAAAAATTTGTCTACAAAATTCGGGTTAGAAAAGGAGCAACATTCTCTTTTATTTTTATATAGAACATAAAAGTCTTGTTTCCTAAATCAATCGTGAAGTCAACAGTACTAATTTTTTCAATTTTTTTTGAAATTTCATTTTTTAAAAAAATTAAAATTTAATTATAAATCATCAATCTTCCCAATCAACCATCATAATCAAACAGAACTCTGCTATTAATAGGATGGGCAATGTGAACATGGAACAAATAGTTATTGTCTACATTCATATCAGTCCCCCCACCTTGACTCTAAACAACACAAAGAGCAGCCAATAACATGGAGACCACAAATCTTCCTCGCGTCGCAATCTCCCTCATTAATTATGTTTGAATTTTCTTTTGTTCACTTTCATTAAATTAACTAGTATTGTCATTTGTGAAACGTACATATAAATGTTGTTATTTTTATTTATTAAATAAATAAATAAGTATAATTAATATATATATAAAGAAATAAGTATATAAAAATAATGAGTCATTCACGCTATGTTAAAACAAATATACTTCTGATTTATTAGAAATAATTATCTTGAAAGTTAAATATGAACGACGTCAAATGAAAAGAATAAAAATAAGGTATTATATGAAGTAATTTAGATAAATATACTAATGATAAAAAAAGAGTTGAAATAAAAGTTATTGATTTCTAACATAAATTTTGGAATACTTTTTTGTATACTACGCTAATAGTGCTTGTTAAATATTAGAATCTTTAATCCCTTTATACTTTCATTCTTGAGATGATAGCGTAAAGTTGACTATAACTAAAAACAAGATTGGCAAGATATAATCCAATTGAAGAAAATAATTGTTTATGTTTATAGCAAAAGCTTGGAAAAAAGTTGTAATACCCATGAAAAATAAAATATAAATGCGTGTTTGCGAACTACGGTTACTATTTCAATATACGACACTGTTCACTTGTATAATACTATTTATGTATATGGTACTGTTCACTTATACAATCGAAATATCAAGTACTAGATGTGGTTTGGTCATAAGAGAAAACTAGAAAAAAGTTCGTAAGAGAAAATGACGTTTTATGTGTGAAAATACCCTCAGGGACTAAAATGAAAGGACTGATTTGAAAAGAAACTTAAAGGTTTAAGGTGAAAGGATAGTTTTTCCCTTAAGTTTTTAATAATAAGCCAGCGTAAATTGTTTTATTAGAAACGTCATTTTCATGAATAGTAAATTGAATATTTTATTAACGCATAGTATCAAATAGTACTATTGACTTTTCCTATAAATAGGCCATTCCATTTCACTTCTAAACTCACACCTTCAACTTCTGTTCTTCTCTCCTTAAGTTTCTTTCCCTTCGACGCTAGCCTTTGAGATTTTGGGTCTTTTCTTTTCAGCTTAAGTAAGGATACTATGTCCTTTCTATGTCTTTCAAATTTTAGAAGTTATTTTCTTAATTATGCTATGTGGTTGCGGTTTTGGCTGATCTTGCACATCAGAAAAATTGTCCTTACCTGCCCATATATTCTTTAATTATCAAAATAAAATGTAAACTGTGGAGAATACATGTCTAGAAAAGTCTGGCTAAGGAAAGACCTAGTTTTAGTGTGTCCATTGTGACCCTCCACTCTTTCCTAGGAACTTACCTGATGTACTCTTTTATAGATTGTATTCTCTATTTCTGGTATGAATAGTGACCGTACGTATGAATAGTAACTATATGTATGAATAATGACCATAGATATAAATAGTAACCGTATATATAAACAGTATCTGTACGAAAAAATCCTAACTTGTTTTCTCTAATTTTTCATGAAATATCCGTAGCGGAACACTGAAATTCACCTGTGTACTCTTGTCTGTAACGACTTAGAGAAGCGACACTCGTACGGAATCTAGGTGAGTAAAACAACCCCGTTTTAATAGGGTTTTAGCATTACTGGTGATAAAAAGTATGTCGTAGGACACTCCCAAGATTCATAGGGGTAAATTGGATTCAGAATGACGAATCTAAGGAAATAATTAATCCAGAAGTATGGATAAAACAAAACAAGTATTTCATGATGATGTGAAGTTTGAATCTTTTCAAAAACAGTTTGATTGTTATTTTGATTTGTAATTTATAAACTTATAAATAGTTATATACTATACCTGTTATATGAATAAATATTATATTGTATTTCTGATTATGATATGAAATACTGTACTATTGATTGTGATTGAGCGGGACAGTACCCATTCTCACGACAAGGCAGAAAACCCGGTTTAAAGGGTGTCTTGACCAACGAGTGTAGAGACAATGATTCCCTCAGTAGGGATATAGCCCGAATCGATAACAGATCGGTGAGGCGCCCTAGCTAAGAGGATGAGGTTGTGCATCATGGCGGAAATATACAAAATTGGTGAGCAAGCCTATGTGCGTTCTCCGGGATATATTGCCATTGATGAGTACTAGTAACGTTTGTTGAATTGGATGAATTTTTATCTTCTTGTATGTAATTTCTAACTATGTCTATTGGTTGAGTTTGAGTCTTCGGGTATACTTGCATGACTGGTGATGTATTTGAATTTTATTAACGCGAGGCCGATTCGCTCATTGAGTTTAAAAGCTCACAATCTCTGTGAAATCTTTTTGTTCAAATCAGGTTACCGGCGAAGAATATCTGCTAGAAGAGTAGATCACTTTGTACCTTCCCGCTGTCAGGTAGGCTCCCCTCTTTTGTTATAGATTATGTTGCTCTGTAATCGTGTAGGACATCTAGGTCAGGGGTTTGGCATTTGGCTTGTATGTCAGTATAATAATGTATTTTATATTGATGATCTATTATTATATACAAATTATCTTTATGATTTTCAAATAAGAAAATTTGATATATTTTCTTCGTATTTATTAAGGAATGGTTATTTTGATAACATAGAGATAATAACTAAATAATTTAACTTATGGATAGAATTTATCGAAAGGTTTACAGTGATGGGATATTCATCATTTACCGGTCATGTGCTTGAAAAACGGATCGTGACAAAAGTAATGAATGAAATATAAAAAAAGAAATAGATATAAAAATCATGAGTTATTATAAAAAAATATAAAACAACTTTGCTATAAAGTATTAAAAAGAATCTAATGTCCAATACCACTTATTTACAGGTAGTCACAGGCCGGCCCATGGGCCTAGTCCTATTTTGACATTACTATAAGGAGTGATATATATAGAGAATTAGAGATCAATGTATTAATAATAAGAAAAAAATAAAATGAAATTTAGTTGCCTCTAACAAAACTTTTTGAATATTTTTGCAGGAATTTTTTAAAATATTTTTGCAAGAACTTATTATTATTTTATTTAGATGACTGCGTAGAAAGTTGGCCTGTCATTTAAGTTGAGACATCAAAATTCAATTTAAACCTACAATCGTAAATGAAAAAAAAAATTCAAATAAAGATATAAAATTAATATAGATAGATAAGCAGTAATAACTTAATAATGATAAAATAACAATATTACTTTAAAACATAATCAGAACATTTCAACATATCAGGGTTGATAAATAGTCTTGAAGCATTCTAAGAATTTGATATCTGTAGTGATCGTAACATTTTAAAATTCTATGATTATGTTATAACTGTAATACCCGTTAATTTCGGAATATAATTCGCTTAATAGTATTTTAGAATTTTACAACGTTACTTTAGTTATTTATTTTGGTCATATTTAATTTTCATATTTAATTGTTCTCTTTGAATATTATTTATGAAAATTGAGTTAAATGACTGGACTAAATATTTGCACAATGTGGGATATATTCTAAGAATGGTGAAATTCATAGAAAAGTGGTTTCAGAATGGTCAATTAGTCCATTTATTGTAAATTGACTGGATGAGTTTGGATGTTGGGTTATGGATACCCATGGGTTATTGAATAACCCATTAGAAATATTTAATATAAAATTTCAATAGTACCCCCTCATTTTTTTTCACTCACCCGAAGGAAGGCAGAAAGCATTTCTCTCTCAGTTCTTCAGTTTCTTCTCAAATCCTTTCCTTGATCTTCAAAAGTTCGATTATTTGTTCGGTTCAAAAGCTTTGTAAGGATCAAAGGTAAGCTTTAATCCGATTATTTTCCTTAAATTTCAGTTTATGTAGAAGATCAGAGGAGGTTTTGTTCTTGAAGATTTTGATGATAATTCATGAATCTCAGTTGTTTTAGAAGTTATATTTGAGTTATAATCGGTTAAAAGAGTTGAAATTCTGGTTTTGAAACAAGAAAGGAAATGATGAATTTTTGAAAGATTTTTCTGCAAAAATTCGAGTTACTGTAGCGACTAGAGATTTCAGAAAAATTCTGGAAAATTTTCTTCGAGTTACTGTAGCAGTTACTGTAGTGTCAACAGTCAACGGTACTGTAGCAGTCAACGTTATTGTAGCGAACCGACACTGTAGCGAACCGTACTGTAGCAATCAGAAAATTTTACGTATTTTCGTGATTTTGTTTCCTTTCTTATGTTTCCTTGTAATATATTTTACTAGGAAATTTTCCTACACAAATTCTAGTGTGGAACAAGGTAAACTTGGACAAACATCAAGGTGAGTGAATAACCTTGCTAAGCTAATTTGATATTACTAGTCAAAGTACAATATAAGTCCCATTTACAATATTATTGGGATAATAAGCAATCAATTTTTCATATGGGAGTATAAAATGATCGGTAGAAATAAGAGTATGTAGAAATTATTTTATTTCAGGGCAATTGTACTATGTGATAAATTCTCTCTATCTTATTAATGAGTAAAGATCTACGGGATCTAATACATGAGTTTGAAAGGGTTAAAGTCCCATACTACTCAGTGTATATCTATGAAACCTATACCCGAGTTGAAAGGGTTAGAGTCCCATACTACTCAGTGTATATCTAAGAAATCTTATTCACCAGTTTGAAAGGGTTAGAGTCTCATACTACTCGCTGTATATCTATGAAATCTTATTCATGAGTTTGAAAGGGTTAGAGTCCCATACTACTCGATGTATAAGATAATTAATTATATGAGTAAATGTGGTATTTGTACTTTTGATATTTTATATAGTACAGTTATTTACTTACTGAGTTTTTAAATAAACTCACACTCCCTATGATTATTTTTTTTCAGATACAGAAAACAAAGAAAAAGAGAATCTGTTTGAAGATTAGAAGCCCCTTGGGATTATTCTCTATTTCTGTCTGGTGGGATACCAGTACTTATTAATGTGGATACTAGAAACGCTCTGTACTTTCTATAGGTTTCCTAGGCTTGCGATGAGATAGAAATATCAGACTATGTATGTCTATATTTGCTTATCAAATGAATATAATTCTGTAGTGTGGAATGAATGATTAAGGTTGAATGTAAAACCTTACAGAATATATGTAAATGACGTATGTTTGAGAATTTTATTTAATGAGTAGTATCTTTTCACATGTTCAATTTTTGGGATGTGACAATAACAAAAACTTATACCAACTTAAACTACAGAGAATAAAATTTATAAAATTAATATGAAAAATCATTTTCAACATTGAACAACCACAATAGTTGGTTCTTTAATATTAGAGCCCATGTACGATACAATCTAATTAGCAAAATTTTCCCATAGAGTACAAATCACGTTATTGCACTAGAAAGATATAATGTAGTTAGTGAACATAAACAACCAAAATAAATTACATATTAAAAATATAACTAAATTACTCTAAATCTTGCAGTTTAATGCCCGTCCTTTTGTTCTTTGTGTTATTCTTGCATATATCTTCAACAGCTTCGACAACAGTTAGCTTGCCATTGACATTTGTAAAATACACGAAAGGTACACTGAACAATTGCGAGTTCATATTGTGGGAATAATCAATCGTATATGATAAAAATAATAGGTTTACAGAGAGGACACAAAACCAATCAAATAATTATGATCAACATGTTGAGATGAAGATATTGCAAACAAATAAAACAAAGCTATGCCTGAAATAGCAATGTCATCTTCAACTCGACCGATTTTAGAGAAGTACTGAAATTTTATCTTAAATGCATGGTGGTACAATAATTACCATTGTCTTTACCAATAATGTTGAATCGTGTAATAACGTAGATACTATCATAAAAAACAATGTGTTTGAACTTGTTAATAAAAGCCTGCTTGACAGATGTATGAATGTGAGAGTCCTGAAGAAAAATAATTGATAAAGAAAAAACTATATGAACCAAAATATATGCCTAGATAACAAAAACAATAAAAAGAAAATGTAAAGAAAACACCTGTGAATATTGTAGAGCCATCTCTATGTTATTAAATTCTTCAGGTGAGTTATATCCAAGCATAAATCACATGCGTACAATTTAGCCATACGAAAAAAACGTTGGAATTGTCCACAATCTCACTACCCCGAACCTTAATCATCCAATCATCCCTTGATGTATTAACAATTGCAACATTACTAAATTTAGCCATATGCAAATAACTAATGGAATGAAAACTGATTATGTAGAAATAATAAACAATACAAATACGGGAGGAATACATGACAATTAGAATGACACTTTATTTATATAACATGAATTTTGAATGTAATTAATTGAATATTCATTAAATAATTTAAATAATTAAATAACAATAATAATGAATTCAATAATTTACATAATCAAATTTTAATTTGCATGACAGTTGCAATCTTTACGGAATTTAAATTCATGAACGCCAGGAATATGCATTGATAGTGGAGCCCTAATCACATTTTAAAAGAGTTGGTTTACCATTTAAATTTGAATTTACCATAATTTTACTTAATGCATTTAATGTAGTGATTAATAAGAATGAATTTAGTAATTTACATAATCTATTCATTTAATATTTCATTTTAATATATATAATTTAATGTGGTGTGATTGATAAGAACAATTTTTTCAAATTCATTTTAATGCAATTATGTAATCAAATTCCAATTTACATGATAGTTGCAATCTTCATCGAATTTAAATTCAGGGATGTCAGGAATATGCATTGATAGTGAGAACTCTAATCACATTTCAAAAGGGTTGCTTTATCATTTCAAATTCATTTTCTCAAATTCTGTTGCTTCATTGATGAACAGAGATTTTTTCTGATTATTCATGGCAAGATATGAGATTCACAAGAATAATTTACCTTAATCTTACTTAATGTATTTAATGGACCCTAATTTTACTTAATTCATTTACAGAATTGTTTCATTTGAATTTATCCTAATTTTACTTAATACATTTAATGTAATGATTCATAAGAATGAATTTAGTAATTTATATAATATATTCATTTAATATTTCATTTTAATTTATTAACTCTAATATATGTAATTTAATGTGGTGTGATTAATAAGAATATTTTTTTTAAATTCATGTAATTAATGTTTCATTTTAATTTATTAATTTTATTATATAGTATTTAATGACATCTATATAATTAATGCCCTAGAGTGAAATTGTTTTAGTATATTATGGCACTGTTTGGTAAACAACTTATTTAAATGCTTATAAAATAAGCGCTTATTATATAAGTGCTTATATATAAGTTATTTTTACAATTGAAGAGTTTATGAGGTCAAAGTTTATATAAGTTGTTTTCAGTTTATTTTCATAAGCTATTCTGAAGAGCTTATGAAAATAAGCTGAAAACAGCTTATTGACATGCCACAAGCTATTTTTATAAATTCTCTCAAACACATGCACAAGTACTTATACTATAAGATAAGTCAGATAAGTTCAAAATAAGCTCTTTCAAACAAGCCCTATATAGATTCCTTAAATAAATTAAACACTCATTAATAATCATCGGGTTAACATCATATTTCATGTTATATGTCTAATCAAGCTTCCTTGGGATTTAAGTATTTTACGATGCAACCCATCAAATGCGGAACTAAAAATTCAGATCTTATAAATTTGTATAGACATGTAGTTATGTGTTCCTTGTAAATTAAAATTTTATAACTAAATTCTTATTGTTTATAAAATTTTTAATATACTTTTTGCTATTAAATTTTCATCAATATTGTTTTGAATTTTTTTGATATATATATATATATATATATTTTAATTTTTCAAAAGTACTTTTTACTCAGTAAAATGAGTTATGAATATCTTTCAAGCTTATTAAACAAAAAAAGGAAGATCCTTTTTAAAGTTAATATTTTTGAAAATTGAACTATTATTATTATTATTATTTTCAAGCAACCCCTATTGTAGTTAGGTAGCATTTTAGCTTTTTTCTTTTCTAAATGTGTCTCCAAAGTAATAAGATAGAAAAATTAATCTATTTTAAGCTTATTGAACACAAAAAGCAAAAACCTTTACAAGTTGGCATTTCTGCTTTTCAAATTTATATTTTTCTTAATAATCAAATAGTGACTATTATTCCAACAAATCAATATTGAAGACCTTTTTAATACTTTGATTATACATAATTCAAGCTAACTTTATAAAAATCACTTAAGTTTTTTTTTGTTTGGGGAGGGGGGGGGGGAAGGGGAGTAAAACAAAGGGAGGGTTAGAACATATACCAACCAATATTACCTACACTACTCGAGAGGGAGGAAATATACGAAGAGGGATGATATCTAGAGTAAGTAAAAAGGAAAAATGAGGACTTTCGATGGTTATGGATGTTAGCAACAATGTCATCTACGTCTTTGCGCACTTTGCTTTCTTTGTTGAAAGTAGAATTTAAACTGCACCAAATCAGTCAGTTCAATTGGACAAATAGTAAATCAGCCAATTCTTCGATCTAGTTTGGCCCTCAAAATTGGTGAGGAAAAGAACCAATCAAACTAGCCTTGAACCAGTAAAAACAATAAAACCAATGAGAAAAAAAATCAATTAAGAAAAAATAAACCAGTTTTGACTTTTTTTTTTAAATTTGTTTTAGTTTTATAATTTTTTTTACTTACTAGTTTTTAGTTTTCACTTATATTTTGATATTTAAGAAAGATAAATATAATTATTTACTATTTAGTGAATGTTATAAGCTTAATGGTTATGTATGAGTGACTTTATATACATTTTAATTATATATATTAATATTGTAATATATTTTAATTATGACCGATTTAACCATAGATTTACTGTTAACCCTTCAATTGGTGTCCTCACTAGTTTAATAACTGGTCTTATTTTCAAAACCTTTGTTAAGAGTACAAAGTCGTTGAAGATTTGTATCATAATCCTTTCTTATGTCATTTTTTTGAGGTTCACAATGCCTCTTCAAAAGTAGAGGAAGAAGGCCTTTTCAATGCTTTCATTGGATTTAGATGTGTAAAAAACTATGGGAAGAGTTTGCTGGATTTCGATAGTGAAGAATCCAACCATCCATCCGCTTTTATCTATTTTTCTTTTCTAAGAAGGGAGGACATGCATGGCAAGTTTCTGACTTTGCATTAGTTCAACAGGCTCCTCTTATACTAGTTGAAGTCTAGTATTGCAAATATGAAATCAATTTCTTGTAGAATATTAAGAACATCATGAACATTTGAATTAATGTTATAAAAAAAACATTGTATTCATGTGGTTGTAAATTACCTAGCAGATGATAAGCACATCTATTAGAAGATAGACACGATCTTGTATCATTTAGTTCAAATTTCTTCCTAGGCTTGCAATGTGAGCAATGTTTTGGATCCATCCAGTGATGGATTGAGGGATAATAGCTTCAATCATGATGGTGGGTTTTGACCTAAACCAAATGGCTTTGGCAAAGGTGTAAGTCATAAAAAGGTAATTGTCATCTTCAAGACCATTTTTGCAAAGAGGACATATGTCTTGAGTATCAATTCCTCTTTTCTTTAGTGTATCCAGTAGTAATTAATTTATGGAGGAGTTTCCACAGGAAAATAATGATTTTCTTGGGAATTTTAAGCTTTCAAATGAATCTTCAGTTCAAAATTGGGTTTTGGGAATTATTGTCCTGCCTAGTGAGAAGTTTGTATCCATCTTTCATAACATAAGTTCTTGAGTGATTAGCTTCACACATCAGTATGTCATTTTCTTTATGTTTAAAGAGTGACAATGTTACGACCTACTTTTTGAGCACATGACTAGCACAACCCATTACTGTAAGCCTAATTATTCCCAAGTTTTCCCACGGTTTTCAGGTATCAACGTGGAGGTCTTCATAAATAAAAGTGAAGTAAATTGATCGATGCTCTAAAGAGCTAAAACTATAAATTCGTTTCTGATAAAAGTCATCACATGCCTTTAATTTAAATATTTTGAATTGTTCAAATATAAAATAAAAATATTCTGAATAGTTCCAATGATAAAAACTCAATAAATTCAGATAGATATAATTTAAATAAATTAAACATCGTCCCAAAAATCTCCCTAAGTGTCCTATGTAACTATAGAGCGACCTATAGACTCAAAACTAAGACAACAGATAAGGCCTACTCGGCAATGAGAAAGTCCACCACAAGCACCACTACTCCTCAAGCGGATGTTCTTTGTCGATAACTAGATTTGTGAAAAAATAAGTCATAGAGAGTGTGAGTTATCATAACTTAGTGAGTAAATTGACATTACTATAACAAAATCTAAAAATATCACAAATCATGCAATTATGTCAGAAGGCCACAGTCTTAAACCAGGAGTTGTAAGTTAGAACATATACCAGCCAATCATCATAACCATCACCACATCACATCACTAAACCAACTGACCTGATACTCATTAATGGCAAGGCGGCCCTCCGGAGCAAGCTCAACCCTACGTCCCCTCCTACCATGAGGATTGTCGTCTCTACACCCACTAGCCAAGGTGCCTTGTAACCTAGAATTCTTGTCTTGCCATGAACCACAATCATATAATGCAAGCACAGAATAATTTAGAGTAACATGTATCCATACCATTCACTAATGCAAGCCTATGCATCATAATAATTCAAAGCAAAGATATCTCCAAAACGTTTAATAACACATACCTAGCTAGTTATTAAACACTACATCTGAATCATAAACTCCATTTAGGCATGCAATACACAACAATTGCCAAGGTCTCTTTTCATTGTAAACATAAAATAGAAATCTAGCCATAATCCGCAATCTAATCAAAATCCCTTATAGAATCTCAGGAAACTACCTATGATCATATGAACATGATATGTGATATTAAGACTAAATTAAAGTAAGACACTATGTTTACTGAGTTTTTCATGTTATTCAGAGAGAGAAAAGGTGTGGGCAAGGTTACAAGATTAATTTCTAATAACTATAACAAAAAAGGTTGAGAAAAGAAACTGAAATCATGAAATAAGAAGGCTGCTTATTTTTGCTCATGACCTTTGGTCATTATTCTAGTCATATATCCCAATTGGTAAGGAATTTTTTAATGAAACATTATGCATTAGAAACTAGACTCAAAAAACTTTCTAATAATATCTAATTTGTTAAAAACAGAGTTTAATTGAGGGAGTTATGACCGATTTCAGTTACGTGAAAACCAAAGTTCGAAAGGTTTGAATCTCTAATACTTACCTTTGTTTCTTGAAGTTTTCCAATGTCGGTAAAGATTGCCAGTGATCAAAATTTCTCCTTGAAGGGGTGTGCATGAGTAACCTAAGGCTTTGGGAATATGAATGTCGTCTAGGTACTTGAGAGTGAGTAGTGTTTAGGATTGTATGTGTGCTAGGGTTCTTAGTATGTACTATGGTTTCAAGTATTTAAGAACCTTGTTGTACAATGAGGATTCATTATCATAAATTCTCAAGATTTACTTTGCTAGAAGGGCCTAATTTAGATCAAAGTTTTTCCTTAGGTCAAGTCCCCTTCACATTTTGGTTTACAAATTTATTCCAAGATCTTATGTGCATTTTCTTCTTGTCATCTTGATTGTCCAAGAGGAAGTTGGAAAGAATTGAGTCACATTTAAGGGCTTCTTTCTTAGTGAGTTTGAAGTAAGAAAGAGTGTAGACAAGTATTGAGGAAAAGACATAATGAAATAAGAGTAACTCTACCCACTTGAAATAAAAGGCTAGATTTCAAACTTTTAAGTTTATCCTGCAACACATTTATGATGTGTTTTCCAAACTGCCTACTCCTTGTATTCTTGTCCACAAAAATACCACATATCTCTCTATAGAGGTTACATGTTTGCATCCAATGCTTTTAGCCATTAATTTGCAAATTCTTTGAGGGGTGTTAGGATTGACCAATTTTAGATTTATTGTAATTCATGTTGCGGCTGGAGACATTAGTAAATTTTTGGAGAATTGATTTGATTTCCCCACATGAGTTTAGGTCAGCTTTGAAAAATAACATAAGGTCATCAACATAGAGGAGGTGGTTGATTGGCAAAGCTTCTCTGCAAACTTTGATTCCTTTTATAGCTTTTCTATTTGAGCCTCAGTGAGAAATCCAAAAAAAAAAAACTTTTGCACATAGTATAAATAGTTTAAGGGACAACGAATTTCCCTACCTTAGTCCTCAACCTGGATTGATAAGATTGGTAAGCCTCCCATTAATAATAATCTTATAGGAGGATGTAGTAACACAATCCATAAGCATCTTGATCAAATGGTTAGGGAAATTCATATAAGTTAATGTTCTTTTCAAAAAGTTCTAATCAACTTTGTCAAAATCCTTTTGGAGGTCAATTTTAAGTGCTGCCTATTTTTTTTTTATTACTTTTTGCAATTTTTAATATAGTGTAGCATTTCTTTAGCTAAAAAAAATATTGTCAAGATTATTCTCCCTTGTAAAAAGGCATTTTGGATAGGGGAGATGATGTTTACCATTATTTACTACAACTTATTAAAGAGGATATTTAAAATAACCTTGTAGCTAACATTACATAGACTAGTGGGCATAAAATCATTTAGATAGGCTGGGTTATCCTCTTTTGGAATGAGAATAATGTTGGTTGGTTGAGATCTTTAATGAGATGGCCTCTTGAAAAAAAGGAGGCAACGATTCTAATAAGGGCTCTTCCAAGTTATTCCCAAAAGTATTGGTAAAATATTGCTAGGATACTATTTCGGCCTTGTACTTTATCTCCCTTAAGATGAAAGACTACATCTTACTTATCTTATAAAGGAAGTCCACCAAGTAGCATTTAATATAGATGTTCATTTATTACTCATCATTTAAAGCTGCTCTCTTTCTTCTCATTAAGCCTTCTTTCTTCTCATTAACTCTACTTCACTAATGTTGCTTCTTCTCATTTATCGCAGACCCATTTACTGTTTTTCTATATGTGAAATTTTCTTCCTTCCTCTATGGTTCTTTCTGACATCTTGTCACAAATGCTGCTCTCTTTAAATGTTGCTTCATTCTAATTGGTGGGTTCTTTTGAGTTATCATTATTTTTTTCTTTGACTTTGACTCTGCATTGAATACTCTTATTTTACTAGCCTTCTATTTCAAATGTGTCCAGCCTTTCAATTTTTATTTCAAATTTCAAAATTCAAAATTCAAACCAAATTTTAGATCTTTTATAAATCCTCCCCATCGTATATTTCCCACACTCTCTCTCTCCCCTCTCTCTTCTCAATTTTCATTCTAATTTGCTCGTAGTCCACGATTATGTTGCAGGTATTTTCTATCTCTATTTTTATTTGTAATGACACACAGCAAGCTCGCTTGCCCAATATAGAGATGAACATAGATGTGAAGGTTGCAGATGACAATTTAGGGAAGTGGGTATTATAATGTTAGTCTTATTCGTCATCATTCAAGAATTACACAGCAACTACGATAATCTCGAACGAGCAACATAAGGAAATACAATAAGTCAGTGACTAAGTTTCTTTTGTAGGCTACGATTTAGTCGTCTCCTTTTTTCTTTCTCTTTTTCTTTTTTCCTTTTCCTTTCCAAATTGTTCTTAAGTTGTATGGGTATGATTTTCAGTGTGTGGGAATTATAGGTTTGATAAGTTTGACACTAAATGTTAGAGTTTTGTAGTTTTGAAATTTCAAGAGAGAGAAAGGAAAATGATAGTCTCTGTCTTTCCCCTACGCCACTAGTCTTCATCTTCCATCGTCCCCTGCTTCCAAAGCCTTCTCGAAGTTGAAGCTTGGAACATCAATCTTTCGTCTTCTTTGTCTCACGTTGTGGATCATGCAGTTGATACCAATATGGACAAGAAAGATTTCATCCTTAGCCAAGATTTCTTTTGGTATGTTAGTTCTCTATTTGCGTAATGTTGCTTTTTTATTTTCCTTCATTTCAAATTCCCTCTTTTATTTATAAAGTATTGGTAATCTGTGATTTGCCGAGTGCGCTAGAGATCTGAATCATTTTTTATGAAATCTCATCCACGTTCTCTGATTATGATTGTAGAGACGTATTTAAGATGTTTCACCACTAAACAACACAAATCTTGGCCACAGTGGTTTTCTTGGACAGAATTATGGTATAACACCACATACCATATATCTACTGATTTAACCCCTTTTAAGGTGGTGTATAGCAGACCTCCTCCTACATTATTACATTACACAGAAGAGGAGATAAAGGTTGAGGTTGTAGTTAGAGAATTGAGGGACAAAGATGAAACGTTAAGGCAACTTAAGTATAATCTTAAGTATGCCCAAGATCGGATGAGGACACAAGTAGACAAGCATAAGATTGAAGTAAATTTTGAAGTGGGAGATTGGGTTTTTCTGCATCTACGCCCTTATAGGCAACAATCTGTTGTGTAGTAGATTAACTAAAAATTAGTTCCAAGGTTTATTGGGCCTTATCACATTTTGGAGAAGGTTGGATCAGTTTCTTACAAGTTGAAATTGCCTCCTATGTCTAAGATTCATCCTATATTTTAGAAGACTGTGGGAAATTATGTGGGCGAACTCGAGTTACCTGTGGATATATTAGTGGATTTAGAACCAACAATTCAGCCATCACAAGTCTTAGCTTGGCGAATGAAGCATGACAGTGCTGCTTAATAAGGGAATTGTTAATTTAATGGTAGGGAATGTCAGTAGAGGATGCTTTAGGAGGATGAATTACTACTACGGAGTTAATTTCCTTCTTTTATCCTTGAGGACAAGGCTATTCTCACAAGGATGGTGATGTTGGGAACCATAATGGTAAGAGGGGTGAGGAAGATGTAATAGTGATATTTCGGGTGTAGTTTTGGGGGGTGTTTTAGGAATAGTATATGGAGTTAGTTGGAGTTTGTTAAGAGTTTTGGGTGAGCTAGTAGTGGTTTGTTGTGTGGGGAAATAAGAGTAGGCTAGGTGGTGTCTTTTACGTTTTTATGCTTGAATTTACTGTTTGCTTTGGAGTGTAAGTCTAGAGCTTGTAGTGAGGACCTTAGCTCTGGTTTAGGGTCTATACAGTTGTATTGGCCTTGGTTCTTTGAATTGTTAAGATTAAATTGTGTTTTCCTTTGATTCTTATATTGTTCTGTTATAAGTTTTTAATCAGATTCTATCAGTACTCTTATTAAATGAATAATGGTTGTTATATTCATATTTTGTTAGGTCACCTTGGAAAATTTTCTTTAATAGAAGTCTAGAATGATTCCTAGGGATATTTTATGGTGGTACTATTTAAGGGTTTTGTTGTTAGTTGTAGATGTGCTTAAGTTGCTTTATAGGGTTAGACTTTTTTCCTTTTTCAAAATTATCTCACCATATATGTTCGCTATGTTGTTGATTGGCTTGATGCCATACTGTTGCTATCTTTATTTGTTAATAGAATATGTCTTTTAGCTAGAAATTGTTAATTGAGACTGTTTGGTACCAACTTCTCCATCTATTGCTAAATCCTCTGGATGCAAGATGGATGATGGTTGCCAACATGAAAACAGTAGACAAAAGATGGACTACTACAGAGGAACACATTCCTCAGTAAATAGAATGCATAAATTTTGGTATACTTTTCTTTTTTAAGGAAAAATTATTATAATTATTTTATTTTATTTGTTTACTTTTAGCATGCTCTACTATCCATTTAATTGGACTGGATTTTAAATGTGTAGTGGAATATGACATCCAAACATCAGGTAAAGGAACCAAATGCCCTGGTTATGAATAAGAAAATTATGTCCATTATGGCTAAGAGGGAGACTGCCATTAGAGAAAGAAATGCAGCTTTATCTGAAAAGAACGAAGCCTTGGCTGCTCGAGATGAGGCCCTTCAGCAAAGGGATGAAGCATTTCTTCAGAGGGACAATGCCTTAATGGAACATGATAATGCCCTTGTTGCCCTTTGAATGCAGGACAATGTTGTTAACTTCTCATTGGGTAGTGACATTCAACGTAGATCAAAGCGGATGCACTATTCCTCTAATCATTTAGGTCGCATGGCAAAAGCTACTTACAGCACAAAGGACATGTCTGGAACTGATGCCTTCCCAATAACTATGTCACGACCCTCAAAATGGTACGTGACCGGCACAACTTAGAGATACTCTCTAGTTGTAAGCCTAATGCTTTTAGCTCCATATAATAATCATTCTAAAATGTGAGAGTAATAATATAACAAAGACTTATCTTAGTTAAATACTCCGATTTTACTTAATAAGCTACAATCTTACAAAACATACAGTAAACTTAAAGTACTGTAATAACATAAATATGTACAATAACAACTTCCTCCTAGATGTCCTATTTGACTGCAGAGCTTTCTAGAATTTAAAACTGAAGAAACAGCTTTAATTCAAATAAACACCAACCCTTGAAACAAAGAGGGTTAGGATATTGAACTTGCGCTACTCCTCAGACAGATGTTTTTCGTTAATCTCAGGATATGAAAAAAATATATCCACCACAATATGAGATAATAATCTCAATGAATAGATAACGTTACAAGGATAGAAACTTAATTACAGATAATTATCAAGTGATTAACAATACACAAGTATATGTATAAAATGCATAAGTAAAATCATATCATACTTATAATCGACAAACAGCCATAGAATATGACCATAATCATATTCGGCACACAGCTATCTCCACGTTTGGCATACAGCCATAGCATATGACCATAATCATATTTGGCACACAGCCATATTCATATTCGGCACACAGCCATCTTCACATTCGGCACACAGCCATAAATATGACCATAATCATATTCGGCACACAGCCATATTCACATTCGGCACACAGCCATAGCATATGACCATAATCATATTCGGCACACAGCCATATTAATTGAAATATTCAGTCAAAGGTAATAGTAGATATACTCTGAATATGTAAATTACTTGGACTATTCATATAATTAAATAAGTATCCAAGTAGGTTAGCTACTCACCTGAAATCCAAGTTACTATATCTTCTTTAAATCTACACAATTACATTTAATGGATTCAATTAATATAATTCTTTAATACACGTATATGTACTATTCAAAAATACATATAAAAATGTACATGTATATGTACTATTCAAAAATACATATAAATACTATTTATATATAGTTACTATTCATTTATATGTATAGTTACTATTCATACATACGGTTACTATTTATACGTACGGTTACTATTCATACGTACATGTACTATTCATACCAGTAATAGAGAATATAATCTGTAAAAGAGTATACCAGGTAAGTTCCCAAGAAAGAGTAGAGAGTCCCAATGGACACACTTAACAACCATGTCTTTCCTTAGCCAGAACTTTCCTAGACATGTATTCTTCACAGTTTACATTCTATTTCGGTAATCAGAGAATCAAAACAACATATAGGTAGCTAAGGACAGTTTTTCTGATGTGGAAGATCGGCCAAAGCCGCAACCACAGAGCATACTTAAGAAAATAACTTTTAAAAATCTGAATGGCACAGAAAAGGGGCATAGTATTCTTACCTTAGATCTAGGCTAAGGAAGAAAGACCTAGAATCTTAGAGCACTAACGCCGGAGCAAGAGAAGTTTTGAGGAAAGGAGAGAAGAGAAACTGAAGGTGTGTGTTTTGAATTGAAATGGAAGGGCCTATTTATAGGAGAAATTATGGTACTATTTACTACTATTCCATCTACCATTCTCCTATACTATTTCATCTACCAGTTTCACTTACCAGTTTTCATCTACCATTCTCCTATACTATTTCATCTACCAGTTTCACTTACCAGTTTTCATATACCATTCTCCTATACTATTTCATCTACCAGTCTCACTTACCAGTTTTCATTCTAGATTCCACTTTTGAACTGTATATTTACTTAATGGGATTAATTCCATATCATATCATCCATTATATCCCACAATTTATAGAATCTATAATTAAAAATTTATATTTTCAACAATATGCACAAACGAGTATGCAAAAATTCAACTGATAGAGAATTTATTTTCTTCAAAATAAATTTATCGAAATTCTTAAATACTTATAACTTAAAAAAAAAATAATGGGTATTACATTCTACCCCCCTTAAAAAAATTCGGTCCCCGAATTTAAATTACCTTGAAGATTCAAATAGATGTGGGTATCTAATTCGCATATCAGCCTCGGCTTCCCATGTGGCCTCCTCGTGAGTCTGATTCCGCCACAGTACTTTTATCGATGGAATCTCTCTAGATCGGAGCTTCTTAATCTGGCTATCCAGGATAGTTATCGGTACTTCCTCATATGACAAATCTTCATCTAATTGGAGGGTATCTTGATGAAGTACGTGTGAAGGGTCAGGAAGGTACTTCCTTAAAATAGACACATGGAAGACGGGATGGATTCCCCCTAATTCTGTGGGTAAGGCTAGCTTGTAGGCAACATTGCCTATTCTCTCTAGGATCTCATAAGGTCCAATATACCTGGGGCTTAATTTCCCTTTCTTCCCAAACCTCATTATGCCTTTCATGGGTGAAACCTTGAGAAACACCATGTCTCCAATGATGAACTCTAAGTCTCTTCGTCTATGGTCAGCATAGGCTTTCTGCCTATTCTGGGCTGCTAACATCCGTTCTCGGATAACTCTTACCTTGGTGATTGCTTCTTACACTAAATCGGGTCCCAGGAGTTTTACCTCACCCATCTTGAACCATCCAATCGGTGATCGACACCGGCGACCATATAAGGCCTCATAAGGTGCCATCTTGATACTTGATTGGTAACTGTTGTTGTAGGCAAACTCCACTAGCGGAATGTGCTTTTCCCAGCTTCCACCAAAGTCAAGGATGCATGCCCTCAACATGTCTTCCAAAGTCTGAATGGTTCGCTCTGTTTGTCCGTCAGTCTGCGGGTGAAAAGCAGTGCTAGGGTTTACTCTGGTGCCAAGGGCTTCCTGAAAAGTTCTCCAAAATCGGGACGTGAATTGTGGCCCACGATCGGAGATAATCGTCAAAGGAACTCCATGTAACTTCACAACTTCTTTAATGTAGAGCTCAGCCAGTCTAGACACACTATATGTTGTCTTAACCGGTATAAATTGGGCCGTCTTAGTTAACCGGTCAACGATGACCCAGATAGAATCATAGCCACTAGAAGAATGTGGTAATCCTAGTACGAAGTCCATTGTCACATCTTCCCATTTCCACTCAGGAATTTTAATTTGCTGAAGTTTCCCTGCCGATCTCAGGTGTTCAGCTTTAACTTGCTGACAAGTTAAACATCTTGATACAAAATCTGCCACGTCACACTTCATTCCATCCCACCAGTAAATTTGTTTCAAGTCTTGGTACATCTTGGCCATACCAGGGTGAACTGTGTATGCCGTGTTATGTCCTTCCTCCATAATCTCTCTCCTCAGAGCCAGCATATTAGGAACACACAATCGATTTTTAAACCAAAGTGTGCCTGTGTCATCAAGTGTAAACTCATGGGTATCTCCACTGTGTACCTTGTCCATGATCTTGGCCAATTCTGGGTCATCCTTCTGAAATAGACGAATATGGTCGGATAAGGAAGATTTAGCCTTAACGTGAGCCAAGAACATGCCAGAGTCAGATATCTCAAAGTATACCCCACGAGACTCTAATTCTTGTAACTCCTGTACTAAGGGCTTTCTTACCTCAGTTATATGTGCAAAAGTACCTGAGGATTTTCTACTTAAGGCATCTGCTACCACATTTGCTTTTCCAGGGTGGTATAGGATATTGCAGTCATAATCCTTCATCAATTCCATCCAGCGCCTTTGTCGTAAATTAAGGTCACGCTGATCAAAGATATATTTAAGGCTCTTATGATCAGTGAATATTTCACACTTTTCCCCATAGAGATAGTGCCGCCATATCTTAAGTGCAAACACAACCGCTGCCATTTCTAGGTTATGTGTCGGGTAATTCTGCTCATGTTTCTTGAGTTGTCTTGAGGCATATGCTATCACTTTACCATTCTGCATGAGGACACAACCAAGTCCTATTCGAGAGGCGTCACAATATACCGTGAACCCTCCTAGTCCGAATGGTAATACAAGTATTGGCGCTGTAACCAACCGCAGCTTAAGTTGTAAGAAACTCTTCTCGCATTCATCATCCCACTGATACTTTACATTCTTTCGTGTTAGCTGTGTGAGAGGGGCAGCTATCTTTGAAAAGTCCTGGATGAAACGTCGGTAATAACCAGCCAATCCTAGGAAGCTCCGAATTTCTGTTACCGAAGTAGGTCTCGGCCACATCTTGATTGCTTCAACCTTGCTTGGGTCCGCCTGTATGCCATCTTTTGAAATCACATGACCTAAGAAGGTTACTCGGTCAATCCAGAACTCACACTTTGAGAACTTCGCATAAAGTTGATGTTCTCTCAGCTTCTGCAATGCCATACGAAGATGTTGCTCGTGCTCCTCCGAGCTCCTTGAGTAAACTAATATATCATCTATAAATACTATGACAAATCGATCAAGGTATGGTTTAAATACCCGGTTCATGAGATCCATGAAAGCTGCCGGGGCATTTGTTAGTCCGAAAGACATAACTGTGAACTCGTAATGTCCATACTTAGTACGAAATGCTGTCTTGGGTATATCTGCCTTTTTGACCTTGAGTTGGTGATAACCAGACCTCAAGTCAATCTTAGAAAAATGCTTAGCTCCCTGCAACTGATCAAAGAGATCATCTATACGAGGCAGAGGGTACTTATTTTTTATAGTGACCCTATTCAGTTGCCTGTAATCAATGCAAAGTCTCATTGATCCATCTTTCTTCTTTACGAAGAGAACAGGGGCACCCCACGGGGAATAACTGGGTCTTATGAAACCCTTATCTAGAAGATCATGCAGTTGTTCCTTGAGTTCTTTCAGCTCAGTCGGTGCCATTCTGTAAGGTGAAATTGAGATATGTTGAGTTTCTGGTGCCAGATCTACATTGAACTCAATTTCTCGATCCGGGGGTAGTCCTGGTAATTCGTCTGGAAACACGTCTAAAAACTCTCTCACAATTGGCACATCTTTAGGTTTGAGCTTTTCCTTCTCTACGTCTTGTACGAAGGCTAAGAACCCTCTGCACCCTTTTCTCAATAATCGTTGGGCGCCCATTAGGGAGATCAAGTTATGCGGTGTCCTACTTTGGTCTCCCTGGAATACAAATGTGGCTTCTCCGGGCATAGAAATTTTTATGGATTTACTATGACAATCGAGGGTTGCGTGGCATGAAGCCAACCAATCCATGCCTAAAAGTACATCAAAATCTATCATATCAAGGATCATAAGATCTGCCACGGTTTCTAGCCCTCCTACAACCACACTACATTCTTTATACTTTTTCTCTATTAGAACCCTTTCTCCCATAGGGGTAGACACAAGAAACGGTTGTTCTAAACTTATCAGTTTCTTAAGGATGTATTTAACAAAATTTGGAGATACATATGAATGGGTAGATCCAGGGTCGAATAATACATGAGCTTTATGTGAGTAAATGGTCAAAATACCTGTGACAACAACATTAGATGCTTGGGCGTATTGTCTGGTAAGAGCAAACACCCTAGCTGGACCATGATTAAAAGACTGCTGCCCTCTTCCTCCTGCTCCTCTTCCGGCTCCTCTTCCTAGTCCACCCCTTCCTGCAGATGAATAAGCTACACTAGCTGATGTTGTCATTGCTTGAGGATATGATAGTTGTGCAGACCTAGCCCCAATAAGTAATTGTGGACATTCCCTTGCAAAGTGACCCGCTTGACCACAATGGTAGCAAATTTTGCTCTCTTTATAACATATTCCTGAATGAAACTTCCCACATTGCGGGCACATAGGCTTAGCATGCCTTTGTTGAATTGGTGCTTGATCATCCCTCCTTTGATTGAAACTCGGTTGTACTACACTGGATGACGCAATAGTTTGCCCCGAAAATGTTATAGGATTTGATTGGCCTCGATTTGGCGGCTTTGGTGCTCCTGCTGAGCTATTGTAGGGCTTTTCTTCCCGTCCTCGCTTTTTCTTCGTTCTTTGTTCACTCTTCACCTCTTCTGCCATTTCCATGAATCTTGCAGTACTTATCATTGCGGCATAAGAAGGATATGTTTCAATTTGGGTCCCCACAAGTTGTCTTAAAAAGGGGCGAAGACCCATGACAAATCTCCTTATCTTTTCTCTTTCATCAAGATTTTTGTTAGCTGCAAATCGAGAGAGCTGTATGAACTTAGTGTTATAATCGTGGATCGACATAGACCCTTGCTTGAGGGTTTCAAATTCTTGGGTTTTTGCGCCTCGTACACTTTGAGGGAGGAATCTTTCCATGAACATCCTCTCAAATTCTTCCCATTCCACTGGTGGGGCATTACTAGCTCTACCCCCTTTAAAGTTGTTCCACCATTCTTCAGCAACTCCATTCAATTGGTAAACAGCTAATGCCACTTTCCGGACACTTGAACATCCCAAAGCTGTGCAGGCCTTTTCAATACCATCCAAGAATTTTCTTGGGTCTTCATTTGGATCTTCTCCAGAGAATGATGGAGGTTTGAGCTTTAGGAAGCTTGTAAGTTATTTTTCTGTCAAAATCTCCTCTTGTTGGGGAAGAGGTGCTTGCGTATTTGTTTGAGGTGCCACTGGGGGATTATTCAGAATAAATTGCCCTATTATCATTGCCTCCATTCTATCCATTCGTTCTTGGATAGTATTGAACATAGCCCTTAGAAATGGATCATTTGGAGGATGTATCTCATCAGCACCTACAGTCTCAGTACGTTCACTGCTTTCTTGTGATGCATTCACTGAGGAGGAAGGTGTTGGCACTCTTCTAGAGCCCAAACGCCTACCTTGGTTAGATGGTCTTCCTCTTGCCATTAAAGGTGTCAAAATCTACACAGATTTAGCAAACACCTTTAGATGTTAAGAATACCTTAGAGCGCAATACTAATTAAAGAGTATGACACCAAAGGAATATTAATGACATCCTATGCTGCCTTCTGTGGAACCTCATCCTATGATTGTGCCGCGGTTCACAATAATAGGGGAGGGTCTACCGAAGACACCTTTTGCTCTATAGCCAATAGGAGACCTAAAAACCTAATCCTCTGATACCAACTTTGTCACGACCCTCAAAATGGTACGTGACCGGCACAACTTAAAGATACTCTCTAGTTGTAAGCCTAATGCTTTTAGCTCCATATAATAATCATTCTAAAATGTGAGAGTAATAATATAACAAAGACTTATCTTAGTTAAATACTCCGATTTTACTTAATAAGCTACAATCTTACAAAACATACAGTAAACTTAAAGTACTGTAATAACATAAATATGTACAATAACAACTTCCTCCTAGATGTCCTATTTGACTGCAGAGCTTTCTAGAATTTAAAACTGAATAAACAGCTTTAATTCAAATAAACACCAACCCTTGAAACAAAGAGGGTTAGGATATTGAACTTGCGCTACTCCTCAGACAGATGTTTTTCGTTAATCTCAGGATATGAAAAAAATATATCCACCACAATATGAGATAATAATCTCAATGAATAGATAACGTTACAAGGATAGAAACTTAATTACAGATAATTATCAAGTGATTAACAATACACAAGTATATGTATAAAATGCATAAGTAAAATCATATCATACTTATAATCGACAAACAGCCATAGAATATGACCATAATCATATTCGGCACACAGCTATCTCCACGTTTGGCATACAGCCATAGCATATGACCATAATCATATTTGGCACACAGCCATATTCATATTCGGCACACAGCCATCTTCACATTCGGCACACAGCCATAAATATGACCATAATCATATTCGGCACACAGCCATATTCACATTCGGCACACAGCCATAGCATATGACCATAATCATATTCGGCACACAGCCATATTAATTGAAATATTCAGTCAAAGGTAATAGTAGATATACTCTGAATATGTAAATTACTTGGACTATTCATATAATTAAATAAGTATCCAAGTAGGTTAGCTACTCACCTGAAATCCAAGTTACTATATCTTCTTTAAATCTACACAATTACATTTAATGGATTCAATTAATATAATTCTTTAATACACGTATATGTACTATTCAAAAATATATATAAAAATGTACATGTATATGTACTATTCAAAAATACATATAAATACTATTTATATATAGTTACTATTCATTTATACGTATAGTTACTATTTATATGTACGGTTACTATTCATACATACAGGTACTATTCATACCAGAAATAGAGAATATAATCTGTAAAAGAGTATACTAGGTAAGTTCCCAAGAAAGAGTGGAGAGTCCCAATGGACACACTTAACAACCATGTCTTTCCTTAGCCAGAACTTTCCTAGACATGTATTCTTCACAGTTTACATTCTATTTCGGTAATCAGAGAATCAAAACAACATATAGGTAGCTAAGGACAGTTTTTCTGATGTGGAAGATCGGCCAAAGCCGCAACCACAGAGCATACTTAAGAAAATAACTTTTAAAAATCTGAATGGCACAGAAAAGGGGCATAGTATTCTTACCTTAGATCTAGGCTAAGGAAGAAAGACCTAGAATCTTAGAGCCCTAACGCCGGAGCAAGAGAAGTTTTGAGAAAAGGAGAGAAGAGAAACTGAAGGTGTGTGTTTTGAATTGAAATGGAAGGGCCTATTTATAGGAGAAATTATGGTACTATTTACTACTATTCCATCTACCATTCTCCTATACTATTTCATCTACCAGTTTCACTTACCAGTTTTCATCTACCATTCTCCTATACTATTTCATCTACCAGTTTCACTTACCAGTTTTCATATACCATTCTCCTATACTATTTCATCTACCAGTCTCACTTACCAGTTTTCATTCTAGATTCCACTTTTGAACTGTATATTTACTTAATGAGATTAATTCCATATCATATCATCCATTATATCCCACAATTTATAGAATCTATAATTAAAAATTTATATTTTCAACAATATGCACAAACAAGTATGCAAAAATTCAACTGATAGGGAATTTATTTTCTTCAAAATAAATTTATCAAAATTCTTAAATACTTATAACTTAAAAAAAAATAATGGGTATTACAAACTATATTACTTTTGAAGCAGGCAAATCTCATCAAGCTAAAAGAACAAATAAGTCCAAGGCAGTTTCTTATAAGGCATCAAAGCCACCGAGTAAAGGAAAAAAGTAGTTTTGTAACTACATGAATTATGGTTTGTATTTAATTGAAGTTCTTCGAACAATTGAAATGGTTTTTTGAGTTAAATATTGCATGCTTTTAAAAGGCTTAATAGTTGAACAAAGATTTGTAAAATAAGTGTTAAAATCGAGGACTCCTATAAGGCAACTACTTACAAGGTAATTCATTTGAAATTTTGTGACCTAAAATGGAAAACTATGTAGCACAATATATGCAAGGCAGAATAGCACCAATGTTTTTATAGGAGGATAATATCTATTTGTAGTTATTATTAGGGTAAAGGCAATTAAACTATTGTTGTAATTTTTGATACCTTTCTATGCTAGCCTAAATTCAAAGATGATTTGTCACAACCCCAATTAAAGGAATATGAATGGCACAAATATTGAGATTGCTCCTGTCTTCATACGCTTGACAAACAACCTAATGCTCTTTCAAAAGCTACATATAAGAAATTTTATATAAGTTTTCTCTATATATTTATGCATTTTCTTTTGGGTGTTATTACGGAGACCTATTAAATATAGTTTCTCAAAAAAAAAAAAACTTAGGTGCGGTTTATTTTACTATCAAGTTTTTCAATTAAAATATGATAATATATAGTTTTTCAATTAAAACATAATAAATATATAGTTTTAAAAAATTATTGTATATTTTTACAATTCAGTATTATATGATTGGTTTTTTCCAATTACCTTTTATGCCATTGGTGATGTGGGGAGAGAAATTTGTAGTGGTATCTCTCCCATCTTTTCTTTTATATATGCCATTAGTTTCTTGGATCTGTTCATAGGAAATTAGGTAAATTTCTTTTTTTCTTCTTTTCTTTGATGTATGAAATATCCTCTTCCAAAGTTATGTTTTGTTTAATTCTTTCTGATTGCAATGTAATTTCATTCCAAACAAATTGCTCATACTAGTATATTGATTAATCATGAACAGATAAGACCTTCCTTAATTCAACCACACATGGAACTTAAGAGGATGAGCAGCTTTTTCGAATCATATTGTATTAAGATGTGAATGAATACCTGTTTTCCTTAAGCACAATTGAGGCTCGTTATCATTGGTGTCCCAATTCATTGACTTCTTTGGTGTGAAGATATCTCAGTTGTAAGTTTTATTGAGTAAATACCATCTTCGTTGGTAATATCATAATTGGTAGTGGGAAACATTAAAATTCATTTATAAAAGCTATGATTAGGATGTTCTAAGTACAACTCTTGGCTAGGCGTTCCTTCTGCCATTGCAAGAAGTTAACGTTTCATACATGTGTAAATAGAGATGCAAAAAGCCAAAAACTATTATGGGGCCCTTTGTTGTTTTAGATTTTTTTTAAAATTTTATTTTCTTCAACATCATCTTATTGCCTGGTTGACTAAGTTTAGAGTTTTGCCTCTCCTGCTTCCTGTCTCATAAATGCAAATGTCATCAAAAGAGTGTTTAAGTTTAGCATAATGTGGTGGTAAGCATGTGCATATCCTTCATGATGAGCATCTGCGAGTTGGGGCTGTGTTATAAATGCAAAAATCATTACTTAGCCCTGGATTCTTTAACAATA
Source organism: Biancaea sappan (assembly GCA_037074585.1). Taxonomy (NCBI): domain Eukaryota; kingdom Viridiplantae; phylum Streptophyta; class Magnoliopsida; order Fabales; family Fabaceae; genus Biancaea; species Biancaea sappan. The sequence goes on along the minus strand of CM073501.1, from coordinate 21,227,087 downwards.
TCGTAGCTCTAACTTTAGTTCTTCTGGAGTTGCATTTATTTTTATCTCATATGTAATACATAATTTTTAGTTAGAAAACGATGTGAAAAGATAGTTAAAGAATCCAAATGCTTATTTTGAATGTGTTAATGTCTTGGGTTGTCATATATAATTTTTTGTCTTTTGTTGCTTCTCAAATTGTAAAAAATTCAAGGTAAGACTAATTACATTAGACCCACAAAGTGGGTCTGGCCCCTCCTTGGATCCCGTGCATAACGGGAGCTTTGTAGCACTAGGTTTTTCCTTTTTGTCGCTTCTTTAAATATTTGATCATCTTTTTACATCCTAGATTACTTTATCATCTTTTTCTTTCTTTTCTGGGACCTTATGGCATTATAAAAAGTATTTACAAGCAGATGACTTTTTTCCTCTTATCTTTCCTTGGTAGGATTTGTTCAAACAGTCCAAGTTGGATAGAGACTATCCATAGCTTGGAGGATATGCCATATTCTATGTTAGAAAAGTTGAGACCTGTTCATGACATTTGGATGAAAGCACAAAGCAATTATATTGGTTTGTCTTTTGAATTTCTATCAGGCTATTCCTTTAGGAGTGCTGATATAATGAAATTTCTTCTGAATGCTCTCCTACTTTGTTTGAGTGTTTTTCCACGTAATTACCATCTTGGGAGAAGCTTTCCTTATTGCTAAAGAGCTATATAATACAAAAAAAAAATCCTTCTAGCCTATGCTTTCATGCTATCCAAGTTCCTCAATATTTATTGGCCTCAATTTGATTTTAAATGACCTGCTATAGACAATACATCTTGAATTTTTCACCTTTTGTTTTCATAAGGTGTTACTATTAAGGTTACAAAAGGTTATATTGAAATTGAAGGTTTTGATTTTTTTTTTTGGTTTAGAACAATTTTTTGGGTATTCTTAGTATGTTATGCATACTAAGAATAATCCAAGTCTTTCATAATTGTTTTTTGAGATTTTATTAATGGGAGGTACATGTCAGTAAAGCATTGGATTGAGTGAAAATCTTATCCATAATCTTACACTTTGACAATCAGTCATGTAGAGGTTCATAAGTTCTTATTTTGCTTTCTTCTAGTGTTCAATTATAATTTATCCTTTTAATAATGCATGAAAGAAGTTATTGATTAGAAATCCTTTATAATTTGTTTCCTTATTACATGTTAATGATTAATCTTATATAATATTGTATTAACAAATCAACTAGATATAAAAACTTGTGCATCGCAATGGTGCAGTACTAGTTTTCTACTTTTATTTTGAGAAGGGGCTTATTAAGATCCCTTATGTGCTCATCTGTTAACTTAGGAATGTTTGCTCTTGTCAAAAGATCCTCAAAGTCTTGTTGTTGAGATAGATGTTTGATTGGAATCATGGATTTTAAAATCGGTTTGGTTGGGGTAAAAAATCGGTTTGTCTGCGAACTGGTACAGAACTAATTGAATTGATTTAGAACTGGGAAAACTAGTGGAACAAGTCAGCCACCGGTTTCATCTTTTTTTTTTTTTTAGAGAAAGTAAGAGAGTGGGAAGGAGAAGAAGATCTGAGATAGAGACGACAAATGAAAATCTAAGAGAGATGACGACAAATTGCGAGAGACTACAACAGACCTAAGAGAGAGACGACAAATGGAGATCAATGTTAGAATCGAAGCTCGCAGGCTGAGTATTTGAGATTTAATATTAAACTCTTCTTCAACTTGAAGCAGAGAGAGAGAGAGAGAGAGAGATTGGCACCATTAGCTTGAGTTCAATATATGAGTTAAGGCATGGGTTTGTCAGAAAGAAAATTATAAAAGTGAGGTGGGGAAAAGGTGTGTTTTATAGTGTTGCAAAGAGGCTAATGAGGTAGGGGCTTGGGTTTGTCAGAAAGAAAACTGAGAGGGTGTTTAGGGAGAGAGAAAATGTAGAAAACTGACATAAAGCTTGATAATTTTGCAGTTAAATAAAGTTTAATACTAGTTTATTATCTAATTATTTATATTAATTTATGTATTTTAAGTAATATCGATTCGACTACAATTTAACTATGGTCGAACTATTGAACCGTTATTGAACCGTGAATCAATGTCTTTATCGGTTTAATAACTGGTCCGATTTTTAAAACATTGATTAGAATAGAGATTAGAGAAGTAGCTTTTTGCCAGGTTATATATGCCTTGAAAATCCTTAACCTAATTGCCACTGTCATCTTAAAGATATGTGATTTTGGATTTGCTTCCCCTATGGTTAACTAAAGTGTGAAAGTATGTAGTATTTCTGTCTCCATTTATGAGCCATAGTTGATGTGCTCTAATTTGTGCCCATAGGATTTGTTCATCGTGGAAAAGTTTCTCAACGTCATCTACAAGGCTTCTTTCTCTTAGGATTTCTTTTGTGGAGATAGAGTTTGAGTCTTTTTGGAGAGAAACAACTTCTGTTTCAATGTCTTTAATTCTTTTACCACTAGATCTATATTTGATTCTGTTCCATTCAACGAGGTCCTTTTGAGAGATTTTTAAGTTTTTCAGAGAGCTGGAAAGGTTAGATCCTTGGACCAGTTTGTCCTAGCTATTTTGAACAATATCTAAACACTTAGGGTCCTTTAACCACATTAATTCAAACATGAATCTTTTCTTCTTTTGTTGTTGTTGTTGTTGCTGAATTTGTTACCAATGGACGTGTGGTTGAAGCCTCCAAAAATAACCCATGGTACATCGATGGTTCCTTTTGATTTTAGAAAATCCCATAGTTTGGGTATTTCATTCATCTTTGGGGGCACATAAACTCCAGTGAAAAGGAATCAAGACCCTTTATTTAATTTAACTTTTGCGTGAACATTATAGTTTTTACTCCATAACAGACAGATACAGCCACTATAATTAATTGCATCCACACGGAAGTAATAATCAAAAGGTCCAAATTTCATTATTCTAGATATCTTTCGGTTGTTACATTTCAGTTCTTGCAAAAAAAAATAAAAAATAAAAAATTAAGGGAGTTGTCCATACAGAGTAACACGATGGACTGATAGTCTAACCCTCCACAGCTCCAGCTTTAGATGATCATGATTGCTTATGAGATAATTTTGGGACAACCTCATCCAAACCCATTTTCAATATGTGCGTCTTTTCCTCGAACTTAGCAAAGTTGTATAATATATTAATATGTCACATATATTAGTTATTTTCACTTATAATTCTACTTTTATATTTTTTGTTTACATAAATGATTCATATTCAAAATGCTAACATTATACATAGTTGGTCATATTAACAAAATCTTGTGAAACGCTGGCAAAAATCTAACGGTATGGACTGATTTTTTATTTTGAAATTATAAATATTCAATTAAAAAATTTATAAATTATAAAAATCAATTAAAAAATAAAACTATGGATACTAAAACAATAATTAAGGAAAAAAACGAAAAAATAAAGTAATAATTGAGGAATGACATTTACATCTCAATGGATAGATTATAGATTTCATAATACCTGATATCTTCCAAGCAAAAAACATAAATAATGAGAAAAATCTCATCAATAAATCCATACGATTAAATATTGATAGACAGACATTATAATTGACTACGCTATTAATGTAACAATCAACCTTATCTCAGAAATTGATTCATATAAACTAATTTCTCTAAAAAGGTCGCAGTTTCATAAATGTTAACACTATCATTTTTCTTAAAAATGATTGACACAAAACAGAGATTCATTTTTCTTCAAGGTCATATAACTTATTAAAGTTAGCATATTTAATACATAACTGTAATGATAATTTTATTTAAAACTTTCGTATAAAACTATAATCATATCCTATAAATTGCAAAAGACAGTAATCATAAGTTATAAGAAAATTTATATATAACATGTTTCTAATTATACTTTAAGTACAATTATATTATACAAACTTTTAAACATCACATTTAATCCTTCTAAATTAACGTTTAAAATGACTTAATTGTCACGAAATAACTTGATAAGGATGAAAATTGGAAAGGATGATATAAATATAAAGTATCATATAATCATGTGATTTTAACTGTTAGTTTTAATTGATTTATAATTTTTTTGAATGATAATTTAGAAAATTAAATATTATATTTTTTATTTCACATCAAAATTATAATTAAGTTTTAATTTTGCAAAAACAATTATAAAAGATTGAATTAAATTAAATGATAATAATATCATCTTTATTTAAACTACAAGTATTTAAACATTTATTAAATTGTAACTAAAATAAATTGAGTCGTGTTGAATTAAAAAAATTATTTAATTATTTTGAAGTCACCGTAGAAAACGTGATCCCATCATTCATTGGGCACATATGAATATATGATACGAAGTTATGAACATAAACCACATCCAGTTAAAGTTTAAACCAAAAAAAAAAAATGAAATGTAGTTATGTAGAGCCATGTGCATCCATCATGTAGCATGATATTGAAATGGTTTTGTTGGCAATTCCGGTGTACATCGTTTGTACTTTAGCGCCTCCCTCCCTTCCGTTAGCGATTACTAGCTACGAGTATATTTGGGGCTCTCTCTCTCTCTCTTGCCCTCTTTCTCTCTCTATCGATACTCACGGCCTTCATCTTTTGGATCTTCTTCCCACGAAATTAGGGTTTATAGCCTTCGAAGCGCCTGTTTAAGCTTCCCCTTTCCTTCCTATCTCCAGCTCTCCGATTTTATGTTCCTTCGACTTGACCTAGATTTATTATTTCAAGGGTTTATAGATCAGGGGAGGACCTGCTTCCGCCTCTGCTGAATCCATTCCCCGTCCCTTCTCTTTATTGTTCTCCCGACATGTTTTGGAAGCTCGCTTCTCTATCTGCCTCCTCTCCTGTAAGTTGTTTTCTTCTTAATTTGAGCTTCATTACCCCGCTAATTCACTGTCGGAGGTCAATTATACTGAATTTAAACCGCAGTTGAATCTTGACCCTTTTATCTTTCTGCCTGCAATAATTTAAATATCAGTTCGTTTTCCCATTCAAATGACATTTGTTTAGCAGTTTTTATATTTTACCTATCCATTGTTTTTGGCTAAGCTAATCCTGTTATCATAGTATACATTGTACCGATCGACCTTAACTGTTGTGGGTTTCCATGCTTTCAATTTTTATAGAGCAATTCATATACATGGCCCGCCCTCCTCTCCGTCTGCTGTTTCCCCTAACGAATCTGCTTTAGTGTCTTACTATTTCCGGAGGATCTCAATTAGAAATGTTTGACACATCTTAGAAAATGGTTTATTGTTTTCTGTAAGAAGTATTCAGTTAAGGCAGCATTTATCTGCTTCAAAGATTCTCTATTATTGGATATTCATGTGGGCATAGTTCGATATGTAAAGCCCACGAGATTAATCAAATATACTCAATTTACTTCCAATTTAAAGGTAGAAAAAAAAATTAGAAATAAATATCCTGAATTTTTGCCTTATGGTCTCTTTTGATTTGAATTCGAGGGCAGCGTGTAACAAAATGCTTTTACTTTCAGAATTATCATATTTTTTTCACTCTCCCTGTCATCAATATTATGGAGCGAATTTTATAATTAGAGGTCTTTAAGTTGATAACCAAAAGTTTAAAAAGGTGCTTTTATTAATGGTCAAAGTGTCAAGTGGCTTAAAGCTTGACCTGTCTTGCTTGCTTCCCCTGTGTCCTCTTTTTGTAATCCAAGAAATACATCTCGTTTTTATGGTCCTGTACAGGTGGAGGCAATATTAGACAAGGAGAACTTCACTTTGGAAGAGCTTCTAGATGAAGAGGAAATAATCCAAGAATGCAAGGCTTTAAACAGTCGTCTCATTAACTTGTATGTTCTGCTCAAACCTGGTTTACAATTTCTATGCTCTGTCAAGTGAAAATGTGAATACATAAAGCACCTTGCATATACGATAATATAGATGGTTCCATATGGTAATAATAAAATATACGTTTCCTCCAGTCTGAGGGTTAGAGCTCAGGTTGAGCAATTACTACACTACATTGTTGAAGAACCACCTGAGGATGCTGAAAGCAAACGGGCCTTCAAGTATGCTGTCTGAACAGAAAATTTGCTGAACCTTATATTTCAATGTTTTGAATATCTTGTTCCTCCCAATTTAGAATCTGATCTTTGATTTGTGATTTAGGTTTCCTTTCATTGCCTGTGAGATTTTTACATGTGAAATTGATGTCATTTTGAAGACATTGGTGGAGGAAGAAGAGGTTTATACTTAATTTGATTCATGACAATTTTTTTTGGCAAGTTTGAAGTTATGTTATACTGCTATATTTGTGATGATTTCTGAATTTCAATTCTTGTATTTGCAGCTGATGAACTTACTATTCTCCTTCTTGGAACCTAACCGTCCTCATAGTGCCTTGCTGGCTGGGTACTTTAGCAAGGTATGCCTGATGGTGATGGAAGTTGTTTGTGACTTTGTGTGACATTTTGTCAAAATAGCTCATCTTGTTAAATTAGAGCTGCCTACTTGATGCATTTTTCTATGTCATATTTCAGGTTGTTGTTTGCCTAATGATTCGGAAGACTGTGCCTCTGATGAATTATGTTCAAGTAAGTGCTTTTATAGTATAATTTGGTAATTCTATCTGATTTTTACTGTAACAAAGCTCTGGGTGTAAATATACATTACCTTCATGTCACTTCCCTGTGAACCAATTATTAGTAGATGTCCAATTAAGCTGTTTGATATGTGGTCTTCCTGTGAATTTATTTCTTATTCACGCGTCAGCATACTTTCTGCAGGCCCATCAGAATGTTTTTTGCCAGCTGGTTGATTTGATAGGGATTACATCCATTATGGAGGTGAACTTCTTTCTGTTTCGGCAGTAGCTATAGCATTACTGTGATCTTGCTAATGTGTTAAAATGGATTCTGAGATAAGCTCTCTGCTCAGGTTTTGGTTCAATTAGTTGGTGCCGATGACCATGTGTATCCCAACTTTATAGATGTGGTACAATGGTTGGTTGAGAGCAACCTGCTAGAGATGATTGTTGATAAATTAAGTCCATCTGTAAGTGAAGCATCTCTCTGGATTTATAGTCCTTTAAGGTTTTGTTCACTAGTTTCATGGTATCCATGGATTTGGTGCTAGCTTCTGTAGACATTATATGTCTTTTTAGGTAACTTATTTTCACGTTTGATCTTGCTACATATCGTAATGTCCATTATGTTCAGTAGGAGAACATCTATTCATTGGTTAGTAGATGATGCATGGGATATTCTTTAACTTGTTTTATGTAGTATTCCACACGTTCCCATCATTAAGTAATTCCAGGCATGTTCGCTGAGCTTACATGGAGCTACACCCTTGAACTTAGGGAGTTAGGGTTCTACAAGCTAGAGGTTGGCTATTTGAAGAAACTTGTCTAATTGACAACATAATTTGATAGGGATGCCTACTAATGCCGGCTGGTTTTGATATGTCCTAATAGGCTCACATAAAAGAAATCTAGGAGGCAAAAAAGGTAGAAAGAAAATCAATCTTTCTGGGAAACAGAAAGAAATAATTGGTAAAAATATCCCAATTTAGCAACAATTTTTGCATTCGAGTTTATAGGTTCTCTTCTGGTTTGTTGTCTCTCATTGTAAAGTATCTGAAAACTTGTTTTCTATTGGAACCAGAGTCCTCCTGAAGTTCATGCCAATGCAGCAGAAACATTGTGTACAATAACTCGAAATGCTTCATCTGCACTAGCAATTAAACTTTCAAGCCCAAGGTCTGTATTGCAAGGCTTAGTCTGTTGTTTTAACATGTACTAAATTAATTATTGAATGTTGATGTGCAGTTTTGTTGCAAGAGTTTTGGGTCATGCTTTGGAAGATTCACAGTCAAAGTCCAGCCTTATTTACTCTCTTTCAGTGTGTATTTCTTTGTTGGATCCCAAAAAGTCAGCAGGCGCTACTCCTCTTTTTCATTCTTTCCGTAGTCAACACATGTATGAGACTCCAGTTCCTGTTAATCCAGAGACTATTGGTGCAATGCTTCAGAAACTTGGTATTATTGAATTCATGTTTCTTCTGTGCTGTCCCCGTTGCTGGGAGTTTAAATGCATCATCGCATGATTTTTTTTCCTCAGGAAATTTATAATTGTTTTGAATATAGTTGTACTACATGACACTTTAGAATGATGTAATAAGGCTTGAGGAAATATGTCGTTATTTAGGGAAGGTTGTAGTTTTTTTTTTTTTAAAAAAAAAACAGATTAAGTTATTAGATGTATAACTTTGGTTTTTATGAAATATTTAAATTTTAAAGAAAGTTGCTAAGAGGATGAACACGAGCAGGAAGTATCTAGGGAGGATCCCTCAAAAAAAAAAAAAAAAGGAGACCAATACATTTATAATTTACCTCTAACTCGTCATTTTTGTAGATTTCATAGTTGTCTACTTGTTTTTATCGATTAGCATAGCGTAGGTTTTCTGTTCATGTTGTGAAATTACGAAGAAACTATTTTACCTTTCTTTTTCCTGTTAAAATTAAACCACGGACAGTTATACTTTCTGACTGTCATAGGATTATCTACTATCTAGACTTTGCAGTTAGAAATGGGTTCATAACTCATCCTATAAGTTGGATTACTGGAGATTCACCAATAGAAGGGGTTGTGTATGCTTTAAGTTTTATTTATTTATTTATTTTTGGTTAGTAAGTTATGAAGAATCTCGTGTTTTTTTTTTTGGGGCATCCCTTTCCTATTTTCTATCTCTTTTTTTTTTTTGTGAAGGATAGTTTAGGGTTTGTTCTGGGGGGTGGGGAGGGGATTGTCAAGCTGGTGGTGATTAGACTGATTAGTTATAATTATTCTGGAATAGAAGGTATGAAGTGACACTGCCACCTTTTCTTTGGTGCAAAATCTCACTGTTTTATCTGCAGGTGACTTGCTTATGCTTTTGCATGTGTCATCTGATGAGAAGGTATTGCCTACAACTTATGGAGAATTGAGGCCTCCACTTGGGAAGCATCGATTAAAGGTCAGATATTCTGATTTTATCATAGTTTTCATGCATGGATGTCTTCATCAAGCCTATGTTGCTGTTTGATCACTTGTATTGTAGTTTAAATTTTTACATTCATGTTATTTATACTCCCTTTTAAGGACATTCTGACAAAATCTCTTAATAAATTTTCTGTTTCTGACCAATCTGCAATTTTTTCAGATTGTTGAGTTTATTGCAGTACTTCTGAAAACTGGAAATGAAGTGGCAGAAGTAGAACTGGTCAAATCAGGAACTATTCGAAGGATTATTGATCTTTTCTTTGAGTAAGCAACTATTAATATTGAGTTTGACAGAGTAGTTGATGTTTAGAGAAATCTTGATTTCTTTGATGCCAATATTTCTTAAATTGACTGTACTCACTTTTTCCTGTTTTATTTGTGTCTAATACAGGTACCCATACAATAATGCATTACACCATCATGTAGAAAGTATAGTACTATCATGTTTGGAGAGCAAATCAGATGCTATCGTTGATCATCTTCTTCGAGAGTGTGATTTAATTGGAAAAGCTCTTCAGGCAGATAAAAATCCTGTTCTTTCTGGTGACATCGGCAAGGTATATGGATGCTATTGAACTGCTGGATAGGTGGTCATATCTTTAAATCAACTTTGCACACTGTTGGCTGTTGAGTCATAATCACTAACTCTTAATTATGGATGCAAGGATAAATAAGTGGCTTACAATATATGCAACAGTATCTATGAAATTAGCCCTCTCAATTTGCATCATATTTTACTGTTATTTTTTTTAAAAAAGAAAATATGCTTAATCTGAAGTAATAAAATCATATGCAATGCATGATACTTTATTTCCATATGGATCTTACAGCCAACAGTAGCTGCTGCTGGAAAATGGTCGCCACGGGCGGGAAACATTGGACATATAACTCGGTTCGCTAACAAACTTGTTCACTTGGCTCATAACGAAAGCTGCATACAGGCCTGTCTTCGGGTTAGTAATGCATTATTTTTTTTTTCTTGGTGCAGGATCTAAAGTTTCATCTTTTTGAATTTTGATAACAGGCAGCATTGGAATATTTTCCATTCATAGAAATATGTAAGATACATGAAATATGCCTCAAATTGGCATTCTTATTAAATTTTATATCTTCATTTAAAACATGTTTAGCGGTAGCTTTTGCATTTTCTATTACCACTAATGATCTCGCAATTTAGCCTATTTTCTTCTGTATCAAGGATTCTGGAATTGTTGAGTCCTTGATGTATTCAGTTCATACTTAATAATTGTTTAAATAACAATGGTACCAACTGTGTTTGACTTCAGATCTAGGGTCCTCTCTTCTTAAAGCACTTTCACTGTTTTGTTTGTGTTCCTTTGTGGGAAAGTAAAACTTATCGTTGACCTCTTCATTTATCTCCTCTTCACTCTGTTGAACAGTTCTCCTTTGTGGTTTTAATTTTCATTTCTCTTTTATCTCTTATTTGTATAAAACTTTGGACAAGCTGAAGGATGATTAAAAAAAGCTAATATTCTTGCATCTGGAATTGTGAGTTTGCACTTATATATTGAATACTTTATCTAAGGATCTATATGGCATAAACTTTTATTTAATAGACTTCAGCTTAATTTGCTTAACTTCTGCAGGAAAAAAGTGAGTGGAATGAGTGGCAAGCTACAGTTCTGCAGGAGCGTAATGTGGTTGAGAATGTTCACCGTTGGGCTTGTGGGTAAGCCCTAATCTCATCTGTCTGGCTGAAATGCTTAGCAAAACATGTCACTGGCTGGTTCAAGATATTTTGATATTTTGTTTAGCATAATGTCTTTGTTGGCAGTATTAGGTTTTCTTTAGTAATATAAATTTAAGTAGGGTTTAGGGTTTAAGGTTTAGCAATATTAAGTTTTCTTTAGTAATATAAATTTAAGTAGGTAAGACCCATGTCCTTAAATGAATAGCTATGACCACAAGTGAGGTTACCTTGACTATAATATGCTGGTTGGGCTTGATTCTCTCTGAATGACATTAGAAATATAGGGGAGGGGATGTAATTACATTTTCAATGTTGACTTTTGCAATTTTTTTTTTCAATTTTTTTTAAAACTATGTGATAGTGATAACTGATAAGTACATATCTTTTTTCAACATATTTTAGAAAAGGTGGTAGTAACTATTACATTTGTGGCGCTTGTTTACTTATTTTTATTTTGACAATTTGGTGCTTTTATGATCTCTAGTTGTGCCTTTTATTTGTATGTTGTTGTGGATCCTTTCACATTCTGCATTATCTTATTTTATTTTGTGTACAGACGTCCTACTACATTACAAGATCGGATAAGGGATAGTGATGATGATGACCTTCACAATAGAGACTACGATGTTGCAGCATTAGCAAATAATTTGAGCCAAGCCTTTAAATATAAAATTTACGGAAATGAGGATAACGAAGAGGTGTGTAGTTGGCTGCCTCCTCTCACCCTCTGTGTATGCATGTGCACGTTTGTGCATGTGTATGTGCATTCTTGAATCCCCTTCTTGTTTTAAGATTTTCCTTTTGGGCTGGGCATTATCGGTTGGTGGGTGGTGTGAGCAGGAAAAACTATATGCTGAACTAATGCTTTGATTTTCTGGTTTCAGGACCATGGAGGACTTGATCGAGATGATGAGGTAAAGGTTTCAATTATCCTTGATCACTAAATAATTTTTTGGTTGATTTTGCCATTTAGGAGAAAATGAAACCAGCCTGGCTAAATAAATTGTCAATCTCTTTTGGAAATTGGGTGACCGATACATGCTCATTGTGGCTGTGCCAGTCATACAAATGTGAAGCACATTACTGATGTGCACTGTAATTTGTGCTTTACCATTTGACCAATAGTTGCCCTACTTTGAGTGAGCCCCTTGTCGTAGAAGCTTTTTTTTTTTTGGTTAGAATAGACCAAATTATCTAGTATTCCTCTATTATTTCCTCAATTAATCTAATGGTGCGTTGATGAATTTGTTGCATAAAAATGCAGGATGTCTACTTTGATGATGATTCTGCTGAAGTTGTCATATCATCCCTAAGACTTGGTGATGATCAAGGAAGGTGAGTCTCTTTTGTGATTTGTCTGGTCATTTACGTCTGGAGGAAATTGATCAAAGTTAAGGATTAATTGACCAGTATCCTAGTCTACTGTGTCCAGCTCATATCTTTCCAGGTTTTGCAATACGCTTCATCTTCCACTTGGCTTCCATTCTTTCCCTAAATTTTTATGCACTTTTCATGATAATGACAGAATTTTGGAGGATTTAGTCACAGAATCTTGAGAAAGAAATATCCTTTAAATGCAGCTATGGAAGAAGGAAATACAGATTTTTTATATGGAAGAAACATTATATTCTATTAGCCTTCTCTAGATATCCAAATTTTCATAAACTCTCTAGCAGAGGATTTCATCCTTTCTTTTAAATCCTCCCATTTTTTCGCTGCTCTTAATTTTCTTATAGCAGCAGTTGGCTACAATCCATAAATTTTCACATCCTGTGGTAGATATAGATGTGCTTTTTTATTTTCTTAACCAGTCAAGATGTTTCTCAGGCTTGCTTTGCTTCCTGTTGTGACTTTTGTCACTTTTCCTCCCTATGCTATTCTCCTACATTATGTACAGAAATGAATGGCAAGGGGAGGCTAAGTGATGAAGTTGGATAGCATAAGGAGGCTAAGTTACATTGCCAAGTTTGGACAACTGGGTGAGAAAGTGCTGCATTGTTTAACTGAACCTTTTACCTAGATGTGCATTGTGGATGTGGGAGATGTACACAATTTAAAATCATTGGTGATAAACTTTGAAAAAAGAAATGCTTATGTTGAAATGATCATTACATAATTGTTCTTACAGTTCTACACGCAATTTTTTATGTGGACGTGTTATACTTTTGTTTTGACGTTGTATAATGAAATTTGTTGAAAATTTATTTTATCCACTTACCTATGTTCCATGCTAACATGGAATTACGTGGATATCTTGAATTTACCTTTTTGGGTTTATGGGTATTTATCCATGTTCTTGCTCTTCAATGACAGCCAAAACCTGGTGAAGTTCCATTATTTTATGACGTTCTTTTCCCCCTTTTTTGGCAACCTAGCTTTGGATGTGTTAGTGTTTCTCTTTATATAAATTCTCATTTTTATATGGAAATAATTTAAGTTTTTTTTTTTAATGCAGTAGTCTTTTTACAAACTCCAACTGGTTTGCTTTCCAAGATGACACAACTGATAATGCACCTGGTGGAACATCATCATCTGAGATGATGGATGAGATTAGTTTGAATGGGGCTGCAAATGGTGGTAACAATAGTAGTGATGATGAGGTAGTTGTCGGAGAGGACGAAGAAATGGTTGACAGCAAAAATAAAGTGAATGGCACATCTAGCCTTAGCACAGACTTCTTCAGTGGATTAACTGATAGCAATTGCATGAATGGTGGCACTTTGAACTTGGAAAGTGAGAAGGCAAGTGCTGCACGTGATATGGGATTCTTCAGATTTGAGGCATCGGACAATGAGGATTTGTTTGGGCAAAGGCCATTACCTGACTGGGTGGGATGGGCTGAACCATCAGATATGCAAGTTGCTGGTTCAAGCACAAATCCCTTTGTAGATCATGATGAGTCTGATAGCAATCTATCCACGAAACCTCAAGTGAGCAGCCCTAATTCTAGTTTGCCTTCAAATGGGGAATCTGCACCGTCAAATGGGTCGCCAACTACTAGCAATTCGAGTGAGCGGGAAGGGGACTTGAGTCAAAGATTGGTAGCGGTACCCTCACTATTTGAAGAGGATGTTGAATTTGTAGGTGTGGAATTAGAAGGTACCGAGAAAGCTATGGAACAGGCCCTGAAAGAAGGGATTGTCGGGGAAGCAGGACCATTAAAAAGAAATGTAACCCCAAAATCTCCAGAAAAAAAGGAGAACTCTGAGGAGGGCGGACCTGGAATGAAGGAATTCAATGATGCAAATTACTGGAGGGTTGACCAAGAGGTTGCTGTTCTGGAGTGAGATGGACTAGTGGTAAGTTTTGGTTCTGTTGCTTGTATGAATAGTTGGACCGTCACTGATGGACCCCATTTTAGGTTCGCAAGGGCCTATGTAGCAAATTTATGTACAGTGTATTTTCGTTTCGATTAATGCCTGATTCTGTTCTTCCGCTTGTTAGATATTAAACTTTTTAATTATTTCAAGTTTTGCCTCCTGTACGTGGTTAGTGGGGCTCTCCCACATTTGTGGAATTCTATTTATTCTGGTCTTTGTTCTGGGTTCAATTAAACATGCGCTCAATTATTTTATTGTCGCTATCAGTAGATAGTCTAGAGGGCTTGTTTCTGCATCCGTTGTACGATGCTTAAATGACTACAATGACTGCTCTCAATCGCATGTAATTCTTAGCGCATCAATTGTTCAAAGATACTAGTGACTTGTTTTCTTTCTGGGTGCAAAATCCTTTTATTACCAAGATGCTTGCAAAAATAGTGGGAGCCCCTCAATTACTGTTTGGGTATCTTGGTGCGCAATCAATGCTTCGCCACTACAGCGTCTGGAATTGAAAATATAAAAGAAATTCCCGAAAGCAGTCATTTTAGGATAAAATCGTTGTACCCTGATCGTCTTAGTGTATGTTTGGTGTCACGGTGGCTTTTTTTCCAACCAAGTTTCAGAGGAGTAAACCACGTTTGCACCGAAATAGAGATGTTTGGAAAAATGAAAAAATCAAGGTTGCAGGAAACTGTTTAGAGATATGCTCATTTAACATGGTTGACACCAATTCGACTACCCGTAGCTTCTCCGTTAAACTTAACGTGGGTAGGTGCGGATCTTTACTGCCTTTCCATAATTTGCCCCTGCTATGTGTTTGGCCTCTGTTGGTGTGCCTCATTAAACTTCTCAGTGTCATATTTGTTCTTAGTCATCAATATATGAAACTCATATTCATTATAAACTCACATGTATTATCAGTCTATCCTTGTTGCCTGGTCATTCTCTCATTGTCTCTCCATGTTGCCTTTCCTTGTTGCTTGGTCATTCTCTATCAGTCTCCAGGCGCTTTGCCTTCCATTTTCGGCCATTTTTTTGGTCTTTTTTGGTAGTGGACGCCGTCGGGGATGTGCTGGCGACAAGAGTGGCACCACAATACTCTCTGACGATCTGAAACAGCAGAAAACACTTGGTCACGTAGACAGGTCATTGTGACCCGTGAATATCCCATCTTGGAAAGAAGACGATGATATATATAACTTATTTTAATTAATTCTAAATGCTGGCAGTTATTTATTTTTTTTGTTCAGTTTTTTTTACTTTAATATAATTAGATGTAATTAATTACCTTAAGTAAATTAATATAATTATTCTAATTGATGTAATTAGATGTAGTTAATTAATCTAATTAATATCACTAATCTTTTTTAATCATTTTACCATAATTAATGTAATTAATCTTTTTAAATCTAATTACTCTAATTACTTTAAGTAACTTAAGTAATATAATTATTCTAATTAATGTAATTAGATGTAGTTAATTAATCTAATTAATGTCACCAATCTTTTTTAATCATTTTACCATAATTAATGTAATTAGATGTAGTTAGTGTAATCTAAATGTCATCAATCTTTTTTAATCTAATTAAAATGATTAATCCAATTAATGAATTTAATTTAACTTAATTAATTTAATTAGTTTAAATCATTTGTATAATTAGTTTGCCTATATGAATGATTAAAGAGTTTAGATTCACATGTAATTTGCCTATGTGATTCCATCAATTGGGATTTATAATCATACTTAGTTTAAATCTTAATTATATGCCTTCACTAGAGATGAGTACAAAGGCTAGTTGGGATCTCAGATCAACAGATCAATTTATCCAATGTTGCTTAATGCAAGTTAACAAAGGAGAACGTAACGGCACTACACTCACAAAGAGTGGGTGGAAAGGTGTCGTTACTGAATTCAATCAAGTTAGCGGCAAGAACTATGATAGAACTCAACTAAAAAACAAATGGGATAGCTTGAAGAAAGAATGACGGACGTGGTGTAAATTATTCGCCAATGAAACTGGCCTTAGGTGGGACAGTATCAAGAATACTGTGAATGCTCCGGATGAATGGTGGGAAAAGAAGATATCGGTATGCTTGATACTGGAACTTATGTTATAGTTATGTATAACATATTTTTCTATTGTGGTAATCTGGGTTGGGATTGTGCAAGGAAAATGGCCAATACGCCAAATTTAGGTACAAAGGGCTTGCATTTGCCCATGAGCTAACTATTCTTTTCAAGGATGTGGTGGCCAATGGCCAATATGCTTGGGCACCTACATCATGGACATTTCCTGCTAGCCTTAACAATGAGGATGTTTATCACCCAACGTTATATAGTTTTGCGGTTGACATGGAAGAAGATAGTAGAGACAATGAGGAAGATTTGGAGGTTGCGGGAACTTCCAACACACCTCCATGTCAAGAAACACCCACCCAAAGAAGCAGAGAAAAGAGAAAACGGGCTACCAGTGATAAGGGTAAAGGCAAAGCGTCTATCGCTAATAAGTTACTTGAAGCTGTGAACAGAATGACTGAAAGTGCTTGCTCCCGTAGCAATGTCGTGAGGGAGTCCCAAGATACAGTTAATGGTTCATCTATGGAGGAAGTCATGGAAGCCCTCCAAAACATGGAAGAGGTCACAAGTGACCCATAATTTTTTGGTCATTGTTGCATCTTATTGATGAAGAAGTCAGCTAGAGGGATGTTTGCAACAATGCGGCGCAACCCGCACTTGTTACTAAGTTGGCTTCGTGTTGCATCTCATTATCCTCCAACTTTCCCAAAGGATTGATGTGTTGCGAGAATGTGTTAAGTTTTTTTATGTGTTAAGATATTATGTATTGTGAGAATGTTTTTAATGTGTTAAGATATTATGTATTGTGATAATGTTTTTAACATTATTAATTTGTTAAGCTATTATGTATTGTGAGAATGTGTTGAGATTTTCCAGAATATGTTAAGATTTGATCTTGATTTTCCAGGTGTGAATGGATCTTGACTTAGTCGATGATATAGACCAATACATGGTTACAACTGCAATAGTTGCTACATACTATACGTCATATTTATGCAAATAGCCACGTAGAACTAGTGAATATTCTGGACATTCATGGGTTGTAGAAATATTATAGGGAAATCCCATTCGTTGCCATGAGATGTTCCACATGGAAAAAAATGTATTCCAACAGCTATGCCATGAATTAATTGAGTGTGGGCTAGAGGGGTCTACAAACATGGGAGTTCAAGAGATGGTTGCAATATTCCTGCACATGGTGGGCCATGAGGTAGGAAATAGAGTCTTACAAAAAAGGTTTCAAAGAGACCATAAGCAGACAATTCCACGCAGTGTTGGTTGCATTTTTAAAGCTTTCTTCCAAGTACATTAGATACCAAGATCGTTCATTTCATGAAGCTCCTCCCAAAATTCGAAATGACCGACGATATTGGCCCTTTTTTAAAGATGTCATCGGAGTCATTGATGGAACTCATGTCTCATGTGTGGTTAGTGCTAGTGACCAACCAAGGTTTATTGGAAGAAAAGGACTTCCCACACAAAATGTATTAGCTGTATGTGATTGGAACATGTGTTTCACTTTTGCAGGATGGGAAGACACAGCTCATGATGCTCGAGTGCTTCAACACGCTCTCATGACTCCTATCATGAACTTTTCGCATCCACCTCTAGGTAATTTTTCCCCCTAATAAATTCCTCATGATTATTTGTGTTTTATCTTTAATCTAATTGTTTATTTTTGTAGGTAAATATTATTTGGTGGATTCAGGTTATCCAACACCAGTTTGATATATTGGTCCCTATAAGTGTAAACGTTACTATCTTAATGATTTCAAATGTTTGACCGGATTTGCTAACCACAACGAGGTATTCAATTACTACCATTCCAGTTTAAGAAGTACTATTGAAAGAACTTTTGGAGTATGGAAGAATAGATTCTTAATCTTGCGCAGAATGCCTAAATTCAAAATGGAAACACAAGTTCAATTGATGGTTGCAACGATGGTATTATACAATTTCATAAGAAGACATGCTGATAACAACGTTGATCTTAATTGTTCAGATAATGAAGATATCATTGAGGAAGATAGTGGAAATCATGTTGTTGCCTCAAATTCATTTACTAGTCTAACATTTTCACCTGAAATAGACCGTATTCGAGACACTATTAGGGATTAAATGGTAGACCATATGCAAATTAATTAGTAGTCATTTGTAGAATTAATTATTTTCTTTATTATGAGAATGGATCTCTTAATTTATTTTTATGCAATTAAGTTCTTTTTTTTGTTTGATTTTCCTAATTTTTTAAATAGCGTTGAAAATCATAGTTTAATTTAATTAATTTAATTACCAAATTAATGATAATTTTTTTCACTAAATTATTATAACCTTGTTTTTATTAATTTTAATTGAGATAAAATTAACCTAATAGAGAAGAAAAATATTTTAAAATTTAATTAGAGATCTTTAAATTATTATGAATAATTAGTGATTAATTAAATTTTTAATTAGTACTTACAAAGTAAAAAATTAATTTATTAATAAAAAATTATTCATTAATGATTAATTTGTAATATCGAACAAATAAACAAAAAAAATTAAGTTTCTTTTTAAATAAATGACAATAAATAATAATGTTACATCAAAAAATTAAATAAAAAATTTATGCCCTTTCTGGTAATTACACATCTCAAACTATGTTTGCACACCAACATTCAAACATCATGTTCCTACATTAAATCACGTTTATCTATTTCAAATTATGTTTGCTCAAATGTCTCCCAAACATAAATCACATTCATCCAACCTAGTTTTTTCCAACCACGTTTAATCAAACCTAATTTGTTCTACTCACGTTTAATCCAACGAGCTCCTAAATACACCCGTATTAAACTAACAGCAAATACATTGTTACAACCATATCAAGTGATGCCGTCTGTAATTTAAAATTGTGACATCATTGTAACTGTAAAGACATTCTCACTACGCACTCTCATTCATCACTCTTAACTAAGATCACTTCTTGTAACCCTCATTAAACCATAGGGAACTTAGGCGCAAACTTGGTACTGAAAGAAGAGTCATTAAACCACTGTTGCAAGTCAATGTGAGGGACAGCTTGGAGCTGAGCAGAAACACTACGACACGAGAAATGCAGGAAAGCTCAAGTTCAAGCGGTGATTCTCCATAGACATTCATGGGACCATTTGCAAATGGAGTGCAATACCATCCATTTTTGTGGACACAAATGAGGGGGACAGAGAACCAATGTTTCCTCACCATGAATTCGAGGATAAGAGTAGAACTTTTGTTGCCTAATTGGTATGCGAGTTGGAATAAACATGCGTGGGCGAGGTGGATGGATGAGGAAGAAGTGTACATGGAGGAAGAACTCGCAAAATCTAAGTACAATGAAGTTCATAGCTTGGAATGCACGAAGAGCTGTAGTGTCTAATTGGTCTTGACTACAACAGGTGGTTCAAGGTTGATGCTTTGGGCTTTGGCCAGAGGTATAAGACGGTCTGTGACCAGCTCTCGCAGGTTTCCCTTGTAATGGTGATGTAGCAACTCCTTACCTTTAGGATTTACACTTACGCACGCGCACACACTAACTTTGATTAAGTAGATTGTGTAAATTTATACCTGGTAAATAAAATGGCTCATCCCATAATTTTCTTCTTTGTATTGACGCAAACTTGCAAAATTTGAGTGTGACGATTTCATTTGTGATGTATTGCTTTTCAACCTTATTTTATGTGTTACCATTGGTTGTTTTAAATAATACGACATATTATTTTTTAAAAAGTAATTTGGCATTAATTTTTTAAAATAAAGTATTGATTTTAAATATTGTGAATGTAAAAAATAGCATTGAGAGTTTTACATTTTTGTAATTCAACCTTACTCGAACCAGATTAGTTAATATCTAGTAAATTTTCAGATAGTAATGGGTTTAACTAATATTTTTGGAATCAAGCTGGCCTTCAGGTCATCATATCACTGGTTCAACTGTCGGATCACCGGATTAATTACTAAATCGGGTAATCAAATTAAAAAATTTAAATATATATATATATACCCTTATGTATTTACAAATAAATTTAAAAATAAGTAAAAAATAATAATTTATATACAAATTTCACACTTTAAAATCTTAAAACTATAATGGCATAATCATTAGTCATAAATAATTAAAATACAAACCAAATCTTAAATAAATTTATATATATATATATATATATATATATATTTTAACTTTATATTAATGAATTAAGAATTAATTTTTATTTTAATAAAAATATTATTATATATATTTATATTAAAATAAAACTATAAAATTAATTTTATTTATCATATTAAATTATTCAATATCTATATTTATTTCCCAACTCTTCTCTAATCTAAAACTTCGTTTCCCAATATTATTATCATTACATTTACACTTGCTTTTTTTCCTTTGGCTTCTCAATGCACACAATACACATCATTTCAGACTTTCCATTTCAATCACGCGTGCCCGGAGGCCCCACCTTCCCATTTCACTTCGCTCATTTGTTGTCTTCCCTCCCTCTCTCTCTCTCTCTCCATTTCTTCTTCTTCTTCTTTCTTCACAAACTTGAACTAAAAAAATAAGTGTCTGGGTCATTTAGGCTGCTGGATCACTGGATTATCTTTGACCCTGTTGGATCATGATTGATCTACCTACAGACCAATCCCAAGCTATGGCTCAGACCAGTTTCGACCTGAGTTGCTGAGTCGACCTACCAAGCTAGTCTGGATCCAAATACACTTGGTCTAACTAAAAATTAAAAAATAAAAACTTTATTTTATGTTACCATACTTGATACAAAATGTGTATGCTCCATAAATAGTATGTTTTTTTTATTAGATAGACCAACCTGAATTTTTTCTTACTATTAGAAAAAAAAAAGGAAGGGGTAGAATTCGGATCGCTTGCTTGGCGCGCGATGACTGTTGGATTTAGGTGATCAAACACCATTACGTGCTTACGCCCCCGATTTCTCTCTATGTGATCTAACAGTCTACATTGTCCGCTTATGTGAACGCAATGGCTGTTAATCACCTGAATTTAATAGTCATCACGTGCCAAACAAGCAATCTAGTGATAAGGGAGAGCAGAATCCTAAAATATGGTTGCGGTTGTTTTGCAAATTAAGTTGAAAGCACATGAAGCTTGCTCACTTTCTGTCAAACTACATACAAAAAGATCAAGGGAAAAAGAAGTCACAAGAAAAAGCGAGTGATATAGTAGCATTGTCGATAGTGGTTACATTGAAGTCATTTATCTTCATAAGCCACAAGAAACTGTGTCACAAAATACTCACAAACAGAAAAGAAAACTAGGAAGTGGGAGGGGAAGTGTCATATACATTATCAACAAGCCAAACTCAAAAGTCAAACAGATCAAAATTGTGAAAATACTTTTTCAATGAACTGCATCCCACTACAAAAATAAAAAATAATAAACAGAAGGTTAATTTACTCATCTAGATATAGAGGGCTTAGCTGAGTCCTCACTATTCAAATGGTAAGCTTGGTCATGATTGGATAATCAAAAGCCGACACTTAAATGAATAGTAACAGTCAATTTTCACAGAACTAGTGAGTGCACAAGGATGAAAAGTGAGTGGCCTAATGGAGACGAACCCTTGTTGCCAAAAACACTCAGCACTAGAAGATTTTCCTGGCCAACACTGTTGAGAGAAGTTGAATTGTCAATCATTCAAACTTTTTCGAGACTCCAAGATGTTACTTAAAAAACAATCAATATTCAACTATTTGAATAAATTGTGGAGTCATTTCACCGGCTAACAGTTCCTAATCTCTCTACAGTGCAGACTAAAGGGTTAGACAGCAAGAGACAACGGGCAGAGATAGAGGGTGGTGAAGGTGATGCTGAGCTGGCACAGGAGAGGGTAGACGCGTGTCAGCATCAGAGAGGGCTAGACTAGTCTTTGATGTTCCATGTTGGCAGTTACGAGGAAGGTGGGCCCCACAGGGGTTACACTTAAGAATATCTACCCCTGTACTATCTCTCACACTCGCAACCTCACCGTTTGATTTGAACTTCCCAACCAAGGCTTGGCTTTGACGGATCAGGATCTTCTACTGTTCTCAAAAGAAAAGGAGGATCCTGTTATAATTTGGATCATTGATAAGGATTTTAAAATTGGATTTTTTTTTAAAAAAGGTACCCCAAAATGCCTGGCTTCCAAATAACCGACTTTTTTTATCATCACAAACATAAACAATAAATGATAAAGCTATGCCTCCATGAAGTTGTACTCCACAATCTACCTCAGATTTTCAACACATTGTTTCCTGAATGCGTAACATGCAGCCAGTGATCTTGTTGTGCTAGTGTCACTACCTTCTATTCCACTGATTTACATTAAAAAAAGAAAAGAAAAAAGAAGAATGATGCTAACTGCTAAGCAATGAAACATTAAGAAAAAGGCCAGGAAAAATTAATGAACAAGGAGGGTCCTGCTTAGGACTAGTATTTCTCCCTTAACATAACATAGTATCATCATCCCAGCGTATTTCCATGACCCAAAGTAGAACAATCCTTGAGAGCCTCCGGGACGGCTGTGTTTCTCATCTCTAAGACCTTCTTGTGGGAGTTGGAATGCAAAGATGCCACAAAGGTGGGACTAGCCGCCGGACGGTACTCGGGGAAGAGGCGGCCGGACCTGTACCGAACCCCACATGCATTGCAGAGGGTCTTTGGACCCATAGGCCCCTCCCTCCATTGTGGGGTTTTTGTCACTTCACAATGCGTGCATTTCCTAGGGGCAGATGGCTCCTCTGAAGAGGATTTGTTCATATTGATGTCACCAGAAAGAAAGGACACATCCTTCTTTCTCTGCTTCCTTTTGACTGTGTTTAATAATTTCTCAGTAGAGATGAAGGGAAGTGACAATAGAGGGCTGAAACTTGAGAGACGCCGGCGCCTCCCTCGAGCTCGCTTCGCCGGGATGATAGGAAGATCAAAGCTGGAATTCTCACCACAGGATGAACTGCTGCTTTCAAAAACAGAAACTGGACTGTAGGTTCGGAAATGGGGAAAATCCTTTTTGTTCTGCGAGACATTCTGCTTTAGAAAGCCTTCAGTATATGTTGTAGGCTCAGCTGAGGGGGAAACTTCATTACACTGCAATACCAAATGATCAAACACAGAATAAAGGATGAGAAAAGATCAGAGATGACAGTAATGGATATGTCATTTGTCAGGAAATAAGAGACCAAATGCATGTAGTTTCAAGTAATCTTCAGTCTTCACCAAGAAAAAAAAAATGATGGCAAATGAACAATTTTTGTCCTTAAAATTTGACCAAAGTTTCAATTTTTAAAATTTTATTGTGTCAATTTTGTCATGGAACTCGAAGCCATCAAAACTATTTGCTTTAGAGTTGATGTGGGCATTTTTATTGCAATTTGCACATGTCAGTGCCAATTTATTTATTTAAACACATTCTATGTCAAATATTCTCTTGAAATGACAAAATTGCCTCCATTATTCACTTTGTCCATTCATTTCTTTTAAATAGTGGAGGGTACTTCTGTCATTTCAAGAGAATACCTAACATAAAACTTGCCTGACTGGACAAATTAATGTTGATGTGTACAATGGAGATGGTCACATTAGTGTTTCATATTAACAATTTAGATAGCGTTGAACTCAGGGACAAAATTAAAACTAATTGAAAACATGAAATAAAAGTGACAAAATAAAAAATTGAGATGAAATTAAACCTTGTGTAAAAGTTTAGGACGAAATGGTACTTTTGCCCCAAAATAATGATTCAAGTAATCAGATAAAGAGGAACCTAGGAAATTCCTTCCAACATTTACATGTGTACCATACAGAACCAATCATACAAAAATGCATGCTACTTTTTCTGAGACACGTATGCTTTCAGATCATTATATGCAGAAAAGTCAGATCATCATATTCATATCAAGGACCAAAGAGCAAAACTACTCAAACTAATTGCATCTCTTTGCAATTTTAGTATGTGACTCAGCATGATGGTAAACATGTGTGGAAGTCCAACTTATTTATTCTTTCTCAGTTTTCTTGCCATGCTTCAATTTTTCCACCAAGGAGAACCTATAATTTGTGGTTGGCTTCAGCCTTCTTTTCATCAACCTCCTCAACAAATGAACCCTCTAAATCGACACAAAAGAGTCAAACATGAAAACACACACATGCCATCATATTCATCTACTTACCAGGGAATCAAGGAAAGCAAATTTTACACATATCTTTAACTGGGTAACATTAAGAACAGAAATAATAATAGAAGCAAGAAATATTTAAATATATAAATATGGTTTGAACCACTAGTATTTTGAAAATCCACTGTTTTCCGATTAATCTAGTTCAAATTGGGTTAGACGACAAAGTATGTTTGGATGGAGGAGAATGACAGAAGGGATCCAAGCACACCATCAAATTCCGATACTTAATTCATTTTTTCTAGAGTAAATATCACTTTCTTTCCTAGTAAGTTTTCAAAATTATACTCTCCTCTTCTCTACTTTCAAAATGTACAATCCGTCCCAAATAAATGTGAAATATACTACATCTTAGTCCAATTTTATATTTTCTGTGCAAAGAAACCTATGATAATATGTTTTTGGCAAAAGTATTTTTTACGTCCTTAACGTTTATAT
Source organism: Biancaea sappan (assembly GCA_037074585.1). Classification (NCBI taxonomy): domain Eukaryota; kingdom Viridiplantae; phylum Streptophyta; class Magnoliopsida; order Fabales; family Fabaceae; genus Biancaea; species Biancaea sappan. The sequence goes on along the minus strand of CM073501.1, from coordinate 21,202,320 downwards.
TAAATTTTAATTTTGTCCCTAATGTTTTATTTTTGCTTCAAATACACTACATCTTAGTCCAATTTTATATTTTCTGTGCAAAGAAACCTATGATAATATGTTTTTGGCAAAAGTACTTTTTACGTTCTTAACGTTTATACCAAATTTTAATTTTGTCCCTAATGTTTTATTTTTGCTTCAAATATACTACTTTTACTAACGCCGTCTATTTCACTTATGGAAAATGTTGATTGGGCTGTTAGTCAAAAAAATAAATTTGAAACGAAAATGAAATATGTAAAACATAACTGACATAAAAAAAAATTAGGGACGTAAAAAGAATAAGTTTGAATCCTACATGTTTCATTTTTGTTTCAAATGTACTATTTTTATTAACCACTCTGATAGCATTTTTCGTCAGTGAAATAACAAACAAAGGTAGATTTGAGGTAAACATTAGAAACATAAAAAGTAATTTTTCCCTATGTTTTTTATATTAGAGAACTTAATGTCACATATCTTTTAACTAAAATACATTATATTAACTTAATACATTTTTTTGCTGTTAATTCAAAATAATATGTCAAAACTATTCTATTTTCTTATTAAAAAAAAGTATCACATATGTACTTTAAGTTAATGGACATTATTTTAGTCCAAAAACCTGCGGTATTAGGTTACCAAACATCAAAAAAGGATTTTAACAGGCCTATCTGAACAGAAAATCTAAAATTGGACTAAAGTATAAAAATTGCAATTACAGGGGAGGGGAGGGGAGGGGAAGGGAGTGTAATTTTGAAAATTTACACAGAGGGAGTGTAATTTTAAAAAATTTACAAGGCAGGAGAATGTAGTTTATTCTTTTTTTTTTTTTAAAATTCAAACACCCCCTAATTATAGCTCCTTCGAAATAAGATGGCCGTTAGTAGTAACTTGGCATGAGGGCCTAAATCATCAAACTGTACCATTCAACATTGGTACATGCATGCACACTGTTAAAATAAAACAATGAATTCCTCTGTACAAAACCACAAGGTAGGGATCAAATATACAAGAAAAAAGTATTATTTATATTCCTGAATTTTGACTCGTTTCAATTATAATTTAGAACTTTATTTTGTGTCAATTATAATCTATATTTTTTCAATTAGTTTCACTTATGCCCATGAGTTTAACGCCGTTAAAATATTCAATAATAAATACCGACGTAACATCTCATCTTGCACATACAAGTGCTAAATCATCCATTTTATATGTGCCATGTCAGATACCAATTTAAAATGACCAAACTAGCCCTGTGAATTTTCATTAATAAAAAAAGGAGGATGGATTTAGAGTGTTCATAGGTTATTTTGATAATTGCTGATATCTAAGATGACACATTCAGGGTATAGATGATTTGACGTTGATGTATGTAGGATAAGATATTGTCACCATTTGTCATCAAATATTTTAACGACATTAGGTTCAGAGACATAATTGAAACATAGGCTAAAATTCTAAAGCATGAATTATACTTTCGCCTACACACACACTATTACGGAGGAAAGGATACTCACAGATGCGGAGAGAGTCCTCGCAAGTTTTGGATTGTCCTTTAGAGTTTTAGCACACAATTCAGATGACACTGAGAAAACATCAAAAGATGGATCTTCAATGCGTTTAAATTGAGTATCCCAATCTTCTTCTTCCGCAATATTCGGTTCCACGTCATCCAGCGGGAAATCAAAAAACTTTATGACATCATCAAATATCTCATCCGATAGGCCATTGAAATTCTTGTCCGAAAGCCAAGGATCCTTCATATCAGTGATATCCTGTTTTCATATATTATTAGGCGAAAACAACGCGAGAAAAAGACGCAGAGAAATAAGAGACACCATTAATAAATGATTAAAATTGGTCCGCAATGTATGGTAAATAGTAAATACACAACAAATAGAGATAGAAATTTACGGAAGGAATTACCTCGCGCAATTTGAATTATTATATAATTAATTAATACTTTTAATACAGCAATAAAATCCAACTAGACATTTATCTGCATATCCGTTTTATAAAGCATCTAAAATTTACCAAAAAAAAAAAAAAAACAACTACGAGCAATTGAGTATGCTACGATCAGTACGTTTTCGGAACTAGAGAGTACAAACAAATAAGGCTCATATACCATTCAAAGCAAACATTACGAACCACTGCCTGCAATCCTCTCCTATTTTAAACACAAAACAAATTGCCTTTTAAACACTAAGTGACACATCCCAGTGGGCTGTTTGGTTGCTGAGAAAATGTAGCAGAGTTGCCCAAAACCCATATGCAGATTGTTGCATTATTATAAATGGAATAGACTACAACTAATTCTCAGATGTCAAATTATTACATAGCTCCGTATTTCTCGTATGCTAAAGCCAGAACTTAATACTAACAGGATTTAACTTCCGAAAAAAATAATCTTTGATGTGTTTTGTGTGTGTGTGTGTGTGTGTGTTTCTTCTCCTATTCCTCCATTTCTGAAAACCATACCAGACAAAGCACAAAAAAAGCATGGCGGGAACACCAGAAGAAACAGTAAAGAAACCGAAGGAGCAAACAAAAGAACTAGTGATGTTCCAAAACGAAATGAAAATGCAAGATAAGAGAAAAGGGATTAGGACCTCTGACATGGTTGCTTCGGAGACTAAAAGGTGGCAGGGAAACACAATGGGGAGAGAGGAGAGAAGAAGGCCATGGCTGTGTCAGAAGAAAATGGAGTTGCAGAAAGAAAAGAGAAGACACATTAGGAGCACATGGAGACAGCGGAGGAGCAGAGAAAGTAGGGGTCTGAGGATTAAATTGGGAGAGGAATGAGATTCCTCTGAATCTTCGTGTCTGATTTTGGTAAAGTGGGTTTCGTTTTGTACGGCAGTGGCGATAGACAGGAAGCGAAAACCCTCGTTGTGCTGTGTTATCTGAATGTAAGAGGGTTTCTCTCTCTCTCCCTCTCTCACTTAAATCTTCTTCCATATCTACTCCTTCTCTACCCTATCCTTTTTGGTTTTTACCGTTCTTCAATAATTTTTTTTGGGGGAGTCTAAAAATCCCATGCATAATTAAAGTTTAAATTTTTAACTCAAAGTTTGGAGCTTTTGGTGATAAATTGTGGGCGATGTGACACAACCCAAACCCAAACCCAATGAAATATTAAAAAGAAGAAAATACCGAGATGTTTTTAGTCTCACTGTTCTTCCAATAATTTTTTTTGGGGGAATTTGAAAACCCTATGAGCAATTTTTTTTATAAAGTTCACATTTTTAACCCAAAGTATGGAGCTTTAGTGATGAATTGTGGGTGATATGACCCAAAGCCAATGAGATTGTAAAGTAAGATGATTTTTACTGTTCTTCCAATAATTTCTTTTGGGGGAAATTTGGAAACCCCGTGAACATTTTTTTTTTTAAAAAAAGAAGTTTAAATTTTTAACCCAAAGTTTGGACTTTGGAGCTTGGAGGGATGAATGGTGGGTGAAATTATCCAAACCCAATAAAATTGTAAAAAGAAGAAAATAAAATGCAGAGAGGTTTGGTCAAATGAGGTGGGGGCAACAAAAGATGTGGATCTAAGGGAATTATTTAAAACGTAAATAGGTGGATCTGAGGAAAATTAATGTTTATATATCAATAATTATATATCACACAGATTTGATTGAGCGATCACCGACGATCTTCACGGACCAATCAGAATTATTACATATCAATTCCTCCTCTTGTTTTTTCGGCACAAATGCTTCTGGGTCCTACCTATCAATAATTCACGCCATTGATATTTGAAATGGGTCCACCTTGCTGGAATTATACATCATTTTTTGAAGACTTTTTAAAATTCAATTATTTGCTAAAATTAAAATGAACCCCAATCAATATTTTGAGAAAAATTCATAAAAACCAACAAATACAGTTAGGATCAAGTGACTTGGACAGGTGGCAATTCCCTGAATGGAAAAGACCTGATTTAGTAGAAAGGGATGTGAATAAATAAACTCAAGAGTAAGTTATTAATTTAGTTTTAAAAAATTATAATTATTTTAATTTAATTTTTTAAGAAATTAAGTGTCTCACTATAATCTTTAAAAAATAATATTTGTTTTAACTTAATCTTTTTTTTTTCAAATAATTTTATCAACAAAAATTTTAAAATTTAACAATAATAAATGTTGTCTATAAAATAAAAAAATAGAAGGTCAAGATATAAACTGTATATAATTTATGTATATAAATTAAATTATTATTCTAAAAGTTTATATTTCTTATTAAATTTAAATGGTTCAAAATTTTTTTCTTAATATAAAATTATAAAAATTCAATTATATCTAGATACAAATAATTTGCATCCAATAGAATTTGAACCTATACTAAAAGTTTAGAAGAACTCTGTTCATTGGACAATGGATATTTTTCTTTTAATTACAATTGTTCTATTTGGAAAAAAAGAATATGTGATCCAAGGATTATGTATTCAATTCTAAATTATGTGATTTAGTAAAAAAAATAAAATAAAATAAACCTAATTTTTTAAATCTAAATTGAAACACTTAATTTTACAAAAACCAAATTATGAAAAATCTAATCTTTCATAAACTATTCTCTTGCCAAAAAATGTTGTGATGGCAAAAGAGTTACAGGCTGTTTGGCATAAATCCTAAGAATGCATTTGAAGTTCAAAGTGAAGGGAAGGAATATGTTTCAGAGAAGTAGAACATACTTTATGGTACATTAAGACATGTAAGATGTATCCAATGAACTTGAAGAATTCAGCTTTGTGGGGGCAGACAATGACAAAATTACAAAAGAAAGTGGGCTTCAAGGCCAAGAGTATTCTTTGTACCACATATGTGTATCTGCTGTTTCATTCTTTTCAGAGCCTGCGAAGTCTGATCCCACATTTAATAAATTGAAAGCATTCACAGCTTAACCTTCAACGTTCTTCTTCTCACTTTTACAACTAGAAGCCACAAGAAAAGGAGGAACGAAAAAGTGATTGCTAAAGGAGGGATCTTCCAAAGGCTGATGCTGTACACACCGCTTGATATCTTCCCCCATCTCCCCTGCAATTCAATACAATTAATGAATATATATATATATATATATATATCAACACAGAAAAGATAAGTGCATGGTCTGAAAAGTCTTCCATCATCTCTACCAAACTAACCAAACTAAACTATCATAAGTCAAAAATCGACCAAAATAAAAAATAGGTCCAAATTAATTTTTCAAGTATGATAACCAAACAGTTCAATTCAGTTGTCGGTTTTGAAGAGTTTGATAATCGAACTGAACTAAATCAAGGTGTATATATATACATATATGATATATTAAAAAAAATTCTAAATTTTATATATTTATATATAATATAATGAAATATTTGAGATTTTTGAAGATTTCAATGACTAAAGAATGTCTCAAACAAATTCTAATAAAAGTGAAAAGCACTGATTAGTTTTAAGAAAAAATTTAACAGCCAATAGCACATATGAGAAGAACATATGCTTCTTTTCTCCTCAGATCTTACTGTTAGACCATAACCATTATCTTCAAATTTTCTTTTTATTTTAATTTCTTTTTGAAAAATAATATGATTTGGGATTGAGTATTGAAGGTATAAATCCAACAAAGGCTACATATTTAAGCTCCAAAATTTGCTAATTTTATGGTTTTTTTTTTTCCTCCAAATTCGCTCAAACCAAATAGAACCAAACCTTTGAACACCCTTACTCCAATATACAGAGATCTAAACCTAGTAATCTATAAGCATGCTAGTTATACATTATCTTAAAAAGAAGAAGAAGAAGAAGGAGAAGGAGGAAGAGGAGGAGGAAGACCATGCTTGAAACTCTGAACACGATTGATCAAGGCTTGAACAGCCATACCTCCTCCACAGTTTTGTGTTGTTTGGAGAAAAGGTCTCTTGCATATTTGTAGAGCTCTACATCCAAGTCATTAAGATATTGTATCCGCCGGAGAACTGCTTCAGGGACGTGGCGGCGTGCCTGGAGAATCATACTGGTCATTAGAAAAGGGACAGCACAAGCCAACAACAGACTGTAGAAAGTTCCAACACCTAATGCAAATGTATAATAACTATGAATCTACCAGCACATAACCAAGGTCACAGGAAAGTCTCAAGTGGTAGACAAACAGTTCATCAAATTATTAAGTTGTTCTTTTGACAACGTTGAAACTAGACAACATTCTGCAAAAATGAATACGCTGAATATGTGTTTCAAAGATCAAATTTTATTAGCCTGCACCTGCTTCAGAATTCTGATCACAAACTACTGAGTATGGATCTCTAGGCAGGCAGAAAGAACCACTGTAGCAAGGATTGATATACTCATGTGAAGAAACTCTCACTTTTTCATGAGGCTTCCTGCTGAATATAGTCTTAACTCTTTACGGCAAGCAACTGCTGATGTTAAAGGATCTATACTTTCTGAAAACTCATGACATTATTTTTAATGGCAAAGGAGTAGGCAAGAAATCCCAGCTTATAAAGACTCTGTAAAACTATTATCCAGCATCAGTTTTATATTTATATAAAGCTTGAAAGACAGGCACTGCCAGCACATACAACAGTAGTCAAAAAGGAAAAACAACTCATGCAAACAGAATTAAAACTTTTTAGTGCATATTTGGGTGATTGAAGGAGAACTGTTTTAGATGAGAATGCATTGTGGAAATCGCTTTTTGGAAGAATGAGTTTAATTTGGGGATACTCACCTAAAAGTAAATTTGTCAGTATGACTTCTGTATGGATAGGGTTAGATAAATTTACTTTTGGGTGTGAAATTACTAGAACAAAAGGTACACATTTTGTTTTGTGTAAGCATATACCTTGACAAGGACAAACTTGTAGCATACCCAAAAAGTATTTGCCAAAGCCAGAAAGTAACAATTTAATTCTTCTCATTTTGGGGGTCAGATTGCTTTCTAGCACCTCAAAATGCTATTGGTGTGGGATTCCAAAGATGCTAGGACTGTCCAAAATGACTCTGTACAGTGCAAAATCCACTTAGAGACTCAAAAGTAACTTACCTCCTTCGAAAAGTTCACAGCAGAAATTCTCTTTAAAGAAGAGTCACGTCGTTGTGCCTGGGTCTTCCTTAACTTAGAAATACAGGTCTCATAAGCTTCCATGAGCTTTCCCACAGTCATCTAAAATCAATGAAAATAAAACATAATTGCTGTTAAATCAAAGAAACAGATAATATCTGATAACATACCAAGTAAACAGGCTTACCTTTGATCCTGTTGATTTTACATTTTCATTTGCATCAGTCTCATTTGCTTCCCTGTTTAACGTGCTACTCTGTCTTCCAGTAAGAGATGTAGTAAGAAAAGTTTCCTGATTCAAACTTCAATAACATAATATCTTTATAGAGGAGATGTTTCTTACCTGATGTTCACTGTTATCAGGCTCAGAATCTGAAAATGAACTCTGTTCTGTAATACAAGTACACATGATCAACCAAATAGAAATGTCAACACTAAATATAATACCCAAAGGTCAATGCAAAGCATTTTATTTAGAGTAAATTATTAATTTGGTCCCCAAAAGATTATAGTTGTCTCATTTAGTCCTTAAAAGATCAAGGATCTTGATTTAGTTCCTGAAAAGTATTTGTTTCAATTTGGTTCCTCTGTTTATCAAATTGATTTTTAGCAATGAAAATTTTGAAATTTAGGAACAACGTATTTTGTAATTTAGTAACGAAAAAAATCAAATTAAGATAAACGCAATTTTTCAAGAACTAAATTAAGACATTTAATCTTTCAAATATCAAATTGAAAAAACTGTAATCATTGAAGGACTAAATCAATAATTTACTCTTATATTTAACACCCCACCATGTTAACTGACTACATTACTTGAACAGGTGCACATGAGATTAAAGGCAATATAATGCTCTACATACTGTACCATGTTAACTGACTCAAAAAGTTTGACCAAAAAGAGTGTTTCTACTACACTAACCTGTGTTATCAGTATTATCCAGGCTAGTGTTTGGTCCTTTTATCTGTGACATCACCTGAGCACCAACAACATTCGCAAACATAGTTGCAGATTCTCTGTGCTCCTCAGTAAGACCAATATATAACATATCATCCAGCCTCTTCTGCATTGTTTACAATCATATACCAGACGGTATTAAATAAAGGACAGTAAGAAATTATATGATGCAGTAGCCACAACTTTTGAAGCTTATTTATTACCTTTGCAACTTCAAGCACATATTTACCAAGAATCTTGTACTTCTGTACACAAAGGTGCACTTCATGTGATTCTGCTAGATAAGAATTGTTTGTCAGACCTGCAACCTGTTAATTGTATGGCCCACCCTTCATTAAATATGTTGCAGACACAATACAAAGAATATGATGTAAAAAAGAAATAAAATTGAGCCCTTAAATCCTAATTACGAGGCTAAATCCATAGGCTAAATTACTAAATTTATGCATTTTCTATAACTACCAACTATCCAAGTACTATACTAATTAGATATGAGGTACTATCTTGTCCGCTTAAGTACTATATTATAGATATGATATTTGGCATGTAAGACGCATAAAGTGAGAGTGGATAATCCACCAACAAAAATGGTATGTTCTGCAGCTGAAAAATATCTGATATTTTTGTGGCAATGATATCTGAACAGAAGATCAGATTTAATGTGATGCATTCCAGTCAAATCATGATTTTAGAAAAAAAAAAGTAAAAATATATGGCAAATATAAAAATTTAATTAATATATAAAAAAAATTAATATCTCCACAGTGCTAAAGAACATACTGAATACCTGGAATGTAGCTCCATTGTGTACAATTTCCTCAGCCACAGGATGATTGATGTATTCATGTAATGGCATTACAAAATCTTCCATGTCATAGGAATCATTGCCCACAGTTATATGCTGTCTCCTACTATACCTCATCTCTCTCTGTCCATTAAAGTTGTAAATCAATCATACAAACATCACAACGAAGCAGAAAAGAACTTATTATTATGATAACGAGCACCAAATCCAACCTAATATTTTGCAAATGTTAATAACGAAGTATCTTATAAATGCATTTGATCTCTTTCTATTTGTCAACTTTAGTGACTATTATTTTCACTTTCAATGATGAATGTATGACTTCCATGGAGATTACACCCCCTGTAAAACTCCCACGTCAAAAGCTTGACTCTTGGAAGTTGGAAACACAAAAGTTGTTATCATATTCATAATTGTCCAAAAATACTCAAATTAACAGCGCATGTAAGTGCTCTCAAACAGATTCCAAGGATGTACAATATGTTGACCACCACAAGCCTCATTAATTAGCAGAACCTTAAGCGAAACTTGGAAACAAACTACATGTCTCTGAGTTCTGCCCCATTTGCAAGAAAATCCAGTATCAAATTATTCTTTCATAAATCATTATCCACCAAAGCCTAAAAATCATTCTAGATTCTCAACAAGAAGGCTATTAGAGCGGATCACCAATAGCGAGCAAAAAGTAATGGAAAAAGGAAAGCTTATCCAATGTTATACTTATTGCCTTTCTAGGCCATTTAACAGAAAGAGAAAAAAGGTGATTAGCTATCAACAGTCTTGCTAATATTTGCTCTCAGAAAACACAATGCAGATGTTCCATGTTTAAATCCCTATAGTCTTGCCATATCATCTATTATTAGCCAAATCTGTGGCTTTGCATCATGTATCAACCCTTCAAACTTAGGTTTATTATTGTCTTAAGAAATACTCAATGAACCACTTAAATATAATAAACACATGCATTATGGTACTGAATACTTACATAATCACTAACTAATCCTCAAATGAATTTAGAAGCATGGAAATAAAATACACAAATAGAGCACATCTAGCTATAAATGAAACAAGAAATATACCCTAGCAAATAGGTCCTCCCTCATCCATGGAACCAGATACTTCCATGGCCAGATATCCAGTGTGCTTACTCCTTTAGTCTTACTACGCAAGCGTGCAGCCATCTGTGTTGCAGATGTCAAGTTTGGATGCACTAAAAATCTAGCTGCAACCTCTATTGAAAATTCATAAGTACTAAAGACACGATCAACTGGATCCCTAAGTATGGTAACCACAGAAGTTCTTTCCTTTGGAAATTTGGATGTCAAGCTATGGTCATCATGTGTAGCTAACAGCCTACACTTTGATTTGCTGCAATTTCATGATATAATGTGAAGCATAAGATAAGCAATAAATAATCGTTGGGTTAATAGTCAAATTTTGCAGGTAGCAATTTTTTTTTTTTTTCAAAAACTAAGCAAGATTATTTGCGAATAAATGACATTCCAGAAGCTGTTTTGCTCTAAATGCTATGAAAAAAAGTGGTAAATATCAGTCACAGATTTTATTGAGTAAAAATATTGACAAAGTTGCTATGGATTATACATTATTTAGCAAAGAGTTTGGTAACAATAATCGCAAAGCTGCTGTAAGCATCTACATTTACAAAGACACAGATAACCATGTAGTTTAGTTATGACGGAAAGAAGTCAGATTGGCACCTTGGATCAAAGCGCAGCCTATCATAAGAACGAGGACATTCCAGAGAGCTGGGGTACAACTTTTTCAAGAAACTGCAGAAATAATATACCACCAGAAGCATATACAAATGAGTCTGTCAAAATGCAGGCTTGCAAATTTTCATAATAGAATTACCAGTGAAAATATGTGCGCCCTCCAGTTCTTGGGACATGTAGGAAAAATAGAAAATCCCTTAGTGTGTGCTTATCTTGTCTGATTTCTTTATCAAGTGAAGAGTCAGCCCAACTTCTAACAGCCCTTTCGCAATGTCTAAAATCATTTTTTGCAAAAGATGCATTCACTGGTACCAAAATAGTAAAGGAATGTCAATATAAGCCAAAATGAAACTAAACTATCATAAGAAAGGACTGCATAAGTACAGAGCAGAGAGACTAAATGGAAATATAATATACCTAATCCAACAAGCACCAGCAATAGATAAAATTTTAGAGCAGAATCCATCTACAAAACTACTACTCCTGCAAGAGCCAAGAGACAAGAGCCAAGAAAGAAGAGAGCTGATGAAGAACTAGGGACATTAACTAAAGATACATAAACAAATAAAACTGAATTCCAAAGTTCCAGACAAATGCAGGGGGAATAAACAATAGTTCCCGCCTTAATTTCCTTAGACATCATAATAGTTTTATTACTTACAAAACCCTATACAAACGCATTTCCACTTTAACTGAAGAACAGATTTTTGTTTTTTTTCCATTAATATACATCCAAATTGATTGCAATTAACAATACAACTAGCAAATCGCAATTCGAAACTGATTAAATGAGCGATTTGCTGATTAAATGAGCGATTTGTTACCAGGAAACAAATGAAAAATAAAGCAGATTCAACAATCCCAATCAGAAAACTTTTCACACTGAAAATGGAATACGAAAAGCTTCATATGTGTCCCAGGAGACCGAGAAAACGAGGCAATAACGAAACGAGAGATAGAAATGAAAGTACCTACCTGTAATAAAATTTGTGATCTCGTGCTTATAAATTCCCAAAGTATGCTAGGAATCCAGTAGACAGAACTCACAATCAACTTGGACCCACCCAAAACCCCTTTCAGTCTCAGAGTTCGTGAAAGTTCCGCGCTTAAAACTTTCCCGGGAAAGAAAAAAGGCCGTAGATTTAATGAGGCACTCTTCCTCGGGAACTCGCGGCGTTAAAAATGGTATTGAAGACCATCTTTTCTGGCATTCCTCGCCTCCTCATTAACACAGAAGAAGAGAGATTTCTGAAGCATCAACTATCAAGTGACCAACCAATATGAAGGGCACAATAGCTGGGTTTTACACGGACAATGAAGGGGTGCTTAAGGACTGAAACGAAACCCCATAGAAAGTAATTGAATAAAATATGTTCAGTTAGTTTTATATAACATACTTATAGATCAGCGTACTTGACCCAAATTGATTCTGAAACGGAGGTTATCGAAAACGGAGAAAATTGAAGATTGAAGGGAGTGATGTATCCTCGAAGGGAATGAATGAGGAAAGTGATAGTGCAGTGCGTCCCCCCATGGGAGGGTGGAAAACGATATTAAAATGGGAATATGGAGAAAGTGCGACACAGGTGGACGTTGGACATTGCACGATAGAGCCTCCACCACCTGCTTTGCTAGATTGCTATTTCATTCTGTTACCTTGCATGTTATTTCAGATGGAGGGAGACCAGAGAGACAGAGGATGCAATAACCTGATTTTTGTTTATATTTTGGTTACAATGAGTAGTTGATGATTAGATAAGATTGATTAAAGTTTGTCTTAAATTTTTAATTTTTTTTGACGAAGTTATTAACTTTATATATTGAAGATAGAAAATTTTTGTTGACAAATTAGAAATTTAAATGATTCAAATGTTTTTTTAAAAAAAATTGGCCCCAAAAAAATTATTTATTTTTAATTTTACTTCAGATTCATAATTTTTTTTTAAAATATCCAATTTCTTATACATTAAACACTAAAAATTTCTCAATCAACTAATTGAAGTTCAAATTTATCATCAATTTTGCTCTAAATTGTTAATTTCTTGTGCAGTGAAGAACATAATTCTTTTATTATTTAATCAAAATCTCAAAATTGATATATGCCACATTTCTTTAAGTATTGCCCTTAAATGAAACCCATAATTTTGTCTAATTTATTTGGGAAATCTCCACATTCGTTAAGAAAGAATCTTAGAAAATTTGGAATGATTTGGGGGATTAAGTTTTTTTAATATCAACCTTGCCTAAATTGGAGGATTTTGATAGTACAGTACTTGCTCGTTCTGTCTTAAAAATAACAAAATAAAATTGTAAAGTAATATATTAATGTAAAAACCAAGATACCCCGGTGCAAATCTATATAAAATCCATATAAAAGACTAAATCAACTCTACCTCTACAAATTTAATGCCTATTCCTAATGACGTAATATGATAACATGTAATTAAAATTTGTTATTTTTGTAATTTTGTTAATTCTAATTTTGAATTTGATTACATAATTGTATAATTAATGCGTGAATTAAAAAATTAAAATTAAACTTTTTGTAACCTTCTGATTTGATTACATGCTTAATTAATATGTGAATTAATATTGACTTTAATACATGAATTAATATTGACTCGATTATTGTCAATCAATAGTCTTACTTTTATGTTCTAGTTTTTTATTTAAGCAAATTCAACCAAAGTCTTAGAGCATCTCCTTCAGACTTCTCACTCTCTCTCTTTGCATAACTATAAATTGAACAAGATTTTGTAGCCGCACTCCCACATTATATATGGTCATGACAAAATCACAAGTCAATGCTTTGGCTTCAAAGATGTCAGATCTAACCACTTTACTCCTTGATAAAATATTATCCTTCATTATCTCCAAGCTTCCCATCGATGAAACAATGAGGACCAATATCTTTTCACGCATATGGAAGCCACTTTGGACATACCATCCAACTCGAGATCGATAAGAAGAGAATGATCATGTAATTATCTCAATGAGCTTGTACAAGGGGCTTCATTATCTCAAGAAGCTACTTTCACGGCAGACCACCTGGCTATGGCTATTTGATAATCATCACTAGCTTGTATAAAGAGCTTCAGTTTACAGTCACTATGTTGAATCCAGAGTTTAAGATGGAGTGAAGTTTGCATTGCGAACTGAACGAATTTTAATTATTTACTTATTTTTTTATTTGTTTGTGTGTCTTACTATTTTGTTGACACAGATCACTATTATAAAAATTAAGTTTTTTTACATTTATGTTGTTAGTAATTTAAACTTAGTGTAAATATGTTTGATAGATGTATTTTTCATATGAACAATGTGGCGAATTTCATTCCATAATTTATATATATATATATATATATATATATTAGTTTATATTAATGTGTTTGTTCTTATTCAACTCCATTTCCACATGAATAATAAATAAGCGTTCAACTAAAATATATGAGTCAACTTTAATCCGAATTTGTTTAATTTGAAATATTAAGTTATTTGCAAACCTCTATATCTCTGAGCATAAATACAAAAAGAAAGTCATGTTGATGAAAATTAAAGCAATTACTACCTTAATAATAATAATAATAACAAAAACTCATTCTACAAAGGTACATAAATGATTTATGATTAATAAATTTTTTATATAACTCAATTTATTAAAAAAAAGTAACTAAATTTGTCATAAGAATATATCAAATATGTATTTATGAAAAATTATCTATAACATGCTTTAATATATTCTTATAATTAACATTAATTCCCCAGAAGCTATTGTGTGTGAGTGCTTAATGACTTTTCTATAATAATATTTTTCATAATGAAAAAAGTACTAAAATTTAATAGAGAGAACAAAAGTATTTACAAAACACTTTTAGAAAATAATACTAAATATACTTCATACAACACATTCAGATAGAACAAATATTTTAATAGAGAGCACCAAAACTTTATTTAGACATAGCAATATTATACTTAATTATTAAATTCTATATGAAGAACATGAATATACTATCTCATCTTTTAACCATTAGAAATTATTAAATTCTACATGAATTAATAAGAATGAAATTATATGACTTTGACATCTTTCGAAATTAAAAATTATCATATAGAAATATTCAAAATTTTTAATTATATAATTTTTATTTTGATCACATGCTTGATAGAATAATTAATTTTTTAAGTAAATTTTTTCAAATTTAATGCACTACCTAATGACAAAATATTAGGTCAAAAAATAAAATTAGTTAATTCTTTAATGTGGGAGTATCATAATTATGTAATTTGGGAATTATGTAATTTTTAATTCGAACCCATGATTAATATAAAATTTACTTATGTAATATGTTAATTTCCTAATTAATTCTTTCCAAATTTATTGCATCACCTAATGACATAGTATGATATCATATAATTAAAATTCTATAATTTAAAATTTGATTGCATGATGATTGCATGATTATTATGTGAATTAAAAAATTTTAAATAAAATTTTGTGACCTTCTAATTTGATTGTAATTAAATTTGAAATGTTATCATGATAATCATTATAATCAGATTTAAAGAGATTATTAAGAGAATTAAAAATGAATTTTTCTGACTTTGATTTATTTCCAAATTAAAAATTATTATATAGAAAGATCCAAAATTTTTAATTGTATAATTTTTATTTTAATAACATGCTTGATAGAAGAATTAATTATGTAATTTGTTAATTCTATAAGTAACTTTTTTCATATTGAATTCACTACCTAATGACATAGTATTAGGTCAAATAATCAAAATTAGTTAATTCTTTAATATCAGAGTTTTGTAATTATGTAATTTTGAACACTAGGTGATTTTTAATTCAAACTAATGCTTAATACAAAATTTAATTAGGTAATATATTAATTTCATAATTAATTCTTTCCAAATTTATTACACCACCTAATTACATAATATTACTTCATACAATTAAAATTCTATAATTTAGGATTTGATTGTATGATTAGTATGTGAATTAAAAAAAATTAAAATTAAAATTTTGTAACCTTCTAATTTGATTGAATGCTTCATTAATATGTAAATTAATATTGAATTAATATTGATATGTTAATTATGTAATTAAATCTGAAATGTTATCCTAATATTCATTATCTTTGGATTTATAGAGATTTTTGAATATGGAATCGGAAGATACATATAATATTTATAACATTTTCCGCATCTTGTACCAAATGTCCAAACAATATTTATAACATTTGTCAGATGCAGAATATGAATATTCAAGATTATATGTTTTAGATGATTATACGAATGATCAGCTCCTAATTACATGAATGATCAATATGAAATAAAAATTTTGCACTAAATGTGAAAAAAAGTTAAACTTCTAAGTACATGAATAATCACTCCTGTCAAATTTCATCTCAATAATTTCCCACAATAAGATATATTAACAAATTTTCTCTATCATATAATTTCTTTTATTTCCTATGAAAATGATAAACTTAATTACCACAGAATATAGGAAATCTTTACAGATTTGTCAACTCTGTAATCGAAAATATCGCTTATGGTAATAAATGTCTATTAAATATTTTTCTTCATTATTAATATTAATTTCATATTTAATGAAAAATATAAAAAATCTTCACATATTTGTCAACCCTATAATTGGAAATGTCTTTTACATTAATTAAATATCTCTTAAATTTTTTCTTCCATATTAATATTAATGTTAATTTCTTATTTAATGCATAATATAGGAAATCTTCACAGATTTGCTAATCATGTAATTAAAGTAAATAGTAATGACTTATAAGTACCTACTATTGAACATAATTAAATGTAATTAATTTATATTTAATATAGAATACTGAAAATCTTCACAAATTTATCAACTGTATAATTAATATACTTGATTTAATTATGAATTTTATATTTAATGCAGAATATCAGAGATCATCACATATATGTTAACCTTAAAATTAAGGTAAATAGTAATGACTTATAATTACTTATTGATTTGAAATTAATATATCAAATTCAATTAAATGGATCAATTGAAACAGATTTACAATTCACTGATAATTAATTAAGGAACTATGCATTAATCGAGATTGAAAACATACTCTAGAGTAATAGAAGATCTTTAAGTGAATTTGAATCTATGTCATTTCTAAAGATAGTTAGAAGTCATAAATATGAAAATAGGCTTATATATAATGAGATATCATATGATAGATCTTTTTTAGAAAATGAGCATCTTGATTCAATTAAAATGTTAAATAGAGATCAGTTACATGTATTTACAAAAGTCATTGTTATTATTAATATAGATAATTGAGGCATCTTTTTTTGTATATGAATATGGAGGTACTGGAAAAACATTTTTGTGAAAAACATTATCAACTACATTTAGATCAAAAGGGATGATTATTTTAAATGTTGCATCAAGTAGGATAACATCTCTTACTTCGAAGTAAAAGATTGTCCATTCTCAATTCTACATTCCTTTACAAATTACTAAAGACTCAAGCTGTAATATTAAACAAGGAGGTGAGACAAAATTAATTATATGGGATGTGATACACATGATGAATAAAATGTGTTTTGAAACTCTTAATAGAACTCTAAGGGATTTGATGAGATTTTCTAATAATCAGAACTTTATTCAATCTTTTGGTGGCAAAGTCATTATGTTTAGTGGAGACTTTAGACAAATATTGTTAGTCATACAAAGAGCTAGTAGATAAGAGATTGTGTTCTCTACAATTAATTCCTCTTACATTTGGAATTATTACAAAGTTATACATTTAACTTAGTACATGTGATTCCAGACATCTAAATCAATAGTTGATGTTGAACAAGTCAAGTCATTTTTTGACTAGATCATTAATGTTGGTAAAGGACTATAGATTATGAAAATATTGATAAGTCAACTAGTGAAATTCCTAATAATTTAGTAATCAGCGTTGTTGATGATATTGTATCTTTGATCGTGAAAAACACATGTCCTAATTTCATAAACAATTTAAACAGTTTGAGTTGCTTTAAAGAAAGAGCAATCATTGCTCTAAGACTGAAAGATGTTAATACCATAAATGAATACATATTATTTTTACTTCCAAGAGAAAAACAATAATATTTAAGTTCTGATTAAAGCCAATGTAAATACTGATACAATAGACGATCTCTACATACTAGAATTTTTGAACAACATTGAATTGTTTGGTATTCCAAACCATGAATTAAAGTTGAAGATTGATGCTCTAATAATGTTACTTAGAAATATTGAAAAATCAATGGATATTTGTAACAGTAGTAGACTGATTATATCTTGACTTAGTAAGCATGTCATCGAAACAATAATTATCTTTGAAAAAAATATTGGAGAAAAAGTCATGATTTTCAAGATGATAATTATTTCATCAAATTCAAGATTTTCTTTTCAATTTAAAAAACGCCAGTTTCCAATAACATTGTAATTTGTTATGACAATTAACAAAAGTTAAGGTCAATCACTTTCAACAGTTGGCTTGTATATGGCAAGCCCATTCTTTACACATGAACAACTATATATGTTAGTTTCAAGAGTGAGAAGCAGAAATAGTTAAAAAATTTTGATTATTCACAAAGATGGTAATCCTAGCACAACAACATTAAATGTAGTATATAAAGAAGTTTTTAATAACTTATATTGAAGTAAGTAAATATATAACTTGTGTTATGTCTATATATTAATGAAATGTCCGTGCATCATATGGGTTACTTCATTAGTTTGATAATCAAATAAGACTAGAGTGCAAGCACATTAAACCACATACCTTATAAGAAATGAAGAAGGGACCTATGCAATATATTTGAATCCAATGAATAAATTAAAAGATGGAGAAAACTTGGCAATTTTTATATTTTTGTTACTAGATACAACAAGTGTATGATCTCTAGAAATACTTGTATATTTTTAGTACTTAGTATTGTATAACTGGTTCTGCAAAAAAAAAAACTTGTTATACATGTTTTTATTTTTGATGAAAAACTTGATAAAAAGAAAAACTACATGTAAGTTTAGTTATTAAAATATTTTTGCAATGTCATGAGTTCAAATTTGCTTAAAAATATTTTTCAATAAAAGTGTGTTATTACATGACCTTGTTATGAAGGGATACTTCCATTGGCAAAATGGGGTCCTCCCACTTAGTAAGAAGAGCGTCTTTGAACATTTAGTCAAAAGAGTCCTCTTCACTTAATGAAAAGGGTTAGAAGTACATTTGGTATGTAGAAAAGATTTTTAGAGAGAAGAGTAAGAGAATAAAAATATGAATAGAAAGGGAATGATAATTCTAAAAATATATTTGATTTGACATGAGAATGAATAGAAAAGAATGACTGTATTTGGTGTGGAGTGTAGAATAAATAAAATGAAAGATTTTTAATGTATTTTTACCAAATTGTCTCACTTAAAAATAAAATTAAAAAAATAAAAGCATTTAAAAGAACTCGTTGTTATGTTGTTGGACCTCAGACAACCTTGTTTGGTCAAGCACAGTGTTGGCCAAGCAGGAGGTCTTGGGGTCTCTCCCTCTCTCAAAGGGGAGAACTTTATTAAGAGATGTAAATAATGAATTCGTCTATTTGATAATAAATATACACGTGTTGTGTGCTAAATGTAATTGTGCCAAATCTTTTTAAAACCAAATAGTTTGGCACTTAGACACCTTTGACATTTGATTATAGTGATATATTTTATTGAGCTAAGTGTTTTAGAGTATCCAATGAATCGTCTATTGGACACTAAACTAAGTACCTCATTTTTCACCTTTTAAGAAGCTTGAGGTAAAAGATGGTGTGATAAGGATGCCCCTCCCACAAAGCCAATATAGTGTTAATCTAAGAAACATCAATGTTCTCAAAGTAAGCTTGGTAAAGCCTAATTTAAACAAGGTTGGAGATGCAAGGAATAGTCTTCTCCTCCTTCCTTGAAAATGGTCTCAAGGAGTGGTTTGGTAGGATTAAAGAATCTTTGTGCTACACATGATTAAAAGAGACTTTGTGCTACACATGATTACTTTAGATAAGTTAGGTAATGGTTTATTTCTTAATAAGTAAGACAATTTGTTTTTATTGAGCTCTCCCCTCTTCATTAACTCCTTAACCTAGCTCACCTAACCACAATTCTTACACTTACGATTACAAGTATCCCCATTTTAATTTTTAAGCTTTGTGTGTTTGGTAAACTGGTAGACAAATGTGGTTTGGACAAACTTAAGTTAGGATAAATGTGATTTATGTTTAAAAAATATTTAGACAAATGATTTAGAGCATGCAAACATAGTTTGGTATAGACCATAATATTTGAATATTGGTTTGCAAACGTGATTTAGGATGTGTAATTATCAGAAATGACATAAATTTTATATTTCTTTTTTTATGTACTATTATTATTTATTGTCATTTATTTAAGTCTAATATAATAAATTATATCAATGTTTTAATAAAGTGCATTAATTTTTTTATTTGTCCAATATTACTAATTATTCATTAGAATATTTTTTTAATTTAAACAATTTGAACTATAAGATTAGTATAATTCAATTAGGTTTTTTAATTATTTACTTACATTAACTTCAATAAATTAATTTTTTAATTATATAATCAATTTTTAAAATAATTAGTTTTTTAATGACATAATTATATAATTGATATAATTATTTACTTACATTAACTATTACATAATTAATATAAACAATACTGGTCATAAGGAACCCATTTCACATATATACACATTAATCAATACACGAAACCCATTTAATATCTATGCTTGTCATCATCTGAGCTCTGGCCGTCTCTACTCATCATTGTCTTTGCTCGTCATTGTTTGGGCTCTAGGTGTTTCTACCTGTCATCTCCCTCGCACCTCTGTCTCTAAAACCAAAAACAGAACATAAAAAACAAAGAGAAAGATGAGTGGGAAACAATGAGAAAAACATGAGACATAGACTCAAGGGCAGCATAGAAAAATACAAAAGGTCATAATACAGTGGATGAAATGTAGGTAGAGGAAGCTCACCCATGTTGCGGTGGATCAAACATGGGTGGAAAAAGAAATGTGGGTTGAAGCTCAAATAAAACGTGTAGTAACAAATGTCTAAAATCCTTGAAACGTGATTGAGCTGCTTCAAATGTGAGTAGACTCGTTGCTGTGCTCCAAAATACATGCTAAATACCCATGATCTCTCTACTTTTCTAAATTCAGCCTCATTTTCAAGGCATCATCCATGATTGTAGCCAAGTCTTTAAGACATATCTATCATGTCATTCAAGTGATTGGTTAAACTTTTTACTCTAAATAGATTCCTTGATCATTGATTAGACACCTAGATATAGAGCTGTCAAAATAGACTAAGCTCATTGGGCCAATCCAGCTTGGCCCTGTAAATGGAATGAGATGTGCCAATATTTTTGTGGCCCATATTTAATAAGAGATTTTAGTTCAACTCATTTAAGCCCATAGAGCTTAGGTAGACTAGGATGGGCTTGGCGCATGGGCCTTTTTTTAATTTAAAAATATTTTAATAAGAATATTTAAAAATATTAGTACTTTGAATTTGTAATTTTTCTTTTGTTACTTAAGCCATGGGTTATCAAAGTTGTCCAAATATAAAAAATTAGTTCATAAAGTAATGTATATGACTCAACCTAATGTCATAATCCAAAAGAGAGGCTTCTAAAATTAAATATACAATGTCATAATAACTATATATTTTTTTGTTTTGAATATAAGACAATAGCTTATGTTTCTTTCTCATTAAGTTTCATTAAACAAAGATGTCATGTATAATATTTTTTTTATTTTGTCATGTATTATATTTAAATTTATAATATATATTTAAATTATAGTAAAAATTAATTATTTTTAAATAAAAAATAGGCTAGCCTAGCCCAATCCACGGCCCTTGAAGGGCTGGGTTAGGCCATATTTTCAGCATAATTATCACCAAAGGCCCAGCCCAACCTAATCCCATGTATATTGGAAGCCCATGTGAGTTTGGGCTGGCTCGACCCAAGCACATCCCATTGACATCTCTACCTAGATATTAGCTTAATTGAGCTTCAAAGATTTTTTTCTCTCTGCAAATTTTTCTAGAACCTTCGAACTCAAGAATAATTTCTTGTTTTTACTAAGTTTCAATCTCTTGTCATAAATTGCTGTTTAAACCCTGCTTTCTTTTCACATACTGATGTTGTGTCATGGATCAAAGCGAATATTTCCAGTTCTTTGGAATGCCTTTTTCTAGCTAGCCTTTGGTGGATATGGCGTTGGAGGCTCCAATCTATCTTTGGAGAGGATAAATGGAATGTGGAGTTGGTTCTTAAAAAAGCCCTTTACTCTGCGGAAGAGCTTATTATTTACATCGATAAGAGATCCATTGCTGACGGTTATGGTGTTCGGATTCTGCGGTGGATGCCCCCACCTATAGGTGATGTCAAACTTAATGTTGATGGCAGTTTTCTAGTAACTTCAACTATTATGGGTACTGGGGGCCTTCTAAGGACATCCAAAGGGGAGTGGATGACTGGTTTTTCTAGTTATGAAGGTCCTGGTGATGTGCTTCATGCTGAACTTTTAGCTATGAAAAATGGCCTGAATTTTGCTTGGGATGAAGGTGTTAGAAGGATTCAATGTGAGTCTGACTCTTTGGAGGCGGTTTATCTCCTTCAGGATGGTGACTGTCACAGCTTACATAGATATGGTTCAGTCCTTCATGATATTATGGTCCTCCTACAAAGGCAGTGGATGGTCAAGATTTCCCATGTTTATAGAGAGGCTAATACTTGTGCAGATTTCCTTGCCAAGTATGGTTCTTCTCAGAGATCTAGTTGGAAGCTTTGGAAAGACCCTCCTTCTTTAATGGGTTCGTTTCTGCTTAGAGATAAGTTGGGTGTGAAGCACCTCCGTTAGCGTTTTTTTCTTTTTTTCTATCTTACCAAAAAAAAAATCTCTTGTCATACCTAAGAAATTAGATAAAATACTTTACTTTTCCCTTTCTAAAAATTCTCAAAAACTTATTCATTATATTATTTTATACCTCTTAAATTCACCTTTGTTGTTGGAACAAAGTGGATTTTAAATGATTGTACTAATATTTGTAAAGTAATCAACAGGTGGGTTAAAGTGGGTCATTGAATTATAGTTTTTTTATTAACACCTTGATTTCTAACTTATAGTTTCCATTGCCCAAAAAAAAAAATATTCCCATTCTTCAAATTTGACATTTTTCACTTTGAATTATTAATTATTTTTGTTATTTCTAAATAATTAAAAGGAAATCACTGTTATTTTTATGGTTACCCTTAATTGAGACAACTCCTCCTTCCAATGGTCAACACTTCTAACTTCGTGAACATCTGTTTATTCTTATTTGATGTATAACATTCCCAAAGAAAAATTCTAATTTCATATCTTATCTTACGATTAATGTAAAGTATCATAAACATAGAGTGAAGAAGTCTTTATCTTTACTCATTAAATTTTGCATACAATCAACTTTCATACCTCTTAAAAAGTTCTAATGCTATAATATGCTTATATTACATTTTCACAAAAATTTCCAATCCTTTGATGGCTCCAACATGACACATTGTTAGACAAATGATGTTACTTTTTCAAATAGAGTAAATTATTGATTTGATACATAAAACATTATAGTCATTTTAATTTGCTCATTAAATTAATCGGCTTAATTTAACTTGTAAAAAAATATATTTGTGTTAATTCCGTCTTTATATTTATTAAAATGACTTTAAGCAATAAAAAAATTAAAATTTGGCAACGAGAATTTTTACAATCTAGTGATGAAAATAGACAAATGTAATTATTTAAATATTAAATTGAAACACTTAATTTTTTAGAAATTAAATTAAGATAACTATTATCTTTTATGAGATAAATTAATAACTTACATAATGTGGTTCTACTATTTATTTTTGTCACAAAAATTATAGAGAAAATAGAGACAAAAAAAGGGAAATAAAATCACAGAACACAAGGATTTACTTGATTTAGTCAATTTGACCTAGATCAAGTGTTGTATGACCCGGATCGACCCGGTCGAGTCGACCGGGAAACTGGCGACTCGGGGCATGACTCGGTCTGGGTCAGTACTTTAGACCGGTTTGCTCGTGACCCGGTCGACCTGGTCAAAACTCGATCGACCCGGTGACCAGGCGACCCATTGACCCGGATTTCTTTTTTTTTTTTCTCTAAAAATATTAGTTAAATTCCTCTTTCATTTTCATAAATTTTATTTAAAATTGAAGTTAACTCCTTAAGGTTAAAATATGCCAAAGTATTACGTTAGACAATAAACGTTTTCAAAGTAGTCTATAACAAATATTGATTTCAAATTAGTCCTTTAAATTTATAACAAGCCATTTAAATGATTAATTTGAATTCTACAAGTGGTGGATTTTTTTTAATAAAATTGAAAATACTATAAAATAAAATATCAAAATTATTATTTTTAATTTAAAGAGGATAAATTAATTTTTTTTCTTAAAAATTATGTAATTTTTCTTAATTATTAATGACTTTATAAATTATTATGGATATTTAAGACTTTAAATGTATGAATTATTATATTTGGATGATTTTATTTATGACTTTATGAATTATTATGAATATTTATGACTTTATGTTTAAATTATTATAGATGTTTAGAAATTATTTTGGATGTTTATGACTTTAAATTGTGAAATTTATATATAAATTATTTATTTTATTTATTTTTTAATTTATTTGTAAAGATATATAGGTATATATATAATTTTAATTTTTTTAATACATTTATCCGAGTCAGCAATTGACCCAGTGACCCGGCGGTTAAACCAGTGACCCGATAACCTGAAGGCCTGTCCGGGTCAATAGTCGAGCCGATTCTGACAACATTGCCTAGATTTATGGACAGAGAAAAGTTCTTATTTATAGACAAATTATTTTGAATTACATGATGATTCAACTGTAGAACTCTAAAATTTTATATAATTTAAATATTCCAGAGAAAAAATACAGTAATTGGGTTAGGTCCACGAACTTCTAATTTTTTCTCCTTTTGGGTCGAGTCTCACAGTTCGAGTCAGGTCATAAAATTCGATTCATCAAAAAATTCAAAACACTCAATAATTTAACTTTTCACAGGCTCAACAGCAACTGTACTTTCAAAAAACAAAATTTAATCATGCACTGAAGAAGTTACTGTTACTAACTGGTACATGATGAACCTCAAATTGCTTAATGTGGGCTACCTTATCAATAACAAGAAATGGAGTACAGTTTTATGCACTGACTTACACCAGAAAATTTATTAACACAAAAATTGATTTACACTCTTCATTGTCATGAAAGTGCCTGAAGATTTAAACAACCCCAAGATACAAGAAATTTTCAAATCCCAAAGTGCCTATTCTCTTAAACAAGAGAGTCCTTGCTTGGTTTCTTAAGCTCAGGACTTTCCTTGTCTTGTGCTGAATTATCTCTATCTTTAACCTGTGAACAATCAAGAGCAAACAAACCAACAACCAAATAATATCAAAGAAAGCACTTAAGAAACAAAGGGGGAAAAATGAAGAAGATGAAGACTATGAATATTTGTTAGGTTAGGTTGGGTCGATCTGTCAAAATCAACCCAATCGGCATTATTGGGTTGAATTATATTAGGTTGGTAGTTGGTTTGAGTTTATTTTATTCCAATCTATTATAAGTTGTTGGTTGAAAAATCTCAATTCATATCAATTCAAATTGACTCGTTCAATTTGTCACTTAATTTTTTTTTTTCATATGATGCCTATTTTAAGTTGAATACTTTAGAGTTAAAAAATTATTAAATTATTTTACTTTTTAATGTTATAAATTGACTTAATATTTTAAGATTAATTTTTTATAATTTAAAAATGTTGGTAATGTGATAACTTTTTATTATTAAGAAAGTGTCAACTTATCAAATCAATCTAAACTAACTTATTCAAATATGAGTTGTATTGGTTCAGTTTGAGTGATTAAAATTTTAAAATCCTACCTAACACAACTCATCATCATTTAATTGGTTGAAATAGAAAGTTTTGCTTGACTTAAACTGACCCAACTTGAGCACCATAAGAAGAAGGTACCTGCGATGGTACTGAGAGATCGCCTAACTGCTTCTTCTTGTTCTCTTGAGTGCAGAAATAAGAATACAAGCCCATCCCAAAAATGGCAATGAGAATTCCAACAATGTTCCTCCCAGTGAAGGGGTCATGAAGCAGTGTGTAGCCAAATGCAAGAACAAGGCAAGTCTTGAGATGGCCTAACACTTGATAAGTCACAGGAGACGTTTTCCCAATCACCAGGAAGGTGCTGAAGTTCACAGAAACAGCTATCAAGCACGACAAGATGATGAATGCCTAAAAATAACAAAAAATTTCACTCACTATATGGGAAACCCTAGATAGTATGCATGCAGTATATTGCATAATATGGATTGGTTATACATAGAGGTGTCAAGATAGCCTGTAACAAATGTGCATGGATCCGTTCTAGTTCTTAGAGCCTTTTGGGTGGATCTTGGCCGTCCATCGATAGATCATCATACATCGCACGATGAGTCTTGATGGATGGTCAGGATCTGCTCAAGAGACTTCAGTACTGGAACAAATCTGGATTCGTGACAAATAGGCAAGCCTATTTAAAGTTCATCAATTGGGTGAGTTTGGATATTAAAATTTTGACTCGTTTAAAAATGGGTTCAAATAAGTTAACTTGTTTTGTCCTTGGGCCAAATAGGTTGAGAGTAGGCTGCTTGTGGGCCATTTTTTTTTTTTGTGTAAAATTTATTTTATTTTATATCTAAAATCTATTTTATTGTATTTTATATTTCATAATAATATTTTCAATGAATATATCAAATTTAAATATAAAAAAATTTGTATTTTTTAAGTAAATATAGAAATATTAAATTTACATATGATATAGTTGATTTAAAAAGTTATTATGAAAAATTAAGGTTATTGACAACTTAAAAATATTAAAACAATCAATACTTTACAAGTACTAGTTGTATTTTAACAAAAATTGTTAAAATTTTTACGAAAAAGAAATTTTAACATTTAATTAATTAAATATGAAAGTTCAAAAAGAATAAACCGAGTTATTTAGTAAATTGTTCGAGTCACTCCAATACATTTAATGACGAGCCCATGACAAGTCAAGTCATGCCAGACTGTATTAATAATACTGGTGATTGATTCAATATGAGATTACCAAGACTATGGGAGAATATTTGTAGGAGAAGACATTCTGATTGGTGAGCATTTGATCCACCAGAGGGCCTGAAACAAAGAGAATTGCAGCTTGGAATGGTGCAGATTGGTAGAGCAGCTGTGTGGAAGACACATTGAGCTTCTTCTGTATTGTGTTGGTGAGCTGAGTTGTGCAGCACAATGTTAAGGATCAACATCTTTTTTCTCTGCTTTAAGCCACTCAATCAAATGTTGCATTCATGGAGCTTAATTAACAATAATTAAATCATGCAGAGTGAGGAGTAAAGGATACAATTTGGCTGACACAAGTGGTCACAATGGCCAGAAGGGAGAGAATGGTTCCAACAAAATTGAGCTGAAGGTCAGTGATAGAGGCAATGCCAACTCCAACCAGTAAGAGGAAGAGAGAAAACTTGATCTTCTGGCTGCAACATGTGGCAAAAGGGTTTGAATTACTTTTTACAGTACACTAAATAGTAAATTAGAGCATCTCTTAAAAAGTTCTTAAATTTAAGAACTATTTTTTATTGAGATTCATTATTAGAGTTCGTCACAATAGATACTATGCATAAGAATATTTTTTATAAAAAAAAAACAAAAAATAAACTTTACATAAAATATAATAAATGATTCGTTCCTCATTGTCATATGTGGAGAGAGAAACTGAAGCAAAAATAAATGTTAAAGTAGTATAGAATTGTTTGTGAGACTCATTTGTGAGTTTTTAAGAAGTACTATTAGACTGGAGAGTTGCTTAAAGCCAAAAGTGGTAATGTGATATTATGGGATCCATAATAAGCAACTCAAGTAAAGTTTACTATTGGAGATGCTCTTATTAATTTGGTCTAAAAAAAAGCTTTTCAATTTAATCCTTAGAATATTGTGTTTATTTCTATTCCGTCCTTTTGCGTATCAAAATAATTCTTGGAAATGGTAGATTAAAGAGTGAATTATTGACTTAGACCCTGAAAGATTATTTTTTTAATCTAGTCCTTAAAAGATTAAGTATTTCAATTTAGTCCCTAAAAGATTAATTTTTTTCAATTTAGTCCCTAAAAAATTACATTTGTCTCAATTTAATCCTTTTTGTTACTAAATCACAAAATCTACCGATGCTAAATTTCAAAACTTTCATTATTACAAGTCACTTTGGCAAAAAGAGGGAGCAAATTAAAACAAATATAATTTTTTAAGGATTACATTGAGATGCTCGATTTTTGAGGGACTAAATTGAAACATCTATATTCTTTTAAAGACCAAATTACCAATTTACTAAAAATTTAATGACTTTGCAATTAAAAAAAAATAAGACTAGTCTTTGGAGGACCAAAACTGCAGTTTACAACTGCAAACTAAATATATCAGTATCAAATGATTTACATATTATATATATAGCTTGTTACCTGAACTGCTTATTGAGGAAAACAGTTTCAAGCAATACAGTGAATGGTATGATTGCAAGTTTTGTCATCTGCAAAATGAGCATCGTTTAGCAGAGTTCAGACACGTAAATCTGTATGATTAGAGATTTTTTTTTTTAAATATTTTAGTGAACCTGATAGAAGCCGATGGAATTGAAGCCAAGGCTGAGGTTGAGAAAGCCAATGGAGATGCCATTGAGAATGCCAAAAAGCATGACGGTCTTCATGTCAATGGGCTTGTTCTCAAAGAAATTGAGACGTAGTGCCACATGAAGGGTACAGAATGTGACCATCAGATGCCAGCTAGTTAGCGTCGTGGCTGCCCAAGAATCAACAAACGTCACCATAGAAAGAGGAGCAAAAAGCAATTAATATCTTGAAACAGAATCAGTAATATGATTATGATACCGAACGGGAAGCCCAGATTGCTCATGAGGGCTTTGTTGCAGATGACAATGGAGACAGAGGAGGCCACTGACAGAAACAGGGCACCGATAACGCCCACCTGGAAGCTCCACATCTCTCCCATCTTTGCTCTCTCTCTCTCTCTCTATATATATATATATATATATTAATCTTCTGCCTTCATATATTTTCAAGACAATTCAGTGGTTACATTGATGCATGTTGGATAAGAATAAATAACTGGTTTAGTTTATGAAACATTACAAAATTATCTCAGCTTAGTTTTTGAAAAATTAAATAGTTCAGTTTACATTTACTTCAATTTGGTCCGTTTTCATTGCTAAATTTTACAATTTTCCGCTGCCAAATTTCAACTTTTTTTGTTGCTAAAACTTACTTTAATAAATGAAAGGATGAAATCACACAAATGAATATTTGAAAGACTAAACTGAGATATTTAATTTTTTAGAGATCAACTTGAGAAATTAGTAATTTTTTAAGGACCAAATCAATAATTTTCTCTATTGTATAACCCCTAAGGAGAATTAATTTTGTTCAATGCAGATATCAATGCGATGTACCTGAATTAATCTGATGACAAGAAATGAGAGGACTTGAGCGAAAAGAGAAGATTAAATGGAGTGGTAGGAGCCCTGAAACAATAGAATGAAGGCCAAGTTCAACACTTGAGTGCAAAAGAATGACCATATATATATATATATATATATGTATTTGCATACCTTTGAAAATGATGAAATGGTTTGGAAGGTGTAATGTAAGGGCTCCTAGAACTCCATGAACCCCGAGAAGGGAAGTTGAGGAAGCTTAGAGATAGAGAGGATAAAGGGAAGGGGTTTAAGAGCTTAAAGGCAGAAAGGGGGAAAGAAGGAGGAATAAAAAAGAGGAGAGGCTTGAAAGGGAATGCAGCTTTAGCGACCTTTTATTTTCGACGCTGTTTGTTGTTGTGTTAGGTTGGTGCCTAACGCCGTTAATTAATTTTAGGCTCTTTTCTTCTGTCAAACTTTCATGTGCTTCCAGAACGTGTTAACGGCCATTTCAAGCAACCCAAGCCAAGCAAAATATGTTCTGAAAAGCCCTCCTCATCTTACATTCATGTTTATATGTGTGTGTATGTATATATTAATTTTCAAAATTAAAGGGATGTCTGCAAATAATTTAAAATTGATGATGAAGTTTGTTTTTGTTTTTCCCTTTTGTCTTTTAAGTACTATGCTCTAATATGAATAAGGATAACTTGGGATTAATTACACCTAAGCAATTGATTAGAAATCATTAATTTGTGATAATTAAGGATACTAACATATGTATAATATATGTATTGTCATGTCGAGGTTATTCGATTTTTTTTCGCTCTTTTTGTTTTATATTAAAAATAAAAGTTTTTTCATGTACTGCAAAAAATAGTTCGGCCTCAATCATTTTGCTTAAAATTTTTTCAAGGGTGCAAACATAATTTATATCACCGTTAATTCATTGATGAGCAGCATATAGAAAGACTTGTGACCACAAAGTTATATATGTAAAAACTTCTATTTTTATCTTAGTTTGATAATTATTTTTAAATCTTGTAAATTAAAAAAAATATAATATTAAAAGAATTTTACACTTTTTAATCTAATTTAACTCGAATTAAATTAGTTAAAATCTAATGAATAGAAGTCCATGGAAGTGCTACCGTAAAGTTCTATGGTTTTCAAATATAAAATAAAAGAGGTTTTTGACTGCCCAAGGCAGAAGCAAAGAGAGACGAAAACAGATGAGAGGTTGAAATCAGAGAAGGCGACATGAGGGTGATATGGAAAAAGGATGATGATTTAGAGGAGAAAGTGAATCCAAGATCTCCCTATTCTATTATTTTTGGTGAGTTCAGTTTCATTACCAAACACTATTTTGAATGGCCAAATGGGAATAGGTTTGAGAGATTAAAATAGTAAAGGAATCGTGGGTGGGAAGATAGGAAGGTGCATGAGAGAGACCAACATTTCCTTTTAGGCTATGTATCTGCAAATTCAAGCAACCCTTCCCACCCAATTCAATGTTTGGTGACACACACTTCATCCTCACTCCTAAATCCTAATTAATATTCCTCTTTTATTGTTTTTTTTTAACTCCTAAATCCAATATATGGGGCTCCAAGTCCTAATATTCCTACAAGAAAAAGAAGGGGCAACACTCCCCAACCAACGAGACCAATAGACCTGTCCTATCTTACAGGGTGGATTGAAATTATATATATATATATATATATATATATATATATATATATAAA
The DNA here is from genome assembly GCA_037074585.1 of Biancaea sappan. Lineage (NCBI taxonomy): Eukaryota > Viridiplantae > Streptophyta > Magnoliopsida > Fabales > Fabaceae > Biancaea > Biancaea sappan. Next base: position 21,171,360 of record CM073501.1, on the reverse strand, counting down.
ATGGCATATCTAGTAGGAGAAGTAGTTTAATATGATAAATGAGAAGAGAAAATAACTATTGTTACATCACAAATCAATGATTTATATTAATATAAAATTTATTAATATAAATTAATAATATCTTCTTTGATTTTAGTATAAATAGGTTGTGCATTAATTTGAATTATTAATTTGTGATTAATGTGATCTATTAATGGCTATTTTCTTATCACGTTTCTCATATTAAAACATTCATTTTATTAGATATGCCCTCTACAAATATATCACATTAAGATTATTGATTAGAGCATCAATGACATGTCTAGAAGTTTTAAAAGAATAGGTAGAGACCTAATTCAAAAATATAATTTTTTTTAAGATCTTGGTTCGTAAAAAAAGTTATTTGATTAGGCAGCACTAGATTTTTAAAGAAGATTATCTATTTTAATGTCTAGTATTAATTTCCACTCTAATTTTATGAATAAACTATAACATAACTCATGCGATGCACCAAGAGCAACACGAGCATTAAAAAAATACAAAAGATTATATATAAAAGAAATTTCAGATTTAGTATTATCCATCTTGCTCTTCATATAGTTATACTCGGAAAAATTTTAAGTTGTTGAATACTAATGCGTACATTACATTGAAAAAACCATTTGAACATTTTCAACTTGTGTCAAGAGATAAAATTTCCAAACCCTTTCTGTTGCACACTATGGAGATTGAAACGTAGTAAATACCCATGTGAAAATATTCGAGTAGGTAAACAAACCCAAAAATTAGATAAAGGTTGCTCTTGACTTTTGTCAATAATCATAGCAAAGTAAATTGTTTTAGTAGTAAGTGTGAGTTCGTAGTAGTGAACACTAATCGAGGTATGAAAACCTTTTGCTCAATATTATCTTCGGATAAAACACGAGTTTCTATGACACATTGACCTAGCCCGGTAATTAATAATCTCATTGCATAACCCCAATAATTTATCAATATTTTTTAGTAACATGACTACACACCAACTTTTAAATTTAGCTCATAATTTGACATCTTTGACAACGTTATGCTATTTAGGAATTTGGTAATATATATAAGTCATCCATGTTGACATTTATATCAACCTTGCAAATACCGTGAGAGCTCAAATAGGTTTCTTCCTTGCCAGAATTGACCGCATCAACATTTTGCTATATAAGTGTTAGAATAGCTATTTCTTGAAAAGATTTAAGTTGTTTCACTTTCTCAAGAAATTGAGGACAATTACTTTGTACGATGAGATGTGTGTGATAATATATTCTGAATTAATGATGATAACCTTAGGTTGAAATATTTGTTTAATTATTTTTGTCATAACATAAGATGTCTTGTTTATAACTTATTTGAAATCAAAATATTCTAGTTAACTTTACTTTCAATTAATCTTTTTTTAATTTATATTGTATTCCAGAAAACTAATATATATACATATTATTGACATGGAATTATAATTTAATCAAAGATTATTCTAAACTATATTTAATATAAAAAATATTGGGACATAACTAGTTGTCTTAATTATTGATTGGTTAATTACTATTTAGCTTCAAATAACTATTTAGTATAAAATAATTATCAATATTTTGGTTAGGATAACTAAAGTACAAATTATTGGCCCACTGAGGTAGGGCTTTTTTCTTTTCTTTTCTTTTCTTTTTTTAATTTTTCCTTTCACACCAGTTGTTCAATAACCATCACATAAAACTACTAAATACTTCCTTTTTCTATTGTATTTTTATTTTTTTCTTCATTTTGACCCCTTATATATATTACGCGAGCAATGAAAGATCACTTTGGTCATTTTCAAGTTGAAAGGCCAACTAACTAATGCAAGAAAAGCACATATATATAAAATATGAAAAAGAATTATGTTTTTATTATGGTAAACAAACAATCATTTTTTCAAATAAATATAATAATGACTTTCTGAAGAATTGTATCTGTTAGAATACTGAAACTTTTTAAAAACCTTTCAACTTATAAAATACATTTAAAATCTTCAAAAATACAACCTTAAAATAAATAAAGATGTCTTATTCTGAATTCTTATAGGTGAATTAAAAATCACAATGAACCAAATAAACAGAATATTACAAAAAGCTCTTATCATATACAACCTTAAAATAATTCCATGCAATTATTTTTATAGATTAAAATATGCCCAGTAATTTTGAACATGTTAACCTTTTAATTTAGTTTAAATATGGATTCTCACTTTCCCATTAATCTAGGTGTATTAATTTTAAATTGTTAATGTTTATAGTGCTTGATTGTTGTACATGTAAATATTCACAGTTATGCTAAAATTAATCTAATTTTTTGTGTTCTATGAAATTGTAATATAGTATTTCCTCGTTCCCTGTTAGAGTTATCTCAATAAAGATTGAAGATTTGTATCACCACAGATTCACATTTAACTCAATATATGACTCAACTTTATTCCAAGCAAAATAACATGGAGCAATGATGAAGCAGTGTGCAATTTAATCCAACCTCAAACAGTAGCCTGGCAATGATTTTCCCCCTTTTTCTCATTAACAGACATATTCATGTAATTTTTTGTCATTCTTTTCCCTCTGGTAGTGATTTTGGCTGGCTATGACTATTGGTTCAACCAGTGAGAGAGCCTATTTTTTCTTTCCTAGAAAATATCCATTTTAATAACTTCCTTTGCTAAGGATTATGCAGATTATTTTTATTTTGTGAAGGTACTGGGGAATTGCATCATCTAATATATATATATATATATATAATTTGATAATTAAATAATATAAAACTATACTGTAATGATGACTAAGATGCCACAGTTTGTTAGCAAAGAAGGACAGGTGGCTCATAGAAGCTGAATTCAACGAAACAGAATGGCATGGGCTAAGAAAAGGCAATAGAGTGAGGAAAAAACGTGAAAAGTAAGGAATATAATGAAAATAATAAATGATCAAAAAGTAGATTGTGAAGGAGCTGGAATGACTTTGCATTGCATCTTCTCTTCATAATTGTCAAGATCTCGATTTAAAATTTAATATCTTATGATCTTATAATTTTAAATAATTTAAATTATTTTAATTTTATGTAAGATCTAAATATGCTATGATCTTGATTTAAATCTTAAAATCTTACAATTTTATCGATCCTATAATATTTTTAATTTTTGTTATTTTTTTATTTGTGGATATATTTATAATCTATTAGGTCAATTGAGATGAAAAATAACTATTAAACTAATTTAAGTCTTTACTAATATTATACAATTGTAGTCTTACCCCTCATAGTTTATTCAATTTTTAATTAGTTTAGTGAAAGCTGACAATGAGATATAGTATTATAAGTTTTGAAGAAGAAATTTCTAAATTTCTATTTGATGAGAAAAAAATGTTTGTAAATATAATAGAAAATAGGAATTGCTCTTTATTTTTTTCTTTACTAATTGTTATGACATTTGAGCTTGTTTTATTGAAATATAATGAGATTTTAATAATTTTGTATATATATATATATATTATTTTATATTTTTGATATGATTTTACAATTCTCGATTTGATTTATCCTGTATCTCTTTCGATCTTACATAAGATCCCGATCCTAATAATCATGGTCCTCTATGACCATTCTCTCTTCCCTCTGGATATTTCCTTCTTTTCTGTTATTCTCAGTTCAGATTTGTTGCCTCAGAAGCTAATTTAAACTAAAACAAGCACTTCATTTCAAAATCTCTTATTGTTATTATCCTTCATTTGCGTTAATTTTACTGGAACCTACCATTACATTGGTGCTTTCATTGAGCTGTGATGGCTAGAAACGCTAGCCTTCAACACCTATCATTTGCGATCAATGTTCTTATGCCTTTTTGCTTGCTTGAATTTGGTCACTGAACTTGAATGATTTGCGAATTATGTGGCGAATCCCCTAATGTTGTGATGTTTAGCATCTAATCTAGTAGAAGATTTTCTACATTGGGTTGACTGTCAAAACCTCAAGCGTCAAACTCGATAAGAGTATCACATCACTAAACTTCAACCATAACTTTTGATATAGTAAGAGTTTTCGTTTTTACTTGGTTGAGGTCGTTTTAGACCAAAATCCTTCTTTTTTTTTTTTGTTTATTGTTTTGAGACTGCTTTATCTTATTTCCTGTTTTATTGCAGTTTTCATTTCCTTTCTATCACAGTTGACTACAAATATGTTATTTTGATACCACTCAATTATTTAGAAACTTTTTTTTTTCTTGAAAATTCAAATCTATTCTTATAAATATGTTACTTCGTTGCATCATGTAGCCAATTAGTAGAACTTCTTGCAAATGTTAGATTGCACTTTATGTACTAAAGACACTCTTTAGGGTTAAAATTTTTCTTCGTTGTGCTTAGCATTGTCAATTGGACTCTTGACTTGCAAGTTAGTCTGTTTATGGTCGGACTTGAATCTCCTAATTTAAGTTCGTTTAAAAAAAGTTTTAAAATGGATTGACTCATTTAACTTGCAGGCCAACTTATTTTTTTTTCAAATTTGATTTATAATATATATAAGTATAAATGTTTATATATTTATTTCTTTGTAATTGAATTTACTTATTTATATTTTTGTAAATAAAATCAAATAAATAATATGCAAAATATTCATAATTTATATCTATTTCAATAAACTAAGTAAAGAAATATATCCCAACTAAAAAAATTATAGTTTAGGCATATCAAAAATAATATTTATTTGTATTTAAGTAAAAAAAATTAAAAATTAAAAAAAAATAAAAAGAAAAAACTTTCATTTGACATGCGGGCCAAATACGAACATGTCTCAAATTCGTTTAAAAATCGATCGGCCCATTGAAATGCAAGCAAGTTTGATAGTACTAATTGTGCTATTAAACACTTATTGCAAGTGTGTAATGCACGTTTCATGTGCTAGAGAAGAATTGCACTATTTATTTGCTAGTATATTTCCTTGTTTCTTTCAAATTCAATGCAAGGTAACATATTTATGTGATGAATTTCATGTACTTGAAACCAAAGCATAATACTCTATTTTTCCCTTGTGATGCAAGGCTACAAATACTCATACTTGATGTCAAGATTGAAATATGCTACCTATTGGGATTACATCTTTTAATTAAAGCTTGTTGTTTTGCCATTCCCAATTTGTATTTGCAGCTTTAAGATAAAGCACCTATAATATAATTGTAATACCCGTTAATTTCGGAATATAATTCGCTTAAGAGTATTTTAGAATGTACAACGTTACTTTAGTTATTTATTTTGGTCATTTTTAATTTTCATATTTAATTGTTCTCTTTGAATATTATTTATGAAAATTGAGTTAAATGACTGGACTAAATATTTGCACCATGTGGGATATATTCTAAGAATGGTGAAATTCATAGAAAAGTGGTTTCAGAATGGTCAATTAGTCCATTTATTGTAAATTGACTGGATGGGTTTGGATGTTGGGTTATGGATACCCATGGGTTATTGAATAACCCATTAGAAATATTTAATATAAAGTTTCAATAGTACCCCCTCATTTTTCACTCAGCCGAAGGAAGGCAGAAAAACGTTTTCTCTCTTCTTCATCCTCTTTTCAAATCCTTTCCTTGATCTTCAGAGTTTTGATTGTTTGTTCGGTTCAAAAGCTTTGTAAGGATCAAAGGTAAGCTTTAATCTCATTATTTTCCTTAAATTTCAGTTTATATGGAAGATTAGAGGAGGTTTTGTTCTTGAAGATTTTGATGATAATTCGTGAATCTCAGTTGTTTTAGAAGTTATATTTGAGTTATAATCGGTTAAAAGAGTTGAGATTCTGGTTTTGAATCAAAAGAAAGGAAAGGATGAATTTTTTGAAAGATTTTCTGCAAAATTCGAAATACTGTAGCAACTGGAAATCTGGAATTTTTCTTCGAGTTACTGTAGCGACCAGAAATTTCAGAAAAAAATCTGGAAAATTTTCTTCGGGTACTGTAGCAATTACTGTAGTGTCGGCAGTCAACGGTACTGTAGCAGTCAACGTTACTGTAGCGAACCGTTACTGTAGCAAACCGTTACTGTAGCAATCAGAAAATTTTGCGTATTTTCGTGATTTTGTTTCCTTTCTTATGTTTCCTTGTAATATATTTTACTAGGAAATTTTCCTACACAAATTCTAGTGTGGAACAAGGTAAACTTGGACAAACATCAAGGTGAGTGAATAACCTTGCTAAGCTAGTTTGATATTACTAATCAAAGTATAATATAAGTCCCATTTACAATATTATTGGATATTAATCAATCAATTTTTCATATGACAGTATATGATGATTGGTTTATTTTTTCACATAAATTCAAAGGAATAAGAGTATGTATAAATGATTTTATTTCATGGAAATTGTACTATGTGAGAAATTCTCACTATTTTATTAATGAGTAAAGATCTACGGGATCTAATACATGAGTTTGAAAGGGTTAAAGTCTCATGCTACTCAATGCATAACTATGAAAGTCTATACACGAGTTTGAAAGGGGTTAGAGTCCTATAATACTCGGTGTAAATAGAAGAAATTATAAATACGAGTTTGAAAAGGTTAAAGTCTCATACTACTCGGTGAAAGGGTTAAAGTCTCATACTACTCGATGAAAGGGTTAGAGTCCCATACTACTCGGTGAAAGGGTTAAAGTCCCATACTATTCAGTGTATATCTATGAAACCTATACACGAGTTTGAAAGGGTTAGAGTCTCATACTACTCAGTGTATAAGACAATTAATTATATGAGTAAATGTGGTATTTGTACTTTTGATATTTTATATAGTACAGTTATTTACTTACTGAGTTTTTAAATAAACTCACACTCCCTATGATTATCTTTTCAGATACAGAAAACAAGGAAGAAGAGTATCCGTTTGAAAATTAGAAGCCCCTTGGAGTTATTATCTGTTTCTGTCTGGTGGGATACCAGTACAGTACTTATTAATGTGGATAGTAGGAACGCTTTGTACTTTCTATAGGTCTCCTAGGCTTGCGATGAGATAGAAATATCAGACTATGTATGTCTATATTTGCTTATCAGATGAATATAATTCTGTAGTGTGGAATGAATGATTAAGGTTGAATGTAAAACCTTACAGAATATATGTAAATAACGTATGTTTGAGAATTTTATCAAATGAGTAGTATCTTTTCACATGCTCAATTTTTGGGATGTGACAATAATATATGATGTAATAAAAGTGATTATGTCTAGTGTTATGCTTGAATGAGTTGGAATATTTTGGCATGTGATTCTGTCCAAGATTTCTATGTAAACAGAGTTGATTATAATTTTGGTGTTGAGTTATAGGATGTTAATTTCATGTTAATGCCATAAGAGATAGGAGAATGTATGTGCTAGTTTTGTTGATAAAATCATGTGTATAGCTATAGATATAAGTTCTGAATTGTATAGTTATGGAGTATGAAATCTGTCTGTTGGCCATTCTGGGATCATGTCTTTAGGAGTGTATAGTAGTAAACAAAGTTAATTCCTTATGAAATTTGGTAGAGGTAAAAGAGATCTATGAGAATATATAATTAGAGGAAATTACTGATTTGGTCCCTGAAAGATTACATTTTTTTAATTTGACTTTAAAAGATCAAATGTCTCAATTTAGTCCTTGAAAAATTATTTTTGTTTCAATTTGGTCTCTCTTTTTGTTAAAGTGGCGTTTAGTAACAAAAAAATTTTAAAATTTAACAATAATAGATTTTGTGATTTAGCAACGAAGAGGACTAATTGAGATAAATACAATCTTCCAAGGACAAAATTAAGACACTTGATTTTTTAAGGACCAAATTGATAAAAATATAATCTTTCAAGGACCAAATTGATAAAATTATAATCTTTCAAGAATCAAATCAATAATTTACTCAAATAATTATTGAAAACATTAGAATTTTTCAAAGGGCATAGCCTATTTTTTTTTTGGTTTAAACCATCCATATTCAAAAAATGATTGGACTTTAATTAATATGGTTCGAGTCATATTGGACCACAAATGTATAAAGCTATTCAAGAGTTGATTTTTTTTTTTTTTTTATTTACAAGATTTAAAATTGAAACATTGATTTGAACTAATCAATATTGATAGCTAGTCCTTATGAGGCATAAATAATATATAACCAAATTTAAAGACAGACAAAACAAAGCAGCTAGGAAAAACTTGCTTAGTTGAAAGAATAAATGAAAGATTTTTTGTTTAAAATTTTGATGAAAGGTAGCTTATATGTTGGGTGTTTAATCTGGAAAGTTTCGTTAAAGTTTAAAGTGTTTTTGGTTATCCAAATAGCAATAAATCAATGAGCAAGTTCTCTAGGAATTTAAATAGAGCAGTTAGGAAAAATCATACCATCTAGTTGACGGGTCAAATGTAGCAAATTGAACTTTTATTTTTATTAAAATAAAAAATAAGATCTTGTGGAAAGTTTGAAATTTTTTCAGATATTAACTGCTCTAGATACATATTTTATTGACATATATTTAATATGTATAGATATTGAAGAAACAATCTTAATTATTTGATTTTCATCTTTAAGATGATAATTTAATATTTAGATATGTATTCAGATTTATATCTCTTAATTTTCAAAAATAAAAAATAAAAGCCCCCTTAGTTTACTAATTAGTTTAACAGAATTTGCCTTCAAAGATCTGCTCTTGATCAACATATATAGTCTACAATATTGAACCCTACTCTCTATAATTACCAAATAAGACTATTGAGTAAATATATAAATTAGTCTCTAAAATATATAATTTTTATTGTTTAATCCTTAAAATTTGAGTGTCAAATTAGTTAGTTCTTATAAATTATAGACTCAGTATAATTTTTCTTTTTGTAAGACTAAATTATATTTTTATTTTTGATGGACTAACGTATTAACAATATGTTATGAGTTAATAATATTTAGGAACTAAATCATATAAAGTGAAACTTTCAAAGATTAAAAGATCAACTCATGTATTTTATAAAAATTAACTGTTAATGTAGTCAATAATAATCAAGGAAAATTTTCACACCTTACCAACAACATATTTGTTTGAATTTTTCAATGATTGAGGCAAAGTCTTTACTTTGTTTTTCCTTTTTTTTTTGGATCAACCATTCAATATCTAAACACTATACGAACATTAACTAATTCGTATTTGAGTTGGATATAACCACAATGAGTAACAAAACTTTTCCTATCAAATTTTAACGTAGTTACATTATCAAAAATTTAAACTCAAGACCTCTAGTTAAATTAAGAAAATCCCTTACTAGTTGACCTAGGAGTTTGATGTTACTTGGTTTTTCCATTCATTTCAATGATTTTGGAATTTACTTGTGATGATGGTTCATTCAAGCAATGTTACAAATACAATCAATTTCTGTAAGTTAAATCCATCTTACCCATACAAGCAATGCTTAGAACTGTAAATAACAACATTGTGTAAGTCCATCCTTGCATATATAATAACTATTATTCAGATAGCCTCTTTTGGCTTCTCAACAATATCAACAATGTAATTGCACTCATTCTCTTGATCTCATCTTTTTGTGAAATCATTACATCAATATACTTCCTATGCAATCTCCAGCTATTCCTTTACAAAATCATCCTCCCAAATTCCCATTCATCTAAAACCAGCTACAACATTTTATTCAATATACAATATTAAAAAAGGTGTAGCAAAAAAAAATATGAAAATCGTTGTTTATAGTTTTTGCAACATTTGTATCGTTGTTTTTATTTTTATGCAACAATTTCAAAAAACAAATGTAACATTTGCTTGCAGTGCCTTTATGCAATTATTTTCAAACTTTTTGCTATGCATTTCATTCTATTACAATTTACAAGCAATACTTTATATCACATTGGGCAATATTTTTAGACTATTATAATTGCAATTGCAACACCTTTAACCAATTTTAAGCAACACGTTTTTCGTGTTTGCAACAAATTTTAGCAATGATTTAAAACTGATCCTTTGCAACTTTTTAATGTTTGGAATTTCTTATTTTATGCAACAATATTCACACATTAATTAATTATATTAATAACACAAATCCAAAGAATCAACATAATCTTTTTAATTGATTTTGTCCAAATGAAATATCCACTACCAACACTAATAATTTTGTTCCCAAAACTGATATAAAATATTTAATATCCAAGACAACTACAAAATACTAAATATTTAATTCGTATTCAAATAAGAATCAATATTTTCATAGCATCCGTCATCACTGTCCTGCCCACCGTTGTCGTGATCTTGACCATCATTATAATTGATTTTTCTAATCAATTCATTTTCCTACATAACATTAAGAATGAAGATTAGTATGAAAAACATTAAGAAACTAATAATTGTATTTGCATGCTTGTGCATGTGATTCCACATTCGAGCACTACCAAGTAGTTTTTTTTTTTTAAATGAAGTAATCACTGAATAATTTTATTTTTACAAAAAGAATTATCTAGAAACAATAACAGGAGTAGTTACTAATATATTCTTAACACTTGATCCATTCCTTCTCATGTCACTAATTTTAGCAAACAAGTAACGCAATAGAAGCAAAAGATCCCAAGATAGACAAACAATTAGGAAGTTTCAAATGAGGTGGGGATTTGGAAAGGATATAAAAGGTTATCACAATAATAATTATGTAGTCAAATAAGAAAAAAAATGGATTGAGAAAGGGAAAAAAAAAAGCTCTTAACTAAAAAAAAAAGATTTGTCTTATTATGCGGTCTAAAGCTTGCTACTGGGTAGTCTGTGTCACACATCTTTGTGAGTGCCATTAAATTACTAAATGAAGCTATATTCTTGTGAAATTTGATAGAATACCTAGATGAGGCTCATAGGAACAGTCTGGAAAATCTTAGAATTTTTCTATGGGTTTGAAAAGTCCTAATTGAGGCTCAAATAATGTAGAACCAGATTTTATAACAGAACAGTGTAGTTGAGATAACCTGCTTAGTTGAGGGATTAAATGAATGAAATTTTGCTTGAAATTTCTACAAAAGGTAAATAACATGTTAAAGATTAAATCTGGAGTTTCGTTAAATTCTAAAGTTTTTTAGTCATTCAAATAACAACAAAACAGAGGGCATCTTGTGCGAGGATTTAAACAGAACAAGTTTAATTATTGGTAGAGATAAGGGATCAAACGGGCGAACCTTTAGCTAAAAGCTCTACACCATGTTTCCAACACATAAATCTACCAAACTAGAAAGTTTTATGATCTTTAAGGTGACTTAAGTAAGCAGTTTCAATCTTGAAACGGAACAGAAAAAGAAATTAGATTAGTTAAAGGGTCTAAAAAAGGAGTTTGAGTTCGATTTGAAATTTTGATACTAGATATTTAACATATCAAACTTATGGAGAATTTGGTAGTTCTCGGGTAAAAAGAAGTAAAGTTTTTGCTTCTAAGAAAACCTAGACAAGTTATTGTATTTTAAAATAAAATTTTAAGATTGAAACAAAGTAAGTTTGCTAACCTTATTCATTTATTGGGTATCAAAGTGGCCAAAAACAGGGAAGCAATTTGCCTTCTCTCTTTACCTTCAGTTATCATATCACAAGGTAACTTGGGGAGAGAGAGAGAGAGAGAGAGACACACACACACACACACACACACACACACACACACAAAATTATATATATATATATATATAAATAAGTTGCAACAAAGAAAAATTGTTGCAATTAAAATCATTTGCAACAATTTTGCACCCATTGCATCAAACCATTGCCTATACGCTGACTTATTAGCAATGTCGCAGTATTATTGCCTGTTTTAAAAAATGCAACAGTTTTTCAAGCGTTGCAATTCAAAGTGTTGCCTAAGCCACAAAATGTTGTAGTGCCAGATGAAAAATAAATCCTACACTAACAAGACCGTTTCAAAAAGATATAGAATAATTCATCAGAACAATAATTAAAACTTTCAGAATTTAGAGCAACGTTGCGGCAAGCCAGTACCATGATCTACAATCACTATCTCACTGACATTATCACATCTTAGCACATCCTGACCCAACTTGGCTCCAGCAGTCTTCAAACCCTTCAAAGAAACAGGCTGATTGAAGAGGTTCAAAGATGGAAGCTTTGAAGCTGGAGGCAACTTCTTTCCTGGCAACAAAACCCTAAAGTCCTGCATTAGCAAAGGCACCTCAAAGTCTTTTTTCTTGTGGCTAATCACATTGTCATTGGCACTGATATGAGCCCCTGGTTCCATATGGTTGGTTGAGAAGCTTGCTTGCTTTGGAAAATTTGGATACAGACTCACATACCCTCTTAGGTACATCATGTCTATGAGGAACTTCTTCCATGAAGCTTGCCATCCATTGGTTCTGGACTTTGGAATCTGAACTGGGTTTGCCTTGGGATCTTCGGTGAACCTCATGTTCATGTACACATAGAATTCTCTCCACTGCTTTGGGAAGAACACTGCGCCCCAACTGCAAGGTAATTGGTGAAGGTAAGGTGTGTTTGGATGGATGTGTTTGAAGAATTCTGTGGGATTCCACTTTGGTCTTTCCTTCACTACTTCAACCAATTTTGGGGTGTAAAGAGAGATGGAGGAGAGTTCTGGGACAGAGATTTGAGGGTCATAGTGGTAAGCTAGGAGTGCATATTTGATCCATAGGTAATAGTAAGGAGAAACTTCTGTGTCATCTTCAAGAAGAAGGCCAAAATCATCATCAGAAGAGGGATACCAACTTTCAGTAACAGCTCTGATGAGCCCTCCTTGGATGATTCTCCTTCTTAGGGTTTTAGGCCCATGAGGCCATTCAAAAGAATCGACCAGCCTTATAGTTGCCTCATCCACTTTACTGTCAATGTTGAAGGTAATAGGGACTTGGTCTCCAAGATAGTAGGCATTGCTGAGAGATTTGAGCAGCCTCGCCAGTGAATTGGCTCGGTTTTGTGTGATGATATTTATCGAAACACGCATCTTATTCCAATCTGCATGTTACAATTATGTTAGATAACTGCTTATTAATTAATATATGTTTAGATTGGAGTTAGACAAACTTAATTTTGAATCAACATGATTTTAGTTAAAATTAAGTCAAAGTTGATCTAGTTTAAGAGGTAAGATAAATGTCAAACCAAAAAACTGCCTTTTTATCCAAAATCACAGTTGAGAGTCCAAAGGCCAAACCAAACACACTTTTAAAAGGTGTCAAAATGAGTTGGATCATATGGTTAAAGAGATTAAGACTAAAGTCTATGCATCCCTATGTGCAAAGGTTTATGGGAAAAGACTAAGAGTTGAAGATTTCTTACTTGGTAATGCTGTTGAACGCAAATTAGCCATCCAAAGAACTTTTGAAACTGAAGCTTTGGGTAAAAGAACCAAGTTGGTACTATTTGAATTAGTTTCTGCTGCCGTCATCAAGGCTTTTCTGACATTAGGGTCAATGTCAGATACAGTAATCACCACACTGGGATTATGTATTCTGATCAAACCCTTCATGCTAGAGTATACTGCTTGTATTACTGGCACTTCAGAGTTTGATACTCCAGAAAGTGCTCCAATTGCCAAATCAAAAATCTTAAAACGACGTTCCTTACATACCACCTTAGGCCATTTCAGAGCTGATGCAGCATCTTCACAGGGACAAAAGTTGCCTCCTGATACAACAATGTAGGCCTTTTTGCCAATAGTGGACTTGAACTTTTCAAGAAGAGGTGCAAGTGCTTTAACTTGATCCACAGAGTGAGCATAAAAGAGCGCATCAATTTTTTGAGGGTACATTGCAGCCCACTGAGTCACATAACCAGTGGTTAGTGCTTTCCACCATTGATCGTCTCTCACTTTAACTATGTCTTTGAATATTACAGTGGTTTCAGACACATAAGCAAGCCTATGTTCACTGTCTCCCCAAGTTTCCTTGTCTTTAGGGTCAACCGGAAGAACAAATGAGCCAGCATTTCTGTACTTCTGAAGCTGATAGCTGCATTCAAAATATCGCATCCAAAGACCATAAATTTAGTTACTTTTACTTTAAAGGTTTGCTATCTGGGATTTCAACTAAAATTTTGCACACAATAATTTTGCTGCAAATTTATAGTAAAAGTACTGTCTTTAAACTTTGATTCATAATTTAATTTTGTTCCATAACTTTATTTGTATCAATTTTATCTCACATCTTTCTAATTAGATTCAATTTTATCCCTAAACCCAATACCACTTAAATTGTTAATGACAAACGCTAATGTAAGCAACTTATATTGGGCACATATCAGCTTTAACTTGTCTAGCTAGATACGTCCATGTTAGATATACACTTTAAATGATAAAATTGTCCTCTTTCACCAACAATTAAAAATGAAAGAAGGACAATTTTTTCATTTTAAATATATATTTGACATGAATATATTTAACTGGACGCTAATATATGAAATAAAAATAGCTGCATGAATGTTTGTCAATAAAATTCTAAAACAAAACTAAAATTTATGTCAAAGTTTAGGAGTAAAGTAATATTTTGCGGCCTACATACTTTTCTATGAGCCAGTGTCAAAGGCTATCAGGAAACAAAAAAAAAAGACTACTTTTGGTAGGAGTTGGCAGTGTGCAATAAAAGCAACTATTTTGCTATTATCAGTTTATACGACATTGAATTCAAAGGCCAAATTGGAATTAAATGACAAGATGTGAGGCAAAGTTGACGGAAAAAAAAGGTTTTTAAATGAAATTAAAAGTTGGGTTAAAGTTAAACACGGTATATTATTTTTTCCAATAAAAAAAATGATATAGTACGTACCTGAGATGCAGATCCTCACCAGTTCCAAAGGTAAAAGGAGTTTCAATGAAAAGCGTTTTGACAAGCTCAGCAGATAAGAACCATGAGCTAGACAGAAAATCCACCCGCACCACCCTATCCAATGTGATATCATATGCAGGATCTGGCAAATACAAGCCTGCTTCTTTGGACCGAAATTTTCTGTAACTTGGGAAGGTGAAATCTTTCTGTCTGAAAGGCAAGATCCTTCCTATGCTTCCCAGAACAGAATTCTCGTACTTGTCTGTCCCTGCCACGTGTGCCAGAATCTGCAGCATCTTCCTCCCAGGAATCATGTCATCGTCCAGAATGTACACAAGATCAGCTTCAGTCTGCAGAGCTATCTGGAACCTTCCGTAGTACTTGAAATCATAAGTAGAGCTTATGAAGCTGATTCTTGAATCGTTGTAGTTTTCTACGATTCTTTTGAGAGTTTTTTCATTTGGGCTCCCAAATGAAAGCACCCAAACGTGGTGGAATGGGAGGGTCTGTTGAAGCAGAGAATCAAGCTGGGCGCAAAGTGTTTTTCTTTTGAAATGGTTGAGAATGACAGTGATTTTTGGTCTGTTTTGAAGATTCCATTTTGATTTCATTGCCATTAGCTCAGGAAGTGTCTCTGTGTTGATGGTTTTGGCTTGGAAGCTTAAGATCTCGTTGTAAAGCTCTCTCTTTAACTTAATCATCTGGGCATCGTTGGATTTCTTCTGCGCGAACTCTATCTTCTCATGCTCACAAACTTCAGAAGTAGTAATGTTAGAAGAAGAAGGAGAAGAAGAAACTTCCTGGTTTGGTGTCATCACAAGCTGCTTCATTTGTCGAGCGATTCTTGTGGCCCACGTGAAATCTGGTTTGGTGCTCCTCAAATCTATGGCAGAACTCATGTAGTAGAGAAGAAGAGTTGCATAAACCACAAAGAAAAATTGAAGACATGAGAGAGCATCCACGCGCTTAGCAGAGCCATGTTTTGAAGCTTTCCTCTTGGCCTTTCCTCCATGCCCATTGATCATCCCTTCCAAGTAATCCCCACTTCTCACTTTTGGGTTTATTCCAGAGCCCATTTTGCGATTGAATCAGATTCAATGTTCTTTTACCTGCAGAACATTGATGAAACATATAAGGTGACGGAGTTAAAGAGGGAAAGAGCTAGGGGTACCCCATGAAAAATGCATCAAAGGTCACATGGAAGAAACCATAGGAGTGGAGTAGTATTAAAGAAATAATGGAAGTAATTACACACGTACGTTACTTTAATTGAGTAGAGACCTTTCTTGTATATTATAAATCTTAAGACACCATTAATACAAAGCCGGTTTTGCTGGCGCAGAGAAGGGCTAGCCCTGCGTTTTAAGCATGCACTACACTTTATCATCTTTCTCTTGTGTTTCTCTCTCGATGTTGTAACGATGTAATCCCAAAAGAATGAAATCTATTAAACTCTTGACACACACCACTCCCACGCTCTTGCATGCTGACATGCAGAGAATTTATAGGAATTAGAAAATGAAGAAAGAGTATGATCCACGGCTCTGGTCAATTAGCATTAAAAATATGTTTAAACATTTACGGCACGAGCGAACGAGTTCACCAACTATAAAAAGAAAGCCCAGATGTGAGAAGCAGAGCTTTTTCTTCTTCATTATGAACAAGCTAAGACCTGAGACAGAGCTAAAACTAAACCAGTGATGACGATGGACACCACAATCAAATGCTGATTTTCTGGTGAGTTCTTCCAGAGGGCATTGATTGTTTAATATAATGCTGCATTCACTTGCCGGAGACTATGAACATTGAGTGTAAAATAGTCAAAATTCTTCTACAAATATATATATATTGTATGTGTGTTTGACTTTTGTTGCTGGAGGGTACGTAAATGAAATAACAACAAAGTTTGTTGATGGGCAGAGGCCAAACTTTAAAATGAAGATTAACGCAAGAAAATAAGGTAATTATGGAATAATGGGAAAACGAGGTCCTGCAAGCAGGGATCATTTTCGTTTGCGTTATTTCCTCTTTTTATGGTGAAATGAAATGAAAAAAGAAAGAGAGGAAGAATAGACACACGTATACGTGCGTGCGTGGGTGGTGTATTCAATTCTAAGATGAATCGTGCGTGCATGAGGCTTGAAACGGATTTACAAGGGCCTATAAGGTCCGTTCCTTATGGAATCGGCTAGCATCCTGCGGGCGAAGCGGATTTCTTCCTTATTTGAACGCGTACTATTAGATATGTATTTAACAATGTATTTTTTTATTTTTTTTTAAATTTTTAAAATTATATTAGATATTGATCAATTTGATAATCATTGATCAAGATTACATGATCAATGAAATTTTTTTTAAAAAAAAGTAAAAATATACAAAAAAAATATAGACCATTAGATGTGACGTATCTAATAATCCACATTAGAGTATGAGCCTCCTATATTTTTCAAGTATAGGAGGGAATCTGCTTCCGTACATAAGAGGGTCATGATGAGAGCCATTGGATTTTGATTCAATGTCTCTCATTCATCCATCTTTTTTTTTTCATTTTTTTTAAAAAATTACAATTGTAATTTCATGTTTAATATTGTACTTATAATCATTATTAAATTAGTTGGTACTTGTAAAAAATTAAAAAAAAATTGATAAATAAGACCTGCAATAATTCATAAATTACCTCCTGCACGTAAGAGGAGAGTCAAGTCCTAATGAAATCGGAGAAGACTCTTTATTTTTATAAGTAATATTTTGATCAAGTTATAAACAATAGATTAGGTCCCAACCCGAGAATATAAAGAGTCTTTTCAAAAATTTAATTAAAAAAAAAGAGAGATATAAATCGCAGTGTCCATAACTTACAAGGGATCTGGAGTGGCTGCTCTTCGTGTAAGAAGAGCAGCCAACTCTTCCCTTGTGGCAACAGTTTTAACTGTTGCCACAAGTTTCAGCAACAGTTTAAAACCGTTGCTATAAGTGTTAATTGTAATATTTTTTTTACAAAATTTATAGCCACATTTTAAACCGTTGCTGAAACTTGTGACAACAGTTAAAACTGTTGCCACAAGGGAAGAGTTGGCTGCTCTTCTTACAAGAAGAGCAGCCACTCCCACTCCAACTTACAAGTGCTTCCCCACTCTTAGTCCTTGCCCCCAATCTTTTCCCCTGTCCCCACCTCGATCCCCACCATGGGGGGAATTTGTCCTCGTCCCCACTCCCTGATTTCCTGCGGATCCCCACAGGATCGCCACTAATTTATTAAATGGGTTGGACTTAATACTCTATCATAGTTAAGCTTTACATGGTCAAGGGAAGGTATAGATGAGATGGGTTGGGTTTGTTACTTATAATATATGGGTTGAAAATCTTAATTTATTCAAACTGTGAGTTGGGTTGGACCAGTTTATAGGTCATTTTTTTTAAAAAAATATACTTTTAATTATTATAAATAATAAAAATTAGGTATTGAAATTATTTTTTTTTGAATCGGCCCAGTCATTGATCATGTCGGGTCTCGGGTCAATTGTTGATTTAGATTAAAAAATTAAAAAAATTAATATATATATATATATATATATATATATATATATATATATATATATCTTTAGTCTTTACAAATAAATTCAAAAACAAGTAAAATAAATAAGTTATATGCAAATTTCACACTTTAAAGTCATAAATATCCATAATAATTTAAACATAAAGTCATAAATAATATCATCCAAATATAATAATATGACTAAGATGCAGAACATAAGTTTTTCTTAGAAATGCATATTTGAATTTCTTGGCCACATTCATTGACTTAGATCATGAAACTTTTGTTGTGAAAATTGTGTTATAAAAAGTTTTTATATTTGTCAACTAAGTCTAGTTTTACTTTTTTTGGAAATAATTTTAATTTAATTAGTTTTTATACCTATTGGAATATATGAGAATATGTTAGTTATAAAATTGAATGAGCCAGTTTCAGGAATTAAGAGACTATTTCAAGAAAAAAAATGATAGAGCAACAATAAGTTAAATTTTAAAAAAAAATTGGAGAGAGACTCGAGTCGCTCAGGTCGATTGCCAGTCGGTCCGAAAAGCATGACTTGAACCGATTCTGACCCTGCGTTGCCGGATCGGTCTAAGTCCCAAAACACTGATTGAAACTATGAAACTTCAAGGAATTGGACTAAATTTCTAAAAAATTATACTAAACTTTAAAATGAGCTAATTTTTATTTTTTTATAAATATATTTTTAGTTATGTTAATGACAAAACTTAAGTATTAGAACTATAAAACCTTAAAAAATTGCAGTAAATTTTTTAAAATATTAAAATAAACCTTAAAAAATAATAATTAATATTAAAAAATTTCAATAGGATCAATCTACCCAAACTCTAAGAACTTTAATAAACTAGACTAAAAACTATTTTCTAAATAAATTATTAAATTATTAACTCACTAAAACCCATTTCTCTAAATAAATCATTAAATTATTAACTCACTTTATCTCATTTATAACATTAAATTGGACTGATTGACACCCTGTATGGGAGTGGGATATGGCGAAACACTTGTTTATATAATTTGCCCTATAAGCCTAAGAAAAAACTTTGAATGAAGATGGATTATGGGATTAATAATCTAATATCATTTTCTTCAGTGTTAGACTGACATGTATGAATTGGATTCCAACATAGTCAAACTCTGTTATCAAACTCTTCTTACTTTAGACTAGACCCATATTCCTTGGAATTTACTTTAAATCATCTTAGCTGAAATACTATTTTAATTTCTTCACTTCACATTTTTTTGGTCCATTATTTTTTTTCTCACAAATATCATCTGCTTGGAAGTAATTTTGTTTAGAGGTATATCAAACAATAATATAAACAACTCTCAATAGAAATTCAATCTATGGTTCGTCACAAGGTAGGGTACGAGCCCTTTTCGTTGACTCGAATCTCTTTAGTTAATTAGTTTATTAATTTTATTTTGTTTTAATTTGGTATTTTAACTTAAAAAACCACTTAGATGTTTTGTTATCTTTAGCACAACTAAGATGCTTACCGAAATGTAATGTTTCATTCTGAGGTTATCAGTGTTAAAGCAGTAAAACATAAGAAACTTTGCTATTAAACATCTTGGTGGTATAAAAAAGACGAAAACAGTTGAGTGATTTGTAAGTTAAGAAATCAAATTGAGCCAAGATAAAATCAATGGACTAAGAGATAATCTAAGATAAAATTAAAGGACTAAATTGTAATAAAATAAAATTAAAGGACCAAAGTAAAATCTAAGATAAAGTTACAAGACCAAATTGAAACTTAAATAAAGTTAAGGGACTAAATTGAAACAAATATAAGCAAGGAACCAACAAAGAAATTTAAAATAAAATTAAAGGATCAAATTATAATAAGATTGAGGGACTAAAATGAAATCTGAAGCAAAATTAAAGAATCAAAATGATATTGTACCCAATCATTTTAATTGCCAAGTTATGTCACGTGTGACGTACCATGATGGCTAGGAAGGTGACGTCATAAGTATCAGGGGGAAAGTCGTCAAAGATGATTTGGAGGGTTTTTTTTTTTTTTTCTTGTTTTAAGTTTTTCAATTATATTTTTTACTAAAGACAACTTTACTTCTAACTTCTAATATTATTAGGTACTAAATGTTAATATATTTTTTAACAAAAATTTGAATTGTAATTTACTATCTTATCCTGCTTTTGTGGCCCAACATTTGTTGGTAGCCTAATTAATCTTATATAATATACCTTCAAGACCCATCCACCAGCAAAGTCTTTGGGCCTTCACGTGGCTTACAACATTAACATTGTCCATTTTAATTGCTTTCGGTCTTAGGTTTAGTCCAAAGTCAACACCTTCTTCTCTTAAATAAAACTGGCAAAATAGATATTCATTTGAATTAATTAATTTTAAATTAGTCTTGAAACGGACCAACATTATGCTATGAGCTATCTTCCTAGGACTCAAACTTACTGCTTCTTACTATGTCTCTAATGTGGAAGTGGAACCAGACTTCATAACAACAATAAATCTAATTAAGAATGAAAACATTCTCACTCACCTCTTTCAATCTCTCGTTATAAATAACGTTGTAATGTTACACCCAAAGATTTTGTATACAGCATTGAGAAAGCCACACACGCACACAAGAATGATGAAATTTCGTACTCAATAGTTAATACATATTCCTGAAATTTATTTCTCTAGATTTAGAAACAGGGTTAGGAAGAAAAAAAAGAAGTCTGCAATTTTCAAGGGTTCTAGCCTGAGTATATTATACAATATACGTGTGTGTATGTATATGTCCAAGTTGTTATTTTTTAAATATATTCAAGGATAAAATTGTTAAGATTAGACAATAGTTATGTTAATTGTATGACGAGTAATATTAATAGTTATGAACTTTTTTTATGATTTTGTATGAATAAATTTTATATAGACGAGAAGGAATTGTACTTTTGTTTTTAATAAATTGGTTGAGATTTATAGATTCAATGACATATTGACATATAATGTCGATTAAATTTGTCATTCTCCAAGATAAAAGTGCAAGAATGGAAAAAATAAATAATATATATATATATATATATATTTTTTTTTTTTTCCGAGGCTTGCAGATGGAAACTACTGTAAGTACTTATACTTTACCTATGATCACCTCTAGACAGGCCTGTATATCTTTTGCATATAATACTACCATTTAAGGTTTTGAATTATCTTGAATACTTGCATATCATGGAATAAAATGCTGGTATATTTTTAAAAACCAAATTTTAGATTCTTAACATTGTTAAATATATAATATACATGTAATTAGTGGAACTATATGGAACCACACATATTCTTGGTCGGTTTATATCAAGGCAAACTATTGGACGAGTGTGAATTGGCTCCAGTGCACCGTTGGATGTTGCTCTTTATATATATATATATATATATATATATATAATGATTAATAAAATGAAAAAGTACCTTAACAGAACACAAAAACAAGGGAATTAATGCGTAGAATTTAACTGTTTGGATTGAGAGAAATTCTCTCTTTTTTACACATAAAAAAGAAGAGTTTATTTTACGATTTCAGCCATTTATTCTAATTTCAAAGCTAAATAGTAACATATGAGACTAACTTTTTTCTTTTAATCTCTGATGTATGTTCTATCTACCTAAAAAATGTTGTAATTTTGAAATTCAAATAAATGATTGAAATCACAAAATAAACTCTCCTTTTTGCCCGTGAAAAATGAGATAATCCGAATCCTAAATACCAAACAAGTATTATGGATGTTTGTCTATAAAGAATGTAAATATATATATATATATATATATATATATATATTGCTTACAAAATCCAAATCTCTTTTAATGATCACATCTCTTATAGACTTACTTGTTTGAAGTGGAAACACAACACTGACCCTTCTAACATGAATGCTTTACGTTGCTGGTGATGCATTTGCAAGCCATGAAAATGTGTCCAGGCTAATTTCTTTTCTGATGCTATATATATTAACTATAAACTTCATTTCCTTTATCTGCTATAGTAAATATTTCCCAACGATGTGCAATCTTGCAGTGTCATCATAATAAAAAATTAATTACCTACTTGATGAAACAGCCACTTAAAGATGAATTCTTGTGGATGTGGAAGTTTGAACTTTCTTGTGCCGTCAAGTAATTACCTACATTTGATAACTCTGTTACCTACACTTTGATGTAAAATTATGATTATTTAATATCTAACGCCTCTGATAAACCACAGTTTTAAAATTCCTCAAAATGTCTCATTTACTTTGGTTTTAGTGAATTGAAGTTAGAATCAACCTACGCGTACACCAACTAACGCTGGCTAGGTTTTGTATTTCGACACTATAGAAAACCAGTCCTGAGAAAGCTTTACACATTGTGGTCTAACCTGTCTCAACCCAAATCAATCAGTCCAATGAGCTTTTGAATGCCTATGGCTAAAAAAAGAAAAAAGCATAAAGAAAAAACCTAAATCACCAGTTTGGTCCAACATAGATGTTTTTATGAGTTGCTCTGTTTTTGGAAAAACCAGAGGTGAAATTGAAGGAGAGAGAAGTCAGGGTAGATAACTAGATTACAGTTAATTGTGTAGTTTACAATAACATGGAGATCAAGTAAGGAAGAGCAGAGAAGAAGTCCCAGGAAATTGTTGGTCATAATCTACCATCATACTCTCTTAAAGGTTAAACTGATCTGATCAGAAGGCCTTTTCTTCTACACATGATTTCCAGTATCCTTTAGTTTATAATCAACATCACCTCAAGATCTCATACGTTGTGGAGTTATTAAGCTGCTCATTTTCCCAACTTAGCTTAGGGGCAACTCTTTCATGCTGTGGGAAATATTCCTGTGTCATTCAAAATCAAATTTTGATCATCTTCAAGGTATTATATATGAAAAGAAACCAAAAGTAAAGCACAAATTCTGAGCTACTTAGAAAGTAGATCTTTCAACTTTTAGTTTTGTAAATTGATAAAAGTACTTTTTACATCCATAACCTATTTTTTGCGTTGATTATGTTTTACATATTTTATTTTTGTTTCAAATATATTATTTTTGTTAATGTCATCTATTTCACTAAAAGAAAATGATAACAAAACAGTTAGTATAAAAAGTAGAGTTGAAACAAAAATAAAATATGTAGGATATAATTAGTAAAAAAAAAGTTAGGGATGTAAAAAAGTAGGTTTGAATCCTACATTTTTTTTTGTTTTAAATCTATCATTTTTAATAACCATTCAGTCGATATTTTCTGTTACCAAAATAGAAGGCGTTTGTAAAAAGAATATATTTAAAATAAAAATATAATATGTAAAATATAACTAACGTAAAAAAAATTATGAATGAAATTGAAATTTAATGTAAACATTATGGACATAAATAATATTTTTACCTTTAAATTAGACACTTGAAGTTTTAGCTAAGTCATTTCTTCTATTATCTCTCTAGTAACAAGTGTACGAAGAGTCCGATTTTTTGATCGTTAGTTCACTTTAATATTTGTATAAAAAAACTTTTTTTGTTACGTACTAACAAATTTCAAAATAATTTAACAGTTAAAAAACTGGATCTCCCATAAAATTGAACTTTTCATAAACATTGGCAAAGTTTTCTTTCCAAGATAGGCTATTTTCTCAAACCTAATAGTTGGAATGCTTGGGGGTGACAAGACATCTATACGTAGGAGAAGAAACATTATGCCAGAGCTATCATCATTAGAGAGAAATTTGATAGAATGAAATCTGATTTCTAAAATTAAAAATTCAGGGGTGACTCCTTTTTTTTTTTTTTAAATTCCCAAAAACAAATGAAGAGAATATTATGTGGAGAAGAGAAATAGAATTAGCATTACCTCCATCTTCATGACAAGATCTTTTGCATTTGGGTCAGACACAATAATGTGACGAGCATTAGGGCTGATAAAGCCCTCTTCCACTGCTTTGTCAATGAAGGATAACAAGGAATTGTAGTATCCATCCACATTCAACAATCCCACCTTCCAAACCATATCTTCATTTAGCCTTCTTTTTTTATTTGAAAAAAAAATCTAAATTCAACAATAAAAAGGCCCAGTTTTTCATAGACCCAAAAAAAAAAACACTTACGGGCTTATCGTGGATGCCAAGTTGAGCCCAAGTAATCACTTCTAGAAGCTCTTCTAGGGTACCATAGCCCCCTGTATTTACACAAACAATCTTTATTAATATTAATTAAAAAAATTGGATGTAGTTCTTTGTATATTTATTATCACAATATTCTCCAGTTACAATAGAATAAGTGTAAGATTCTCAAAGATATAATGAGACGTAGTTTACTACTTGTTTAAGCTTTTATCAAGAGAGAGTGATTGTCTTAACATCGATTTGAGTGATAAAAATAACAAAAATAGTTAAAAAATAAAAATTATGATTTAGTCGATATAATTTTATTCAATAGTAAAATAACTAATGTTTTGTTTAATTAAAAAAATAAACCCATCTAATTCTAATAATAATAATTTAAAGTATTAAAAAAAGATCTAAAAAAAACTCGATTAAATTTCTTTAAATTACAGTCCAGTGAATGAATTACTCTACAAGATGACCACAAGAGTTTACTCTGCCAAAAAATAAAATAAAATTATAAAAGTTTACAGAACAATTGAAATGGTGGGTGTAGGATTCTGTCCCAGACACATCCACACATGGAAGAAATTTTTCATAGATTTCTGAAGTACTATGATATGTAGTTGACACGTGTCATCATATGGACGCATGACATATTGTAACTTTTCCTATGGCCATTCAACCATTCTATTATAGTATTATTCCATGATCATGCATACATACACATTCTAAAGTCTTATTAAAATACACACTTTGCCTTTATTGAAAAAACAAAAAAAAACTAGAGGCCACATTGGAGCACAGACATTGAAAACGTTCTATTTTGTTTTCCTTGATAAAAAAAAGAAAAACAAAAAAGGCCAACTCAACAGCACACCAATTTTCTTTTGGTGGATAAAAAACAAAGTAATGTGATTGAAGTTCTAATTTTGTTACTTTACGATCAGACAAACAAGTAAAAAACTTTTCTTTTTTTTTTGGGGGTATTTTCATATTCTTAATTAAAGGGTAAATTATTACATAAATAGTTTTTTTTTGAGTTTTTATTATAAAAATGTTAAAATTTTTTTTATTTGTAGTATAATAATAAACATAATTAAATCTATGTTAAACTTGAAAAAGATTTTGACTTTATTGTTAACTAATGTATTAGTAAAACCAATTAACTTAGTTCACTTTGAAAGAAACACATATTGTAAAAAAAATAAAACAAGGACTTTAGTGTGGATAATATTGAGCAATTTTTATAAAATATATCAATTTTCATGAGAGTCCGGTTGACATTTATGAATTTTTTTTTTAAAAGATTAGCAGCAATATAGGTAAGTCTTAAACGAAATTAGTGTAATTTGTTATTATATAATTTTTTCAAAAAAAATTTGAAATGTACTATTTTAAAATAATTGTACTATTTTAAAATAATATACTTTTCATGTCTAAAAAATATCAAATAATATATATACATATAGAGAAAGTATGCTTAATATATTTTATTGTTTGGAATATGCGGTGTGTTGAGGAGTATTAACACTTGGAAGATAACGCATGCTCGACTTACTTTTAAGTGATATGAAATTGAGTTTTGTAAGTTAAAATTTTAAATCTTTAAATTTTAAACTCTAAACTAAAAACAAGGGTTGAAGGCTGGTGTAATAAAAAAAAAAGTATAAAAGAAAAGAAAAGAAAAAAAAAGGAGATAATAGAAACCAGGTAAGGCGATGAAAGCATCAGAACGCCTGGCCATCTCTGCTTTTCGTTGATGCATGTCTGCCACAGCCTTCACTTCTCCCACTGTTTCTCCTGTTATCTGCATTTTCCATGAAACCCCAATTCCATGTCATTCCTGTTTTCCTGCTTTTTCTCTCTCTTTCTCAGAATTACTCAATGGCCAGAGCCAACACAACAACACACAGATAAAGTAATGATGAGTGTTGCAGGGGAATCATGATGATGCATCTGTATAACCCCAGCCCCTCCAAACAAACAAAACAAGTAACAACCCATCATTCATCCTCATTCACTGATAGATAGAGAAAGAAAGAAAGAAAGAAAGAAAGAAAGAAAGAAAGAAAGAAAGAAAGAATGGGGCTCAAACTAGGCAACGCCCCAGAATCTAAACTTAGCATAATACTGCTTTAGAGAGCAGGACAAACTGGTTCTTCACGACACACCCCAGATTGCCAGGTGGTGCTCTCTCTCTTGGATAACATCATTTCATTCATCCACAGAGAAGCAGCCCCAAGTCCCACTTGGAACCTACATCTCTCACTCCAGTTGACACGTGGCACTTCCTGATATATTGGGATAACAAAAGTAAGGTGGGAATTCGCTCAAACGAGGCTACCCTAACAAAGGGTTTCCAATGGAATGCAAAAGCATTTTGAGAGGTGGAAAGTGAAAAACATATTACTTAATTCTCTCTGTCCTCCTTTCGTCTCTTTCTCTCTCTCTCTCTCTAATGATGCTCAGGATATGCTTCCAAAACATTTTAACATTACCTCTCTCGGCATCAGCGTCTTGGGAATAACTCTGCAAGACAATAACATGACAAACAAACCTTAGTTTCAGTTTATCTCAACACACCATACATATCCTATTCCTTTATCTATATCTATCTATATATATATATATATATATATATATATATGCTCAGCTCACCCTATCACATGCCGACCACCATTGTAGACAGCTTGAGAAATCAACCCCATTAATCCAATGCTGCCTCCTCCATAAACCAGATCAATATTCCTCGACACCTTCAATACACCAAAACAGAGCATCTCAATACCCAAAACAGAAATTGGAATGGATGGATTCAAAGTTGATATATGCGAACCCAGAAAATTATAGAACTGAAACCCAATATCAGAACAACAGAGAGAGGGGGAATTTTGATTACCAGCTCTCTTCCGAGCTCAATAGCAGCATCCTTGTAGCTGCTTTTATTGCCAGGACTGCTTCCACAGAAAACACAAATCCTTTTGAACTTGGACTGTATAATCTTTGTTTCTGTCTCCATCGCTGTTCTGTTCTTGAGTCTCTGAGTCTCTCGGGGTTGAGAATAAGCGAGAGGGGTTCATGGAGTTTGCCTATATATAACGGTAGAAAAAGGTAATAGGCTTCCTTCCACACGCAAGTCTGCATTTTTGAGTCCTTGCCATCACGGACGACGCTGACTCACCAACTTGTATCATATGTACATACAACAACATACACGTCATCCACTTGTATATGGTGTTTCGACTTTCCTATGGTCCCTTAAAAAAAAAAAAAAGAAAGCAACGCGTGGTCCTATTTCTAGATAATTATATGTTTATCTCTATTTCAGTAAAATTCATGTAATTTTACCAACTGCAGTCTGCGAACCCGATGGGAAAGGGGAGGGGAAAGAGAAAGGAAAAGGGAAAAGGAATGGGAAAACCTTTATTCATACCCAATGATATTTGATCTGTGCTTTATCAACAGAATCATGCTGGCCAGAAACAGAGGAGGTTGTTTTGGAGTAAATAACTTTCTTTTGTCTCAATTCAATTTAACGATTTTGTTTGTTTCTTTTTGTTAAAATAATTTTTGACAATAAAAAATTTTATAATTTAACTATTGTATATTTTATAATATAATAACAACAAAAATTAAATTGAGACAAATATATTATTTCAAATATTAAATTAAAACACATAATATTTTAAAGATTAAATTAAAAAAATTATAATTTTTAATAATCTATATCATTAATTTACTTAAAATTTTTGACTTTGTTGATGAAATGCATAGATTCTCTTTCTTGTTGACAGAGCTTGTCACACAGATTCTGATTTGATATATTTATCTTTTTAACAATAGTTAAAATTGTTACTAAAAAAATAAATATAAATAAATATAAATAAAGACAAGCATAAAATTCACTTTTATCACACACTGTATTAGGTGCTGTCAAAACTGAGATCTATTGTGAATATCTAAACCATAGGCATATTCATGTGGGGTTGACTTGTAATTCGTTTCTTGTGTCACATTATTCACTTGATTTTGGCATCCAACTAATCCATGTTTGATCCTAATTAAGTTTTAAAATGTCAAGTTTGGTTAAATCTGAAAACAGGGTTTAGGGTTATAATGAAGCAGAGATGGAGTTGAAATGGAGACCCATGACCCCACTACGTATGTATCCTCAACTACCATCCTTTACTCGACATACGTGATGCTGGTCTAGGAAACATATTCATTATTTTTCTCTTTCATATTTTTATCCGTGGTTGAAAAAAAAAATTGAACATAACTACTGATTCGATTGAAAATAAGATACTCATTTGATTTGGTTGACGTTTTAGCATTTAATAAAAATAAAAAAATAAATATATTTAATGGTTTGAAATCTTAATAAATGAGATTCAAATTTTTATTAAATACAAACAAATATCTTTTTAATGTATTATTATGCTTCCAAACTTTTTTTTATACTACGAACAAGTGTTTTTGGACTTGCTTGGAATCGACCCGATATGTAATCAGCCCAATCAAAATAATAATAATAATAATAATAATAATAATAATAATAATATAAGTGTGCCATAAACAACATAAAAAAATAACATTTTAACCATTAAAACTACAAACTATGGTTATTATATAAGTGTGCGAAAAATTATATATAGGAATATAATAATATTTTGAAACATTAAATGTTATTATTTTTTTTGTAAATTATATTATATTATCTAAAATAATTTTAAATCATAAAATTGAACAATGTTAATAACAAATTTTATAATATCATATAAAGTTAAAAATAACTAGATAACCATAAGATATTAAAAAATGAAGTACTTTTAATTTTATTTATTAATAAAATTATAAAAGATTTTATTTATTTATTAATTAAATATGATATTTGTATGTTAAAATTACTTCAAGATACATTTTTTTAAGATATTTTGATTGTGAAATTTATATATAAATGATTTGTTTTACTTATTTTAATATTTATTTATGAGTGTACATATATATATAAATATATATATATATATATAAATATCATTTCAACAATTAACTCAATGACCCGACAGTTGGACCAGTGACTCAATGACTTGAAGATCAGTCTGGGTCAATGACCAAATCGAATCCCAAGAGTATGGTAAGTTAAATTTACGAATAGAAATACTTTTCATATAACAAGATACATACATACGTACGTACAAACGTAGATACATATATAGAGCATTGATTGATTATGTAAAGCTAGTAAACCCAAGAATTGGCAGCTTTAAAACGATGAAATGTGGGTGGGATTAGTCAATTCATCCGTGCAATAATGGACGTGGTGAAAGCTCAAAAGAGAGAGAACAAATGGCGAAAGCGTACTGCGTCACTCACTAAGACCACACCCATATACTTTTGGCATTCACAGAACTGAATCAGCATGTGAATGTGATGGGGTTAGTGGGTACGTGTGTGTGTATGTCCCTCCCCAGCACCTTTGGTGAGAAACCTTCGTGCTGATTGTTGAAACCTCCATTCACCACTCCAAACCCTACGTCCCTCACTCTTCACATCGGCTTCACCATTTTTGGAACTCTTTCATTCATCTCTCATCAATCAAACAATAAGATGTGTGCCACTAGCGAAGCCTTTTTCAGTGGTTCTATAAATTGTGTATGGAGATTGTTAATTAACTGTACTATTTAACAACTAATCAAGGATTATGACAACACAGTTTACAAGCATTACTCAAATCTGGGTTTCTGAGTAATATTTTTTTGGTGGTGCATTAATGGAGGGGAAGTACGATAGTATCGGAACCAACCAGTTTAATGAATAACCTTATTAGGGAATCGGAGCTAGGACTAGTCTAGTTCAATTAAATAAATCGTATTGCAGTTAACCTAATCGTGATCCATTTGACTTGGTTGTTTAGTTTTTTCTTATTTTGTGAAATTTGTGGTTTTTTCTAAGAGTTGAGATAAATGAAAGTTAGTGGATCTTGACTGAATTATTTACTAAAGAAACATATTTATCATGTAAGAAAAAAATTTTTGTTGTATAGTGAAGTAGTTTCGATGAAGTTTATTCTTGAATCAAGTTTTTGTGTGGCTGTCATTACAGGCATGATTTATTTCTATATATTTTACTTCAAATGTTAGTTCAAAACAATTTTGGGTGGTTTCAATTTCATTAATGTTTAGGGTTTATTTTGATTTTGATTTTATTTTATTTTATTTTTTACATTTCTCATATTTTGTTTGATGTACTTAATTAGAGATTTGAATTGATAAGATATTGTTTGTTTGACTTGTTTTAATTCATAACAACTTGATTTTTTATTTAATAGTATATACAATTTTATAGTGAAAATTTTTATTATTTGAAATACATATATTCTTTGTTTTTTTGTCAAAGGAAAAATATATCATTCATAAGTTATCAACTGATCATGAAATATATATAGAAGATATTGCAAGGAGTAATTAAAAAATAAAAAATAGATCTAAGCCTAACCTTGTGAAATCAAGATACAAGGAAAAAAACAACATACTTTTAAAAAAATTGAACTAGAAATATACAACATCAATTTCTTTGGAGGGACATTGGAAGCACAAGTTTTTATATACCTGAATTAATTTTTTCTCATTGAAGATGTACGTGAGCCATAATACTTTTAGAAACAATATTACATCTTTGATAAGGAATCATCTTCTATGAAAGAACAAGAAATTTTTCACAAAAAAAAGGATATCTTTAATATTAAAAAGGAAAAAACTCTCAGATAAAAAAAAAGAATTTAACTTGTATAAAAAAAATGATAAAGTGAAATAGAAAAGATACATGAGAGTAAGAGACTACCGTCATGAAGCGGTTGCTGCCCAAAACCAATGACAAAGAAGGATGTTTTAATTTGTAGAGGAAAATGAAACCCTAACACAGGATGTCTAATGGTGCTAAAAATACTATATATATATATATATATACATTCAACTATATGCAACTAAATTTTTAGAAATCCAACAAATTGAACCAATGACAATAACTCAATAACTCGAAACTTTTGTCGGGTCAAGTCTAAAAACTACAACTTTTATGTATTTTACACAATTTAACAATATATAATTGGGTCTCTCAAATGTTTGTTTCATATGTTTAAATTTTATTGAAGAATCCGATAAAAAATTTTAATTGGGTCTAATCTACAAATGATTGAGTTCCACTACTAAACAAACAGTGGGAATCCTTGTCAGACGACCATCCATTTACAAACAACAGCCACTTTCCCTTCTCTTATTTTGCAATCAATAATGTTCTTCGTGTCTCTTGGTCTTGGATTCTCGCCTATACTCTTACCAAAATGTCTTGCAATTTAATCCTTCAGCTTGCCTTCTGTCCCTTCTTCAAACGACAAAGTACATCTTCCTACAATGTAATTTGTGTGATCATCTAACATTGTTTAATTATTCTTACTTTTACTAAAAGTATCATCTCATTCAATAGGATACAAGACTAATCTTTTTTGAATTTATTGAATATAAATATAATATTTTTTTAAATTAACTTTTTTTAAAAATATCTTTATCATTTTTAAAGTTCAAATAATATTCTACCATTACCACCAACTAAACAATTTGCTTAGTTGTTTTGCGGACATGAACCTCACATGATTTTTAAGTTCATGCAAAGTGTGATGCGAATTTAATTTAGGGACTGATTAAGAAAGATGGTACTGTGGGACTACAAGATTGATGCTTGTCCAAAGGTTGCCTTTTTAGATAAGGCACACATCTCTTTCATCATATTGTACACAACAAGTATAAGGCCAATCCATTCACTAAATTTGTTAAATTGAATCGTACCCTTTGTCCGATTAGATTGTTAATCACAAAGCAAAAGTATCACCAATAATTTCAAAACCATCACATTATAATAGCTTGTGCTATGTCCAACAACATATATACTATGAAACTTGAAAATGTACCAGAGATATTTATTTGGGTTATGTTGGCTGGTTCAATTCCTACAAATGATTGTTTTGTTATATATCATTTACTTAAGATTCACTCAACACTGGCCAAATATATATGTCCCCTAGTAAATAAAAAAAAAATTACGTTGAAAGAATTTTATATTTTTGTTATCTGAGTTAACTCAAAATAAATTAGTTGAAGATTTGTATGTGTGAGAGTGTGTGTGTGTGTATATATATATGTTTCTAAATTACTAGTGTGCTAGTGATCTAAAGTGGGAGGTTTAATGAAAAGTTTGGTAGGAGGGTATCTCTTTTGTTTTGCACCACCATCTCCAAAAAGTGTTGGAATCTTAATTGCTTTCTTGACTTCATCTAGCCTTCCAATAAATATTGAGCCATTTCTGGTGTGGTCACTTATCATTCCCATTCATCCATTAAAGTCTCCACCTTTTTTAATTTTTTTTATTATCACTTTTTTCTGCATCTTAATGAACACCTTGCCAAAACCATAACAACCTTAGTTAAATATCATTATTTAACTCATACCAATATATATATATATATATATATATATACACACAAGTGGTTCAATATTTTTTTAAATAATATTTCAAGTTTAAATTTTATTAGTGTTCAGAGAACCGAATCGAACTGACCGGTTTGACTGAAAAATCGGTAAACTGGCCAATCTTCGATTTGGTTTGAACCAGTAAACCGGTGAGTATTTAAATTGGTGAAAAACTAGTCGAATCGTTAAAATCGTCCAGTTTAACTAGTTCAACTAGTTCATTTTTTTTAAATTTTTGAATTTTTAAATTTTTAAATATTATTATGTATTTTTAAGAAATCTCTAAAAATTTAAACTATTAGGAGAAAATCTAAAACTGATATACACACACACATATATATATATATATGTATCATGTCTTAAATATTTTAATATTATATATTATATATTTTAATATTTTAATATCTGTAACATATACATTAATTATATATTTTAATATTTTAATATATTTTAAGAGCTATTAATTTAACTACGGTCTAACTATTAATTTTTAAACTGATACTTTGATTGGTTCAATGACCAGTCGTGTTTCTTGAACCTTGAGTTTTATAAATGAAAAAAAAAATTACACTATATGAGTTTTACAACATTATAGTCTAACTAAGCTCAAATTAAATTAGTTAGAGTCTAATCAAAGTTCATATACTAGTAGTTGATATATATATATATATATATATATATATATATATATATAACTCACACCGCCATGCATGATTGTTTAAAGCATTGAAAAAGGGATAAAGCACTTGCGGTTTGCTCCGACATGTTGGGTGATATTGGCATTCTCCCATTTTGGCTGTTTATTTGTTTAATTGAATATTTATTATTTAGCTAATTAATATCTCTTCATACGGAAATAAATTAATGGTCCATCCAGAAAAGGTGTGTATGACTTTTTGGTCCTTCCATTTCAGATACGTCATCACTGAGATATTGTTAAATTTCTATTCGCTAGTGTAGGAGATAACACATGTACTGTTTCTTTTATGACCTCTATTTAATAACAACAATTAATAAAATTGTGTTTGCGTTGAATCTACTTTAGGTGTAACAAAAAATGGAGTAAATAATAATATTGTCAAAAGTGTATTAACAATTATCTTATTAAGTGATCAATGCTAGTTGTTCAAATAATTTGGTATTTATTCTTTTTAAATAAAATTTTAAATTTAATTTTCGTGAATAAAAAGTAATTAATATTAAGAGAATTTTACATATTTATTAAGACTTGAATCAAATTAAATTAGTTGGAGTTTGGAGTCTAAAAAGTTTTTAAATATTAACTGTTGAAAACTAAAAAATTGTCTCTTAGTGCATTATAAACAAGAGATTGAGTCACAATTGGAACATCTCTTGGACAAAGTGTGATCAATTAAGTAGAAAGAGTTACATCTTAATTAATGTCTATAACTAGTATTTCAAAAATGGATCAATTGTTGAGCCAGAGCTGGTATTAAGTCAATTGTGGTTTAAACTATATTTGAATGAGTAGTAATTATATATAAATACAAAATAAATAATAATTAACTCTTTTTCATATGACTAAACATTACAAATTTAAAAAAGTTTAGATAAGATACCAAGTATCATCTTTGGTTTTACCAATGGTACCCTATACTTAATAAAATAAATGTTTAAATATATTTGAGGTTACTATAGTTTTATTGAAAATGATTTTAGTCTCTATATTTTTAAAACAATGAATTTAGTCCTTATAATTTTTAAAAATATGAAATAAGTTATGTGGATTAGTTTTTGATTAGTTTAGTCAATGTTAATTGGAATGATAATGTCAGTATTAAAATTTATGTCAGCGCTGATTTAGTACCATTATATGCTGACGTGGACTAGCAATGTGGACTCCCTATTAAAAAAAAAAACGTTTCAGTTTATTCACTTAGGTCATTGGTCAAAAATTTTCTTTTATTCAATTTTTGATATAAGCTCGTCTTCTATTTTATTTAGGTCTATAGTTTAAGAGTATATTTTTTCTTTGTCAAAATATCTCCCTACAAACTTTTTAGTTTGTTCACTTTAGTTCATATTTTTCACTTTCATTATTTTCTTATGGTTTGATCCTCCAAACCAGTTCATAATTTCATTTTTAGTTATGATATGATTTAATATATCATTTCTACCCAAAAACAATACAATAAATGAATTAAAATTCAAGTTTCAAAGCTTATCTTTTATTCACTTAGGTCATTGGTTAAATTTTTTTTCAATTTTTGATATAAACTGGTCTTCTACTTCGTCTAAGTCCCTAGTTTAAGAATATTTTTTTTTCTTGGTCAAACTCATCCCCTACAAACTTTTCAGTTTATTCACTTTAGTCCATGTTCTTCACTTTCATGCTTTTTTCTCATGGTTTGGTCCTCCAAATCAGTCCATAATTTTATTTTTAGTTATGATATGATTTAATCTATCATTTCTACCCAAAAACAATATAATAAATGAATTAAAATTCAACTTTTAAAACTTACCTTTTATTCACTTAGGTCTTTGGTCAAAATTTTATTTTTGTCCAATTTTTGATATAAACTCATCTTCTACTTCGTTTAGTTCCCTAGTTTAAGTATATATTTTTTCTTGGTCAAAATCATCCCCTATAAACTTTTCAATTTGTTCACTTTAGTCCATGTTCTTCACTTTCATGTTTTTTTCTCATGGTTTGGTCCTCTAAATTAGTTCATAATTTCATTTTTAGTCATGATATGATTTGGAGGACCAAATTATGAGAAAAAAGCATAAAAGTGAAGAACAAGGACTAAAGTGAACAAATAAAAAAGTTTGTAGGGGATGATTTTGACAAAGAAAAAATATATTCTTAAACTAGGGACCTACACAAAGTAAAAGAGAAGTTTATATCAAAAATTGGACAAAAGAAAAATTTTGACCAAGAACCTAAGTGAATAAACTGAAACTTTTTTTAGGGAGTTCACGTGGCTAGTCCAAGTCAGCATAAGTGGTATACAACTAGTGTTGACATAGATTTTAATACTGACATCATCATTGCAGTTAGCATTTATTAATGGTTGACTAACTAAAAACTAACTACCGGGACCTATTTCATAGTTTTGAAAATTATATAGACTAAATTCATTATTTTCAAATTATAGAGACTAAAATCATTTTTCAATGAAATTATAGGGATTTCAAGTATATTTAAAACTAAAGTAAAAGATTAATCCTTGATCCTTTTCAAATTGGTGTCTTTAAAAATCAAACCTTTGTTATTATTGGAGTTTAATCTGTGGTTACTACTATAATCAACTAATATTAAATGGCTACTAAGCATATTTGAATAACAACACTTTGTAACACAAATTAAAATAAAATTAAACCACCACACATAGGGTAACACATTAGTATCCACCAAATATATTTTAAAAATAAAAAAATAAAAAAATTAAAAAAGTCGTAAAACTGGTTCAACAACTTACCCAATTGATTTTCTCACTTTCTGACTAATTTTTCTATGACTAATTCAATGTGTCAACTAGACAGTACAAATCATCAATTTATCAATTTTTCAATAACTTTTAATTAAGCAATAAATACTCTCTATATGTAAAATTAAAATTGGAAGTTGGAACTAGCCTAGATTCCACTTTTGACATTTATATATGATTGGGTCAAAATTTACATACAATTAAAAAAGAAATCCGAAAAGAAAAATAGCATGATTGAGGGAAGAAAAGGAAAGGGAAGTGGTTGTCAACTTCTGGGGAAATTAAACAAGTTATAAAATTGAAGCACCGACTTCCTCTTTTGAGTCTGTGCTTTGAGGAATGAACGTCACGTAGTTTTCCTGGCCTCTCTCGTCACTTTCAAGCTTCAACCCCTTCTACATCATTCATTCTTTTTAATCGGTGAACCCTGCATTTATTAGGGTTGCAGAATCCAACTTGTACACGTAACTCCCATTTTCTAACCTTTCTCCTATTACATATTGATTTTTATACCGACTCTGTATTTGATGGCAGAAAATATAAGATGAAGTTAATATCTCAATTGTATAATTATGATGAAGTTAATATCTCAATTGTATAATTATGAAATAGACAGTCAGATATCTCTCTCTCTCTCTCTCTCTCTCTCTCTCTCTCTCTCTCTCTCTCTCTCTCTCTCTCTCTCTCTCTCTCTCTCTCTCTCTCTCTCTCTCTCTCTCTCTCTCTCTCTCTCTCTCTCTCTCTCTCTCTCTCTCTCTCTCTCTCTCTCTCTCTCTCTCTCTCTCTCTCTCTCTCTCTCTCTCTCTCTCTCTCTCTCTCTCTCTCTCTCTCTCTCTCTCTCTCTCTCTCTCTCTCTCTCTCTCTCTCTCTCTCTCAGTAACTCACAATATTATAACCAGGCAACACCTAACAGCCAATCCTTTCATTCACAGTAACTCACCACAATGATGTTTTTACTATTAATTAATAACAACTGTCTCTGTGTGTGTGTGTTGTTTCCTTTTCTGGTAATAGTTTCTCTTCGTTGCTCGCCAATATTATAATCAGGCAACACCTAACAACCAGTCATTTCATTGACAGTAACTCACCACAATGAAGTATTTTAGTTAAATAAAGCGTGAATTACTAATTAGGTTCAAAAAGTTACATTTTTATTGATTGTTGAAAGATAAAATATTTTAACAGTAAATTATTGATCGGCCTTTGAAAGATATAATTGTCTATTCTTAAAATTTATATGTTTTAATTTATCTATTGAAAAATTATAATTTATTTTAATTTGATCATTTTAATTGTTATACTGTCAAATTTATCATTATAAACTTCAAATATGTCATTGTCAAAAATATTACTTTAAAAGATAGATAGACCAAGTTGAAATAAATATAATATTTTATAGACTAAATTGATATGCTTGATTTTTTAAGGACAAAATTGAAATAACTATAATATTCTATATACTAAATCAACCATTTACTTAATATCTTAATTTAATCTGTGAAATATTATATTTATTAATTTTGTCATTTTCATTACAAAATCACTAAATTTAAATTTCAAATTTGTGATAATTGTAATATTTTAAAAATTAAATTGAGTCGTTTAATTTTTTAAGAACCACAACAGAAAAAATTTAATCTTTCAATAATTAAATCAATGATATGCTCGTAAAACTATATTTTGCATACATATGTAACGGTACATAAAATTAAATATTTTAGTTCATTTGACATATTAGCGTTGGCAATAAATGGAAGCTTACCATCTTAATCATTATGACAAAGTCCATGTCACATGGAAAAAGAAAACCTACTATCTTCTATCTCAAATTAATCTCTGAATTATTGTTTAAAGGGAGATAAATTGATCTATATATCCTCAACAGTAACTACAAAAAATAGCTCATCAATTATTATTAATTTCGACATATTTACTGAGATTAAGGTAAAAAAAATCTTAATTTTACTTTAATCTCAATGCATGTGCTGAAATTAACAATAATTACTGAATTGTCCTCTGTTGTTACGATAAAAGATTAGAACTCAGTAAATTGAGAAATGGCGCGAGGATTATTGGAAAAATGAAACATGGGTGGAACATGAGACATTCTTTTGCAGTTTCTTTAAATGAAGATGTCTCCTTCTTCCCCACTCAACTCCCTATTGTTTTTTAGTTTTTTCTTTAGAGAAGCAGCCATTACTTTGTTTTCTTCTGTCACACTCTCTTAATGCCAAACAAGCTTGCTCCATCATTGTCATTATTGCTTTATCCTTATTGTCGTTATCGTTTTAATAATTCAACTTGTCCCTTCTTCACCCTCTGTGTGTGTGTGTGTGTGAATCACAACCTCCCCACATGGATCGTCCACCTCATCACATGCTTCGTCTTCCAAACTTGTACCATTTATTTATATGTTTTACTTTTGTCATTACAATAAGCAATGACATTGGATCAGTTGTTTGTGTCTTCTTGTGTCTGTGTCTCGAAAAAGAAGATTAGTGAAATACGAGAAAGTTCTCAACAAAATCTACATTTTGCTAGGATTCAGTTATTAATTACTACTAGATCAAAAGTTAATTCAACTATAACTTAGTCACTCGTTGGCCTGGATTTATTTAATAGGACAATTACTATTACATCTTGATCAACAATTTTCCTCTTATCAATATAATTGCCTTGTTGGAAATCGAATCTGTGATTGGTTTTGATACCAATTATTAGAATCAATCACTTACTATAAGAGAAAAACGATCAATTTATATTTTCTATAATAACTGCAGAGAATAGTAGTTCAATGAAGTTATTTTTTATATCATGAGATATTTTTTGCTTTAAATTTTGACCATTTAATTGAAAATGGACGGTCATAATAAGTTATTTCTCTCTTCATTTATTGCATAGAATCCATTTTGACAAACCATAACGACTCTCTTCATCTTAAAGCATATGTTCAATCAATACAGTTTGTGACTTGACATTCACTTAGAAACTACATATGAGACAATTGCAGTCACTTGACATTCACTTAGAAACTACATATGAGACAATTGCAGTCATTCATTAGCCAACAATATCTTCTTCAACAATTACTTTGCTAAGAATTGAATTCATGAAGTTGGTTCAAATACTAATTATTATGAATCCAATACTCGCTACTAGCTAGCTAGACTCAAAATTATAACTTTAGTCACCGTACAACTTTATTTCCTTAATAATATACCCTTAGAGTAGATGACCTAACACAATACCGTACGTCCAACTATAACTTAATTTTTTATTTGAACCTTCGCCATGAGAAAATTACTTCCACGTGCTTTAGCTAACAACGTGAATATGCAGATAAATAGTGAAGTCTACGCACATCACAAGGTCCCCTAAAGTGGTTATTATTACTAGCTATTACTACGTACTACTATTGGGGTATGGGATATGCCAAAAGCATCTTTCTCAATTAAAAAGCAAGCCCTTTTGACCACTATTGATTTTATTCAAACCCAGAACACTAATCATAGCCTGCATGCACTTATTAACTCGTGAATCATCAGTCCAATGCATGCACTGTTGTAACAAACCACTAAGTCAAATTAAGTCCTAATATATCTCTTCCAATTAATTTCCACCCTTTCGCCTTTCTAACCACAGAATGGCCCCAAAAAGTCTTTGATATGAAGTGTGACAAATGGAATGGGGATTACTTGGGAAGGCACCGTCCTTGGGATGATATATGCATTGTTATTAATTAGTTGGTGTTGGACTTTAATGGAATGGCCACATGCTAGTGTGGGGGCTTCTGCTAATTCAAAGTTGGAGTAATTAATTGTAGAGAAAAATTAACTAGAGAGTTATGATAATTCAAAGTGAAAATATGGGTGTGCTCGTTAGGTGTTTGCGACTTCAATCATGGTGTTCCATTATGGACACTGACTTTGTACCCATAACGATCCCTAATTTCTACGTTCTTCTAGTCAACAAGTTTTCTCATGGCTTTGGATGATTTGTTTGGAGTAAATTAATGATTAAAATTGTCTCCATTTAGTTTTTGAAAGATTGTGTATTTTAATTTTATTCTTTAAAAATTACATTTCTTTTAATTTAGTTTTTTTTGTTGCTAAATCACAAAATTTGTCATTGTTAAATCTTAAATTTTTCATTACTAATAGTTACTTTGACAAATAAAGAGACTAAATTAAAAATAAACAAAATTTTTCAAAGACTATATTTAGACATTTAATTTTTTAGGAACTAAATTAATACAACTATAATCTTTTAAGAACTAAATAAATAATTTACTCTTTTTTTGTTCAAACCATAGGTATTTGAAGACTTACTAGAAAGTCGTATGCTTTTTTTTCTAGATTTTTTGTTAGGTTTCAAAATTTGTTTGAGTGATTTTTCTCCTTTTTATTTTTTTGTTTCAGTTTCTTCTGGGGCCTCTGTTGCATTTAGCCAATGCAATCTTCTAATTTTTTAAATATGATCTGGTTTGGACCTTATTGACAATTATAAAAAAAAAAGACCTACTAAGTTTCAACTAATCTTGTTTTAGTCTGGTTGAATTATAAAGATATAAAACTCTCTCGTTATTGATTTTCTCTATTCATAAGATTTAAATTCAAGACCTTGCATCTCAAAGCTCTCCCATCGCTAAAAGTTTTCATTTATAAAAATCAAACTTAAAAATTTACTGAAGAAAAATAAATATCAAACTATTTCAACAAGTTATCAACATTGGTTTTGGTTTATATGTTGTGTTTGTGAGTGTGTGTGTGTGTACGTATGGTCCAAATTGAGAGCTAATCCCAACAAAACGAGTGCTTTTTTGGGTGTAGACAGTTTGATGATAGTATTTGGCTGAGTCACCTAAATGGTTTGCCACTTTGAGCAACTTGGCTCCTATCATTATTATTTTTTCTTTCTTTGTTCTGTCTTTGGGTTTAACTGCTCTCTGAGTTTATGATACATATTTGTCGGCTTTTCACTGCAAAACAACAAATGGTATAATCATTGAGGGAGTAAATTACTTTTTTTCCCCTTAAAAGATTATATCATTTTTAATTTGATCGTCTAAAATGTAAGTTTCTCAAATTCATTATTTAATAATTTTTTTGATTAATTTAATCCATTATCTTGTTAAAATAACATGAATCTATTTAAGTTGCTGATATAAACTAGTAGAATAATTATGTGGTGGTTTTGTGATGAAGTGGACTATGTTTGGTGTTCAAGAAAGTTATGGAAAGTATATAACTTAGATGACTCTAGTTCATCTCTCTCTCTCTCTCTCTCTCTCTTATAGAAAGTTATGGAAAGTATATAACTTAGGTGATTTTAACGGCCACATATGTATTCTTTGTTTTTTTTTTAATCAAAGGTATGTTTTTTTTTTTTAATCAAAGGTATGTGTTTTCAACTTTCAAAACTTAAATATTTTGTCCCTCCTAAAGTTTAAATAGTCACTAATAATATTGTGATTAGCCAAAATTAGATCTATTTAGTAACTCATTTAAACTTTTGTCAATTTTAACTAAGTTAAGTTTGGTAAACCTACCCTTTGAAAGATAAAATTAACAATTTTATATTTTAAAAACAAAAACTGTAATTTACTCTTATTTATTTCAAAAATATGGTAATCGCTTATATGTAATCATTATTTTTTCTTTATAAATGAGATTTGGATCTATTACTTGATTTTAAAGTCAAATAGAGTGTTTAACCTATTAAATTTTACAATTAACAGCTATTATTATTTAAAGAAAAAAAATCCTAAATTCTGTTAGAAGAGCATATATATATATATAACCTTTAATCTAGATCCAGTACTTCTCTTCATTGTTGGAGTGAAATGTGAATGGAGGGGCATTAATTAGATTTAGGAGAAAGAAATTAGAAATTAGGTTAACAAAACTTGTTGTTTTGTTTATTGTTTTCTCATCATTTCCTACCCTGCCGGGTAAGTCATTGGCTGAGGTCAATGATAAAATTCACATGCATTCATTT
Source organism: Biancaea sappan (assembly GCA_037074585.1). NCBI lineage: Eukaryota > Viridiplantae > Streptophyta > Magnoliopsida > Fabales > Fabaceae > Biancaea > Biancaea sappan. The sequence goes on along the minus strand of CM073501.1, from coordinate 21,128,959 downwards.
GATTATCTGTTACAATCAATGTGCCTTCCATGGCTTCTTTTGGTGGTTTTTAACTGCTTCTTCTTCAAAAAACAAAATGTTTCTGGCATTTTCGTAGGATAATATCGATTATTTAATGAAGGAACTAATTGTCAAACAATGTGGGGTAATATGCTTTGTTTTTTCCAAATGAATCAAACGGATATATAAAATCACATTTATTATATAAAGGGTAAATTAATATTTTAGTCCTTGATATATTATATTTATTTTATTTTGATCTTTACAAAATAAGATGTTTCAATTTAATCTTTAGAAATTATGTTTGTCTTAATTTGATTATTTTTATTATTAAATTATAAAAAAAATGTTGTCAAAGCCAGAGTTTGTTGTTACTAAATGTTACTTTTAGACAAAATTAATACAAATGCTAACTCTAAGGAACTAATTTTAGATATTTTATTTTCAAAAGTAGAACTAGAATAAATATAATTTTTAAGATTAAATTGAGAGATTTTATTGTTCAATAATTAAATTTAAAAAATATATAATCATGCAAGACTATCTCTATAAAATCATCCTTGTCATTGAAAGTTGTCATTGACCAGTTAAATTGTTACCTTTTTTTTTTTTTAAAATTTTTTCACTTCTTACTTCTTCAAAGGACAGAACTTTGTGTCGAAAGCAACTATGTGATTCCACACCACATATCATTATAGAAAGCTTTTTCGTTAATCCATGAAACCCTTTATAGTGATTGAGATGTTTACAGCTAATCTCCGGTAAAAGTCGATTCATTCAATATTAAAAGTTTTTTTATCCAAAAAAAAAAAGAGTAAAAGTAAAACCAAGCAATTTCACTGAACTCAAGCCAGGCCAATAGTCAAAGTGGGCCCATCCCTAATCACATTTCACACCAAAAGCTGAAGTTGTTAGGGCAAAAATGGCCCATAAAACACCGTCTTAACTTGATAAGGATTTACAAACATCATGGGACTTGACTGTAATATTCATGTAACAATATTGAGGATTCAGACATGTCTGTTGTCTCATGTTTTAACCATGAATATGTCTGCTTTCCCCAACTTGCAGGGATTTCATGTCTTCAGACTTTCTCCTTTCTTTTCTTAAAGCCATCATAACGTCCTTCTTTCTTTTTTCTTTCGTTTTTTTTTACTAATTTTTCTGGCACATGGCAGCGATGGTAACCTATTATTGCAATGAAAAATCATATATGATACTAAATAATGTAAAATCATTTATTTAGTCCTTACAATGTTTCTGAAATTTTTACTTGTATGTGTGTACTTTGTTTCAATGTTATTTCTGATTTTAAGATTCATCAAGACACTATGATTTGGAGTTCATTTGGTTAATAAATTATTGATGTGCCACTAGACAACGCTAACATGGATTTAAAAAGTATACATTTGGCTTTAAAATTCATCCGAACACGGTAACTTTAATGTTGTTTTCAATATGGTCCCTGATATTAAGATTCATCATGGTGTTAAAATTGGTTTCCACGTTGGCTTTAAAGCTACATCTTTCAAACGAATCTCAATGTTGGGGGCTAAATGAAAAGTAAAAGCACTGATTTTAAGAAATTTTAAAAATCAAATGAAGAACTTGAACAATACAGAGATCAACAGTACAACATTCTCCTTAAATAATTTGAGAGTTTTGGTGGTAGTTCATTCATGAGATCATGCCCATTTTATTATATGGAACTTGTTGAATATAAGTTTGCAAATCAACTTGCATTTAGTGTCCCAGAAATTAATTACATTTGAAGTGGGTAACACATCTGAAAAAGCTTGAGTTCATAAAGCAAAACAGGGAAGCACATTTCATCTTGTTCCATCATGCTGTTCTGCAGATGAGTGCTTTGACAGTCATTCATCATTTATATTTGTTATACCAAACCAACTACCTCACTCACTGTGTAAGCAACATGCAGGACCAGACACTCTAAGTGGCACACACCATGAATCTGTTTGTTGGTACAACAAGAAAGGGAGAAAGAAAGAAAAAGAAGAATCACTTCTGTTTTATGCAGTTCATCCCCATTATCAAGGAAACACATCATCATCCACATGTAGGAATCTCATACTAGTCACAACACAATCATAAGCTAAAGCAAGATCCTGTTTTGCTAGTTGAAAGCTACATTGCACTGTGGATTCCTTTAGTTTAGCTCCATAAGATCAGTCAGTCAAAGATTTTGGCTCGCAAAATTAACCAACCAAAGAACCATTATAATGTCTGCTTTCATAGCTTTTCGTCTCCTTTGTGAATCAAGTGTCAGGCAGTAAGGAAATAATACTAACAAGAATCCTTTGAAAAGGTCCTTAACATACCGAACTTGTAGCTCAAGCAATATGGGGTTTGGGTTTGAGGGTGTGGGGTCATGCGTTCAACACTCCATGTAATTTTGTTTTTTTAAAAAAAGAAATTTACAGCTTATCTTGTGGCTAAACCAGTAAAAGCTTTAATCCTATTCCTGTGAAGCTGAAGTAGTGTCTAGCAAACATGACCTCATTATCTTTGCAAGATCTGCACAAGCATCCAGGCACAGCTGCATTCCCTGCATATATATATATATATATATATATATATATATGTATGTGTATATGTATGTATGTATGTATGGAGTAATTCTATCAACATAATAGAATTAATAAAGCGGGAATGAACTTTCAGTGACATTGTAGATACATACATACATACATACATATATATATATAACTGCAGAGAACTGGGGTACCTCATTAAGAGTTGGCGTGGACCATTCCCCAGTAACAGTGAGTTGAGTGACTTCATAGCGAGAAGGCATGCAAGTTCTCATCAAGCTTCCATCTTGAGAGTTTTCCTCCTCCAAAGTAGGATCAATGACAAGGTCCTTATTGAGACATGACTGGGAACAAAATAACATTTTCATTACAAGAAGGAATCAGGCAAGTCATGCAGAGCAGCAAGATCAGCTTGCAAAAAGAAGAAAAATCGACCGCAGTGTCATGACTCGTGAGTCGTGACAACTCACAAGTCACTTGGGTTTCCCCAAGATGATTTTTTTGTTGTCAGAATGGTTTTGAAGAAGAACCTGGCATTGCCAGATTCGGGAACATCTTATGTCATGTAAACAAATATGTCATTATGAGATGGAATTCAGCATCTGAGAAAAGTATTAAGTAGGAGCTAATTAAAAAAAATGAAGAGGTTGCTTTAGTCTACAAAAGACAATGCAGGCGAAATAATTTAACAATGCGTGGTGCGGTTCCTAAACTTGAAAATAAAGGGATGTAGAAGATGGCTATGATATTGTAAGCAAAAATTCAAGATAAAAAGAGTAAGAAACAGTTTAAGCACCCTGAGAGCAAGATCCATACCACGGAAACTGAGGCAACAAGACGATAAATCATTATTCCAGCATCTGCCAAGGCAAGGCTAGCACATGATATGACAACTGGGAGATCACCTGCCACATGCACAACAAAATTATTACTGTTAGAAACTGAATATACAATAATTGGCAGTTTGGAACCTAGGCAGTAGGCAATAGCAGCATGGAGTCAAATCAGATGGAAAGAAACTTTCTTAAAAGATATCAATTACACTGCTGTAATAGCTCCAAGCTTATCCTTTACAAAATCTAAAGGAAGATGCATATGAAATCAACATCTCAAACAATTTCAAGAGGAGTTAGATTACCAATAACGATTAAATCTTTCTTAGCATATACTTTGACTATGTTAAAATAGACAACTAGATAATGCAAAATATAAGGCAGAGGTTCTCAACTAACATAAACCATGTATTCTTCTTTTGTCCATGGTACCCTTTATAAGCATATACAGACACAAAAGAGTGTTCTGAACAGCAAAATAATTTAGTGCGTCAGCATCTGGGGATACTTGTGTAAAGACTAATGATAAAAACTAGTTGATCAAATCTAAGTTACCAATCTGAATACTCACCAATCTGCTGTTGAATATGACAGTAATCATATGGCATCAATTCTCAGTTCTCACCATTAGCAATTAAGACCTCAAACAAAGTATAGTCTCTGTTACCAAAGTCTACACAACTGGTTCAATCAAAGTAAAATAGAAGTTTAGGTGAAATTCTTTTCCATTTTTTAAGCAAAAGAATGAATATCGATTAAAATAATAAATAAATGAAGCAAGGTAAACCGATAACATTATTCACGACCAATTAAAATTTCATCATCTATTCCTTTTATGAATTTACGTTCCAAAAATTTTCTGTGACTATATTCCTGACTATCAATTACCAAATAGAATATACTGATTTTTCAAACAGACACACCATTATAAACTGTAAACTTACTGCCACCAGATTCCAGCACAATGCAAAAACATCCACAGTTTTCTTGGGGAATGTTTCCAACATTACTGCACCCTCCAGAGCCCCCTATGAAGCATCGTGGAATAATCTTTGTTGTCCGATTCCTTGTGAGATTTGACATATTAAATGCTACTTGAGAATTAAGATAGCAACCAACTAGACATATTAGAAGAACGCAAAAGACATAACTAAGGAAATTTCATATACCTGTCCGCGAACAAGAGTTGCGAAAGATGGAAAGCTGACATTGCAATTTAAACACCCTATACCGCTGTAAATCATTGCCTTCTTATTCTCTCTTGGCCCAAATCTGAACCAAAGAATGCAAATAAAGTATCAAAATATCCTACTAAACGCACTTCATTAAGCTGGTTTTACAAAGTCACCAATTTTTGAGGGGACAGGTTCACTCACACAGATACAATGACCTTCGTATTCCCGCACTCTGCATAAGCAGATCCAGAGGCAGCATTCACAGCACCAGTCCTGAAAACTGCAAGTCAAAAAAATCGGTGTCCTTATGCAATCAAAAAGGGATCAATATTTTAAAGCAAATATAAGATTTTAAGGTAAAGCTGAGACTTCAGATATATGCACTGATAGTATTCAGTATGTATTCAGAAAGTTTGATTTGATTTAGTCCAGTATTACATTTATATACAGCATACAGTCAATACACATAGAAGCCTCGTTTCAATGATGCCTTCCAGTTTTTAGTAAAGCTTATGCTGGATAAACCAAAGACTAGTAAGGGACTAAATCCTTAGCCTCAAAGTCTGAACTCTGAACTAAAACACCAGTTACACCACCATAGAATTAAGTAGAGAAATGAAAGGGAAAGGGAACTGCTGCTCTAGAACACAATTTGAAATGGAAACAACTTTTTCCTCCTTCTAAAGACATTAAATTGTGACGCCCAAGCAAAAACTGGAAACAAGTACCAAACACACAGGGCTTTCCTCTCATTTTTGGAACAAAAAATGTAGCCGTAACCTAAAGAACAGGCATGCTAAACATGAATTGGAAACAATTAAGTATACATTGACACTCACATTCTGACGCCAATCAATGCAATTTCCAGTAATTCTGTGAGAAGTAAGAATCACTAAGGAGGAAAAGCATACTAAACTGAACAGAAGAAACTCCATCATTTGACATTGTAAACTTCACTCCATGGTCCAATTCAGAAATAAATACCCATGCATCAAGTTATCACTGCATGAAGAGCCACCATTAAGTGTCCAAGCAATTGTAAGCAAACTTAAACATATTCTAAAAGCAACCCAATTGACCATTCCCAAAACAAAAGCAATCAAAAAGCAATAGAGGAACCCATATGAATACTCTGATGAATCAGTTTAATCTCCCGATTCTTGTATGCATTGCATTGAGAGAAATAGAATGTCTAATGAACCCAACATGGCCAAACATACAAGCTCCAATAGCAAAATGAAAACTTTTGAAACAAATGAAAGAGAAAACAAGTACTTATATGAAAGCTATTGACTGAACAAATTGTATAAGAAAAATAAAGATGAGTTTATAAGCAGCTGTGCATTGATGGAGCTCGGGGCCATCGGAGCAATTCAATCGTCATTAAAAATAGGTAGTTTTTCTTTAAGAGTGGTCGGAGATGGCGAATATGTCGTTAGAGTCGTTGGAGTCATTGTAGCTTGTCCGGCAATTTCCAAACACAATTGGGCAAACATTGTAGCTTGTATGTCTTGTTTGGTGTGGTTTGGATAAATTGTGATTTGTAGATCATGATTTGGGCAGACCATAAACTTAAGGCAAAAGGGTACTTTATGCCCTTAGTATTTACACTAATTTTCATTTATGCCCTGAAATTTGTTTTTGCCCGTTTATGTCCCTTATGTTTCATATTTTATCAAATATGTCTTTTTTTTGTTAACTTCGTCAAATAGGTTAATAGCGACTATTGAGTAGGATCCAAAGTGATGAAATTATTCAGCCATATCACTTGTCACGTAGACCATAAATCACAAAATGCTAGAGTTTCCCTTGATTCTTCCAACATAAATAGCATTTTGAAATTTTGAAGTCCTTCAGACGACATCGTGTGCAACTAGCTTGCTATTGGCTGACGGCCTACTTCAACTGGGTGTCGAGTGTGACAGGACGGCAATGGAGGACAACGGCGGTAGTGAAGTGTTGATTCAAACCACAGTGAAGGTAGTTTCATCGATTCCTTTGCCTTATTTCTGCCCTAATATCAATTTGAGTCTCAAAGTGAAGTGTTGATTCGAACCCTAATCTAAACTTTGTTTCACTGATTGTTTGTTGTAATGATGTCTACAAATTTTTTAGGAAATAAAGGAGCCTTTGCTTTTGTTTTTTTTCCTTAATCTAAACTTGGCTTCATTTTTTTTTTGTTTGGGAAACAGAGGAGCCTTTTGCAAATTTTGTTTTTAGGAGACATATATTGCTTGTGTTGATTCGAACTTTTTTTTTTTTGGTTGTGATGAGGGAGAACATATATGTGGGCTTTGGAAATGGGGGATGTGATGTAAAGATGGTGAAATTCTGGATGGGAACTTAACCCTACATGTTTCTGTTGACTGATATGTCTTTATCCCTCTTATTTCTCATTCACAATCATCAAACATGCATCTAGTTTAATTTTCAGTAACATTCATTTATCACATAACAAATACGAGGAATCTTAGGAATATATAAGGATTCATTGTATGTTCAACATATGACAAAGAAAGTGCAAAGCTTGTTTCAACTATCTACTATAACACATGCATAGCTCACACAAGAAACACAGAGAGACAGGAGGAAAATGAATTTAGAAACTTTAAAGGCTAGCTTTTGAGAAATATATGTGAGCATTTTCACTTATAATTTCCTCCATTTTTTGTGTTCCTTCACTTTGAGCACTTATTTTTTTACCATCCTCTGCCCCTTAACACACATTCATGCATATATAAGTTTGCTATACTAGGTAGTTTACCAAGGTTCAGGTTAGCAACATTCATGAATATATAACACACATTCTTGAATACAAGGTAATTTTTTCAAAGTGAATCAATCTAACAACTATTAACAACTTCTTCTTCTTCTTTTTTTCAATTTGACTTGCCATTTCATGTAATTTAGCACTAATGGTGTCACGTCCCAAAATCTGAGCACGTGACCGGCACGGAAAGTGAATTTCATTTCACCTCCGTAAGCCCATCTTTCTCTTAAGCATCATACCATTCTTTTAAATACAACTAATTTAAATTACATAATTTAAGAATTTAAAATAAGAGAAATATTCTTTTTTTTTCACAAAAGATAAGAAAATACGGCTAAACCGAGTTCTCTATACACACTACAGTCATTCACATTACATCACTGAATGAACCTACCCGATTACAGAGATTTCTAGATTTATACAACTTAGAATAAGACCTAAATATTATACCTTTATCTTGAACAAATGAAAAGGTAATCATGGGCTAAGAATCCATAATTCCTTGTACAGATATTTACCTTCAACTATCAACTCTGAAAAAAAATGTTAATAAGAGGGGTATGAGCAAACCACTTGCCCAGTGAGCGGACAACACAACACTATGACAAAAAAAAATATCATGCATCATAATGATAACATGCAGCAATCATACGTAATCAATTATAACATAATATAATATAATTCATAATAATTCACAACAATATCCAAGTAAATCAAATACATTTCAATATAATTCAAATAATTCACAATAGCAAACAGTGAAATCAATTTCACACATTTCCTGTACCAACCGGGTCGTCCAGGGTACCTCTGGATCGTTGCCCACGGCCCCGCCGCATCCACCCTTATCTTTCCATTTATATTCTCCACCCTTATAGCTTCACGTAGATTTCTCTATGGAGTGCACCGCCATGCCTTTCCTTTCTAGTCAAACACAATCACAATCACATCTAAAAGCATTCTCAATCATAATCATGAGCCACATACATAACTCAGTCATTTACAATTCAAGTCACAACATAGTCAATATGGTTCCAGCAACATAGTATGTATACAACATAACCATAAAATAGAACAATTATTCAACAATAACATACTTTAACTATCCGCATATGAATAAACTCAACAATTAGAGTACGACACATTTCAACTCAGTTCACATGCCATTCACAATCCATCATATAACCTCCATTTATGATAAAATAAGAAAATATAATTATATACATCACCAGGAAAGTTCCATAGTTGTTTATGTCTCATCGTCCCACATCATCCTCTTCAAACTTGGATATACAACATATTTTCACTATGATGCAAAAAGTCAATAACAAAGATATTTAATCAAGCAAGTACTAACCCACTCACCTGGATTTTACGCTCTCGGAACTCTCACCTTGCCCCTTGACCATTCCTATTGTAACCAGATAAAAATCATCAGGGTTACGAAATAGAGAAATTTCCTACTACTATTCCCGACCTTCACTCACTTCTCAAATCATAACTCCTAACTGGTAATGAATATCTAGATGAAACTTATACCATTGGAAACTAGACTCAAAGAGATTTTCAACGATATAAATTTTACTCAAAACGGAGTCCGGATGAAAGAGTTATGAACATTTTAAAACTGATGTTACAGTAACGATCAACGGTCAATGCAGCTACAGTGTCGTTGACTAAATCAATGTTACAGTAACGTTGACCGAAAAAATGCTACAGTAACATTGACCGAGTCAATGCTACAGTGACGAGAAAATCTAAAAAAAATTTTCTCGGTGAACAGTATTTTCTGGAAATTTTCCAGAAATTTTCCAGAATGAACAGTGACGTTCTTCGTGTTCTTCATCCAAAAATCCTAAAATCACATCTAAAACAATATTTCTTTTGATTTCTTCCATGGGTTTGCATCCTTAATATCTAAGGAGTATTTTAACACTAAAATCTCCAATTTTTAGCAACAATCCAAACTCTAATTTCAAATTTTCATCAAGAACCCTAATTTTTTTTAATTTCTAAATTCTATGATTTTTTCCTAATTTTCTCCAAATTTCTTGTTCCAATAACATCATCAACCACCCAAGAATGTTTTAGATTAACACCCATACTTAAATTCATCCATTGAAACATTCTATAAAAATTTTTCAAATTGATAACCAAGGATTTGGTCTTGTAATAAGAGGAAGAAGAAGAAGAAGAACATCAACTTACCAATCCTCCTAACTTTCATGGCTTCCTTCCCCAAGCAAAAATTGCATGAATGGTTGATGAAGAAATTCCATTGGGATGCATAACCGAGAGAGAGTGAGGAAGCTACGGGAGAATAAGAGAAAGAAAAGAATAAGAGAGAAGTGTATACGTGTGGGCCCCACTACTTTTCTTGAAAAAATTGCTCATAGCCACTCTAACTTTAAAATTTGTTCATTTAAGTCATTGAAAATTTGTAAAGACTTCCTAAATTAAAAATTAAAATTTCTATTTCCAGATTTTCTTCACTAATTCAAAAAGCACATTTTTCACGTAATTAAATTTTTCAATAAACTTCAAAATAGATTTTAAATATTCATAAAAATTATTGGGGTATTACAAATGACATCCTAAGGTTCTAGTTACAATGACAAGAAAGGAAGGTATATATGTGATTGTGGTGAGTATGCTTGATTGGCAACCTCACACACCAAAGACAATTGAGGTCGAAAGTTTTGGGGATGCAAAAATTATACGGTATGATATTTATGTCATTTGAAGAAGTGAATTTAATATGAGTTAAACAAAGTTTGTTGCCCTTTTGCTTATAACGATTTTTACATTGTCGCAGGATGAAGGAGGTTGTGATTTCTTCATTTGGTTAGATCCTCTATTTGAGGATGATGCATTGGCCATGTATCGTCTTAGGAAGAAGCTTAGGACTCTTGAGGATGAATTGAATGTAGAAAAGAGAAGGAAGAAATTGTTAATTTTATTTCTAATATTATCTTTAATTGTCAATATATTGTGTCTAAAGTGACTAAGTTAGGAGAGTCACTTAGGAGGATGTATTGTAAGAAATGTAAGACAAATTAGTCACTGATGATGTTTGCATGTTGGAATAGGAGATATTATGTATTAATGAATTGTGGATTATGTATTATCAACTTATGGTTTCCAATTTCCATGCTATTAACATGTTGAATTAACATGGTGAGTCTATATATATATATATATATATATATATATATATATATATATAACACATGTTAATATAAAGAATCTTGTTTCAACTATCTATTATAACACATGCATGGCTCACACATGAAACACATAGAGACAAGAGGAAAATGAATTTAGAAACTTTAAAGGCTAGCTTCTGAGGAATACATGTGAGCATTTTCGCCTCCAAGTTCCTCTCTTTTTTGTGTTCCTTCACTTTGAGCACTTATTTCTTACAATCCTCTGCTCCTTAACACACATTCATGCATATGTAAGTTTGCTATACTAGGTAGTTTACCAAGGTTCAGGTTAGCAACATTCATATATATATAACACACATTCTTGAATACAAGATAAATTATTCAAAGTGAATCAATCTAACAACTGTTAATAACTCCTTTTTTCTTTTCTTTTTTTCAATTTGACTTGCTATTTCATGTAATTTAGCACTAATGGCATCCCAAGGTTCTAGTTACAGTGGCAAGAAGGGAAGGTATATCTGTTGCAGCGAGTATGATGAATTAGCTACCTAATACACCTAAGACAATCGAGGTCGAAAGTTCTAGGGATGCAAAAATTATGCGATATGATATTTATGTCATTTGAAGAAGTGAATTTAATAAGAGTTGAAAAAAGTTTGTTGCCCTTTTACTTATAACGACTTCTACATTATCGCAAGATGAAGGAGGCTGTGACTTCTTCATTTGGTTACATCCTCCATTTGAGGATGATACATTGGCCATATATCATCTTAGAAAGAAGCTTAGGACTCTTAAGGGTGAATTGAATGAAGAAAAAAGAAGGAAGAAGTCGCTAATTTTATTTTGGATATTGTCTTTTGATTATCAATATATTGTGTCTAAAATGATTAAGTTAGGAGAGTCATTTAGGAGGATGTATTGTAAGAAATGCAAAATGAGTTAGTTACTGGTGATGTTTGCATGTTAGAGTAGGAGATATTATGTACTAATGAATTGTGGATTATGTATTATCAACTTATGGTTTCTAATTTCCATGCTATTAACATGGTGAGTTTATATATATATATATATATATATATATATATATAATATGAATATAAAGAGAGACATATATTCACATATAAGTGAGTTAACTATATGGTGATATTCATATAAGAGTACAAGTGTGAACTTACGAGACGGAGACACATACTTTAAATTTCAAACATGAATATATGACTCAAATACAACTTAGGAATAAGTACATCTACATTCATTTCTAAAATTCCAGACTTGCAGCACCTTCAAAGAATATACATGACATATGTAATACCACAGGTATAACGAGGCAAATAAGATAGCATATTTTGCAAGCATGAAAAAAAAAATTTCACGTTCGTATAAACACTCGAAAGGAATACAAGGGTTCTAAAAACTATGTGTTTGTGTTGGACTTATATCTTGTGAGCATGCTACCTTGGAGTTCCAATGAAAGCTTGTGGTTTATAGAAACTTGTGAAGAGGACCAAGATGAAAATAAATTTTGTATTATGGGTCTTGGTGTTAAATGGTGGAATCTAAGTTTTAGTGGCGTAATGGATAATTTTTAAGAGGAGGAGTGTGTTGAGACGTAGAAGAGTGGTATATGAGTGAATTATTTCTTAAAGAATTTATCAAGTACACTTAAGTCTATGAGGCTTCATGTAGTCTAGAAGGACCAAGTTGAATAAGAAGGCAATTATTTACCACACTTAAACACCACTCTTCAACCACCTATACACACACCCGAGCCCTCTCTTTGTGTGCAGAAGCTTTTTACGCCACCCTTTCCCTATTCAGCACCACAGCCCCATTTTCTCTGAGTTTTCAAAGTTCATTGAAGTCTTCTTGGTAGCAATACATCATAATTGGACCATGGTAGTTGGTTAAAGGTAAGCAAAGCTAGGGTTTCATTCTTCCTCAAGGATTTCTAATGTTTATAGGTTATTGGCTGAGTTTTAGCTCAATGTGATTGAGTTTGAAGTTATACTTGTTCCCCAACTTCCTTCCTTACATATACATGAGTTCTTTAAAAGATTTAAGTGGTTTTGGATGAGTATCAGCTTGGGCATTTAGTTTTCCTCACTTGATTTTAAAGTTACAAATTCCTTCTTTAAAAATTCAAGATTTACATTCAATCTTTTTAAATGTGCAACAGCCCAATTTTTTCTGTGTAATTAAAGAGAACATATTTTTAAGGGTGAAATTTTTTTTCGTAGATCTTAGAGTCCCGACTATAGGAACGAAGAGTCCTAAGGTTTGATAAGGACTAAGACTCGCCCTTAGCCAAGTAAATTTTCTTTTGGAAAGGGGAACATAAGTGATGAGAGTAAAAGGCATGTCTAAGGACTGAAGTGAAAAGAAAAGGAAACAAAGAATATTTTGGGAAAGGATAAAATAGAAAACCAATATGGAAAAATGGACCTCATAAGGAGGAGGTTACGAATCTGGTATCTTTAAATCATCTTACCAAGGCTTCAAGGGGTGTGAGACACTGAAAGGGGTTAAAGTGAAGGAATATGAAACTTTGATAATTTGTTGAAAATTTTCTATGATGATGTATATCTTGAGAATGTAGTTGGGTCCCTTTGGTGTGAATAAAAAGTTTTTTTAAAATTTCCTTAGAAGCCTTAACTTGGAACTAAAAGGACCAAATTGCAAAAGGAGAGGTGGGCCTCACATACACTCTTACTTATATACACACATACTCATTTCCTCCTGAAACATTTTGCTTTTTTCCCCTTCACACGTCTCTCCCTTTGGCCTACAGTAGCAACACACACACTCAAGCTTTGGAGAGATTTCTTCTTCTTTCCATCATCTTCTTAGTCCTCTCTTGAAGCAAAATGGTTGATTTTGGGCTGGAAGTCACAGGAACCTGAAGCTAGATTCAAAAAGCTGAAATTAGGCGCCCAGGGCGCCCTCTAACCAAGAGTCTGGGTGTTGGCACCCCAGGCGCCAACAAATGCAACACGCCTTTAGCCATGAAGGATTCCATGTCGCCTAGGCACCATGGTCTAGACATGTATAGATAGTCTAAGGCTTGCTTTCTGATGTGCAATTTTAATGTTTCGTAGGTTTGGTTTTGGATTGAGACTCAGCTAGAGGATTTCTAGAAGTTAGATGTGCTTCAAGGCTAAGGTTAGATGAGGGACTTCTTATCCTATCTTGGATGCTTCTTACACATGTATGTATATATATATATATATATATATAAGGTATGTGTATGTACTTATCCTAATCAAGTAAGATTCACATGAGAATATGTGTATTGATGCGAAAATTAGAAATTATGACTCCCTTGTATAGTTAGACTAAAAAGGTAACCTATTAAGATGGCTACACACATAATATGAAAAAGGAAAAATTAGTATAATTTTGATAGGTAATTGCTATGCATGTAAATAAAAATAGGAAACTTTGTGTTGTGCATAAGTGGTGATATTGACTTTGTATAATGAATATGAATGATATGCCATATCATGTAGCAGGTCAAGCATGTGCTTACCTAGATAGGCGTATGTGAGTGTATATAAGGTTATATACAAGCACAAGTGTGTGTTCCCATACAGACATGATTTATATAAGTTGAAATTGATACCATGATTTTGATTGGCTCAATTAATGAGATTTAGGTTTCACAAAACTGTATAAATACTAGAAGTTATTATTATGGATCGGTTTGATTTAATATCTGTGTGGATGATTCTTAGGGTGTTCCAATAGGCTTGGTGGCACATGGTCCATAAGACCTATAAGTCAGTAGAATGATATTCTCGCTCACAAGGCCTGGTGGCATATAGTTTATGAGACCTATGGACTCCTCTTATATATTAGCCTCGAAAAAACCATGAGATCCATTGGCATGTGATCCATGAGACCTATGGGGGTTGGCGGACCATAATTCCTGCCCATGAGGCCCAGTAACATATGGTCTATGTGATCTATGGGGACCCTTGGCTAGGTTAAAACCTAAAGGAAGTATGAACTTCATGTTCATGTATTGTTGGTTGAAATTTTGCATATGATTAGGTGATGCAGATAAGGGTTAACATCTAGTTGGTTGTTGCATGTATAAGCTTTAAATTGTATTGATTATTCTATGACGTGTATTGTATGGTCATGTACCCAGAGAGATATTAAACATTATGATGTACGACTGAGGGTAATTTCCTCATCATACCCTTTTATTCCTGATTTTCGATGTTCTTCTAAAAAATATCCGCATCCTTAGATTTACTAGTCGGTTCCCTTTCATGGTATGAATATGCAAATAACAATATGCTATGTTTTCTCGCACCTTCCCACACTTACCACATTGAGACCCAGTCTAAAATTTCTCTCTCGGACTATTATTACTCAATGAGTTTATTCCAGAGGTCTACTCATCTGTTTCCAATTTCTGACGTTCACCATAGGAATATCCACATCCTCGGGTTATTAGTCGGTTCCCTCTCGTGGGTCCACATTCTCACATAATTCCTTTTTCTACATGTAATGCACATACACAAACACAACACAACACAACACACATATACAATAATCATTCCTATAATCCAAATACAATTCACAACATAAACACCTACTATCACAAGAAAATTATATACTCTAGTTAATACCACTAACTAGGAAATTTAATGAATTTAAATTCAATTATGGTGTGATTGAGATTTATATTGTACTTGAGTATTTTAAATAAAAATTCAATTAGCAACGTTACCTATTCACCTTGATGCTGACAAGGATTACTGTGAAAGAATTCCCAAGAAATGAAGCCAATGTAGCTCCTAAGACACCTAGAATCAACCAAAACTAATAAATAAATAAAACAAGAAAAATCTTTATCACTAATTCTGACCTTTACTCACTCTATTGGTCATAACTCTTAATTGGTAAAGAGTTTTGAAATGAAATATATTCATAAGAAACTAGACTCAAAGGGTTTTCCAATAATATCTCATTTGCTAAAAACGGAATACGGCTAAAAAAGTTATAACTATTTAAAATCAGACAAAATTCATGCTAGAGGTCCAACACTGAGCTCCCAAAGGCTAGCGCTGAGCTCTAGGCTCCAGAGTTAAGTGCTGGCCTCACAGTGCTCGGCGCTGGCTCCAGCCACCCCCTGTTTCATGATTTTTCACCTTTCTCTCGGTTTTTCATGGTTTTTCTTCAAATCTTCATCATTTAACTTGGTTTCTTCCATGGGATTTCATCCTTGATGTCTAAGGAGTGTTTAGACACTAAGATCCCTAATTATTTCCAACAATCCAAGCCTCAATCATCAAATTTTCATCTAAGACTCAACTTTTCCTATTTTCATGTTCTTGTGTTTTTCTGCCCTATTTTTTTGGTTCCTTCACCCCTAAATTCACACTAACCAAGTTTTAAGGTTCCCAACTCAATGTTTTTACCTTCCCAACTCTTTATATAACACCACAACCCACAAAACCTCAAAATTAAACTCAAAGCCATCCTAAAACCCATTTTGTCTTCTTATCTCTAGGGCACAGCTGAAACCAACAAATGGAAAAGGAATAGGAGAAGTAAGCTTACCTCTTTCCTTTGTAGCTCCATAGCATCTGATTAAAGGTCAGAAAACAAGAAATAACTGGGAGGAACTAGGAAAAGAGATTATGGAAGTTTTAGATAAACTTCCTCCTCCTTGCCTCTGCGTCTCCCCTACTTCTCTAGATGCAAAACATGAATATAAAGGGTACTCATACCCAAATGCCCTAAACCCATATGATCCGAATATAACTATTTCCCGATAATTATATTGGTCTATTTTAATTTTCTCTTCTTCTTGTTTTTTCTCAAATCTCAAAAATACCACCCGCAATAAAATAATGGTCTAGTCATTTATCTCAAATGTCATAAATAATTATTCAAAATGAACAAATTAAATATGGAGATTAAAAAAATGATTAGTTTAATTAAAAGTATTTTACATGGTAAAATATCGTAATACCCATAAACATGTAACCTTAATTTTGGCGGGTATTACATTCTCCCCCTTAATAGAATTTATTCCTTCAAATTCAAAAACTATATTCAACCTTAGAGAGGTATAGATTCCTCGTTCACCACCCTAGTATCACCTCGGGTCTCAGCACTTAAGCTTCTCTAAACTCAAATCAACTAGTTGGAGACCAACAATGTCTCCCACGCAAAGCCTCGTTAAGCCGTTACCACAAGCAACTCAACGAGCGATAAGTGGTATAGAATCCTACCATGCATAAGTTTATCTATCTCTTTATCTAACCTAACATAACTAAGAGCACCCACTCATGTACATATTTATACATATGTTGAATCCTCATAAAGGTGTCAACTCGCCTTAAGGCATCGTATGGTATCACTTATCTCGACTCTTGTAGAGCTTGTTACTATACCACTACATATCTCATCCCCTTACTGAATCCCTTGATCTTACTCATCACACATATGCATGCCACAAACAATAATCTACTCACACAAAGCATGCATCACTCATCTCAATGAATCAACTCGTAGACATCCCATCTGCTATCCCTATGGTATAATTCTTATTTTGATCTCCGGCTTATGCTACACCATGGCAACTACCATTTTGACCCTAAGAGCATGCCATTGGACCTTATCCTCCATATCTCAATTCCTCCAGCCCTCTGGCTCCCAGGTGCATCCTTTTTGTTCTCAGTCTACATGCCCACATTGGCAACTATTGGTCTTTGACCTCAGGAGTACACCATACGGCTTCCATATCACTAACTGATATACACCCTATCAACTCAAGTCCTACTAGAGACTGGTTCCCGATTTCCTTCCTTTCTAGACGTTAGCACTTGACTTTCCGCATGTCAAGTAGTTATAGTCATTGGGAGGCCTATCTTAGAAACTAGCTCATGAGATAAATCTCTCATACTGACTTTTCTAGTTTAAACCCTAAGTATGAGTCATACCGAACTTTAAGGGTGCACTAAGCCTATCCCAACTCTCAGTTTATTAGGCCATATCTGCAACTGATAATGGGTCACTAGAATCATGTCTAAACTGCAACTCAGTGACCTATTGGCCAAACCTTAATCCTAGACCACACAACTAATATCAAGCCCAATATAACCCACTTTACACCTTTCCATCAATATACCTACTTTTGCGTAACAATTGGGCTTATCCCACATAGCATCACCAAGTCAGCTAAGCCCCACATGCCTTTTAGTAGGCATTGTCCTCTCTAAACTTTATTGATTCTTTCCACAAGAAAAAAAAGGTGTACTTGAAAGTATGTCGTAAAAAAGATCAATTCTAGAATTTCCAAATGTACGCTGCTAACTCTTAATTCATCCTTCGGGACTACATGCCTTAACAGGGTTATCTTGCCCAAATATACTCTCATTTGAGATCCTTATATAACTACGCATATGCGCATACTTTGCATATGTTCATACTAAGTAATCATTCTTTCAAATGCATTCGAATGCATTCCTCCTTAAACTAGTGCTCTTAGTACCTAAGCACTCACTCTAACATTAGTGAGCTTAGGTTTATCCTAAACTCATCCCAGGCAATATTCACTGCACCGTTTCACTACTCTCATCACAAAATACTCTCTTGACCTCTACACTGGGTTACACACTCGACCTTACTCGGTCGTGTGTAGTCGCCTAAGCATGTTACACATCCTCTAATGTGTACACACTGTCGAATCAAATACCCTCTTATCATAGATAAGTGAGCTATCCTTCATTAACCTCCAATCTCACACATTCACCACCACCTCCATTCTACTCTAATGGTATAAATGTCAATAGCTTATCAACATCACACTCAAACTAGTCTAAGGTCACGAGATTTTCACAATATCAATATGATAGAAATTCTCGTAAATTACCCTCTACTTCGTTTGACCTCCTCGAGGTAAGAACTTTACAAGTCCTCATACCCTATACCTACTGTATCCTCGCTTGAATGACTAACGAGAACTTATCTCATAAGTCCTTTCCTTGCCCCAAGACTAATCCTATCAATCAAAACATATTCATCGCATAATGTTATTACCAATAAATCTTAATTGAGTGGGTACAACATAGACAAATTGCCCCTAGAAGATTTACAACTCACTCCAACCTCCCTCACATTGGGTTCCATCTTATTACAGTGTCTTTTCTAGGAGAACTATGCTATCTAGATCGATTCCCTCAACTAAGTCTCCCATTGCTAGTTTCCTCTAGGATGCATACTCAAGTATGCATTCCAACTCTAACTTACTCAACCATCCAGGCATCTATCCCCCACGGTGATACTTATATCCTAGCCCTCAGCCTATTTCTCATGAGCATTCTTCCCTTTCGAGCCTTCTTTTCTTCCTAATTTCTTCTTTATTCCTTAACCCCTCTATTCAATTTCAACTTAAAATGATTTGGTTGAAATATTCACCTATACACAGCTACCTAAGATGCCATCAACACTTATGGATTTGGACTACACTCTAATCCATAGAGGTGTAGATTCCCAAACACCTATAGTAGTCACTCCACATGACTAACAACGGTCAAAGCCACAATAGATTGACTACACACCCACAACAAGATATATTACAATATATGCACCCATGTAAAGTATATAGGTTATATCAGTGCTATGACCATTCCCCAAGTTTTCCTAACAATCCCGTTTCCACAATTCATTAAAAGATTTTAATGAAAATTTCCCTTAAGATATATGCATCGGTAACCCTGCAAAGAATCCCCAGCAAGTTTTCTCCCATTTACAATCATATAAATATACTCATACTTGTTATGCATTGGCAACCAAACCAAATACAGATATATATATATATATATATATATATATATATATATTATATACATATACTCCATTACACAACAACTTTATAGATCCCAACATACCAAATTCGAATAAAAAATCACACATTATATAACAAAAATAATTACATAAATTTGAATGGGAAACCCCATGTTTCCGTGATACATATCCATATACACATACATATCCTTATTTAAGTAATTCATAACTGCCTCTGTGGTAATATAGCAAGGCTACATCTGAGCTGAGCTCATGAGCTCCCTATGTTCCGAGGGTTTCTCCTTCCTCTAGAGCCAAAAACTAATACATAGGAACAAACACTTTTCAAGTTATTAATATTACCTTTGACTAACTCTATCAAGGAGTAAGTCACAAAAAAGACACTCTATACTCTACAATGCCCTTTTATGGAACCTAAACTCATGGTCATGCCGTATGGTTCACAAAAATAGGGAAAGGCACACAAAGAACACTATACTTTGTAATCTATATAAGACCTAAAAACAATCCTCCATCTTATACCAATTTGTAACGCCCCAAATATTGGGCACATGAGTTATTACAAATTCTAAGGTGTACCTCAGTGGTAGCCCATAAATTCCTTAAACAGCCATAATATCCACAACTATGCAAAATGTAAATTTTTGAAGAAAATTTAAATTACATAGTTTACAAAGCAAATTACAGCCAAATATATAATAAATTTCCTAACTACCACAAGACCTAGGTGGCTTATAGAATTACAGAGGTCCTTATTAACATACAGCCCAAAAATTGGTTCATCATGAACCCTCCAAACAAAAAATGGAATATATCTCCAAGCCGCTAAACTCCCATTGGATTCCCTTCTTCATCGACTGCTGTATCTAAAAAAAATAACTACAAAGGGTGTGAGTTCATCAAAACTCAATGAGCAAATGACTGTGCAATAAAATAAGACACAAGTACAAATACAAAAATCACAACCATAACTTAAATAAATAAATACCTTTAACACGTACAGGCACATACAGATACACAAGTACAAGCGTACCTTATTATGCAACCGTAATGCGCTATCCCCTCGCTAGTCTACTCTCTCACAATTTCTCATTAAACCACATCCAATACTCTAACTTAACAAAAAGCATATATAAGCACAAATAATCGCACTGAATATATTATGCAGCAATCATATACTTGTTTTTCCCGTGGGTCTACATTCCCACATTTACCTCGTTAAGACCCAGTTCAAAATTTCTTCTTGGACTATAATTACTCAACGGGTTCATCCCAGAGGTCTACCCCTTTATTCCCAATTTTTGACGTTCTTCCCAAGAATATCCACATCCTTAGGTTTACTAGCCGGTTCCCTCTCGTGGTATGAATATGTAAATAATAATATGCTATAATTTTCATCACCTTTCCACGCTTACCACATTGAGACCCAGTCTAGAATTTTTCCCTCAGACTATTGTTACTCAATAGGTTTATTCTCGAGGTCCACCCTTCTGGTCCCAATTTTTGATGTTCACCATAGGAATATCCACATCTTAGGATTACTAGCAGGTTCCCTCTTGTAGGCCCACATTCCTATATAATTCCTTTTTCCACATGTAATGCACATACACAAACACAATACAACACACATATATAATTATCATTCCTCTAATCCAAATACAATTCACAATATAAACCCCTATTATCACAAGAAAATTCTATACTCTAGTTAATACCATTAACTAGGAAATTTAATGAATTTAAATTCAATTATGGTGTAAGTAGGGCTTATATTGTACTTAAGTATTTTAAATAAAAACTCAGTTAGCAAGGTCACTTACTCACCTTGATGCTGACAAGGTTTACCGTGAAAGAGTTCCCGAGAAACAAAGCCAATGTAGCTTCCAAGTCACCTAGAATCAACCAAAACTGATAAATAAATAAAACAAAGGAAATCTTTATCACTAATTCTGACTTTTACTCACTCCATTGGTCATAACTCTTAATAAATAAAGAATTTTCAAATGAAATCTATCCCATGAGAAACTAGACTCAAAGGGCTTTCCAATAATATCTCATTTGCTAAAAAAGAAGTCCGGCTGAAAGAGTTATGACCATTTGAAGTCGGACAAAATTCATGTTGGAGCCCTAGCGCTTAGTGCCCAAAGGTTGTCACTAAGCTCTAGGCTCAACAAGTTCCTCTGGCATGCCATTGCTGAGCACTAGCCTCGTAGCGTTTTGAGCTGATTCCATCACTGCAACGATGGGATGACAGCAACTACCCTCTATTTCGCGATTTTTCGCCCCTTTCTTGGTTTTTCATGGTTTTTCTTCAAATCTTCACCATTTAACTCAATTTCTTCTATGGAAGTTCATCCTTGATGTCTAAGGAGTGTTTATACATCAAGATCCCTAATTATTTCCAAGAATCCAAGCCTCAATCATCAAATTTTTATATAAGACTCAACTTTTCATATTTTTGTATTCTTGTGTTTTTCTGCCTTGTTCTTTAGTTCCTCCACCCCTAAATTCACATTAACCAAGTTTTAAAGTTCCCAACTCAATGTTTTTACCTTCCCAACTCGTTATAGAACACCACAACTCACAAAACCTCAAAAATCAAACTCAAAGTCATCCCAAAACCCATTTTCCCTTCTTTTCTCTAGGGCACAGCTGAAACTAGCAAATGGAAAAGGTAGAGGAGAAGTGAGCTTACCTCTTTCCTCTGTAGCTCCATAGCATATGATTAAAGGTCAAAAACAAGAAATAACCATGAGGAACTAAGAGAAAAGATGATGGAAGTTTGAGAGAAACTTCCTCCTCCCTGTCTTTGTGTCTCCACTACTTCTCCAGATATGAAAAATGAACAAAAAAGAGAGAGAGGAATATAAAAGGGTGGTGGGTCAACTGTTGACCCACAAGTAATCATACCCAGATGCCCTAAACCCATATGATCCAAATATAACTATTTCTTGATAATTATATTGATCTATTTTAATTTTCTCTTCCTCTTGTCTTTTCTCAAATCTCAAAAATAACACCTGAAATAAAATACTCGATCCAGTCATTTATCTCAAATCCAATAAATAATTGTTCAAAATGAACGAATAAATATGGAGATTAAAAAAATACTAGTTTAATTAAAAGTATTTTACACGGTAAAATACCGTAATACCCCCAAACACGTGACTCCAATTTTAGCAGGTATTACACTGCATTCTGGTGCTGCAGTGCTGTAGTGATAGAAACAAGGCACCAAACTCCAAATTTGGTTTTTGATCTTCTCTTTCATGTATGGTTGTTAGGGATTAGTCCCAAGGCTCTATGAGCTAGCAAATCCTCTCCAACAAAGTATGGAAGTATCAAAGATTTTCTTGGACTCAAGGTAAGTAGTTAATTCTACTTATATGAGCATGATATCATTTAGTTAAGGTTTATTAATTTAAATTACATGTGTATGACAATTTCTCATGTTAGAAAACAAATCTCTCAATGAGATTAGTTAATGCCACCCATGATGTGCATAGAAATGTTATATGTAATAACTTATATTATTATGTAATGTTCCTTTAATGAGATGGTGTATAAAGTGAGATAATATGTGAGAACATATAAGATCTTGTGGAAGAAGGTGTAAACTCCTTCTTAGTAATTTATGTTAGCATTCCAAGAGAGTAGCAAGATAGTATGAAGTATTTATATATATTATGCTTAGAATTGTATGTATTTTGCAACCCATTGGAGAGGGGTTAGAAATACATATAAAGGTTGAGAATGGCATGAGTTAAGTCTTGATGGATAGTCATGTATGCTTAGAAGTATATGTCACTTGGAGTAAAGTGTCACCAAGGAAATTACTGATAAAGGTCTATATGTTGTCTAGTGAGACTAAAAGTAAAGTAAAATGCATATATGTAGCTTGATATCTCCAACAGTGGCATGTGTTGAGTAAAAGGGAATGCTAGGGTGCATAGACATCTGGAGCAACCTAGGAGTAGGGTTGCCCAAGGCTCATAAACGAAAGGGCGCATACCCAAGTTTGGTAATGTGAAAGTATATTGCCTAAGTTTAAAGACCTTTTTTTGTCAGATCCTTGACAAGGAAAAGGTGTGGTATTATGTGTAAATGGTACAAGTATTATTCTTATTTGTATAGAATAGGTATATTCATTGTATAGGCTTTAATACTTGTATTAAGGCCTTAAGATCATATGACCCTAGAGTAAGGGTGTCACCAAAAGCTCAATTCTAACAAAGGCATATGACCACGAGGCCCAAGAGTAAAGGAATAGTCAAGAGCTAAAGCTAGTATGAGCGTGAGGCCAAGGGACCCAGGAATAAGGGCATGGTTCGAAGTCATTATTGCAAGAACATAGGCCTAAAAGACCCAAGAGCCAAGGGGCGACCTAAGGACGATGAATTCATGAGTTTGAAACCATAAGATGAAAGTGCCTCGTTTAGAGTAATTTATTTCCTAATTATGTAGAAATGTTAGTTTTATGAACGGTAAATGTATGAGATCAACATGATAACTTGTATGTTATGTTTTTATAGGGACAGACCCCATGTCCATGATCTTAAGCTATGAAGTTCGGTGGTCCCTGTAGCTTAACGCTCAATGACCATAGAGACCAATGATGCATTGTTATCCATAGAGTCCCATGAGGTTTAAAGGATTAAAAGGTTGATGCATTACTTCTACAGAGGCCAGGAGGCTTAGTTAAGTCTAGAGGCGGCTAGTTGAGTCTAGAGGCCAGGAGGCTCGATGAATCCTAACTACCACTAAGACTCTTTGATCCATAGAGACCTATGAGGTTCAATGAATCCTAGAAGTCTAGAGGTCTGATGACACATAAAGGCCATGAGGCTCGGTGTATCTCAGAGATCCAGATTTTGAGGTTCGTTGAATTTAAGCCACCTTTGTAGTGAGGATTCATAGAGGCTTAGATGCATGCATGAGTAAATTTAGATTGAATGCATATGTGATGTATTGCATAAGTTATCCTAATATTATGTTAAGATAGACTAGCCCTAGTTTTGACACTATGATCCCAGCTTTGGCTTAGGGCCTTTGGGCAAATGAAATAAATAAGTAAATACATTATGACCAGCCTGTTTTATGCACACACATACTGTGTAGATTGGTGCTATAATCTATCATTATTGTGTAAGGATTTATTCTAGTTCTCATATCCATCTTAGTTATGGATAGGTATGTTATGTGATGTGAGGATAGATATTATTATTTAGCTAAGTGAGTTCAAGCCCACGAGTACCTTGAGTGGGATACGGGCAGATCCTATGGCTCGAGTATGAGGGAAAAGGCCTACAGGCACATTGGATTAAACCCATAGTGTGTTGGGTAGGATATTAGTAGAAAGAGTTAGTTGAGAACTTGTGGCCAAAGTATTTGAGCCTATGAGGAATGACCAAAAAGTGTACCCCGTACCTTGTAGCACTTCATAAGTGCAGATGCAATCAATATAAATCATCGCACATGAGGATTTTTGTGTGTTCGATTGTGGTGTTATTTACTTACTGAGTTTTTATACTCGCCCTATAGGCTATGTTTCCTTTTGCAAGTTAAAAGACGAGAGGAGTAACATACGAGAGGAGTGACGTGAGTTCATTGGCACCCTCCCTTCTTGGTAAGTTCTTAGCCTTTCCTAAGTAGTATAAGTGTGCTCTGTAGTTATATAGGTCACCTAGGTCATAATGTTTGTATTTGTATGTAATGTTGTTTGGTAGAAAAGGATCATATATGCTACTAGTTATAGCATAGTAGGCTTACGGCCTATAGGGTATCTCCCTCGTACCGTGTCGGTCATGTGTTCGATTTCGGGGCATGACAACATATCTTAGAAACTTAAAGGACATAAATGAAAAATATAAGAAACTTATTTGACATAATTGAACAATCTTAAAACTTATTAACATGGTTAGTATATATATATATATATATATGAATATAAAGAGAGAAGACAATACACTATCAAAAACTGTAAATTTTTGTTAAATAAGCAGGAAGAACTAGCATTGAACGTTGCTGAAAAGTAATCAAAGTTAATATTTAGGAAGCATATATTACAATAACAACTCAATGGTTCAAATTTAAAACAATATATGCTTCAATATTCTTTTATCTGTTTTGCAATAATCCTCCATTTTCACACTTTAATTAGTACTTGTGACTAGATCAAGTTGGCTACCTACAACTACAGTAACTTTTCACACTTCAGTTAGTACAACTCAAATGAACTTTGAACTTTTGTCTATTTTTCTTGGCCCATTTTAATCACAAGTCATAACTTCATTCATTTCTTACTAACAAAAAAGGTTTTAACAAATCCAAGGTTGTTCTCTTTATTGACTTTTACTAAGATCCTCACTAGTGACAAGACTAAGTTGGCTTTCAATTTGCAATATATAGATCTAGTAATTCTCCATTTTTAGTTTTTTTCTTCCTTTTCTCTTCTATAGAAAGTTATGTCACAAAAAGATGAGATGAGAAGAACCAAGAGTGGAGTGAAACTATCACCATGGTTTTCTATATTTGTTTGTTTTCTTAGAAACCCTTTTGTATCTTTGTTTAAACATATTCTTTAAATTAGTTTATGCCTAAATTGAACATGGTCAATAGCAAGAACATGGTCCCATGTAATAAAAGTTGTCAGTTTTCTTTATGCTACTAGTGGACCCCCCTTGAAAAGGTTGGAAATAACAATATGATATATACATTCATTTGCTTATGTCATAAGAAAAATTCCAAATCTCACTTTACCTTTTTCATGGAAACACCCCCTTCATGAATTATTCAAATACTTTGATAACAACCAGAATAGCGTTACAATATAATGGAATCATCCATCTTTACAATACCATCATTACAATCGAAGGTACAGGAAAAACAACAAGAGGAATCTAAGGTACAGGAACAGCATTACAATAGCACGAAATCAACCATCATTACATTGGCATTAAAAACTGACTCTTCTCTAGACAAGTAGAATCGAAGACAAATTAGGGGCTCAAAGAAAACAAGGTTATAATTAGGGCACAAATTAGAACTTTGTTTAGGTCTCGATTTCAAATTAGGGAAAACTGGATACTGAATCGATGGATAATAGAAGAAAAATACCTAGTCGCCACCGTTGTTGACGTCCTCCACCACAATCATCGGAACCCTAGCTGTCACGTCCCAAAATATGAGCACGTGACCGGCACGGAAAGTGAATTTCACCTCACCTCCGTAAGCCTATCTTTCTCTTAAGAACAATACTAAACCTTATTTTGGTTATTCTTTTAAATGCAATTTATTTAAATTACATAATTTAAGAAATAAAAAAAAAACTATTTCTCTTCTCACAAAATGATAAGAAATTATGGCTAAACTGAGTTTCTCATACACGTTACAATTATACACATTACGTCGCTGAACAAACCTACCCGATTACAGAGCTTTTCTAGATTTATACATTAGAATAAGTCCTAAACATTATACCTTTATCCTAAACAAATAAAAAAGTAATCTTGGCGTGAACGTCATCAGATTAGGAAGTTCTCCATACCTGAAACTGAAAACAGCTTCTACTTGAGAGAATCCTACCACATTCACACACAATATAGGTATACATATATACATGCAGATATATATAATTGATCTAACGGTATAATCATCTAGGTTTTGGTGTACAAGATATTTATCAAGACACACACATTGAAATCACCTCGCAATTATTAACAACATATTTAAGATCAAGCCAAATCACATTTCAAACAATTCAAACAATTTATACAATTCTAAATCAAGTTCCCAGACATTTTTCGGGTCCCGTCCACAATAAGTGGCCGTTGCCCCACGGCCCCTGCCGTATCCTCCCTTATTTCACCCCTGTCCTCAAAGGGACAAATCTGTAATCCAACCTTATTTCACCCTGTCCTTAAAGGACGAATATCATATTCAATATCACGTGGCCATAGTGATCTCGTTCCACCCTTATTTCATCCCATGGGATCCCATAAACTTTATTTCCGTTTCTCCCAAGATCAAACACAATCACATTACACAATCATAGGCAACCATATGCATCTCATTTCAGGAAAAGTTCACAACAGAATCATATTTACACATTTCAATGTATAACATGAATGCATGAATTTCATGTCATATATATATATAGAGAGTATACTTTTAATATATACATTAAATAAGCAAACAAGGTAAGGTAGGATCTCTCACCTCGATTCCAAGCTAAAATTCTACACTTCAAATCAGAGGATAAATGCCAAGGAACTCATCAAAGGCCTAAAGATCAAGCCAAGCAAAGAGATAACACTTAATTAGAACATAGGCTATCATTCATTTAGCTTTATTATGTTTTGAGGTTAAAATCAGAACTAATCTTTAAGAAATTTCTGGGAATAAACTATAGCTCCAAAAATTATGAAACTTGACATATAACCTCCTTTATATGTTAACATGATATGGTAAAAATTTCATATTTAAATTCCATCGTTTGATGCCACTAAAGACCTTATTAGTGTCTGTAGGTCAAAGCTCTCTACATTCCACATAGGGGACATTTTTCTATTTAGTAAACCTATCAATCCTTAGCCAATCGCTATGAAATTTGGTAGACCATTAGTATGAGGTCTTATCTAGGTGCCATAAAAATTTCGGGTCAAAATAAGATCATTTAACCCTTGAATAAGAAATAAACTTCACATCTGACCAGATTAGCCCTTGCACCAGGATCATATTATATTTATTCTAGAGTTTGGCTAATTAAAACCCCTCTAAGAATGAGCGTGTGTACATGAAATAAAATCTTTAGTCTTTCATCCCTTCGTATCAGTATAGTTTCCCATATAATTCTACAACCATTCCCTTTGCATTTTACCCATGAACTAATCGTAAAAATAAAAAGTAAACAATATTATCAAACTTGAGAATCATTAACTTGCAGCATCAAAAGTCATCAAAACATAATGCACCCATGTTATATGATTTACGATATATCAACTACTACTTTGTCTTTATCACCTTGATACAAAATAAATGATACCAACGGATCCCACCATCTCCACTTTTTTTCTTTCAAGTGATGACTCACCGAAAGAACAATAAAGCCATCTTTGCTTCTCAACTCAAATTTCAATCATTCAAAACTAACATACAAGTTATCAATTTGCAGAAAAGTTTTGAGACAAAAACAGCTCCCATACCTCACGGCCATTACTCTGTTTATTTTCCTCTCCATCTGTTTAACAAGCTCTTCAACAATCTCATTAGCTCTCTTGATTACGCCATAAGCTACAGCTGCCAGACCCGTGTATTTCAGTGATTTGGGTAACCCATTCGCAGCAAAATTTTTAAAATTACTCACCTTGCCAGATATCTTTTCAATCCCAGTCACTAACATATGGATGGAATTTCCAATTTCTAATCGGAGGTCATCTCTCTCCTTCACCACCTCATCGAATTGTTTGGAAATCTCATCCTTCTGCCTTGATAGCTCATCATTGGCTTTATTGATCTCAGCTAATTCGGCCAAAACCTCGTTATATGATTTCAAAGCCTCTTCTTTCTCTCGCACGGCATCATCCCTCTGCCTCCCGAATTCATCCCGTTTCTTAATCGCCTCATGAGCAAGCGCCTTCAACCGATTGAATGAGATTTGCAATTCGGATTTAGAGTTCCCAGCTGCCTGGCGAGCTTGGCGCTCACGATCGAGCTAGGCGAGAAGCTCCCCAACTTTGTCAATGGAGACATCTTCCGCTGCCGGATTCTTGATCATAACCGGAGCCGGTTCGTCACCCTCGTCCACATCGCTAAGGACCGCATCAGCATCCTCGTTCGCCGCGCCTTCCATTTAAATATCACATATGCAAAAACTACGGCAAAATGATGTTGACGATCAATGAAGCAAACCTTCAACCACACTGGAACCGAATCACAAGTGCAGGTATTTGCCTCTGTGGGCACGACAAGTGAGGTAGACAATATCTAAAAAGCAAAACAAGGCTGAAGATGAATCGAAAACCCTAGAAATTGGAGGAAAGGATGACGACAAAAGGAGATCTAATCAATATTGATCAGTAGGTTCTAAGAAGCTGAAAAATGAAGGAACACCGATAGGACTGTGATCAGATGTAATTAAAATTAACCTCCAAAATTATTGCTAATCATATCTTTATGTTATATATATAATTTAAATAATTCCTCACATTTCCATTTTTTTTAATTCTCTCTTTTTTTAAAAAAAAAATTCATGTACTAAATTTTTCCAATAAATTTCTAACTATTTCTTTTTTTTATAAATCCTCGGGGTATTACACTAGCCACTGCTATTGAAGCAGTCCACAACGACTTCATTTCACTCTCTGGATTTCCTTTTCAGAAATGGAATTTGTCTCTATCTATTTTGTCTCTATGTTATATACTAAAGGGGTATCTTTGTCATTCTCATCTATATGGCCATGTGGTAGGTGATATGGCTGAATAATTTCGCCGCATCGGATCCTACTTAGCAGTCATTGTTAACCTATTTGACAGAATTAACAAAAAAGGACATGTCTAATAAAATATGAAACATAAAGGACATAAACGGGCAAAAACAAACTTCATGAGCATAAATGAAAATCAATGTAAACGTTAGAAGAATAAAGTATCTTTTTGCCTAAACTTAATTTATGTTTAGATATTGATTTGCAAAAGTAGTTCGACATGTGTAATTACCATAAAGGGCATAAATTTTATTTTTCATTTTTTAATGTACCTTATTATTTGTTGTCACCCATTTAAGTCGAAGGTAATGAATTATATCAATGTTTTAATAATATTTTTTTTGTCAAATTACTAATTATTCATTAATTACTCATTAAAATAATTTTTTAATTTAAAATTTTTTAACTGATTATAATTATAATTATAGTGTTAATAAATTTTTAATTACAATTAAATTATAGACTAATTTCTTAATTAAGTGACTATCTAATTAATTTTTTATTATTAATAGCTAATTATTTTTTAATCACTAATTACTCATTAAAATACTAGTCATGAATTGTTAGAAAAAAAAATAAGAGATATTAGTGATATCCAATATATTATTTTCAAATAAAAATGTTTAGATTATAATGAAAACTTGGAAGTTGGATCTTAAAATATAGAAGTCAGAGTAAGTAAATTTTTGTACTTGTGATTTTAAAGCAGTAAGAAATATTAGGATATACATAATAATAAAGTTAATACACACATGAATGACTATATACAAAAATTGGAATTAATAAAATAAGAAAAGGGAAGAAAGAAGAGCAATAAGGACTAAATTGAAAAGGAAGAAGGACTAAACTGTTATATAATTCAAAGTTTTTTGGAACCCAAAGTTATTTTCTCTTCCCTCTACCAATGTCGTGCAAGAGAGACCAAGGGAGAGCACAACACATAGACAAAGGTAAAAATAAAAAAGGACTCAAATGAACAAAAATCTTCTAATTTGGTGTCAACGTATACTTTTATCGGTTTTGAGCACGGTTTGACCGTCTGCTCTTCCTCTTGTTGCGTCTTGTAGCCTTTAATATTGTTTTGATTTGAGGAAATGCATCAAAAGTCACTCCCTTTCCACTTTAACATGCTCTGTTTTCGAATCAAGAAACAGGAGAGATAGTGGACATTCGTAGAATAAAAATAGAGGGATCGTGAACCTTCCACACACCACGCTTACACACACAAAGCACACAGCCCAGGGGTAAAGTAGGAAATTAGATTAAATGCAATGAGACCCTAACACCAACCCCTTTTTAATTCCACTCAGAAGCGACGACAAGAAGCATTGGACAAAGTAGTGGTTGCAACGTGAAATGTGGTTGGGAAGGACACTGCCAAACTTCTCAAATTTCCTGCAAATCACATTAATGAGGATGAAACCGAGGTTGCATCCAACGCACTGCGTATCTAAACACACACTGTTGGTAAAAGTAGTGAATGATTGAATTTTTTAAATATAATTAATTTCTTAATTTAATTTGTATAATATAACACTTTGAATTTATTCTTTAAATAACTATTATCCTTCTATTAGTCAATGCTTTAACTTTAATCGTTAAACTTGATAAACAATTTAAAAATTGAATTAAGGGAATTACATTTTTTTATCGACTGGATTGAGAAATTAGTCTTTCACATGTAAAAAAAATTACAAACTTATTTAAAATTTTAACATAATTAAATATCTTATTTATTGAGGAAACTAACCAATAGGGAAAAAAAAAACTCTTGTATTTTTCTTGTTGACAAAGGAAAGCTAAAAGATTTAATAGTAAGATACTTTTAGATAATTTTTATGATACTAAAGTATAAAATTCTCGGTCAACTAGAAAACTCGAATGTCTTTGCTAAATAGTTATACAACGCCAGATCCTCTAATTTAGTATTTATGTTAAATTATTACTTTTTTGCCATAACTGTTAGTGATCAATCTTTGTGTTTTTAATAATTAATTACAACCGTGACTAAATATTGGTCACGGTTTTCACCGTGTCCTGTGCGGTGTAATAATTCTGCGTCCCTTTTATTCCAGAATACCAAAGAAACTAAAATAGAAGCATAATTAAAATGGACTAAACTAAAAACATTTGAACTGTAAAATAAGGCATGGTTGTTTTCAGCATTTTTTGTTTTAATTTTCACTGAAAATAAAAAATAGATTTAAAAATATATTTAGTTGAATTTAATAAATATACTTTTAAAAAAATATTTTTTAAAATAAGCTTAAATCTGAAAATACTAAAAAGATATTTTCAACATTTAAAGAAATACGTTTCAAAAAATAAAAATAAAAAATATTTTTACAAATCAAACAGACCCTAATATTTTAAAATGATTCTTTTAGAAATATAGGTTTATATAAAATATCTGACGAAGAAAATCAAACTTCCTGATTATTTATTTACAGTTTATTTGAAGCAGACCTTATTTCATGATAATTGGCCCGTTTTGTTTAAAAAAGAAAAAAAAAAGGGGGGGGGGGGATTCCAACTGATGATTGTATGAGAATAATTGCGTCTCAGTTACAACCAAAATTTTTAAAATCAACCGGTTATTAAATTGGTAAAAATATTAATTCATTAATCAATGGTTAGACCATAATTAAATTAATCTATTTTAAAATATTAATATATATATATATAATTAAAGACTATAAATATAAATTTACAAATTTAATTAAAAATAAAATTTGATATCGAATTATACAATATTCACAATTAAAAATTTATAGTAAAAATTAACCAAGAAAATATTATTAATTCATATAATATTTATTAATATTAAATTCATAAAATACTAATATATTAATATCTCTACTAAAATTAATTTATTTATAATTTCTTCATAACATAATTATAGAATAAAATAAAAGAATTCAAGAAAATTAATTCAACCGATTCATTTAACATCGATTTTTAATCGGTTCAATTACTTATTGGTTGTAAAAGTTATTGGTTCCTGGTCCAATCAGGCTAATTTAGTTTTGATAATAGTGAATCAATGATTACAACATAAAAAATCAAAGCCTGAAAAACTTGAGACGCTGCAAACGAGTTCAATAAGAATCGAGCAACATTGTTAATTAAAATGCAAACCGTTCTTCAGTTCTTCAATTCCTGACATACACAGGGAAAAAATCTGAAATGAAAAAGACTAACAGAAAAATGAAGCAAGCTTTATGGGGGAGGAGGCCTAGATTCAAAGAGGGGAGGACAACAGCTTGTAAACAGACCACAACAGCTCAGAAACCATAAGCTGCAATACATAAAACCAAAGGAACACAAACAAAAAGTCACGGTCAATTTCCTATTTCTGGTTTAATCTACATTTCCTGAACACAAGCAAAGTGTAGTGTCATACCATGAAGCCCAGAATCCTCCGTCACGGGGAGCCAGACCGAGCAGTGGTGTGCTTGCCGGAGGAGGAGGAGGAGGAGGAGGAGGATCCATCACCCGCCTAAAAGCAGTTGCTTCTACCACTCAAAACAGATATGGCACGCTGATCTATGTGTGTCGGTTTAAAACCATTGTCCTAAAGTCACAACTCTCAACCACCATTCAAAGCTGGATTCAAATTCACAAACGCCAACTCAGCAAACATATAAACTATGTTGGGACAGTCCTTCACGGTATTCACGGGAAACGCAACCACTTAACTTCTAGAACTCGAGACAGGACACAGGATGCACAGGATGTCATGTCCCTGTCTATATTAACTCATGAATGAGCAAACCTTATTCTTGATTTAACTTATGGTCATTGGCCACTGACAACAAGGCTGGCATAGACAGAAGAGTTTGAGGATATTAATCTCTATAACCAAAACCTTTACTGTGCATGTATAAGTACCGGACTCGAACCTTCTTAAAATAAGATAGAATGAAGTCTCCTATGCTTTTTTTTTTTTTCTGTATAATACAAGAATACAACGAATATGTTCTGTGCTTATCTTAAAACTCCTGTGTGAAAAAGTTATTAATGCTTCAAGATATCCCATAGAGCCTCGCAAGTTAGTGGTAGAATTAGCAACAGAGCTGTACCATGACTGTATATATTCCTCAGCATTAAGCATTCTACTTCTCTGCTCATGCCAGGTGCAAGTTATCAAAATGA
Organism: Biancaea sappan; assembly: GCA_037074585.1. Classification (NCBI taxonomy): domain Eukaryota; kingdom Viridiplantae; phylum Streptophyta; class Magnoliopsida; order Fabales; family Fabaceae; genus Biancaea; species Biancaea sappan. The sequence goes on along the minus strand of CM073501.1, from coordinate 21,094,997 downwards.
ATTAACGTCTGTCATGCAAAATGATTCAAACCGAGGCTCAGTTAGGTCTACCATTTCATGTTCTGACAATCTGTTCACGAGGACCAAACTCTCCATATACTCAGCTGAAACTGTATCTGCCTCTTTGTTTTTGTTCTCAACACGAAGATTGTGGTCACTATCTACTTTATTGGACCAAGCTTGCCTTTGCTTCTCTACATCTGTTGGTTCCTATACAACATGTCCATGTCAGTTGATGTAACAATCAGAAAGAGGAATAGTAAGGCCAGGATTTTTTTTTTTATTTATTTTCTTTCTTCTAATGGCAGTTGATGTACAATTAGAAAAGCTTACTGCATATTCCAATTTGCAGAATGAGAAGTTCGAAAAATAAGAAGAAACTTGACTAAAACTTAAGGAGAGAGGGTAATATGTTCACCTGGAAGTTAGTCACTGGAAAGTTTCTTGTCCTCCTAGACTTGTCTGGTGATATAGTTGAAAGGACTTGAACAACTTCACTCATGGTTGGCCGAGTATCAGGATCCAACAGCAAACACTCCTTTGCTAAGTATGCCATTATCTGCACCTCTTCTTCTGGGAAGTTTCCTTCCAGTCGTGGATCAACCAACTCTGTTATCACCCTCCTACTATCCTGTAAGCGAGGAGCAGCCTAGAGCAAAAGAAATGTTGTCCATCAAATTTCTACTTCAGTTGACTTCATTGAGCAAGATATGGAGCAAGTTCCTTCTGAAACGGGTAACTAATATTTTTCATATGCATCATAAAAATGTCAAAAGACATCTATCAATAAAATTTGAAGTTAGAAGTTTGAGTTGAGTTACTAATACATTTTAAAGCTAATATCTCTATTCATGACAAAAATAGGATATAGTATGGGCACAAAATTGAGCACATAGAAGATCTTCCTCATGTGAACAAATGTATATTAACTTTATAAGGGTGATATACCCATATAACAAGGCTTTCTTCTTTGCCTGTAGATTTATAGATGGGTTGCCGACCACTGATAATCTCAAGGAGAACCACCCCGAAACTGAAGACATCTGACTTTAGAGAGGCTCTTCCAACAATTGCATACTCGGGTGCAAAATAGCCAAATGTGCCCTGCATTCTTGCTGGAGAACTTGAACAGCTGGGGAGGTCATCAGCTCTTAAGTTTTTAGCCATACCAAGATCAGTTATCTGCAAGTTGAATATTTGACAAGATTACAAAATACGCCTTATGATTTAAGTTGTAAATGATAAATACCAATTATATAAATACTTCTGCAGATTTCTGGAATAACTTGACAGTGGAAAAATCCGTAGGCAAACTAGATTAAAAACCACTCTTAACAAGCATTTGTTTCAGTATCTTTGTGCGTTGTTAAGCCAAGTTCAAACTTTTAAAGTTATATTATCTTCATTTTTTTTTTATTTCCCATTTTGTTCTACCGTCTATAACACCAGGCTCATACTTTTGCTTGATAATTTTCATCGAGAAGAATGTTTGTCGATTTAACATCTCTGTGCAGAATTCTTGGAGCAGCTGCTTCATGGAGATATTCCAGGCCCCTTGCAGCTCCAATTGCAATTGTAACTCGTTTAGCCCAATCCATGTTTTTCCCAGAAACTCCATCTAAACAGTCCCTCAAATTGCCGTTAATCATGTACTCAAATACTAGTAGCCTCTCAACATGTTTCCCTTTTAATTCTGAGCAGAATCCAAGCAAAGGCACCAGATGACAATGATGAAGTCTACAAAGTAGTTCAATCTGCATAAATAAAGGCATTGTTAGTTGCAGTGAATGCTGTAAGAAAACAAAATGTTTTGGGTTCATCATTGTATGACCAACCAAACAATACTGTTATTGTAAGACGTGATACAACCTCTGTGAAAAATATGGAGTTTGCTTCGAGCCCTCCTTGAGCTTTTATTCGTTTAACTGCCACATTAGTACCACTCTTCAGTTGACCACAATATACATAGCTACTTCCACCAAGTCCAATAAGCTTGGAAGCTGAAAAGTTCTCAGTGGCATTTTCCAGTTCTGCAAATGAAAATTGAATAATATTTCCACAAAAAGTTTCTCTTTTGCTCCCAAACAGGAAAGAGGCCTTCGGAAAGCATCCTACATATAAATATAGAAAAAAAATATGGTAATTATGAACTAGTTTATGATGGAATAGACTCAGATGATTGAAAAAGAAAATACATTTTAATTAAGAAAATGGCATCAAGGACAACATTTAACAAAACCAACTTACCTGTGATATGATTAATAGGAGGATTTATAACTGCTTTTGTTTCTGCAATGGAAGAAGTCTTGTAACTAATTAAGTTGGTGGTACTATTGCAACTTGTTTCCTTATCTGATAAGAATATGGGCGGTTGAATAGGACATCTGTCCCTTTGCCATATATAGCATATGATCAAGGCAAGAAATGCAACAGTTGTGCATATAACACATAGTAATAGAATAATTATAGCAATCTTGCTGGAAATGTGTTTCTTTGAACCTCGTGAGTTGGTGACAGCTCCTGCAGAGCAATCATAAAGATAAATTATAGACAAGTCATTGACCTTATATAAAATGGACAAGGTATGTGATCAAATGCATAAGACATTCATTGGGAGAAAATGAAAAAGAAAAATATTTGTCAGTTAGAGCAAGGGACCTGTTATGGAATGTCATGCTTAAAATTTCAATAACGAGATGTACCCACAAAGCAAATCTTCTAAGTATATAAAAAGCACTTACAATTGTATAATAACTGGTCTAAAATTAGTCCACTTAAATTAGATTTAGGAAGCAATGATTAATAAAAATGTTAACATGGGAATGGGGAATTACAGAGAAAGAGATAGAAGGAAACATACCCCAGGCGCAGTTGCAGGCGGTAAAGCAATTAGGATTATGACCATCTGCTTCCACATTAGGAAACCCATTGGGATCGCATAAACATGTCCATATCGATACATTCTCTTTAGCATCTACATTTAGGGCAAAGAAGTTACTGTCAATATTCAGGCTGTCACCATGGTCTCCTACTCTTCCTATTTCACTTAAAATGGAAAATATATATTGGCTATTGCATTCCCACTGTGAGCATTTAATAAACATAACATAAATATGTTTAAACTATAATTCTGCAATATAACATTTGGAGGATCAAAATTAATCCATATAGCATCCTAATCATAATTTACTTCAGGCCCAGTATGTTGTATTCTGCCTTCAAAGAAATAAATTTGGAAATTTGGAATAAATAAAATCACCAGTATACCTGAACGGCAATCACAAGAAGTAGAACAATTAGCACGAGAGGAGCTCTGGTTTCCTTGAAAAGAACATCTACATATCCATTTGTTTAGACCAGAAGTACCAGAAGGTTCATCTGCCAGAAAATAATGCCACATCAAAAAAAGAAGGGTTATAATCTACAACTCATTTGGATATAATAACCAATAACCAAAAAGCAACATATGAAATAGAACTCCTCTAAAATCTCTACATCATTTAAATAGCACAATATTGAATCTAAATATAACTTATTCAAGTTGATGTAGTAAAGTGTCCAAGGGATGCCCAGTATATCAAACCAGCTATATGCTCAATTTAGGATTTAAGCAGGAAACGTATAATAAATTGTGATACTGACCACAAAATGAGTGCTGAATCCAGAGCAAGCTAATAACAAAAACAAGAACAAGTTTGAGTTGCAGCTTCATCTTTTCCAACCCATGCACTACACGGGAAGAAAATGAAACCATTTAGTGATGTATAAATCCTAGAATAAGAATGCATCTCATGGTACAAAACAAGGCACAAAATGGAGTTGATTTTATCTGTGAGAGAGATAGAAAGAGAAAGCTGTATTTCACCTACTAATGGCTATAATGTCTCACAGTCAACCTCGAGTATACATGTATTACCAATCCATAACAATTGAAACACTGTCCGGATGGCTAAGATGTATAAAAAGTACATATGAACCCTGAAACATGACAATGAAGAAAATATGGAACTCACTATGTAGTTTAGTTTCTGTACTAGAATTAGAATATACCATGTCACTGTGGGCCATAATTAAAAACGCAGGTGTCATCAACCGGTGAGCCTTTACAAAGAAAGTAAATTTAGCTAGAAGATAAATTAATTCAAAAAGTCAAGCAGGCCAGGCAATACAAAAGCAGCCAAAAGTAACCCAGGTTTCAGTTTTACTTATTCATGCTCCAGTAGGAAGAAAAAAAAATGAATATCAACCATTTCAAATTTAGCAAGGAGAAGAAACTCCCTTTTCTGACCCAAATTTTGAGGAACATGTACTTAAATAAGGTAAAATAAGTAGGAAAGAAAAAATCCCCAGTTGGCCAACGAAGATAAGAAGACGTAAGCAGGAAGGTTATGGATTAAGTTGCATTTTCAACGAGGTTCATGTACTTAAATAAGGTAAAATAAGTAGGAAAGAAAATATCCCCAGTTTGCCAACAAAGATAAGAAGACGTAAGCAGGAAGGTTATGGATTAAGTTGCATTTTCAACGAGGTTAGTAATTATATACAGTGAAGAATAGCAATAGCCAGTGTCTTCGACTCAATAATCCACAATTGAATTGCTTAAACATCTTTCTGGAAAAATGACTCAAGCACCGGAGGCACTGTTACATCAGATAAAATATATAGACAGTGGGCTGGTTGAAGTCCTTTGGGGGGTAGGAGAATAGCTTCCAAAATCATATGCAAATCTATAACTGTAAAGAATCACGAACTACCAAGTAAATCCATCACAATGTTCACCTGCGAAGTCTTCAATCAGGAGCTTATACGCGTTTTGTCTGGAAGTGCAAGAGAATGCAGAACCTTGAAGTTCTTTGGCAGAAAGGGCACGTATAAGAGAGTCTGAAACATCAAAGTCAATTCAGAATAGCTAATAAGGTTCCCCTAGAAAGCATAGACTAATATAGCAATTAGCAAACATGATCTATCTGCTTTTATCCTCCTCATCCTCAATGTATACTATTTCTGTTTCGGAATCAACTAGTTAGCCGAACTTAAATTAAAAGGAAAGCAGTGAATAGAGCACAGTGAATTTCTACTCACTAGCCACCCAGATAAAATATGAAGATAACGATCCACAAATTATAAATACGGAGGGCGACGAACCAATTCTAGACAGACAAATCACTAAAGGACAACGAGGATAGAGACCAATAAGTCTACAACATCGCACAAGAGAGGAATTGAGGTATAAAATAAGAACAATTTACCACGAAAGTAACATGTTCGCTAACTGAAAGGGATCCCTCAACTTCAATTCATTTACTAAGTATCGTTGTTAGAAAATCCAAAACCAGCTGTTTGGTCGCTGGTTCCGTAATAATGAGAACGAAAATAAAAATCTGAATTGGAATAAATTATAGTAGATGGCTATAAGGTAAGAAGAGCTTTGTCGTTTATTCAACAGGAAAACGGCTATACATATAACTTGACTTCAAAGACACACCAACGGTGCAGAGTGCGTAAGGTGACCCATAAGAAGAAATTTATGTAATTGTTTTAAATTGGGTCCGACCACCTACTCAATTGTCGACAGTGGGGTCAGCAGTTTAATTGTGGGCCCATTCGCGATTAAGAGCATGAGGTTGATCAGACAGAGACTATTCATAAACGGTGACTCTAAAACTCGCTGGAGAATTTATTAATCAAACACATTATCAGTGATTCTCTGAATCACAATACACATTAAAGAAAAAGGTAAGATTAGGAGAGAAAACTGGGCGAGTGGGACATCAAGCAAGAATGCTACTTATTTCGGAAGACGAATCAGTATTGCGTACCTCCTCGAATTATGAAAAAAAAAAAAAAAAAGAGTAGGAAAGTGGAGATTATGAATATCACTGATGATTCGGCATGAAAGACACTCACCAGTCCAGAATCTGTAGAGTTTTGCGCTTTTCTCATGAAGCTTTAGATCTGCCGACGGAATTGGCTAGTCTGAAGATCTCAAGTCTCAATCACAATGAAAATAGCAGGCGTTAGAACTCCAGATGCTAGAATCCCAGTGGAGTTTGGACCATGAGTAGTAGAACGTTAAGAATATAAGAGAGAGAGAGAGAGAGAGTCGAAAAGCTTTAAGTCAAATTTTGAAGCGCCTACACGATAGTCCATAGAGGTAAAGCAGGTAGGCGAAGGTGGCATCCCACATGTACTTTGACGAACACGTGGTCGAGCAGAGCTGTCATAAAATTAAATTAGTGACAGAAGACGCCTACAGGGGAGGCGTGTTGGCACGAACACAGTTACAGTATGCCGATGTAGTCCATGAACAAGAAAGGATCATTTCGAGAGGGAAAGACGCATGAAATTTTCAGTGCTAGAGTTATGAGTGTCTTTATTGTATCTCTCTCTCTCTCTCTCTCTCTCTCTCTCTCTCTCTCTCTCTCTCTCGTCTAAACAGATAACGCAAGTTTAAATTTTACGGGTGTGGTTTTCTATCATGTTTTTTTTTTTTGTCTAAACTTTTAGTAATAACTATTTTTTTGTTAAAAATTTTAACAACAGAGCTATTGTTGTTAAAAAAAAAGTATGGCACTCTACCACACGTGAACCCGCACCCAAATTTTACAGCTTCGAAATATTTCTGTTTGTTTTTTCATCGTTCCAATTTCTGCAGGCGCGAGAATTACAGGGTAAGTGTATCTGTGAGAAATGAGAGCAGAACAAAGCCGAGGATTCTAATGAGTACTTTGCCATGATTTTGTTGAAGTTTAGCTCAGATTTTTTTTTTTTATAAAAGGGAAAGTAGTAGAATCCATATTCGATAACTGATCAAGGCACGCACCAGATTATTAATGCTTTGCCAAAGGAATCACTAAGACTGTTAGCACGATATAGTGAAAATTTGGTGTGTCTTTGACTATGAGTAGAACATTAAGAATAGAACATCTCCGACAGGAGAGAAACCTGCCAAGCCAAAGATACACTTACAAAAGAAACTGAGCTCTAAAAGGAATAAAATAAACTATAGAGAGAGAGAGAGAGAGCACCAGTTAGGAAAAGAATCAGGAGAATATATATTATATCCTGTATTTAATTGAAGAAATTCCCCCTGGGAATATCTTCACAGTTGCCAGACTATACCCTTCCTTCAAAAGATGCACATGTTAGAATGAGAGAAGAAGAAGAAAAACAGTATGCACATACGCTCAGAATCACACTTCTGTAATATCCGGACTATCCCTTTTCGGACATTCTCTTCAAAGCCCCATTATCCCCGCCTATCAATTTACATATTTATACTGGCAAAACTAGGAACTTTACCCACCTAAAACTCCTTTCTTTCCATTATACACACCATGCCAAAAGCGCTATGAAAGCCAAAAAGAAAAAAAGGGCAAAAGGAGAAACTTGAAGGTCCCCCCAATAAGCAAGTAGGCTGAGAAGAAATTTCCAAACACAGTTTTCATTATCGTTGTCCTCGGTGCCGAGCAGGAAATGATTTAGCAGGCCGGAGGGCACGTCGAGGCTGTGGAGAACCCAGAAGCATGGTTTGGGAACGTGTCACCATGTCTACCATAGATGGGGTTTGGTATGCTTGCACAAGGCTGGTGCTGTCAGTTGAATCACCTCGTGCCGTTGCCCTCTGCCATGAATGTGAGCTCAATCCTGACAGAACATAAGCCCTTCCAGACTGCTCATATACACGTTGGTTTGCCATCCTCTCCTGCATCTCCTTCAATTCAGCTGAAAGAGCAACACATAGCCGATCACCAGCTTGAGCAGACACAGTTTCAGACAATGCTTTGTGACAGTTCTCAAGGATAGAAACAGCAGCAGCCAGATCACGACGTTCAGCTGCAACTCTAGCCTCAGCCATTGCCTCTGCAGCACGCAGCCTGTTTCGCTGCCTGTCTACTTCTTTTGACACAACTACTTCTCTAGCTATAACTACCTCTGGTCTCTGGATCTTTACTTCACTAACTTCTTCCAGAGCCACCATTTCTTTGGTGATTGGATCTCTGTAAAGACCTCTAACGATCAGCAATGACATCTCATCACTGGCCTTATCAACTGGAACATCGATTGTCGCCAAAAAGTCTCTTTCTTCTTCAGCATACAAATCTCCTACTTGAATATAAGCCACTCTTGCATTGGCCATCATGCTTGTCCTGTAACTTCCTGCTTTTATTGAACTTAGTCGCAGACGGGGATGAACACAGGCTATTTCTACCTGTAATTCCTGCATCACCACACTCAAGAGTCCACCAATACACTGTGCAAATGCATCCTGGATGACGTCCTCAGCTTCAATGAAAGAAAATGTACCCCCCGACACCTCAGAGATTGAATGCATTGAACTAGCATCATGGTCAGCACCAAAGCCAAACGCATGCACTGGTATCTGCAAACCCGAGCCGCTGCTATTATTACGATGAATGGAATTGGGGACAAGTAGGCGGTAATCTGTAACAACATTGGGCCTGCCGCTATTGACAGTGTATGTATCCTGCCCATCAGATAGTAATATGATACTACCAACTGGGTTCTTCCATTGGCGCTCAACAAACACCTTGGCACCTCTCCTCAAGCCTTCAGCAATGTTTGTCCCACCATTTGATACCAAAGAATTAACGGCCTGTAACGCCTCCTGCCGTCCAGTATCAGTCATCCGCCGCAGAGGAAAGATGCGGCGAGCTGTTGAGGAGAAGGCAATGACAGAAAGTCGATCTGATGGACCCAGATGCTGTATGACAAAACCCATAGCTCGTTTTAGCAATGCAAGCTTAGTGCCTGCCATGCTACCGCTTACATCAAGAACTGCGACAAGGTCGACTGGAGCACGAGTATTCTGATCTGAAGGTGATGTTCTTGCATTGTTTCTGACATTGTTTTGTTTTCTCCCTGATTGAGGAGCTTTGAGATGGATTAGTACAGCAAAATTATCATGAGAAGTTGATTTTGGAACAGCTGAAATTTCAGGGTATGTTCTGATTTCCATTGTATCTATCGAATTGTGATCAGCCCAGTCTTTATTGTGGGTAATGGAAGATTGTTGATCCAAAGCTTCATCGTCATTAAAGATAGCAGGTTCAGGAACATGATAAAGTGATGAACTCTGACGGACTGCATCAGCTTGTGGGGAAGGAAGCCGCCGCAAGACTGTCGTCCATTCACTATCTGGTGGGAAAGTTGGCTGGTTGATTCTAGACATTCCTTGGGAGACATTAGAAGCAGAAGTCTGAAAAGGCACTTCTTTCCATTTTGCTCTGCAGACAGGACAAATTCGGTTCCCGTGTTTTACATTAGATGTGATACAGTGGAAGTGGAAAGAGTGAGAACATCCTGCAGTAAAAATGGCGTGCCCCTGCCCTGGTTTCATTGTGGTCAGGCATATTGCGCATGTTCCCTGCGGATAATATGAATAAGAGGAAAAAGAGACCACAGATCAGCATAATGATACAATTTGATCAACAAAATTCCTCGTAGACATCAAACAAGCCTCGGCGCAGTGGATTCCCTCAAAATAAAACGCTTAATGTTGTCCAGTCCAGAAAATTACTAGAGTGTGAAACTTTAACCGGTAAACTCATTTGACAAATGCCAAATTAGGTTCCAACAGACTAAAAGTAACAATGATATGTTGTTGTTTATGAATTTCCAGACCATGTTAATAAAATAGAAAACTTCTCAAAACTTTAACTTCACAAAGTTGTAAGACAATATGAGCTGCTTACAGTTATCTATCACTTTGTTCGCTAAGACCTGGTCAACATTACCTTTTGTTAAAGATTAAAAATTAGGGTATATAAAGATTAAACCAAATTCAGTCACGGAAAAAGTTGCCACGTCTTTTTATTTAAAAAAAAAAAGAAAGAAGGAAAAAAGACTAAGTTCTCTAAATCCGCGAATCTGAGCAGTACCTCAAGAAACTATTCTTAGATAAATGAAAAATATGCGAATGCCTTAGCCCACTACTACAATATAGTGTCTAACACTACCCCCTTCTGTCGACTGTCGCGATAAAGGTCCACTAATAAGACCAGCGCATAAAAAGATGAAATAGAATGCAACCCATCTTTCCCACAGATGCCTATTTAGATGCTTGATGACCGAATATCGAGGATTCCCAGGCAAATCTATACTTAATAAAGGGTAAAAGCCTAAAAGGTCAACGTAAGGTGGTCAAATACTGAGCACATCAAGGGAAATTAAACAACAATCAGTAAACGACTTTCATAATGAAAGCACACAGACAAATTGCAACTCTAATATTGAAGCTTTCGAGACATTAAAAAAATGTCATCAAAAGAAGGAGAGATCAAAGATGATTCATTGCTCTAGGTTTTCTTTTCTTTTCTATTATTTTATGCGAGAAAATTTCAACTTTATCTTTGTTTGAAGCTGGGAATTTCACAATCAACGGTTGAGGGCTCTTTGTGGGGATAGCATTATTAGCATGTAAAGGAGAGAGAAAGAGAGCATACAACTATACATGGAAACAACTCAGTAATGGGCTAAAGCCTAAAGGTGAAGAACGGTCTCAAATGCCAAAAAATCTTTTTCTAATAAGCCAAGTAACTGGTCCTCAAAAGCACTATTCCACTTAAGGCCGCGGTTGAGTTGAAAACAACGCGACGAAGAATAACCATCGTTTCCCCAATAGTCAGAGACGTCGCATTCTGATAAGCCCATTACGATACCCCAATCGAAAAGCCAAAGCAAAAGCAACAATAAACTAGTTATCAGACCTCATATTGATGTTTACTTAATCATGTTCAATAGTATTAATTAAATGTGTTATTTAGCTGGAAGGTCTTAGTAACTAATTTATTAGCAGCAAGAAACAAAGATTAATTTAATTAACTCAATGAATGAGCCTCCCCCAAAAGAGTCCCAAGATTGAACCAGGATCTTCCATGGACATTCAGTGGAAGCCGAATCAGAAAAGCAATATTAAAGGGCCAACTCTGATTTTTTTTTTCTTTTTATTTTTATTTTTGGTTTCAATATTGTCTCGGTTCGAGTCTTATGTATAAAAAACAACTTGGGAGGAGCAACTTATCCACCAGTCAATATTCTAACTGAGATTAGTCACCAGCAAAACTGATGCACACTCAGGGTCAAAGACTAAAAAAAAAAAGTGCGATCGGAAATGCTAACCTTGGAGGATTTGGTTTCGTTACTGGGAAGCCGGAGACCAGAGGAGGACGGCGTCGGGGTCATTGGGCGGTACCCGGAGCTATCATTGGCCGGGGAAACACTAGAGTGCGTATAAGCATCGGAAAACCTACCGGCGGAGTTGAGTGAAGACGAGGAATCATCTACACTTCTCGGAACATGGACACACATATTCATTCCAAGAGCAAGCTTGACTTTCCTCCATTTGCTTCCCATATTCCTCCAAAAGTCTCCACAGTCAGATCCTCAAGCCGAAAAACTCAACGAGAAACAGAGAAAAGGCTTCAATGATTGGGATGCCAGACAGAAGCATACTATGCTGTAGAGGGCACAGAATAAATGAAGCAGAGCAGAAATCGAGGAAGAAGAGAAGAAAAGTGAAGGAGGATTAAATGGAGGAGAAAAGCAGTTACACAATAAATGGAAATGGTGAATGCAAAATGTAATGCTGAAGGGAAGAGGATAATGAGAGAGGAGGAGGAGAGACCAGAGAAGAAAAAGCAGCAGTTTTGTTTTGATTTGTTTTGTTTTGTTTTGCTGAGATGGAAAGAAGGAAGATAGTTGCAATTGAATAATCGAAATTGAAGGTTGTTCGCTTTAATATTCCACCAACTTGAAAGTCGAAATTGCCCTTCCCATTCTGCTTTATTACCTGTAACACTTAACTATTTATTTTTTTATCTCCCCGTGACTTTTCTGTAATTTTGATTTCGAGTTTTATAATATATTATTTCTGCCTTTAATATATTTTCAGTTTTAGCAAAAAACAAAAATAAAAAGATATTATTTTTTTGCCAAAAAACTAGAAATTCTCAATATAATGGATTGTGCAATTTACTTTGATTCTAAAATTTAAGAAATAAACCTACGAATGTTTGTTTTTGTACAAAATAATTCCTATGTTAATTTTTTCCTTCTAAAATTTAAAGAGTAAACTATTAATTTAGCCACCAAAAAATTACAATTGTTTTAATTTAGTTTTTAAAAGATCAATTATTTCAATTTAATCTTTCAAAAAATTATTTTTTTATAAAAATGACTTTTAGGAACAAAATTTTTTTAAAATTAACAATGGTAAATTTTATAATCTAACAACAAATATGACTAAACTGAGACAACTATAATCTTTTATACACTAAATTAAGACATTTGATCATTCGAAGACCATATTGAAAAATTTGTAATCTTTCAAAAATTAAATCAATAATTTCCTCAAAATTTAAATATCACCTATTTATGTAAATTAAAAGGGGTCAAATCAATAAAAAAAAATATATATGGCTTATAATTTTTAATGGCAAACACCTTTTTGGTTATTTTTCTACATATTTTCAATAAAAAAACTTATTTTAAAATAATCAGTTTATCTTTTTTTTTTAAACTATACTAACTTTCTTTAAGTTATACGAACAAATTATGTTAAGGTTTTAAATAAAAAATTAATGAAAATTTATATTAAACAAAATTTAAATTTAAAAAGTTAGTTGTCGACTTTTAAATTTACAGTGAAGTAAATTAAACAATTTTCTGAAATAAGATGTTCTTTTTATTTTTATATTTTTTAATTTATGCCTTCCATATTAATCAATTTTATTTAAAGACTTTCCTCCCATCATACATTAAAATATCAACAAATTATGTTTGACCTTTTGGATAACGAAGTTGTACGTGGTTATTAGAATATTGTTCATTTCATTTGCCTTGACATTTTATAATTGTACTACTTAATTCAATTCCGTAATAATATACTGCATTCGTTGCTATTATTTATGCAAAGTAAAATGAAAGCCACATCTAATGTTTTTTTAAATAAAAAATAATTCAATCAGTCAGAGGTATTTTGTCTAGCTTTTACCAGAGACCGAGTTCCTATTTTGGTCCTTTTTGGTCCTTTGCAAAAGTAGTTTATAGTTTATAAATTAGTTTATAATTTATTTCACTAACTTATAAGTTAGTTAAAAGCATTTAATAAATGAGTTTATTTTAGTAACTTATAGCTTATTTTGATAAATTATTTTGATTAGCTTATAGTTTATGATTTTTTTGTTCCTATTGTACCTTTTTTATTTTTTTAAAATACTTATTATATCCTTTATTTTATTATATTATTTTTCACTCTTCTTCTTTCTATCGCTACGATGGTCCATAAGAAGCATGTCATCCTCCTCCTCACTTGTGTTGGTGGCTATATATGTATAATATGTGTATAATATATTTTATATATATATATATTATAATAATTTAAAATTTTAAAATTGATATGCTTATATATATTATTTTATTCTTATTTATATTATTTTAGAATTATAAATATATATAATATATATAAAAATAATAAAATATGTAAATATATTTTAATAGGGATATTTATTGGGTTAGGTTAATTTATCAACCTGCCACAGCCTCTTATCCAATCCACACTGATCAATTGGATTAATTTGTGTTTGTTTTTCTTTTAATATGTTTATCATTAACAGTTAGTGGTGTGAATTAAGAAATTTCAACATGTAATAACTCAGTTCCCCACTCCCATTTTATTTATTTATTTTCTGTCACGTCCCAAAATTTGAGCACATGACCGGCACGGAAAGTGAATTTCATTTCACCTCCGTAAGCCTATCTTTCTCTTAAAAATCATACAATTCTTTTTCATGCAACCAAAACGAGTTCTCTATACATACTACAATTACTCACATTACATCACTGAATGAACCTACCCGATTACAGAGATTTCTAGATTTATACAACTTAGAATAAAACTTAACTATTATACCTTTATTCTAAACAAATGAAAAGGTAATTATGGACTAAAGATCCATAATTCCTTGTTCCGATATTTACCTTCAGCTGTCAACTCTGAAAAAAAAATATCAATAAGAGGGGTATGAGCAAACCACGTGCCCAGTGAGTAGATAACACAATACTATGACAAAATAAAAATCATGCATCATAATGATAACATGCAGCAATCATACGTAGATCGATCATCATATGATATAATATTATTCATAATACTTCACAACAATATCCAAGTGAATCAAATTCATTTCAACAAAATTCAAAATTCACAACAGCAATCGATGAAATCAATTTCACACACAATTCCTGTACCAACCGGGTCGTCTAGAATACCTCTGGATCGTTGCCCGCGGCCCCCGTCGCATCCACCCTTATCGCTCCATTTATATTCTCCACCCTTATAGCTTCACATAGATTTCTCCATGTGGTGCACCACCATGCCTTTCCTTTCCAGTCAAACACAATCACAATCACATATAAAAACATCCTCAATCATAATCTTGAGCCACATACACAACTCAGTCATTTACAATTCAAGCCACAACATAATCAATGTGATTCCAGCAACATAGCATGTATATAACATAACCCATAATATAGAACAATTATTCAACTCGGTTCACATGCCATTCACAATCCATCATATAACCTCCATTCATGGAAGAAAATATAATTATATACATTACCAGACACGTTTCACATTTATTTATGCCTCATCGTTCCACATCATCCTCTTCAAACTTGGATATACAACATATTTTCAATATGATGCAAAAAGTCAATAACAGATATTTAATCATAGCAAGTATTAACCCACTCACCTGGATTTCACGCTCTCGGCACTCCCACTTTGCACTTTGACCATTCCTATTGTAACCAGACAAAAACCATCAGAGTTACGAAATAGAGAAATTTCCTACCACTACTCTCGACCTTCACTTACTTCTCGAATCATAACTCCTAACTGGTAATGAATATTCAAATGAAACTTATACCATTGGAAACTAGACTTAAAAATCTTTCCAACGATATAAAGTTTGCCCAAAACGGAGTTCGGATGAAGAAGTTATGGCCGATTGAAAAATAAACTAAAATTTCCCGGTACACTTGGCGCCTGGGCGCCACCTATGGCGCCTGGGCGCCAACCATGCCTGGCGCCTGGGCGCCAATTCCTTCTTCTTCCCATCTCACCTTGGCGCCTAGGCGCCACACATGGCGCTTGGACGCCACGATCGCGACCCCTTCGCGATTTCTCTCGGTTTTGGCCCAAATCTGACTAAATCTTCACCGTTTTTCATGATTTCTTCTATGGGATCTCACCCTT
The DNA here is from genome assembly GCA_037074585.1 of Biancaea sappan. Lineage (NCBI taxonomy): Eukaryota > Viridiplantae > Streptophyta > Magnoliopsida > Fabales > Fabaceae > Biancaea > Biancaea sappan. Next base: position 21,079,714 of record CM073501.1, on the reverse strand, counting down.
AATGTCTAAGGAGCATTTAGACACTAAAATCACCAATTTTAATCGAGAAACGAAGCCGGAATCTCGATTTTACCTCAAACACTCTTAAAACTAGAAAATAGAGAAAAGCTTAAGAAATAGAAATTTCTACCTCGATTCCTTGCTTTCCCTATGTTGCTTGGCTCCTAGAGGCTCGCCCCGTAGCCCGAGATCCACCCTCCAAAGCCCGGTTGTAGAGTTGGAGTATAGAGAGAGAAATTAGAGAGAAGGAAGAGAGAAGGAGATGAGAGAAAGTGAAGAGAGAGAGAGGAAAAGGAGAAAAATGAATAAAAAATAGGTGAGGCCACCTATATACTCGCACGGGGTGAAATTATCACTTGCTCTGCAATTGACCCTCAGTCAAGACTAGCAAAAGCAAATTCATAAAATCTCACCTCAGGTGTTTCTAAATCCTCGGTGCCCCACAAATTTCCTTATTCACTTTAGTCCCTCTCAATATCTCAAACTCCACTTTAACCTCGAATCCATCATCTTTTCGGTACTGGACTCATAATTCATTCCCATAAGCTCTATTCTTCTTCTCGGGTTCCTACTTGGTCATTTCTCAAAAGTCCTCTATACTTTCTTTTCTTTTCACTTTAGTCCTTGAGAATTTGTAAAAATTTCCTAAATTAAAAATAAAAATTTCTATTCCCACATTTTCTTCACTAATTCAAAAAGAAAATTTTTCACATAATTAAATTTTTCACTAAACTTCAAATCAGACTTTAAATATTTATAAAAATTCTTGGGATATTACATTTTCATGTGTTACCTACATTGGGTTTATGTCATCCATGGTGAGCTAAATGCTTAAATTAAAATTTCATTAGATTACAAAGACTTCTTATTTTTTTAACGGTTTAAATTATGTTGATAATGTGATTAGTTTATAACAACTTAAAAAATGTTAATAATGTGATAAACTTTTTTATTATTAGATAAAAAGTTAATGTATAAACTCAATCTAAACTAACACGCTCAAGTACATATTAGGTTAGTTCAATTTGAGCAACAAAAATTTGTTAACATAATCCAATTTGCCATTATTTGTAGGGTTCAAATTAGAAATCTCATTTTTTGTTACAAAAGAGGAAAAAAGCTTGGGAAAATGAGAGCGAGGAAGGAAAATGGGAAAGATCAAGCCCACAACTATCAAGATTAGATCTAATCACGAGTCGGATTTTGTATGATAAAATGTGTCAAACTCGTCTAGTAAATGGGCCAAACTTTTTGAAAAACATACTATGCTTTTTACTCTAAGTCATATTTTACATGTTCTTTTTCAAGATTAATAAAAATATCTTACTTTTGTGTGGAATAAATAATTTCAATAATAATGTTATACAATTATAACATAAAATGTATAGTATATAATTGAATATCATGTTAAATATGATAATTATTTAAATATTATATATTATATAATAATAAAAATAAAAGATATATTATATAAGTTATACATTTTAATATTATAGATAAACATAGAATATTTTCAATACTATAATATATATATATTATCACATATATAATATTTTATTATTTAAATATACATTGTATTTCTTAAAATATATATATAAATAACTAATCTGGGCCAGAAAAAAGTCCAAATTCAATCCATATTTTTTTGAGTTTTTTTTTAATTTACGAGGCAAGCTTATCGAGCTAAGTAGGCTTTTTAGCCCATAATCAACTTCCTAAAGCTTATGTCTAAGGAAAATGTCACTTAGAGGCTCTTAGGCAGATTGAAAATCTCATTAAACTCAAACCAACTCAATTTGTAAGCACTCATACTCTTTAAAAAATAATTATATATTTTTTATAATTTACTATCGCATGACTAGTTCATATTAAAAGTTTTTGACATATGTTATATTTAACTATAATAATAATATTATTAAAAAATTATATTTAAGTATAGTTAGTTAGTTAAATGAAACAAAGTTGTGAGCGTTGACATTATTCACTAATCCAAGTAGATCGTCTAACTAAATATCACATATAAACTCTACTTTAATCAGATAATCTGTACTGACCCAACCTGATACTCGATACAGATTAACAAAAAACCCAAACTTAGGTTGTGATTGTTCACAATTAGAAGCCCACAGAATCCTCCAAAACCAAAGTGAGTGGGTTCAATTGGTTTGTGCATCACACACATGCAGTCATTAAATTTGGACCCCAAAAAGAAAACCATTTTCCCCCCGAAAAAAAAAAAGGGACGAGGCTATTAAGTCAACTACAAGCACCATTGGATTTTATCTTATTAAACTCAACGCATTAGACTGCATGAAAGATTTAAAAAGCGTGGTCAAAAACTCTTAAATCACTCTGTATTATTAATTTTCTAATATAAAAAGTAGTATTTATAGGATTAGGATTTTGATGGGACCAAATATTGGGACCATCACCAAGCAAACTAGCCAGTCATTTTCTTTGTGCAGACTGCAGACTATTCAGCGTGCTTATTATGTGCACTCCTTCTTCCTATTTGAAGACTGCTTTGTCTTTTTTTCTCCTCCAAAGTTTTCTATATTTGTTTTTATTTTTAATATAAATTATTTCTCTCACTTTGTATCTACCCGCATCATGGGTAATTTTTTTTAAGTGGGGCCAAATTATAAAATAAAATATTTAATATTTTTTATAAAAATATGTTTATTTTGAAATATGTTTATTATACGAAAACATATTATATTAAAATGAAATAATTTAATAATTCTTACGAAATGCGTGTATAAAGGTTTTAATTACTTTATAACGCTCAACATGCATGAATAAAAGCATATTTTCCGTGATATGATTCATGTAATTATATTAAAAATAATATTGGTTGAATTAGTTTTGAGACGAAATAAATAACTGTCTTTAAAAAATTTATGTTTCTATATAAGAGAATTATAAACAAATTATTTTAAGATACAATAAAGTTTTTTGAACTTTTTTTTAAAAAATCTCTTTAATATAATTGTGTGTAGAATATGAAAGATTATATATAAGTCTCAATAATTATGTTTATTTAATTTTTAAGAGATACATCAGGTAAACAGTCGTGCATTCTAACTTTTAAATGACACATATTAGTTAAATATTTTTTTTTTAAAATAATAGAACTAGCGGTAGATATACCTTTTTAAACCCGAGACCATAACAAAGTGGCTATAAACACTTAAAACATTACCAGTTTATTAAAAAAGGGTAACTCTTTCTCTACCCATTTTGATTTTGAGAATGTTACTTATTATACCCTTTGCTTCTCCAAATCAAAGACTTGGATTGGTTAATTAGATATAGTGGAAGAAAAATCCAAATCTTGGGGATATGTTCATCAAGTGGAGGTTTCTCTAATTAGAAGCAAACGTCTTGGACTCAACTACGTGCACCTGTCTAAGAGAGAGAAGAGACAACATTGTTGACCAAAAACAAAAAGAAGAAATAAGAGACAATAGAGTTTTTAATTAATTGCATCGTAACTGAATCACCCTTCTCAATATTGTCAAAACATATCTATAAGTTGACATTAATTATATATTATATATATATATATATATATATATAAGTAGAACAGAACAAAACGATTCAAATGGCTCTGGGATTTGATGGCTTTTGGATGAGATTAAAAGGGAAAGCACTTTTGATGCAACAAAAGGAAAGCTCAAATTTTAATATAATATGTAATTTAATTTAATGACAGTGCGTTGAAGATGTGGACATAATTGATTTTTAAACTTAATTTTGGTTGAAAGTGAGTTTGTATTAATTTGATTTATATTTGAAATTTGTTATTAGACAGATGATTTTGAAAAAATTGATTTAATTTAGATATTATTAACCAAAATTACTCTTGGTCTTGAATGTGTAATTACAGGTATAAATTATATATTATTTTGTTTCATTTATTTTTGGATGTGAGAGGCAAAAGAGTAAAGAGGGTAGTTGAAAAAATCATTTCTCATTTACTCAATCGTAAAAGCAACTTGAATTTGCTGTGGAGTAAACATGGATTTGAAAGCAGAATTAATTCTTAAGCATGTGGTTAACGCAAAAGTCAAAACTAAACAACAGCCAAAAAATGAAGAATCCCAACAACATTATCTCTTCTATTTAATGACTTAGGCTTAGTTCATGAGTTTAATTACTCACTCATCTATGCCACGAGGCTGAAAATATCTATTACATTTTTATCGAATTGAAAAAAAAATTAATATCATAGTTATTCATATATATTTTGATAAATAAGTTATTTTTGTCTAAAATTTATGATCAACTCAATTATAATTTAACACTAAACCATATGGCTTTTATCAAAAATCATAACAAAATACATGTTAAAATATGAATAGAAATAGAAATAAATTTTTCAATACTATATGAGTTTATATATATTGAAATGAACTCCATGAAATCAGTGTTATAAGTGAACCAAGCAACAAATGAGACAAACAGTAAAACAATACAGAATCTTCCATAGAAAGAGATGAATTAACATTGTGAGAGAGTTGACTCCTGATGAGCAAGTTAGCTTCAATAATTAAGGTTATAGTGGAGAAGAATAATCAAGATAATCATGTTAAAGAATAAGATGAGTATATATATAAGTTTATAATCACTATTATTTAACAAAAAACTCACGACGTCTCAATCAAATTTGTTCAAGCTAATTTAAAACACAGATGTGAAATTTTTTTTATTCGTAAAAGTTAAACTCAAAATTTTACTTAAAAAATAAATATTAAACTATTTAAACCAATAAATATTATGCATGTGTACGTATTTATTATTTATATTTCGTATAGATAAGCAAAAAGCTTAATGTATGAATTGAATTAACAACAAAGTCTCTTAAGGACATTTTGGTCATTCTAATACCAGTTGGGTCGGTCTGATCCAATAACAACGTATCTCAAAATTATATCTATCAAAGGTAGCTTAAAAATAGCTCAAAATTCAGCCGAAAGTCAACTCGTAAAACACATTCTACACCCTATACACTTTAATTATTCCAGATTTTCTTCTCCATTAAATACTAAAGAAAAAAATCTATAACTTAGAATATTTTCTCTTGGCCTATGTGTTAATCATTTGTTGTTCTCTGGGAGACAGTACAATGTTGAGTTTTCCAACATTATTTAATTGTTTTGACAAATAAAATTTATGTAAACTCTTCCATCTATCAAACAGTATTAAAAAGTTTAACATTGTATAAAACAATAAAGAATTTCGACTTGTAATTTTCACCTCCAACTACAAAGCACAGCCTTCATTTTCATTAAAAGCAGAGAGGAATCATTAACTTTGTAAGGAAAATTTTCAACTTCGAAGCATTTTCACAACCACTATAGTTGCTAGAAATGGCTTTTGAAGGCATACACCGCGTTTGGTCATCAAACAAACAACTAAGGCTATAATGGCCAAAATAGTCAATTAGTCATAGATGAGTGCTTCTTCTTTTTTTTTCTTTTTTTTAAAAAAAGAGTAAATCACACTCCATTGTTCTCTAACTTTTCAAAATTATACTTTCTTTCGTTTTATTTATAAAATATACATGTTCCTTCTTTATAATTATGAAATTGTTACACTTTGGTCTAATTATATATTTTCTATTCAGGGAGGCTCATTATAGTTTGTTTTATGTTAGATAACCTAATAACATATATTTTTTTAATTAAAATATCATCCACTAACTTAAGTGCATATTAATTTTTTTTAACAAAAAAATATAATACTTGTGATATCTTATTTTGGATTAACAATAAAAAATATCGCGATATTTAAAAATTAATGTTATTATATTAATAAAATATATTCTAGTCAAAAGATAAAAGACATTATAGGTTATTAAGTGTAAAAAAAAATATTATAACAGATTTGTAGAAACAAGTATAAAATTAAAATAAAGTGTAATATATTTTACAATTACAAGAAGGGATTATATATTTTAAAATTTTTAAAAATTTACAAGAAAAAAAGTATAATTTACTTTTTTTTAAAAAAAAATTTGTAAAAAAACAAACATAATGGTCACTCATAGCCAATGGACCATACTCTGAACTCTCAATGGTCAGCAATCACTAAGCAGTGCTCCCTTTGGGTGTCCAACAAGATGTGTATGCCTTTGGGTTAATGTAAGTCACAAAGTGGGTTTGATTTTGACCCAAACCAAACAATTCCTACAATCCCAAACTTTATTATTATTATTATCATTTTTTTCTTTTGTCAAATTGCTTAAAAGCAGCTTGCTATTTCAACCATCACAACAAGGCTGAGTTGCCACTTGCCATAGAGCTCCATCTTTGTGTACATTCCTTTTCATATCACCTAAAAATCATCAAAAAGGGAAGGACCCCACACACTCTTTTCCCAAAAAGAAAAGAAAAAAAAAATAATTAAATTAAAGATATACCCAACCTTTTTTATCGAATTCTAATTAATATGATTTGAATTGAGTTATATTAGAAATGTGCAAAATTTTTTAAATATTAATTTTTTTATTTATAAAATTTGAACTGAAAATTTTACTCAAAAAAAATAAATATTGAATCATTTGAACCAAAATAAATATTAATGATACATTTAACAATTAAATAATAGATTTGAAATCAAGCAGAGAGATAAGTGAGTCATGTCAAGTAAAAGAAGACAAATCCTGATCTTCCTGAGGACATTATCCTCAATATAAATTTTAATCTGTTACATCAGCTCATCTTTAAGTCCTAGCTTTCTGAAAACTGAGGATCAAGTTGAAATTGGCTCAAACTCTTTACTTTAAAACTGCCTCAAGCAAATTTTTTACAAGTGAAGTGTTACATCAGATGGAAAACGACAAGTGTTGAATAAGAACAAAGTGAGGAATTTCAGGGTTGTGTAGTGCAGTGTTACAGTGTTGTGATTGAAGGATTCATTCAATTCAACTTAATCAAATATGTATGTATTTTCTAACATCTGCCCCTATGATCTGTGGTGTTTAGCCAACAAGTGTCGTTTAGAGACATGATTAGAAAAAGCCTGCTTTATGCCTTTTTCTGTTGACTTGCCCCAAAAAGTCTGGCAGATTTAGGGGTGGGAGAAAGAGATTTAACCCCAGAAAGCATCTGGGGATTCTTCACTGCCAATGATACAACCAGTAATAGTACAGAAAAAAAGACAGCAAAACCAGCTAGCTAGGGTATTTGATTGCCAGGTATATATGTATGTATTGATGGGTGGTCTCAAAAGAAGTTCAAAATGGGAGGAAAAAAAAAAGGAAAAAAGAAGAAGCACTATTTTGGAGTCTCCTAGTTCATGTTGTGTTGTGGAGAGGAATAACTTTTTACCTCTAAAGATAGAGCCTCTCTTTCAAAAGGGGCCCTCTGAAGAGGAAGACATAAGTGGGAAACTTGGGCAACATCATATGTGGTCTGTCTGTCTTATTTAATGTGGTTGTGTCAGATTGTGCAGTTGTGTTGTGGGTGGATCTCATCTCTTCTCATCTTTTTCTTTCATCAACTAATTGGGTTGTTGTTGAGTTTTTTTCTTGGGAACTATTAAGATAAGAAAATTCACTTTAGTTTAAATCGAGTCAGATTACAAAGATCTAAAATTTTATTAAATCTAATTTTTTCTATTCACAAACTTTGAGTTTGAGATTTTATTTCAAAAAAAAAATTAAATTACTTGAACTAACCAGTGTTGATTAGCGCTGTTGAGTTACCTCAGTGTCCCTTAAACTCACAAGTGTACTTGATTTTCAACTCTGAATCTTAATGGTTTCAGTCCAAAGTCTATCAGTTGAATGAGGGGATGAGGAAAAGAGATAGAAAAGTTGGAATCTTTGAAGATTAAAGAAGCACCAGTACGTTTATGGGTTGATGGGTGTCATGCATGTACCAAGAAAGTAGGCTCAGATGAACGGTGACATGGAACCAGGATTCCTATCATGTTACTTTACATGAGGGTTTGTTTTTAAATCTGAACCATCAAATTTTTTAGATTAATAATCTAAAAAAAGCTAAGATTTTAAAATTAAAAAAAATGACAGAAGAATAAAAAAAAAATTAAAATCTAGACTATTAAATTTTAAAATCAATAACGTAGATGGAACAAGACCCTCTTGTATTGGACAAGATCATGTTCTAGATTGAGGAATGAGCTAGTTCCACAAAATTGAATGAATGGCTCAAAAAACAAATACTATTCTCTTTATTTTTAAATTATTTTTCTTTTTTAAATTTTAAAAAATTACTATACTACATTACTACTATCCAACCATTACTTTTGAGGGTAAATTATTTTAATATCCTCTGGTGTTTGCCTAAATTTTGAGGATTTTGAGGAGTCTCTTGTTTTAAAATTATATTCGATTTTCTTAATATTTTAATAAAAATTACAAAATATTTTTTTAAATTTACTTTATGTCAAATGAGTTAAAATTTCATAAAATATGAAATTTTATTTTTATTTTTAATATGATAGTAATAATAGTTAAATTGATGTTAAGTTCTAATATAAAATTGTGATTTTATTCTTAATAATTAGAATGACGATTGAGTAACAATTTTACCATTGGAATGAGATATATTGTGTAAAAACATTAACTTCAATAACAAAGAAAAATGAAGAAATTAAGTGTAATATTGAAATAAGAGGAATATAAATTGCAATTTAATCAAATCTCAAAAAAGATATTTATATATATATATATATATATATATATATCCTACTTTATAATCATTAAAACATCGTTTTCATTTTCAATTATTGAAAATATCACATCTAAGACGGTCAACAATGTATTATCTTTAGGCCAATCAGAACACGTTATATCACAAATGATAGAACCTACTTTGACATTTCGTTACTAAAATTAATGAAATAAATAAATAAAAATATTAAATATAAAAAAAATGGACCAATGAAAATTAAGTTCAACAAAAATGACTAGTTAAATGTGAGAAAAGAGAAGTGTTCATATATAATGTTTGACAGTAATTTGAGCCAAATTGTATTCAGTGAAACATATTTGTGAAAAAAATTTAAAAAGATAATGAAAAAGAAAATTTTCTAATATCTAATTTAGATAGGATCTAGAAATAATTGATTAGAAGTTGAAAATGAGTGTTAATGTTAAAAAATAAAATAAAACTTAGATAGTGGGCTAGTTGTGAAATTCTAATATTCTATAGTTTGCCAAGTGAAGGAAGCAAAATTAGATAAGGCAGTGAGGGTCTAAAAGAAAAGCAGAGAGTCAATTCAGACGGCATATTCAATGACGTCAGGACTTTGGAAATCGATTGGTTTAATATTACAGTTATAAATTTTTTATATTATATATCTACTCGTCAATCAAATAATTAATAATAATTTTTTTAAAATAATTTTTTATCAATTGTTTAATCCACGATCAGACTAATATCGATAATTCTACTAAAGCCATTCGATTCCTAAAATTGCGATCATTAGATGAATACAGAGTCAATTAATATGTGAGAAGGATTATAGGTTCTACCAATCAACAAGATCATCCAGTTTCAGATGTATAATTAATTAATGCTTAATACAATCATGATGTCAAACTCTTTAGCCGAAATATCAAATTTAAATGTTTGATTTGAATTATTCTTAATTGATTTGATTAGTTGGTTTAACAAACGTTCAGCGGAAGTGACGTAGAGAGATGGGATTTATACTAGCATTATAATAAATTATTAATTTAGCTTCTAAAAAATTAAATATTTTAATTTTTTTTAAAATTATATTTATTTTAATTTTATCATTTTATTTGTCAAAAGCAATTTTTAATAACAAACATTAAAGATTTAGTAATGTTAAATTATTGAATTAGTAATAAAGAAAAAGAATAATTGAGACAAATATAATTCTTAAATAATTAAATTGATACGTTTAATTTTACAAAAATTAAATCGAAACATATTTAATATTATAAGGATTAAATCAGTAATTTACACTTAAATTTATTGATCTTTATGAAATGTGTCTTAATTTCTGTCTTTCTTGAATATGAAATATTTTGAAGGATTCCATGGCAAAAAGATGACAGAAAGGAACAAAATTAGATGTTTGCAAACTAGAATATATTAATATTTTAATTATGTAATTTACACGTATCAAGGAAACATCAAGGTTTAAAAAAAATCATAGACAAAACTTTTGAATATGTCATCAATTAACTAAAACAGATCTAACTAAAGGGAGTTGATTGAAGATAAATTAATTCAATGACTGATCCAAAAGAGAAGAAATTTATAAATTAATGAAAATAAAATACACCAAAACGAAGGTAATCTTATTTACAAATATTTAAGGCTAGTTTCACACCATTCAAATTCTATTCAAAATTAGTTAGTCACATTAATAATAATTATTCGAATCTTAAAAATGACAAAATGTTTTATTTTTGAAGATGTTATTTTGAAAAAAAAAATTATGTTCAATAAATTAAAAATAAAAATAAAAAATCTTCCATCATGTTAAAGTGGAGGAATACTCTTTTATTTTTTTTTCTCTTATTAAGCATTGATGTCATAATCGAATTATATCGGTTAGGAATAATTTTAAAAAATGACAAATAATCAAATTGTTCAGAAATTGGTTAAACAAGCTAAAAGTATGTTAAATCGAGATAAAAATTAATTTTAAATGAACTGGTTCACTTATTTTTTTAAAAAATTTTATTTATTTTATAATCAGGTACTGAAGAAAATAACATTACAAATAAATTAATTTTAATAGATATGCCAATATATTAATATTTTATAAATTTAATATTAATAAATATTATATTAATTAATAATATTTTCTTATTATTTAATCAATTTTTTATTTAAACTTTTAATTATAGATATTATTTTGTGTAATTTAATATTAAATTTTAATTTTAATTAAATTTATAAATTTATATTTATAGTATTTAATTATATATATTATTTTTTTAATATTTTAAAATTAATTAATATAACTATAATTTAACTATTAACTATTAAATTAGTACTTTTGTCGTTTAGATTTTCATAATCTTGTCATTAAACATATGAGGCATATGAGGACATCGAAATTAGTTAAAAGTAAAATGCATAAGATACCGCCACGCATTACATTTGAAAGTTCAATTTATTTATTTGTTTATTTTCTTAGATTTATGGCATTCTATAAATTTATTCAATTATTGCTGTATCAATTGACCGCATTAATTATTATCGTGATTCCTAAAAGCAAGGGGTTAAAGGAAAAGAAGAAGGGGTTAATTAATAATTATTGTCTTAATTATTATTTTAGAAATTGGATATCAAAGTCAGCTTAATGATTAATGATCTCACGTTAGAGTTTGCTTATGATCATAAAATTGATCAAGCATGTTTTCTACGTAGTTCCAATGAAAGACATTCTAGGGTTTTGAAACTGAATTTTTGTACAAATTCAATTGCCCAGAATGTTTCTATGTTTTAATTTTGAAAGCAATAATTTAGTTGAATTCTTCTCTCAATTTTTTTTTTGAAAAGTAATTCTTCTCTCAATTTAATATTTAAATACATGAGTTTTTAATTTAGTCTCTCCCAAGTTTTACTCAATCAAAATATTCATATAAAATGAGTCATATAAATAGAAAAAAAATAGTGGTATGCAAATTATATATCTGTAATTTGATTCAATTGAAGTCAAATTAATCAGAATTCAATTGATAATTTAAATAAAAAATAGTCATTAAAAAAAGTATTATAATTTTTGGACATGTTAAAATTGAGCTTTGATACAAAATAAAATCATTTATAGATTCTTAACTTTATAGGTAAAATATTATTTTTATACTAATGTTTGTTGATTTAAATAATTTGTTATTTATTTTTTATTTAAAAAATTTAAATTCAAGTATTTTGAAATGTGAATAAAAAAATTAATATTAAATTTTTTTTTCATTTTATTAATTAAAATTTAGTAGAAAAAAAAATTTGCCTTATTAAAATAGAAATTTCATCTTATAACATTAAATTAAAGGAAACTTTTTTTTTAAGGATTTAATTATTAATTTAAACAAGTCGTTATGTCGGGCTTACTATTGTTTGCAAGTAAACATCAAGTGCGTTATGTTGGGTCGCAAGTACAAGTGAGATAGGCAAAAGGTGGATATGGGCTTTCGTTGAGCCCATTCATATGAGTTAAAAGCTGAGCCCCTTCAGATAATTACTAATATTGGATCAGTTTTCAGTTAACACAATTTCCTAATAACATGAATAGTTTCCTTTTTGTCATCAATATTTTTTGAATCGGCCCCAGTCATCACTTCAAACTTGCCTTTAGGTCGTTGGTTCAATTATTGGGTTAATGAGTCAATTACTGAAATGGGTAAATAATTTTTAAAAATTAATTATTATATATATATTTTTATATATGTTTACAAATAAATTTTAAAACAAGTAAAATAAATAATTTATATGCAAATTTCACATGTGAAATTCTTAAAACTATGATCATTAGTCATAAATAATTAAAATACAAATATCCATAAATTCATAAATATCCATAATAATTCAAACATATGGTCAAACTTTAAAGCACATATATAATTACATTAAAACTATAAAGTTATAAATATCCATAACAATTCAAACAAACATGATAAAATTAATCAACTTATAAATCCCAAGCTTTTGAATTTTCCATTTCTCCAGTACAAGCATGCCCCTTTCACTAGTAATCTATTATGGCACGTATGGTTCCTTATCCGGGTAGTAAAAGCACACGGAATTCTAGTGCACAGTAGAACTTTTGCTGCTTAGTTGGGCAACCTCAGAAGAATTTCCATTCCAGCATTACTGTTTTCCTTTCTTATGCGAACGACTTTTTCTTCTCCAACAGCTCAGGAAAGCATCTTGCTCATGATGGAAAAACTTGTAAATGACAAGGCTGCCCTTGACTATGTCGCTAAAGGTGTTGAAGCTAGCTTTCGGTGGACTAAGAGCTAGCAATTTCGTTCATTTATAGAATTTTTAATCTTTGCACTTGCACAATGAAGATCTTCTTCTCTCTACCACTCTCCATCTTGTTGTTCTTCGACCATGGCTAACTAGGCTGAATCCTCATATCCGTAAGCTTCTTTTATGCTTCGTTTCCTCCATTTTATGGAGTTGAAACTTTTTTTTTTATAGAATCTAATTTTTTTTATTTTGGAGGGACTACAGCACGACGATTTTAGAGTGAAGAAGAGAGGGAAGAAGGATGTGGAAGAGAGAGGCAAGGGATCAATTCACTTGACTAGGTCAGTAGTTGTATTTCTGTTTTTATAGAATTTGACTTTTTATCTTAGAGGGACTACAACACGGCAATTTTGGAGTGAAGAAGAGAGAGAAAAAGAAAGTGGAAGTGAGAGGTAGGGGTATTATGGTAAATTAACTATTTAAAAAATACATATCAAAATATATTTTTTTTTCTATTCATTTTTTCATTGCATACCAAACAATTTTTTTCCTCTTTTCTTTTCCTCTTTTCCATTATCCTTTCCTTTCCATTCCTCATTTCCTTTCCATTCCTGTTATGTATTGTGAACCAGCAGTTATAGTCCATGTTAGCAACTTCCTTAGTATCTTGACTACCACCACAACCATCACCAATAATCTCATCCAAATTCAATTTTGTAGAAAATAACTTAGATAAGTTAAAATCTTGAAATGACTTCATAATATGATATACCACAATTATTAGATACAAACCACAAACATCATCATCCTTTTTAGTGGTACAAGCTGAAAATTCACGATTAAGAACATATAATTCCTCAACTAGTAGTCTATTACAATGTTATCAAAACTAACCCAGCTATTGACTTGGACTGGCCTCCAGGTTACTGGTTCAACCGCTAGGTCACCGGGTCAATTGCTGAATCGAATAAATAAATTTAAAAATAATATATATATATATATATATATATGTTTACAAATAAATTTTAGGCAAAAGTATACTTCATGTCCCTAACGTTTACTTCAATTTTTATTTATGCCTCTAAACTTTTTTTTTTGTGTCAGATATGTCGTATATATGTTTTAAACTTTTTCAAATATACCATTTTTTTAACACCGTCAGTTGGTTAACAGAGATGCTGATGTGACACATGACGTGACTAAAATATTTGTCACATCATATGCCATGTAGCCACATGCGACATGTGGCACCAACCACAGTATGACACGTGGCACCAATTACAGTGTCACACATGGGAGTATTTTTACAAATAAAACATCACAATTTGGTTAGCAAAGATCGAACCTAGTTAGAAGAAGGAAGAGCTTTTGCCATCAAGCTAATGACATTTCTTTGACATATATACTCAACATTTAATATATAAAGACATTTTGTGATTATAAACCAAACAAAATATACATAAATTATTATATATTATAAAACAATAATAAATTTATAACAGAAGAATATACCTTTATTTAACATAAACCATTTTAAATTAAATAAAAGTTTAAAAATTTTAATAATAAATCTTATAATATAAATCTAGTCTTATATTTTTACATATATCAATGTATGTGTCACAAATATTAAAATATAATACTAGATTTTATATTATAAGATTTGTTATTAAAAATTTTAAACTTTTATGTAATTTAAAATGGTTTATGTTAAATAATAGTACATTCTTCTATTATAAATTTATTATTGTTTTATAATATATAATAATTTATGTATATTTTATTTTTTTTATAATCACAGAATACCTTTATATATTAAATGTTGAGTATATATATCATATGTCGTATATATGTTTTAAACTTTTTCAGATATACCATTTTTTTAACACACAGAGATGCTGATGTGGCACATGACGTGACTAAAATATTTGTCACATCATATGCCATGTAGCCACATGCGACATGTGGCACCAACCACAGTATGACACGTGGCACCAATTACAGTGTCACACATGGGAGTATTTTTACAAATAAAACATCACAATTTGGTTAGCAAAGATCGAACCTAGTTAGAAGAATGAAGAGCTTTTGCCATCAAGCTAATGACATTTCTTTGACATATATACTCAACATTTAATATATAAAGACATTTTGTGATTATAAACCAAACAAAATATACATAAATTATTATATATTATAAAACAATAATAAATTTATAACAGAAGAATATACCTTTATTTAACATAAACCATTTTAAATTAAATAAAAGTTTAAAAATTTTAATAATAAATCTTATAATATAAATCTAGTCTTATATTTTTACATATATCAATGTATGTGTCACAAATATTAAAATATAATACTAGATTTTATATTATAAGATTTGTTACTAAAAATTTTAAACTTTTATGTAATTTAAAATGGTTTATGTTAAATAATAGTACATTCTTCTATTATAAATTTATTATTGTTTTATAATATATAATAATTTATGTATATTTTATTTTTTTTATAATCACAGAATACCTTTATATATTAAATGTTGAGTATATATATCAAGGAAATATCATTAGCTTGCTAGCAAAAGCTCTCCATCTTTCTCACCAGGTTATGGGTTCAATCCATGCTAACCAAATTATAATGTTTTATTTGCAAAAAGACTGCCACGTGTCACATCGTGATTGGTGCCACATGTTGTGTAGTGCCACATGTCATGATGTGGTTAGTGCCATGTGTCATAATGTTGTTAGTGCTATGTGAATGGTGCCACGTGTCACTGTGATCACATGGCAAATGACGTGGCAAATATTTTAGCCACGTTATGTACCACGTCAGTATCTCTGTTAAACAACTGACGGTGTTAAAAAAAAGGTATATTTGAAAAAATTTGAAACATGTAAGACATATTTGATACAAAAAAAAGTTCAGGGGCATAAATGAAAATCGAGATAAACTTAGAAACATGAAGTATATTTTTGCCTAAATTTTAAAACAAGTAAAAAAAATAATTTAATGTAAATTTTATACTTTAAAATTTTAAAAACTATGATCATTAGTCATAAATAATTAAAATGCAAATATTTATAAAATCATAAGCATTCATAATAATTTAAACATAAAGTCAAATATTAATTAAATAATAAAAAATAAAGAAAGAAGAAAAAGAAGGACTAAAATACAATAATTTGAGAGACCAAAGTTTTATATAACTCAATTTTTTTTTGGCTCACATTAGTCATTTATTACCATTTATCTCCATACACTAGTATTATTTCATAGTCTACACTCTATAATCTACACTTTTATCCATAGCCTTATCATATTTCCATTTCCCAATATCCCTCTTTTTACTTTTTTCAAGACTTGAAAGCCTGAAATTGCACAGTTCCTTAGACTAAGAAGGCAGAACCACAGAAAGCAATAGTGAAAAGTTGAAAACTCATTTGGCAATTGACATTTCTCTTTCATTCTCGGTCAACCTAAAAAGGCATTTCTCTTTCATCTTCTTTTCTTCTTCTTTCTTCTTTCTTCTTCAACATCGTAGACTAAGAATATATTTCTCTTTCTTCTTCTTCTTCTTCTTCTTCTTCTTCTTCAAAGGCGGCTGTTGGCTGGGCTGACTGCTGGCTGATCTGAAAGGGTTACCTAACCCGAACCTAGACTTGGATTGTCAGTTTCTGGTTTGACCTGCCGATCCAGGATGGTTCATATAACACTGGTCTATTATATATGTGAATTGAAATTAATTAAATAAAAAAAAAAGAGAAATAAGAACAAGAAGGACTAAAATGCAAGGATTTAGGAGACCAAAGTGTTATATAACTCAAGTTTTTTTTTTTGGCTCAGAAAGAGTCTTTTCTTCCTCTCAATATCAAAACACTCTAGAACCATTTAGTTGCCCCTTTCTTTGAACATTTGAGAACAAAAGAGGAAGGAAGAGACTTGTCATCAGTCATCCCACATCGTCCGTCAAGCTTTCTCTTTCACCTCTGCCTTCTCTTCCCTTCTTCATCTTCAATTTTTAACCTTGTGTTCATGACAGTAGAGTGGTTAGGGAGAGACACAGAGAGAAAAAGAGAATAGCTCAATGATGAGAGAGAGACTGAGCTAGTGGAGGGCCACTGTCAACCATCACTATGGCCAACCATCAACATTCCCTCTTTCTTTTCGCTCCTTCCTGTTGTCTTCCCCATAGGCCAAGAGAACAAAGCACACAAAAGGAGGAGTAATGGTCATGCTCAATATCATCCTTCATGAGGCATTGTTGTTGGTCATAATATTGGTTGGCAAAGGACACCCATTGGATGATTTCCTTAAAATAGGAAGTTAATATTTTTTTTTTAAAAAAGATGGCGGGTCGCCCAAGCTGCTAGGTCAACAGGCCAAGTCTTAATTAGCCGGTCTATTGCAGACTGGTCCAAATATGGGAACTTGGGCCAGGCCAGGCCTTAGTCACTGGGTCCCTAGTCGAGCCAGCCAGTCGGGGCCAGGTCCAAAAACAATATTTGTCATATATATATATTCTTCAAGAGGGTAACTTTACTATGAGAGAAACAAAATTCTAATTTATTTAAGCATGCTAAGATTGATAAGTGATTTGATTATCTAGATTGCCGAAGTCAATACTCTGCCAAATTTTATTTTTAGTATTTGGTCTAAAATTGAATACTTATTGTAAGTATCACTAGGGTTTATTTTTGTGAATTGAATTTATTTCTTTTTTCAAAAAGTGTGAAATTCAAAGTATATAAAAAAGGCTTAGCTTAGTAACAAAAATTGAAAGTACTCAAAAATAATCTATTTAGTGTTAAATAGTTATTTATAATAAAATGTAAACCATATTGATATTGTCTTGATAAAAATCAAAGGATTAAAAAACATTGTCTTAAAATGAAACCATTAGTTATTTTGAAATAATGCGCGATGTCGAATATGAAATATATAGTTGATGTTAAACACATAACATTGATCGTGTTACATGTGGCCAAAGAAATGGCTTAATCATGAAAGATTATTCAAGCTGTATGTCTCGTTACATGATTTTAGCATAAATATGATACATTTTCACCTTACACCAATATATATTTCATGGCAGAATTGACCTCTAATTGTGCAGGCACTGTAATATAAGCCAAATTTAGAGTTATGTATTTTGGAGTATTACGGTACTTTATAGCGTTATTTTAATATATTTAATTTAGTCATTTTATTTTTTTTATATTTAATCAATTCTTTATGAATATTATTTGTCGAATTTAGATGAAATGACTGGACTAAATATCTTAATGCTCTGTGGTATTTTTTGTGGACTATAAAGTTTATGAGAGAGGGACTTAATTTAATTAATTTGAGAATTAATTAAGGAATTTTGCAAAATGGGTCAAGTGGGTTTGGATATTGGGTATGGATACCAATGAGTCATCTATTGACCTATTTAGCTGACCTTAGGATCCTTATCTCTCTCTTCTCTTCATTCACGATCACCACAGAGGCTTCATTCTTCATCTTTTCTCAACTCCTTCAACCCTTGCTTCCAATCTCTTCGGTCGATTTCTATTTTTTGGTTGTTTTTCGGTTCATCTAAATTGCAAAGAATTGAGGTAAGCTTAATTCTCAACTTCAAACTCCATTTTTGGTTTTGGTTTTGCCTATGGAAGAAAATTGAGGTTTTGGGTTAATTTTGAGTTTTAATGGATGAATTTAAGTGTGAGTGTTAATCTAAAATATTCCTAAATGGTTTATGATGTTATTGGAACAAGAAATTTGGAGAAAACTAGGAGAAATTCATAGAATTCATGTAATATTTCAAATTTAATTACCTCAGAAAATGAGGCTAAATAAATAAGTGAGCAAGTAAATAATGATAAAATAGTAATAAAATTTTTTTGAGAAATATGAATATAATTTTATTCATTAGGCTGGGGACCTAATTGAATAGAATACAAAAGATATGATGGCTCTTTAATATTTTAACCAAAAGAAAAATAAAAGAAGTTGTTCCACCATCCGCGTATCTCCTATGTATTGGCAATTGGCAAAATAAAGAGTGTATCCTTATCTTCATGGAAGCCTGATGATTGTCTATATTATTATTAATATTTGATATTTGATAAATTTAGGAGAAAACTTGAAAGCATTATGTTAAATTATTATTATGCTTCGTGACAAGAGTAGGTAGACATTGTTTATATATATATATATATATAAGTGCATTGTGTGTGTCCACGGTAGGCGAGAAAAAAAAAGTGAGAGGAAGAGATGAATATTAAAAACAAAGAAGAGAGAGAAAGTGATGTGTGTGAGTGGAAGTGTGAGTCGTGTGAGAAATATTATAAAAAATAAAAGTGAGTGCATTTCCCTTCAATTTTATCATTCACTCACTCTTCCTTCCTTTGTTCTCTTTGATAAAATAAGTATACATGGGTGTTGTGAACAAGAGGAAGAAAATAGAAAGGAGAGAGAGAGAAAGACAACGTCTTGAGAGTGAGTGGGGGTTCGTCTTCATCAACCATCATTTATGGGTATCTTGCTAGCAGTCACTTCTACTGTCGACCACTCTAGTTTATTCAACGGTGAGAACTTTCCTTCCTCTCTCTAATGATTCTTTAGTTAAATAAATTTTTGATCTAGTACATATGCCTTATTCATCTCCCAAACTGAATTTTCAGCTTAAATCCTTTTAAAATATGACTGTAAATGTTTTGTATTTAGGTTCTTTATTCAAAAATTTTTATAGTGGTTTGAGTTTACTATTTCTGTCTCCAAGGGTGGTTTTTAATTGAAAATTTTTGGGTAAAATTTTTTAAATTGTTGGAAATATTATTAGTGCATGTGAAACTGAATTGATGACAAAAAAAAATCTGAGGGAAAAAGCATGATAATAAACTGCAGGGACTAAACTAAAAATATTGAAAAGTTTACTGGGGTTGATTTAATCAAGTAAAGGAAATAAGGAAAATTTACTAAGGAGCTGTGAAAGGAAAATAGGACAATTTTAAATGCTTCTGATTTTAAATGATTTTGAATCACCAAATCAATTTGTAAAATCATGAAATTGTTATGAGAGGTTCTTTATATTCTGATAATCTAACCTGGAAAGTTTCGAGCTCATCAAAATTGATTTGGTTGTTCAAATAAACATGAGAACAACACTTTGTTCAGTGCAGAGCAAATCTAGGCAGTTTCAAAAATTAATTCAGTTTTGGTAGCTAAAGACTTTATTTTGGTCTAAAAATTTTATGACCCTTAGCTAAAACATAAAACTAATTATCTGCAAAATTTCATAGCATTTGGACATGGTTAACTAAGTCTAAAATGCATAACACAGTATCTATTCCAAATTTAGACAGCCCTGACCTTTAGCCACTAGTAGGGTCTTTAGAGAGGTCAAACAATAGAATTAAATTATGAAATTTTTATCCTAGTATTTCAATATACTAACAAGGTTCTGTACCAAATTTCATAATTTTTGGAACTATAGTTTATTCCCAGAAATTTCTTAAAGATTGGTTTTGATTTTGAGCTCAAAACAGAACAAAGCTAAATGAATGATAGCCTATGTTCTGATTAGGTGTTATCTCTTTTCTTGGCTTGTTCTCTAGGCCTTTGATGAATTCTTTAGCATTTATCCTTTGATTTGAAGTGTAGAATTTTAACTTAGAATCGAGGTAAGAGATCCTACCTTACCTTCTTTGCTTATTTAATGTATATATTAAAAGTGTACTATAAAAATATATATATGTGACATGAAATTAATGCATTCATGTTATGCATTGAAATATGCAAGTGTAAGACTATTGTGAACTTTTCCTGAAATTGGATGCATATGGTTGCCTATGATTGTGTAATGTGATTGTGTTTGATCTTGAGAGAAACATAAATAGAGTTTATGGGATCTTATGGGATGAAATAAGGGTGGAATGAAATCACTATGACCACGTGATATTGAATATGATATTTGTCCTTTTAAGAACAGAGTGAAATAAAGTTGGAGTACAGATTTATCCTTTTGTAAACAGGGATGAAATAAGGGAGGATGCGGCAGGGGCCGTGGGGCAACAACTACTTATTGTGGACAGGCCCCGAAAAATGTTTGGAACTTAAATTGGAATTATATGAATTGTTTGAAATGTGATTTGACTTGATCTTGAATGTGTTTATTAATAATAATTGCGAGGTGATTTTAATGTGTGTGTCTTGATAAATATCTTGTACACTAAAACTTAGATAATTGTATTGTTAGATCAATTATGTATATCTGCATGTATGTATATATATATATATATACTTATATTGTGTGTGAATGTGGTAGGATTCTCTTAAGTAAGCTGTCTTCAGTTTCAGGTATGGAGAACTTCCTAGTCCGATCACGTTCACGTCAAGATTACCTTTTCATTTGTTCACGGTAAAGGTATAATGTTTAGGTCTTATTTTAAGTTGTATAAATCTAGAAAAGCTCTGTATTCGGGTAGGTTCGTTCTGCGATGTAATGTGTATGACTATAGCATGTATGAGGCATTCAGTTTAGCCATACTTATGAGAAGAGCAATAGTTCTCTTATTTTAATTCTTAAATTGTGTAATTTAAATTAATTGCATTTAAAAGAATAACCAAAATAAGGATTAGTATTGTGCTTATGAGAAAAATAGGCTTACGGAGGTGAGGAGATGTTCACCTTCTGTGCTGGTCATGTGCTCAGATTTTAGGGCGTGACAATTCAGATATTTGAAAAAAGTTAGTGTTTTTGATGAAAATTTGATGATTGAGGCTTGGATTGTTAGTTTAAATTAGGGGTTTTGGTGTCAAAACACTCCTTAGACATTAAGGATGAAAACTCATGGAAGAAATCAAGAGAAATGGTGATGATTTGACCTTAAAATCATGAAAACCTAAGAGGAAAATTGCGGGTTTACTGTAACAGTACTGTAGCATTCATAAAATTTCCAGATTCGGGTACTGTAGCAAACTGGTACTGTAGCAAACCGGTATTGTAGCATCAATTTTAAAATGGCTATATCTCTTTCATCTGGACTTCATTTTTAGTAAATAAGATATCGTTAGAAAGCTCTTTGAGTTTATCTTCAAATGAAATAAGTTTCATTTGAAAATTTCTTACCATTTGAGAGTTATGTCTAGAAAAGTAATTAAAGGTCAAAATTGTAGTAAGAAATTTTCCTATTTTGGTGACCTTGATATGTTTTTGCATGATTATCTTATAGGGATGAATTCTTTGATGCATCTTTCACATATTTTGGAATGTTGTGAATAGTTTGGATGTAGAGAAAATTACCTTCCATCATCTTACACATCTTCGAGGAAGGTTCAAGGTAAAATTGGGCAAATATCAAAGTGAGAGATCCTACCTTACCTTGTTTGCTTATTTAATGTATATATTAAAAGTGTACTATATATATGTGTGTGTGTGTGTGTGTGTGTGTGTGTGTGACATGAAATTAATGCATTCATGTTATGCATTGAAATGTGCAAGTGTGAGACTATTGTGAACTTTTCCTGAAATGGAATGCATATGGTTGCCTATGATTGTGTAATATGATTGTGTTTGATCTTGAGAGAAACGAAAATGGAGTTTATGGGATGCCATGAAATGAAATAAGGGTGAAATGAAATCATTATGGCCATACAGTGTTGAATATGATATTCGTCCTTTTAAGGACATGATGAAATAAGGTTAGACTACAGATTTGTCCCTTTGAGGACATGGATGAAATAAGAAAGGATGCGGCAGGGGCTGTGGGGCAACGGCCACTTTATGTGGACGGGACCTGAAAAATGTCTGGAAACTTAAATTGGAATTGTATGAATTGTTTGAAATGTGATTTGGCTTGATCTTGAATGTGTTTGTTAATAATTGCGAGGTGATTTTAATATGTATATCTTGATAAATATCTTGTACACCAAAACTTAGATGATTTACGGTTAGATCAATTATATATATCTGCATGTATATATATATACCTATATTGTGTGTGAATGTGGTAGGATTCTCTCAAGTAGAAGCTGTTTTCAGTTTCAGGTACGGAGAACTTCCTAGTTCGATGATGTTCACGCAAAGATTATCTTTCCATCAAGGTTAAAATATAATGTTTAGGTCTTATTCTGAGTTGTGTAAATCTAGAAAAGCTCTGTAATCGGGTAAGTTCATTCTGCGATGTAATGTGTATGACTGTAGCGTATATGGAAAACTCGATTTAGATATACTTTCTTATTTTTTTATGAGAAGAGAAATAGTTCTCTTATTTAATTCTTAAATTATGTAATTTAAATTAATTGCATTTAAAAAAATAACCAAAATAAGAATTAGTATTGTACTTAAGAGAAATATAGGCTTACAGATGTGAGGTGAAATTCACCTTCCGTTCTAGTTACGTACTCAAATTTTGGAACGTGACAGACACATCCTTATTCTAATTAACATTTTGCTGCAAGACATATAACTGTATAAACTACATGAATCAAATCCCACAATAAAAACATAAATAATATTTATACAGGAAGCATATAAGGGAGAGAAAGTGATTTAACGGAAGATCATGATAGGAGAAAATAATTGACACTAATTATCAAAAATGCTAATTCTATTTACAGTAAAATTGAAAACTGAAATAATATTTTGTTTGATTTTTGCATTAACGAATTATGTATCAATCTAAACTATTAATTTGTGATCTAATCATAATTATTTTTTTCTCTCATCTCTTACGCTAAATCATATTAAAATACCAATATTTATTTATTTATTTTTCATTTTACCAATGGTACCCCTTCATCCAATTGGATGTAAGATTAATTGGATGAAGGAAAATGCTAAATCGATGATCCTAGTCAGAAGGTTAGTCTTCATGTTATGACCAACTTAGATTGAAATGTCGACCACAATTAGAAAGCGACGTAAATCTTGGGAAATGCTTAATGGACCATTAGCATCAAAATCATACTTGATATCCACCTAAACAAAAATGATTTGCCTAACTTAGAAAGGTTACTATTGTGGACTTGAGGGTTGTGATGTTGAAATTGTATGATGCCTATAAATACTTGTATTGTATTTAGTAAGAATAATGAGTAATGAGAATAATAACCTATATTCTCTTAATTTCTCTTCTTCCCTTCTTGGGAATTTTTCTTTTTATTTATTTCTCTAATTTTAATATGGTATTAGAGCCACCATTGTGTTGAAGCAAATGGTTTTAGGGTTCATCATTTTTGTTCCCCAAATTTTCTGGTTCTTTGTACTTTCTTCTTTGGTTCCTTATTCTCATCAATTCCCTCTTCATTCTTTTCATTCATCGTTTCGTTACTCATCCTTTATACTTGGTATCATTCAATGATATTTGTTTGGCATCGCTTGAGAGATTTGATTCTTGGGGCCGACTGTGGGGATTGCCGATCAAAGCCTCTTGGCATTTCTTGATCATCTTTTCTTTAGCAGCGAGTTGGGTTTGAAGAAACTTCTCCACTAGAGCCTTCTTTCTCCTCTGCCAGCGATTCCTCACCGTCGATTGTTGTTCATTGCCATTATCCTTGAAAGAAAATGCTTTTGCTTGTCTCTCTTTGTTTTCGGCCAACGTTCTTGATCTCGTTTTCCCCATCACTTTCATTTTTCTCGTGATTCTCAGTGTCAAAGTTTCAATTCATGCTACATATCTCCGGTCTCAACTTCACTTGCATTTTAAGGCTTCCAATCCCTTCTCCCATATCAATTTCTGCCCAATATCAATTACAACCATGAATCGCCTACCCTCAGGAACTTCATATGCGATTCAACCTTCTTGTTTTGTGGGATCCAAGATTCAGGTTTTATACTCGATGATTTCAACCTTTTCTTATCTTTCCTTTTAAACATTTTTGCTCTGCCGCATTTCCTTCAATATATAGAGTGAAAGGGAGCAAGATCAAGGCTACCATTAGAGCCATATAAAGAAGCAAATTCATGGAATGAAGCTTCTCTGCATCAGAGGTTTACAATATCCCCTGAACCATAGATTTCAAGACACGCCCAATAGTGGAACCAATACTAACCAACAATCCAAATAAGTAAAATAAGTGAAATAAGATGCTCTGATATGGTAATCTTGTTGCATTATGTTCTTTAGAGGATACGAACGGACTCAATGTGTTTTGATTCTGTAACAATCTTGGTGCCTATAGATTTGGTGTTAATGGGGTCTCCTTTACCTATGTTTGACAAAACTGTGAAGATTCATATTCTGCATAAATGTTCACATCTCCGTTCATTTCTACTTTATCGTTCACATCTTCTCTTCTATTTCAGATGCACCAGATTCTTGAAACTGTATATGGCTTTTTCTTTTTTTTTTTTCTTGTTTTAGGATTCTTGGGAAGTGAAATTGCAATAATTTTACTCAAACATTTTAATATAACTATTGATTTCATTGTATTTTCTCTGGTTGCCTTTAATGGCAATTACTATTGCACAAGGGCATTTGGTTCTAATTGAAATGTTGGTCACTTATTGGTTTGCTACGTTAACTGAATAGACCACTTGGGTGCTACTGGTTGCCATGGGATTATATGATCTTGCTGTAGCTACCTATTGGACCATTAAGGCTTTTGGTAGAACTTGCCTATGGTTTTTGGAATTGTTGTGGCTAGCAATAGTGAACCCTTATTTCACTTATTTAGATCCTTGGTTAGTGTTGGTTCCACTGTTGGGCGTGCCTTGAAATATGTGGTTCAGGGGATATTGTTAACCTCTGATGCAAAGAAGCTTCATTCCATGAATTTGCTTCTTTATATGGCTCCAATGACAGCCTTGACCTTTCTTCCTTTCACTCTATATATTGAAGGAAATGTGGCAGCCATTACGTTGGAAAAAGCCAAGGGAGATCCTTCTATAATATTCTTGCTGATTGGGAATGCAATTGTTGCTTATTTGGTGAATCTGAGAAATTTTCTAGTGACCAAGCACACGAACGCATTGATGTCGCAAGTGTTGGGAAATGCTAAGGCATTTGTGGTAGCTGTAGTTTTGGTTTTAATATTCAGTTATTACGCTGTCATTTTTACTAACTATGGCCCTACTTTGTACGCTGGGTGGCCCGATTTTGTCATTTCCATGGTAGTGTTGATCTTATTTCATTTCTTGTTGGTTATGCTGCTATGGATTTATTTTGATGTTGTTTCATTTCTTGAGTACTAATATTGATGCTAATCTTGCTGGCAAGATTGAAAGAAATGTTCCTAAGTATGATAGAAAGAGTTCAGTTGTGATAGCTGATTATGTCATTAATTCAAAGGACATTGCCTCTGTATAGCAAGGTAATCCTTGCCAGTTACTTTAGCTGTTTGTGCCCATTGTTTAGTGCAATGATGATCACGTCGAGTTACAAAAGCATGGATTTACAAAGTATGGTTTTTTAGAGCCTTGTATCAATTTGAGGACTTTCTTATGAAGGTTTTACTATGTTTTAATTAGTGTACTAACTTTCAAGTTGAGCTTGGTTTAGTTCACCATAGCTCCAACTTAAGGGGAAGTGTTGAAATTGTATGATGCCTATAACTACTTGTATTGTATTCAATACGAATAATGAGTAATGAGAATAATAGCCTATATTCGCAGAATTTCTCTTCTTCTATTCTTGGGAATTTTTCCTTTTATTTATTTTCTTTGATAGTGCACATTCAGAAGGCATTCCTGTAAAACAAATAAGTTCAATAACTATCAAAATCTCTATTTCACTTCTAATGTAACAATTTACCAAGTCTTGGGGTGGATTTTATAATTTCAAATAACAGAATTGAAGTAGTCAGATAGACTAGGACCATAGATCAAGTTTTTTGGCTTGATCTACCAATTTAGTTCTTGAAGAATAGCTCAATTTTAATAAGATCTCAATGAAGGCTAATATTTCATGGTTCATGCACTATATCTATTGTGATGCTCTGCACTTTATCCCACCCCTCTAGTCCCAAGAAAAATGTGGTAAAAGAAAAAAGTCTCCTAACTGATAACATTTCAAGTGATCTAAAAATCACATTAGCAATTTTTAGGTGGAAAGTGCTATAAAAATGTCATCACCAATATAGCTTGAGTCATGTCTTAAGAGACACTGTGCTTAAGGAAATTATTCTGCTTTTGCAAAACTTCTTCCCAGAACTTCCTCCCAGAATTTTACTCAGGAACTAGAAACAGCAGAAAATAGAACATTGTAGCCCAAAAAGAAGATAGAAGAAGAAGTGTGAGAGGAGAGGAGAGAAGATCAGATTGGTGTCCCAAATATAAGGATAGAGGTGTGCCTTTTATAGGTACGAAAACATAACTAAAAAGACAAGGTTTTAAATGGTGGTTATATATAGAAACTTCAAAACAATTTAATCGGTCAAACTGAAATTGCCCCTTAATTTTCTAAAATTTACTCAATCAGTTTTGTGACAGTTAAATATGCACATATTCAAATAGGCACTAAAAATAATTTAAATAAAATTATTTTTATTTCCAGAATTGTAAAACTAGGCCCAATTGACTTTATCGTGCGCGTAAGGGACAAATCGCTGACTTGTACTACACTGACCCAGAATTGTGAGTGTGTGAACTCACATCTTCTCTTAGCTCTTTATGAGCCTACTAACACATGTTAGTATATAAAGCCTCATCCCCCTTATTGTTCAGTCGATGTGAGACTAATTTCACTCTTTTAAAATACAAAAGTCACAATTTTCACAAAAATCCCTCACATATTTCAAAAGAGATTTTGAAAAACTATTGGGTTACATAAATGTATATAGATGCATCAATTTAGTGTCTTCTAGACTATGTATGAACCATATCTAGATAGATAAGATATAACTCATAGAGTAAGTGGTGAAGCATATAGCTTTTATGAACCAATGAACTCTTATTATAAGTTAGAGACCTTACTCATCACATCTCACCACCACAATTTCTGTAGTTAACACCGTTGTACACATTTTTGGCCACGCATGTGCCTAGTGTTCATGAGAGCTCAAGAGATTTCGCTATGATCTCATAAGAGCGGTCCCGCTCCATACTCATATAGGTGTTTCATCAAGTGTATCTGTAATGAATACCCCACCTTCAAGGAAGGGTTATGAAAATCATTAAGAGCTTTAGTTCAACCTCTCAATCAATGCATTCTAGCACTTTAACACTTAACACCATAGGAAAGGACTGAAATATTAGTGCTAGAAAAACTAATATGGGACTTATTATTACCTATATGAACCTTTTTCATGGAATCTTCAATCACAAAGGTTGGATTACTGTCACTATTAATTTCAATTAGCTTAAGTCCACTTCCCTTCAATGTGTAAATGATTGATTTCCTTCTTACATGCATGTTTAGTCAAAGAATTGGCCAAATTGATTTCACATAATCTATCGATAAATATACTCATTTTCATCTTTTAGCAGATGCCTAAATACTTTGTGTCTCAAGCACAAATGTTTGATCTTACCATTGAAAATTTTATTCTTTACAATAGTTATTGCCGCTTAGCAATCACAATATATAGATACTGACATCATAGGGCTCTTACCAAATGAAAAGATTTACTAAGAAGTTTTTCAACCACTTAGTCTTATCTTTAGCCAACTCCAGAGTATTGAACTCTAATTTTATAATGAATCTAAAATTTTGACTGGTTGTACTCCAAGATATCATCCCACCACTAAGGGTAAGGTTTAACTACTTGTAGATTTTGTCTGACATCTAAATCAGAGATTCGGTTATCATCATTGTATTCTTCTAATACAATAGAAAATCCATTTTTTATGATACCATAATTCATGGTACCTCTCAGCTCTTTCGTTAGGATTGTGTACATATAGAAATTCATCTGACACACTACACATGATAATTCAGGCTATGTGAAGTTCATTAAATGCAATAGATTCACCGTTGTTTTCTTCAATTGAGTGTTCAAATCATAAGAAGTATTAACCAGTTTGTCATAAAAGTGATTAAACTTTTAAACTCTTTTGAACATAATGTTCTTGTGATAGCAAAATGCTATCATCTTTCTTATGATTTCAACCCTCAAATCACATTTATATCACCCATGTCTTTCATATAAACATAATCAAAGTAATATTTGTTTTTTGTATCATGCATGCTAATGTAAAAACTAAACATGTCATATATACAGACAAACAATCATACACTTATCAAAGCAAAAGATTTATACATAACATAACAATGAACACAATTAAAGTTTTAAAATTCATTTCTTTTTCCTTGTAATCATGCTACATAGATTTTGAAAAAAATACCCCCACACTTTTAAATATCTTTAAATATGTAAGAATATAGTAGCTCAACTTATATGTGCTTTAATTTAACACTTAACTTCCTCATATAAAAAACTCATATAAAACCTCATAATTATTATAGATGGTCATCAAATACATAACATATATGTGCATCTATATTCATCCACAATATAATAATATTTTTCAAGAATATAAGTATACAAAATTATTTAGGAACTTCTCAAACTCATTTATGTGATCAATAACTTAACAACATTGTACTTCTTTGTACAATAGAAGTGTTCTCATAAATTAGCATTAAAAAAAAATGCTAACTTCAATTTTCATATATGGCATATCATCATCTCAATGAGATGGTTTCCTTAATTTTCAAATTGACCTAAAAATTATTTATGCCAATATCCACAACATATTTTGTAATACCCGTTAATTTCAGAATATAATTCGCTTAAGAGTATTTTAGAATTCTACAACGTTACTTTAGTTATTTATTTTGGTCATTTTTAATTTTCATATTTAATTGTTCTCTTTGAATATTATTTATGAAAATTGAGTTAAATGACTGCACTAAATATTTGCACAATGAGGAATATATTCTAAGAATGGTGAAATTCATGGAAAAGTGGTTTCAGAATGGTCAATTAGTCCATTTATTGTAAATTGACTGGATGGGTTTGGATGTTGGGTTATGGATACCCATGGGTTATTGAATAACCCATTAGAAATATTTAATATAAAGTTTCAATAGTAACCCTCATTTTTCACTCAGCCGAAGGAAGCAGAAAAGCATTTCTCTCTCAGTTCTTCATTTTCTTCTCAAATCCTTCCCTTGATCTTCAGAGTTTCGATTATTTGTTCGGTTCAAAAGCTTTGTAAGGATCAAATGTAAGCTTTAATCCGATTATTTTCCTTAAATTTCAGTTTATGTAGAAGATCAGAGGAGGTTTTGTTCTTGAAGATTTTGATGATAATTCATGAATCTCAGTAGTTTTAGAAGTTATATTTGAGTTATAATCGGTTAAAAGAGTTGAAATTCTGGTTTTGAAACAAGAAAGGAAAGGATGAATTTTTGAAAGATTTTTCTGCAAAACCGAGTTACTGTAGCGACCAAAAATTTCGAAACAAAATCTGGAAAATTTTCTTCGGGTTACTGTAGCAGTACTGTAGTGTCGGCAGTCAACGGTACTATAGTAGTCAACGTTACTGTAGCGAACCGGCACTGTAGCGAACTGTTACTGTAGCGAACCGACACTGTAGCAAACCGTACTGTAGCAACCCGTTACTGTAGCAGTCAGAAAATTTTACGTATTTTCGTGATTTTGTTTCCTTTCTTATGATTCCTTGTAATATATTTTACTAGGAAATTTTCCTACACAAATTCTAGTGTGGAACAAGGTAAACTTGGACAAACATCAAGGTGAGTGAATAACCTTGCTCAGTTAATTTGATATTACTAGTCAAAGTACAATATAAGTCCCATTTACAATATTATTTGGATAATAAGCAATTAATTTTTCATATGGGAGTATATGATGATCAATAGAAATAAGAGTATGTAGAAATTATTTATTTCATGACAATTGTACTATGTGATGAATTCTCACTATCTTATTAATGAGTAAAGATCTACGGGATCTAATACACGAGTGTGAAAGGGTTAAAGTCCCATACTACTCGGCGTATATCTAAGAAATCCTATACACGAGTTTGAAAGGGTTAAAGTCCCATACTACTCAGTGCATATCTATGAAACCTATACACGAGTTGAAAGGGTTAGAGTCCCATACTACTCAGTGTATATCGATGAGATCTTATTCACGAGTTTGAAAGGGTTAGAGTCCCATACTACTCGTTGTATATCTAAGAAATCTTATTCATGAGTTTGAAAGGGTTAGAGTCCCATACTACTCGATGTATAAGACAATTAATTATATGAGTAAATGTGGTATTTGTACTTTTGATATTCTATATAGTACAGTTATTTACTTACTGAGTTTTTAAATAAACTCACACTCCCTATGATTATTTTTCAGATACAGAAAACAAAGAAGAAGAGTATCCGTTGGAAGATTAGAAGCCCCTTGGGATTACTCTCTATTTCTGTCTGGTGGGATACCAGTACTTAATAATATGGATATTAGAAACGCTCTGTACTTTCTATAGGTCTCCTAGGCTTGCGATGAGATAGAAATATCAGACTATGTATGTCTATATTTGCTTATCAGATGAATATAATTCTGTAGTGTGGAATGAATGATTAAGGTTGAATGTAAAATCTTACAGAATATATGTATATAATGTATGTTTGATGCTCACGTCGGTAATGCAACTATTGCACATGTGATTCATTTGATGAATGAACGATTTGACCGATTTGAGGCTGAAATGAGAGGTCGAGCTGCACAAGCTAACCTGCCAGTGGATCCTCCTATTGTTGAAGCTGAAAATGTACCACCAGTTCCGTTAGCGGGAGGAGTTAATGTAAGAGAGGTAAGAATGTCTGAATTCCAGAAAATGAGGCCTCCTACTTTTTCAGGGGAAGATCCCAAAGAGGACCCACAATGTTTCCTTGAAGATTGTGAAGCAATCTGTGATGCTATAGGGTGTTCTCCTACTCAAAAGGTAGAATTCACTTCCTTTCAGTTAAAAGGTAGGGCTGGTAAATGGTGGAGGAACTGGAAGAAAGCTAGAATTCAAGGCGCACCGCCAGTTATGTGGACAGAATTTTACAGATTGGTTATGGATGAATTTCTTCCGGCAAGTGAACGATCATCCAGGGCCAGAGATTTTCTGTATCTACGGCAGGGAACCATGACTGTTGATGAGTATTCAGCTCAGTTTGTTAAATTATCTGAATATGCCCCTGAAATCATTCCTTCTGAAAGGAAGATAATATAAAAGTTTGTGGAAGGGCTTCATGATGCCTTATATGATCAAGTGGGTTCTAATATGAACGATTACTCTTCGTACTCAGAGGCTGTTGATGTGGCCCGAAGAATGGAAAAGAGGTCAAAGAATAAAGAAGAATATCGTCAAAAGAAGAAAGCTAGATATAGAAGATCTTTTGATCAAGGGGAAGACTCAGGGACTTTGAAACCCTTTACTGCGTCACAAAATGCTCCAGCCACTCCTACTAAGTCAACTTATTCTACAGCCAGTGTGGCTAAGCCTCGTTCAGAGAGCAGGGGTGGTTTTAGCTCTTCTAGTAGAGGAGGTACTCAAGGTAGAAGGGAAAAACCTCAATGTCCTGAATGTGGAAAGTTTCACTTCGGAGAATGCAGGTTAAACACTGTTGGTACAGGCTGTTTTCACTGTGGACAAAAAGGACATTTTATAAGGGAGTGCCCTCAGCTCATGACAAGACCAGGTCAAGGGTCTACTTTGCCACCTCGACCACAATCTATTACTCAAACACCAACCCCTTCAACAGGGGGTAGTATGGGAAGAGGTTCTGGAAGAGGCCAAGGTGACCGTAGAAAACAAGCTGCTGGCAGAGGAAATGCAAGAGTATATGCTCTAACCCGACAGGATGCTCAAACATCCAATGATGTAGTTACAGGTATATTATCTGTTAATACTTTTGCTGCACGTATTTTGTTTGACCCCGGTTCTACTCACTCATATGTGTCGCCCCTATTTGCCAAGAGATTTGCATTTGATTCGATTATTCTTAAAGAACCATTCTTGGTTTCCACACCGATGAGAGAGACTTTGATGGTTAAAACATGTTATCGTTCTTGTAAAATAATCGTTGGAGGCATGGAAACTGAGATAGATCTTATGGTTCTCAATATGTTAGATTTTGATGTGATTCTAGGGATGGACTGGCTATCTTCTTGTCATGCTACTATAAATTGTCGTGACAAAGTTATTTCCTTTAATATACCGGGGAGTAGTAATTTTGTGTTTCAAGGAGATCGAAGTGATGTACCTTGCAACATGATATCTATGTTAAGTGCCCAGCGTATGTTGCGAAAGGGATGTCAGGGATTTCTAGCTTTTATCAAAGATTTAGAAAAGAAAGAACAGAAGTTAGAAGACATTCATGTGGTTAATGAATTCCCAGATGTGTTCCCAGAAGATTTACCTGGATTACCGCCAGAAAGAGATATTGAGTTCAGTATTGATTTGGTCCCAGACACAAGACCAATTTCTATTCCACCTTATCGTATGGCTCCTGTTGAGCTAAAAGAACTCAAAGAACAATTGGAAGATTTGTTAAACAAAGGGTTCATTCGCCCAAGTTTTTCACCTTGGGGTGCTCCTGTTCTTTTTGTGAAAAGGAAAGATGGTTCTATGAGATTATGTATAGATTATCGTCAGCTGAATAAAGTCACAGTGAAGAATAAGTATCCTTTACCAAGGATAGATGATTTGTTTGATCAGCTTCAAGGAGCAAAATACTTCTCAAAGATTGATCTAAGGTCTGGATATCATCAGTTACGAATTAAGAGTGATGATATACCTAAGACTGCTTTTCGTACACGGTATGGACATTATGAGTTTCTTGTGATGTCTTTTGGGTTGACAAATGCACCAGCAGCATTTATGGATTTAATGAACAGAGTGTTCAAATCGTTCCTTGATAAGTTTGTAATTGTGTTTATTGATGATATTTTGGTATATTCAAAGAGTCATGAAGAATATACTGAACATTTGAGAATAGTGCTTCAGACTTTGAGAGAGCATCAGTTGTACGCAAAGCTCTCAAAATGTGAATTCTGGATGAGTCATGTAACATTTTTGGGACATGTTATTTCCCAAGAAGGTATTCATGTAGATCCAAGTAAAATTGAAGCAGTAAAACAATGGCCTCGACCAACAACTGTGTCTGAAGTACGTAGTTTTCTTGGCTTAGCAGGGTATTACCGTTGCTTTGTCAAAGATTTCTCTAAGACAGCTCTCCCATTAAATAAGTTAACCCGAAAGAATGTTAAATACATTTGGGATGATTCATGTGAGCAAAGTTTCACCCAATTGAAAGAGTGTTTAACTTCTGCATCAGTCTTAATCCTACCATCAGGACCAGGGGGTTACTCTGTATTCTGTGATGCCTCAAAGATAGGCTTAGGATGTGTGTTGATGCAACATGGTAAAGTCATAGCTTATGGCTCACGTCAGCTTAAAAAGCATGAATTGAATTACCCCACTCATGATTTGGAAATGGCAGCTGTAGTGTTTGCCCTAAAGATTTGGAGACATTACTTGTATGGGGAGACTTGTCAAATTTTTACAGATCACAAAAGCCTTAAGTACATTTTTGAGCAGAGAGATCTCAATCTAAGGCAACGAAGGTGGATGGAACTTCTGAAAGATTATGATTGTACCATCCTTTACCATCCAGGTAAAGCAAATGTAGTGGCTGATGCTCTAAGTCGAAAGTCTATGGGAAGTTTAGCTCACATTGCCACTATAAGGAGGTCTCTAATACATGAACTACAAGAATTGGAAGCTGATGGAGTATTCTTCGAGATCACTGAGTCAGGTACATTTCTGGCTCATTTAACAGTTAGATCATCCCTTGTAGAAAAAGTAAAAGCAACTTTAGAAAATGACATTGATATGGTCAAAATCAGAGATAAGGCAAGGCAAGGTCTAGCACCAAGTTTCTTGGTAGATGAAGAGGGAGTCTTATGGTTTAATGGGAGACTCTGTGTCCCCAACATTGAATCTTTGAAACATGAAATCTTAATGGAAGCTCATGGTTCGCCCTACGTTGTACATCCTGGTGCTGTGAAAATGTATCAGGACTTGAAACAAGTTTACTGGTGGGAGGGCATGAAGCGAGACGTGACTGACTTTGTAGCTCGATGTTTGACTTGTCAGCAAGTTAAAGCTGAACATCGACGACCATCTGGATTGATGCAAAAACTAGATATTCCCGAATGGAAGTGGGAAAGGATCACTATGGATTTTGTAGTAGGTTTACCTCGGTCAACAAAAGGAAATGACTCAATATGGGTCATAATGGATCGACTTACTAAGTCAGCACATTTTCTTCCTGTTCATACCACTTTCAGTGTAGCAAAACTTGCTCGAATTTATGTTAAAGAAATAGTGAAACTTCATGGTGTACCAATATCCATTATATCAGATCGAGGACCTCAGTTTACTTCTCGGTTCTGGAAAGTCTTTCAAGAGGCTTTGGGTACTAAAGTGAATCTTAGCACAGCATTCCATCCTCAAACTGATGGACAGTCCGAAAGGACAATTCAGACTTTAGAGGATATGCTAAGAGCTTGTGTGATGGATTTCAATGGAAGTTGGGAAGATCATTTGTCTCTTATTGAATTTGCTTTTAACAACAGTTACCAAGCCAGTATTCAGATGGCACCTTTTGAGGCATTATATGGGAGACGGTGTCGATCTCCTATAGGTTGGTTTGAACTTGGTGAAACCAAAATATTTGGACCTGAGATGATACAGGAAGATATAAATAAAGTTAAACTGATCAGAGAGAAGTTGTTAACTGCTCAGAGTAGACAGAAGTCTTATCCGGACAACCGACGACATGACCTTGAATTTGCAATAGGTGATATGGTTTTCTTACGAATCTCACCTATGAAAGGAGTAATGAGATTCGGGAAGAAAGGCAAGCTTAGTCCGAGGTATGTTGGCCCATATGAGGTTGTAGACAGAGTGGGTAATGTGGCATATCGCCTAGACCTACCTTCCAACCTAGAGGGAGTTCATCCAATATTTCATGTGTCCATGCTACGGAAGTATCTTCCTGATCCTTCTCATGTCATTCAACCCCAAGAAGTTCATTTTGATGAAACTCTCACCTACGAAGAGGTACCAGTAGCTATCCTTGATAGAAAAGTCAAAAAATTGCGTACCAAAGAAATTCCTACTGTCAAGGTTCTTTGGAGAAATCATTCTCGCGAGGAAGCTACGTGGGAAGCAGAAGATGAGATGTGGAAAAACTATCCACATTTATTTGAAACTTGAGGTAAGATTTTAATTCGGAGGACCGAATTCTTTTAAGGGGGGTAGAATGTAATACCCGTTAATTTCAGAATATAATTCGCTTAAGAGTATTTTAGAATTCTACAACGTTACTTTAGTTATTTATTTTGGTCATTTTTAATTTTCATATTTAATTGTTCTCTTTGAATATTATTTATGAAAATTGAGTTAAATGACTGGACTAAATATTTGCACAATGAGGGATATATTCTAAGAATGGTGAAATTCATGGAAAAGTGGTTTCAGAATGGTCAATTAGTCCATTTATTGTAAATTGACTGGATGGGTTTGGATGTTGGGTTATGGATACCCATGGGTTATTGAATAACCCATTAGAAATATTTAATATAAAGTTTCAATAGTAACCCTCATTTTTCACTCAGCTGAAGGAAGCAGAAAAGCATTTCTCTCTCAGTTCTTCATTTTCTTCTCAAATCCTTCCCTTGATCTTCAGAGTTTCGATTATTTGTTCGGTTCAAAAGCTTTGTAAGGATCAAAGGTAAGCTTTAATCCGATTATTTTCCTTAAATTTCAATTTATGTAGAAGATCAGAGGAGGTTTTGTTCTTGAAGATTTTGATGATAATTCATGAATCTCAGTAGTTTTAGAAGTTATATTTGAGTTATAATCGGTTAAAAGAGTTGAAATTCTGGTTTTGAAACAAGAAAGGAAAGGATGAATTTTTGAAAGATTTTTCTGCAAAACCGAGTTACTGTAGCGACCAAAAATTTCGAAACAAAATCTGGAAAATTTTCTTCGGGTTACTGTAGCAGTACTGTAGTGTCGGCAGTCAACGGTACTGTAGCAGTCAACGTTACTGTAGCGAACCGGCACTGTAGCGAACCGTTACTGTAGCGAACCGACACTGTAGCAAACCGTACTGTAGCAACCCGTTACTGTAGCAGTCAGAAAATTTTACGTATTTTCGTGATTTTGTTTCCTTTCTTATGATTCCTTGTAATATATTTTACTAGGAAATTTTCCTACACAAATTCTAGTGTGGAACAAGGTAAACTTGGACAAACATCAAGGTGAGTGAATAACCTTGCTCAGTTAATTTGATATTACTAGTCAAAGTACAATATAAGTCCCATTTACAATATTATTTGGATAATAAGCAATTAATTTTTCATATGGGAGTATATGATGATCAATAGAAATAAGAGTATGTAGAAATTATTTATTTCATGACAATTGTACTATGTGATGAATTCTCACTATCTTATTAATGAGTAAAGATCTACGGGATCTAATACACGAGTGTGAAAGGGTTAAAGTCCCATACTACTCGGCGTATATCTAAGAAATCCTATACACGAGTTTGAAAGGGTTAAAGTCCCATACTACTCAGTGCATATCTATGAAACCTATACACGAGTTGAAAGGGTTAGAGTCCCATACTACTCGGTGTATATCGATGAGATCTTATTCACGAGTTTGAAAGGGTTAGAGTCTCATACTACTCGTTGTATATCTAAGAAATCTTATTCATGAGTTTGAAAGGGTTAGAGTCCCATACTACTCGATGTATAAGACAATTAATTATATGAGTAAATGTGGTATTTGTACTTTTGATATTCTATATAGTACAGTTATTTACTTACTGAGTTTTTAAATAAACTCACACTCCCTATGATTATTTTTCAGATACAGAAAACAAAGAAGAAGAGTATCCGTTGGAAGATTAGAAGCCCCTTGGGATTACTCTCTATTTCTGTCTGGTGGGATACCAGTACTTAATAATGTGGATATTAGAAACGCTCTGTACTTTCTATAGGTCTCCTAGGCTTGCGATGAGATAGAAATATCAGACTATGTATGTCTATATTTGCTTATCAGATGAATATAATTCTGTAGTGTGGAATGAATGATTAAGGTTGAATGTAAAATCTTACAGAATATATGTATATAACGTATGTTTGAGAATTATATCAAATGAGTAGTATCTTTTCATATGCTCAATTTTTGGGATGTGACATATTTGGTCACAAATCCACAAAAAAATTAGGTTCCAAAATAACATGTGTAACTCACAAAATTGCTTAGCAATAATACTTTCAATAGTTTAGATGAAACCATTTTGAATTCTCAAAATTCTAAACCCCCACATGGATGTTAATTTCAAGAATTCCACAACTTATGTTCACCCAAAAATATAATATTCTTGTGACACTTTTAAAATATCACATATGTGAAATCATAATTTATATATAAAATGAATTTTCTCAAAATTCACAATTTTCTTTTTGTGAATTTCCTTAAAATTCATAATCACAACTTTCATTTTGTATGTGCTTGTGCCATTAAAAATCTCATGAAATAGATATAAGCATTTTCTCAAAATATTTTTCACAAAATATAATTTGTCACATGACTTTATAAAGCCCACAATATATAATAGAGTTAAAAACATAATTCTACTAACACATAGCTTTAGTAAGGTCACAATCATATGGACATAAAACTTTATTGTAAAATTTCCACAAACACAGTTCCAGCATTTTAATATTAAATGCTTAAAGGAAAATTTTTCATGTTGTCAATAGTTATGTTAATAGACTTTTATGGAATTTTATCATGCTCTCAAAATTAAATATCAAACCCATAAAATTTCTATTAATTAAACTACAATCTTATTAACTATTGACTATAATCAAAATATTTTTATAACAACACTCTTGTATCTCTTACTTGGTTACTAGAATAGTGAAACTAGTTTGTAAGTAGTGCACCAGTAGATTCCTAAGAAAGAGATATAGGTCACAAAGGACACACTTAAAAACTAAGTCTTTCCTAGCTAGAACCATTCCTAAACATGCACTCTTACGTTATCACATATCTTTCCAATAATTGAGTAAACAAGAACAACATTCAAGCCATAAAGAATAATTTTAATTTTTCGATAAGAATATCACAAAAAACATTGGCTTTGATACTACTTGTTGTTATAAGAATATCCAAATTTTCTTTTTTCTTTTTTTTACCATTAATAAAATTCTCAAATTAGAGAAAGTTTAAAATAGTTCACATGCCTCATAGTGTAGCGAGAAGAAAACATCATTCCGATTCTTTTTAAGAGTAACAAGTAACTACTCATAGATATCTTAAAAATTATTGAGATTGCAACTTGAAGATTCTTCCTTATGTTTCTACACTGATTTGGTCTCCTCCCAAAACATCCCAATCATGCAAAAAAATGTACAATGTTATACATAGAGAATGTGAAATATATATATATATATATTCACTCACAATTATATTTTTTCCTTTATTCTTGTTCACACCAACCATGCACACAAGAAGAAATTATAAAGATGAAGTTATTTTTTCTACCCAATGGAAAGAAACTGGGAAAGTTAAGAACCGACATCTATATATGTATATACCAATGTTTTTAAAACCGAACCGGTCTTTGAACCAGTGAAGGCACCGATTTAAGGTTCAATGGTCGGACCGTAGTCGAACCACAGTTGAACTGGTAGTATTTAAAAAATATTAAAAAATAAAATATATGATTAAAAATATTAAAATACTACTTTATATAATTAAAAAATATATAATTTCAAATATATATATACATTTTTATCAACTTTATATATATATATATATACTGTAAATTAATTTTATTTCTTGCAAATAGAAAAAACATGTATATTTTATTGATAAAAATTTGTGTATATCATTGATACACCTTTATATATGTTTCACTTGTCATATATATCTTTCAAAATTTAGATTTCAAGTTTTGGTAGACAACTGGAAAGGAAAAATCAAAAAAGCTAGATGAAGGAGACATCGCCCTTTGAAATTCTCATTTCTCTCTCACTCTCTCTCTTTTAGTTGTCAGTACTCAGTGTACTTTTTCTATTCTCAATACACGCCATCGTCATCTTTAGCAGTATAGTTTTTTATTTCTCCAACACTCTTATGCCCATTTTTCATTTCCCAATTTGCTCAATCTTCTTCTCTCTCTCTCTCTGTGCCGACAGCCATGGAAACCGTCTTCTGCATCTATTTTTTTTTCTTTTTCTCCTTCTCCTTCTCCTTCGTCGGTGTCATCTTCTGCTTCTGCTTCTTTCTTTTTTTCCTTCTTCTTCTCCTTCGTTGGCGTCCTCTTCTGCTTCTCTGGTTCTGCTTTCTTTCTTTTTCTTTCTTTCTTCTTCTTTTTATTCTTCTTCTTCTTCTTCTTCTTTATCGTCATCGCCACTGTACCATCTGCTTCTTCTTCTTTTTTTTTTAAAGGAAATGGTTCCACCAGTCACCCGGCCGGTTTGCATTCGTACCAGTCTAATCTTAGACCGATTTTTTATTCAGACTGAACTGGACCCCGTACTGGTCTAGTTCGGTTTTGTAACCCTTGGTATATACGTACATTGGCCCCATAGTTATAAATATATACACACATAAATATATATATAGTTGGAAGTCGTTGGCTTGTTCTATATAAGCAATATGTCATGCCATCAATTCTTAATTAATTGAGACCAACGGACATCAACAGATTGCAACAATAATATATCATTAAAAAATTGCAACGCATGAAGCAACACAGAAGAGGAAAGCCAACATTTATATATACATAAAGGAAAGTTAATTGAAAATAATCAACGTAGTTGGGTTGATTAAACAGATGGGTCATAAAAACTTATTTTATTTTCATATTTTATAATAATAATTCCAACACAAGCTTCATGTCTTTAGCAAGATAATATATATATATATATATATATATATATATATATATTATGATATTACTTCCATGTATTTGAATTCTTACACTACGCCAGAGTTGCAACTGTCGTACATTGGTAGTAGTAATTTCCTTAAGATTGTTGTAAAAATGTCGTCCCCAATACAGCCTGAGTTGCATTTTACTATCTTTAAAGAAATTATTCCACTTCTGTAAAACTTCCTCCCAAGATAAAACAAACTCCTCTGAGATTTACTCAGGAACCAGAAACAGCAGAAAATGGAACATTGTAACCCAAAAAGAAGATAGAAGAAGACATGTGAGAGGAGAGGAGAGAATATCATATTGGTGTCCCAAACATGAAAGGGGAGGTGTGCCTTTTATAGGTGCGAAAACATAACTGGAAAGACAAGATTTTAATGGTGGTTTAAAGTGCTATTGTAGAAACTTTAAAACAATTTAATCGATCAAACTAAAACTGCCATTTAATTTCTAAAATTTATTCAATCAGTTTTGTGACAATTAAATCCGCCT
Source organism: Biancaea sappan (assembly GCA_037074585.1). NCBI lineage: Eukaryota > Viridiplantae > Streptophyta > Magnoliopsida > Fabales > Fabaceae > Biancaea > Biancaea sappan. The sequence goes on along the minus strand of CM073501.1, from coordinate 21,038,322 downwards.
ATGTTTAGATAGGCACTAAAAATAATTTAAATAAAATTATTTTTATTTCCAAAAAGGTAAAATTAGGCCTGGTCAACTTTATTGTGCACGCAAGGGGCAAATCGTTGATTTGCACTGCATTGGCTTGGAATTGTAAGCACACGAGCTCACCTCTTCCCTGAGCTCTTTATGAGCCCACTAACATATGTTAGTATATAAAGCATCATCCCCTCATTGCTTCTGTCAATGTGAGACTAATTGCACTCTTTTGAAATACAAAAGTCACAATTTTCACAACAAAAAGTGCTGAGTGCCATTTGATGAGTAACTGAGAACAAAGGAGAGGGATATGGAAAGGATGAATGGAAAGGATGAAGTAATGACAGAGGAAGTCATTGCTAGTAGTAACGACTTGTCACGATCCAATGGTCCCATGCCTAAGTTTATTGGAAAGTGTTGATCGTTTAAGCTAAAATCTTGAAGTTCTCTTTGTAACTTTGGTTTGTGGAATTCACTGAAAGGAACAAAATCTACTTTGTGAAGGAACAAAATTTATTTGCCTATATAATACCTGTAAATGATTTTAGATGTTATCATTTCTTGTTTCATCTCTCAAAATAAAAATATTAGTGACTCAACTACTTGACTCTTTGTTTATTATGTCAAATTTTTTAGTCCTATGTGGGCTTCCTTATTCTTTTTAATTCTTTAATAGGATTATAGTGGAAATCTACAATTTACCTAAATATGAGGATGCCATGTTGTTTTATATCAAATGATCATATAGCACAGGCCATTTGAGTTGGTTTATCCTCTACTAGAATGGAGCTTAAAATGTGGTTTGTTTGGTTTGTGAAAACATTTTCTATTTTCATTTTCAATATTTATTTCCTGAAATACATTTTCTGAAATACTTAAAACATCTTTTTGGTGTTTTCAAATTTGGACATATTTTAAGAAATGTTTTCAAGAAAACATTTTCATTAAACTTAACCAAACACATTTTCAAGTCCATTTTCTATTTTCAGTATTTTCAATAAAAATGAAAATAGGAAATGCCCAAACCAAATAGACCCTAAAATTCTGAATTACTTTGTTTTTATTTTGTTACACACCTTCAATAGTTGTTGTTATGTGACTTCCTGATTGCTCATACTGGATGTAATATGAATGTCCTATATCGAAGTTCCATTTTCAAAACTAGTCATTCACTGTCACATTTCCACTTTTCAGAGAATTATAAAGGGTCCTCTCCATTAGAATTATAATTTGAATAGTAAAGAATAAACAATCCACTTTTATATTGATATTTTACTGATATTTTAGGTGCCATTCTATAAAATACTATAAGATAGTTAAAATTTTTACATAAAGAAATGATACATTTAATATTTTATTAAAATTAGTGCTACTAAAGTTTAGTGATGTGAAATTCCCAAATGGTCTTTGAATTGCTCTAACCTCTAAACATGTACTGACATTTCATATATTTCATAAAGGCCTTCAATGTAACACCCCGACTTTTTTTTTCCTTTAAAAATAATTCTCTAAATCGGTTCACTGGATAATTTTCTGAATAATTTTCTTTCAAATAATTATAGATTTCATTATTCACGAATTTTACTATTCATGTGAATAGTAACCTTGCAAAAAATTTACAAGATTCTCATTAATTATATCTGAGCTTGAATACATACAAAAATAATTTACATAATATTTATTATTATCTTTACATTTTTGTATCATAAACTACTATAAAATATATTTCTACACTTCAATCTCATCATTAATATCATCAAGTCTTCCATTTTGCCCTTTTTCCTGAAATGATCAATTTTCTAAAAGTGAGATATAAAATATCTCAGTAGCTAGTCACTTTATTAAAAACATATAAACACATGAGGAGATTATTTCAGCCATAAAAGCATAACATCACACAATAATTAAATTTCTCTTATTCACTATGTAGAACAGGAATTATAAATAAAATTTTTGTAAAAATTGATTATGAACACAGATATCATAAATCATAAATAATCATACTTTTATGGAAGAGTAACTACCTGATCTGATTTTCAACCTTTCAACTTTTTAAACTTATTTCTTTGCTCTACGTTTTCCATGTCTTCTCTTCTTCTTCTTTCCTTTCTTCTTCTCTTTCTCTCCCTCGTCTCTTTCTCTCTCTCTCTCCTCTTTCTTTCTTCCTTTTCTTTCTTTCTTCATTCTCCACCGTGACTCACATAACACACACACATATATATAATTGAAAGAAAAAGCAATGCATATATTTTTTTTAATATCTCTTTTTTTTTACTATTCACACCTCCAATCAAACATCAATTTCTCTCTCTTTTTTTTTTTTTGTCTTTGTCTCTTCATCTTCCTTTCCCTCATCCTCTCTTCTCTTTCTTCCCTTCCGCCCCACCATGCACTCACAACACATTCATATATATATATATATATATATATATATATATATATATATATATATATATATATATATATATATATATTAATTATTCTTTAACAACCCCACATGTCTCCTTTCTTTCTTTTCTTTCTTTTCTTTCTCACTTCCTTCCTTTCTCACCGCACACCTCACACACATCACTATCTCATTTTTTTTCTTTTGGTTGAAAATGATAAAAACCCTCAAATCTTTTTATTCTATACAAATAGATCCCTACTCAATGAATAAAATTCTATTTATATTCCTCAAAATTTTCTTAATAACTATTTTATCCTTATTTTCTTACTCATTTATTTATTTAACCTCATTTCCTAAGGTAATTAAATTTGGGATATCACATTCAAGCTCTAAAACCTCTAGAGCATAAAATCAGGGGAAACAATCAGATTACAGATTAAAGTGAAAAATGCTTTTTCCCATATAGTAGCTAGTTCATTCATTTTAGATTTATTTCTTTCGGATTTGAGATTTTTTTGGAACTATTAGGGATGACTTTGACCTTTTTTTTTAGGTCATATGACTTATGCTTAAGAGCATGTAGCTTGTACGCCCATTTAATCTTTAAAGTAACTCTATTGTTGTATTTCAAAAGAGTGATTAGGTCCCACATTGCTTTGAACAATGAGGAGAAAAAGTTTTATATACTAACATGTGTTAGTAGCCTTATAAAGGGCTAACAGAAGTGGTGGGCTCACACGCTCAAAATCCTAGGTTAGTTTAGTGCAAATCAGCTGATTTGCTCCCACTGTGCATGCAATAAAGTGGACCGATCTTAGTTTTTCTCTGAAATATAAAAACAATATGTATATTTATTTTTATTTGCTTACCTAAACAGAGATATATTTGACTATTACGAAATTAACTTGGTCAATATCAGGGAATTAAGGGCTAACAGTTTTGGTTTCATTATTTTTTAATTTTTTCGAAACTGCCTGTAAATTTTTTGTAACTGGCTTTTAATTTTTGTAATTGTATTTTAATTTTGTTTAATTTTCTATTTTCCTTTGTTGTGGTTCAACAACTATAAAAAGGTCTCTCCTCCCCCTTGTTTTACACACTCATAGCTAGAAGTTGTGATTTCTCTTCTCTAGGTTACACTTTTTACAATTTCTATTATTCTACGTCCTGAGAATATCTAAAAGGAATCTGTTTAATCCTAGAGAGAGTTCTGTAAACATAAAATTATTTCTATGGTCACAAAATAATTTTTCTTAAGGACATTGCCTTCTATAGACGCTACTCAAATTGTAACTATGCTAGTTTTCATATTTTACAACATTCTTAAGGAAAATTATGGATCCCAACACTGCTGCTACTGTTGAGAACATTGTTGTTCCTGCTGGTGTTGTCCTTGCTGCTTTGTCCGAAGTTACTGTTGCTATCACTGTGCCTGTCGTGCCTCTTGTGACGTTCTCTAAGCCCTTCCTGAATATGTCAAAAATTGATGTTTTCAATGGGCAAAATCTTTCGGAGATGGCAAAAACATGTTCATGCTGTTCTAGACATGCATGGAGTTGCTGCGGCGTTGACAGAAACACAACCATTGTATACAGCTGACCAAACTAGAATAAGGAATGTAGGCATACCATCATTAGTATGCTAATAAGGAATGTAGGCATACCATCATTAGTACATTATCTAATGATCTCTTTGATGTCTATTGTACCTAAAAGGAAGCAAATAAAATTTGGAAATCTATGATTCTCAAATATAATGCGGAAGATGCCAATAAACAAAAAATTTGTCATCGGTCACTTTTATCGATGGGAAATGACAGACAACAAAAACATTAATGTCCAAATAAATGAATACCATAAGCTATTGCAGGACCTTCATGCTGAAAAATCAACTTATCTAATGAGTTTGTTGTTGGAGTCTTGATCGAGAAACTGCAAGAAACTAGGAAGGACTACAAGCAGCAACTCAAACATAAACATAAACAACTGGCACTCTCGGAACTAATTGCTCACATCATCATTAGGACGCCAACAGAAAGGAATCCAAAACAACGAGCGACAAGGAGATGACATCAAAAGTTAACATAGTGCAAGGTATATCTAGTCATAAAAACAAAATTAAAAATAAGAAAATTGATCACAAGCCTAGAGAATCTACCCCACTTTCAAGAAAAAGGGTAGCTGCTTTGTGTGTGGAAAACCAGGACATCATGCAGCACAATGTAGAAGAAGAACAAGAAAATGACAATCCTCCCAAGCTAAGTGCAAACTTGGTTGAAGGAGATGATATTATTGTTGCATCATGTTCATGTTGCTAAAACTAAAGATGCCTCTAGATCTACACTCTAGTCAAGGATGGAGAAGAACACCACTATTGTTCTTGGGAAAGGTAAAATCCTTCTCAAACTCACATTTGACAAAACTTTGGCACTGAATGATGTTCAACATGTGCCCAACATTAGAGCTAATTAGATTTTTGTAGTTATGTTAGGAAAAGCTAGGTTAAAGTGTCATTTAAATCTGATAAGATCATAATGACAAAGAACAATATTTTTGTGGGCAAAGACTATTGTAATCATGGACTCTTTGTACTGAATGTTGCTATTGAAAATATTGCATCTTCTGCTTACTTGATTGACCTGTTGAATTACTGCATGTTAGACTAGGACATGTTAGTATTTTGTATATTAAGAAAATACTTGAAATTAATTTGATTTATGGTTTTAACAACATAGACATGAATAAGTGTGAAACATGCGTCGAATCAAAGTTAACTAGAAAATATTTTCATAGTATACATAGAGAAACATAATTGCTAAGTCTTATTTATACGGACCTAGGATGTTTAAAACAAATCATGACTAGAGGAGGTAAAAAAAATATTATGTGACCTTTATAAATGACTTTTCTAGATATACTAAAATATATCTTCTTAGGAGTAAAGATGAAGTTTTTTATTCTTTCCTCATATATAAAGCTGAAGTAGAAAATCAATTAAATAAAAGGATTTGATCAAATACATGAGGTGAATATATAATCTTTAATGATTATTGTGAGAAGGAAGAAATAATTCATGAGACTACTCTTCCATATTCACCTGAATCTAATAGGATAGAAGAAAGGAAAAATAGAACTTTAAAAGAAATGATGAACGCTACGCTAGTAAGCTCTTCCGCACCAGAATATCTATAGGGTATGGCTTTATTGTTTGCTTGTCATATACAAAATAGGATTCTCTATAAAAAAAAAAAAGACAAGTAAAACACCCTACAAGTTGTAGAAAAACTAAAAGCCTAATATGAAATACTTGAAAGTGAGGGGATGTCTAGCAAAAGTTATGTTGTTTGACCAGAGAAAAAAGGAAATTAGGCACTAAGACATCTGATTGCATGTTTATTGGATATGCTGAAAATAGCGCTACTTATAGATTTCTTGTTTGAAGAGTGATGTACTTGATTGTAATCCTATAGTTGAAACAAAAAATGCAGAATTTTTTTAGCATGTTTTTCCTTTGAAAAATGGGAATACTCCTAGTACATCTATGCAAAACATTGAAAGTGAAGTTGAATATGAAAATTCAAATTCATATGATAATGTCCATGAGGATTTAAGATGAAGCAAATGACAAAGGAAAACAACTTTCTTTAGAGATGATTTTTATACTTTTGCTGTTGATGATGAACCTAGAATTTTTTTTGAGGCTGTTACATCTTTTGATGCAAAATTGTGGAAATAAGCAATTATAATCGAAATAGATTCAATTATAAAAAATAAAACTTGGGAGTTGGTAGATTTATGACAAGGAGCAAAAACCATTGGATGCAAATGGAGTTTTAAAAGAAAATATAACCCAGATGAGTCTATTGATAAATTTAAAGTTAGATTAGTAGCCAAAAGTTTTACACAAAAAGAAACTATTGATTATTTTGATACTTTTGCTCATATTACTAGAATATTATCTATAAGAATTTTAATTGCTTTAGCCTTAGTATATAAACTCTATGTTCATTAAATGGATGTCAAAACAACATATTTTTAAATGGTGACTTAGAGGAACAAATTTATATGGTACTACGTGAAGGTTGTACTCTTCCTAAAAAAGAAAGAAAAGTTTACAAACTTTTTAAATCGTTATATAGATTAAAACAAGAACTAAAACAATGGCATGAAAAATTAAATCATGTATTGATTTGTGATGGCTTTACTTCTGTTGAAGTACACATATGTATGTATACACAAATAATTGATGCTGATTATGTGATTATCTGTTTGTATATGAATGATATGCTAATTTTTGGTACTAGGATGAATGTAATAGATAAGAAAAAAGATTTTTTCGCATCAATTTTTTGATATGAAGGACTTGGGTTGTAATATCCCAAGAATTTTTATGAATATTTAAAGTCTGATTTGAAGTTTAGTGAAAAATTTAATTATGTGGAAAATTTTCTTTTTGAATTAGTGAAGAAAATGTGGGAATAGAAATTTTTATTTTTAATTTAGGAAATTTTTACAAATTCTCAAGGACTAAAGTGAAAAGAAAAGAAAGTATAGAGGACTTTTGAGAAATGACCAAGTAGGAACCCGAGAAGAAAAATAGAGCTTATGGGAATGAATTATGAGTCCGGTACCGAAAAGATGATGGATTCGAGGTTAAAGTGGAGTTTGAGATATTGAGAGGGACTAAAGTGAAATAAGGAAATTTGTGGGGCACCGAGGATTTAGAAACACCTGAGGTGAGATTTTATGAATTTGCTTTTGCTAGTCTTGACTGAGGGTCAATTGCAGAGCAAGTGATAATTTCATCCCGGGCGAGTATATAGGTGGCCTCACCTATTTTTTATTCATTTTTCTCCTTTCCTCTCTCTCTCTTCACTTTCTCTCCTCTCCTTCTCTCTTCCTTCTCTCTAATTTCTCTCTCTACACTCCAACTCTACAACCGGGCTTTGGAGGGTGGATCTCGGGCTATGGGGCGAGCCTCTAGGAGCCAAGCAATATAGGGAAAGCAAGGAATTGAGGTAGAAATTTCTATTTCTTAAGCTTTTCTCTATTTTCTAGTTTTAAGAGTGTTTGAGGTAAAATCGAGATTCCGGCTTCGTTTCTCAATTAAAATTGGTGATTTTGGTGTCTAAATGCTCCTTATACATTAAGGGTGAGATCCCATGGAAGAAATCATGAAAAACGGTGAAGATTTGGTCAGATTTGGGCCAAAACCGAGAGAAATCGCGAAGGGGTCGCGATCGTGGCGCCCAGGCGCCATGTGTGGCGCCTAGGCGCCAAGGTGAGATGGGAAGAAGAAGGAATTGGAGGCGCCACGTGTGGCGCCTAGGCGCCAGGCATGGGTGGCGCCCAGGCGCCAGGTGTACCGGGAAATTTTAGTTTATTTTTCAATCGGCCATAACTTCTTCATCCGAACTCCGTTTTGGGCAAACTTTATATCGTTGGAAAGCTCTTTAAGTCTAGTTTCCAATGGTATAAGTTTCATTTGAATATTCATTACCAGTTAGGAGTTATGATTCGAGAAGTAAGTGAAGGTCGAGAGTAGTGGTAGGAAATTTCTCTATTTCGTAACTCTGATGGTTTTTGTCTGGTTACAATAGGAATGGTCAAAGTGCAAAGTGGGAGTGCCGAGAGTGTGAAATCCAGGTGAGTGGGTTAATACTTGCTATGATTAAATATCTGTTATTGACTTTTTGCATCATAGTGGAAATATGTTGTATATCCAAGTTTGAAGAGGATGATGTGGAACGATGAGGCATAAACAATTGTGGAACGTGTCTGGTAATGTATATAATTATATTTTCTTATTTTCTCATGATTGGAGATTATATGATGGTTTGTCAATGGCATGTGAACTGAGTTGAAATATATCATACTTTGATTGTTGAGTTCGTTCATATGCGGATAGTTGAAGTATGTTATTGTTGAATAATTGTTCTATATTATGGGTTATGTTATATACATGCTATGTTGCTGGAACCACATTGATTATGTTGTGGCTTGAATTATAAATGACTGAGTTGTGTATGTGGCTCAAGATTATGATTGAGGATGTTTTTATATGTGATTGTGATTGTGTTTGACTGGAAAGGAAAGGCATGGTGGTGCACCCCATGGAGAAATCTATGTGAAGCTATAAGGGTGGAGAATATAAATGGAACGATAAGGGTGGATGCGACGGGGGCCGCGGGCAACGATCCAGAGGTGTTCTGGACGACCCAGTTGGTACGGGAATTATGTGTGAAATTGATTTCATCGATTGCTGTTGTGAATTTTGAATTTTGTTGAAATGCATTTGATTCACTTGGATATTGTTGTGAAGTATTATGAATAATATTATATCATATGATGATCGATCTACGTATGATTGCTGCATGTTATCATTATGATGCATGATTTTTATTTTGTCATAGTATTGTGTTATCTACTCACTGGGTACGTGGTTTGCTCATACCCCTCTTATTGATATTTTTTTTCAGAGTTGACAGCTGAAGGTAAATATCGGAACAAGAAATTATGGATCCTTAGTCCAAAATTACCTTTTCATTTGTTCAGGATAAAGGTATAATAGTTAAGTTTTATTCTAAGTTGTATAAATCTAGAAATCTCTGTAATCGGGTAGGTTCATTCAGTTATGTAATGTGAGTAATTGTAGTATGTATAGAGAACTCGTTTTGGTTGCATGAAAAAGAATTGTATGATTTTTAAGAGAAAGATAGGCTTACGGAGGTGAAATGAAATTCACTTTCCGTGCCAGTCACGTGCTCAAATTTTGAGACGTGACATGGGTAATGCAAGTGTGATTTTGGGAGTTAAAATCAGAAGGAAAGGTGAAAGTATCTTAGTATCACAGGAACACAATGTTCAAAAACTACTCAAAATGTTTGGTTATTTTGATGAAAAACTAGTTATAACTCCTTATAATTCTAGCACCCAACTGAGGAAAAACTTAGGTGAGTCTGTTGCTCAATCAGAATATGCACAGATTATTGGGAGTCTATTGCATTTGATGAACTTCACCCATCCTGACATAGCATATGATGTGTGTAGGTTGAACAGGTATATACACAAACCCAATAAAAACCATTTAGGGTGCTCTCGTGAAACTCATGGGATATCTGAGGGGTACCATGAGTCATGGCATCAAGTATAGTAGATTTCTCACCATATTAGAAGGATACAATGATGCTAACTGGATCTTAGATTAAGATAAGATAATCCACTAGTTGATATGTGTTCACCCTTGGTGGTGGAGTAGTGTCATGGAGATTAGCTAATCAAATCCTTATAGCTAGAACCACCATGGAGTTAGAGTTTATAGCTCTGAAGTTGGCTAGTAGTAAGGCTAAGTAGAAACTTCTTGGCATGCATACCATTAGGTATGAAACCAGCACCTTCTGTGTCTTTGCATTGTGATTGCCAAGTGGAAAAGCTATTTGTAAAGAATGAAATTTATAATAGAAAGACTAAACAAATTCGTTTGAGACACGATGTGGTCAAGCAATTGCTAAATGATAAAATAATATCGATTGATTATGTGAGGTCAGAAGTGAACCTAACCGATCCTTTGAATAAACCATTATATAGAAATTTAATTAATAGAACATCGAGGGGAATTGGACTTAAGCCAATAGGAAACTAACAGTGACGGTAACCCAATCTTTGTGATTAGAGATCTCATGAAGAAGGTTTATATAGGTAAAACAAGTCGTTTGTTAATTTTGCTAGCACCATTTTCCAATGAACTAAAAACTAGACCAGACTGACCTGTTGGACAAAAAATCGATGAACCGACCAATCATCCGATCCGGCTTAGCCCATAAAATTGAAGAGCCATCGAACCAATATAAAATTGGTCAAATCGGCCTCAAACCAGCCAAACCGACGAAAATCAACAAGTTTAATGGGCCGACCGGTTCAATGCTTAAAAAAATAAAATAACAATTTGTATGTAGCCATCATTGTTGTCTATAAGAATATGAGGAGGAAGAGGAAATCAACTTCAAGAATGACACCACCGATTCTATAAGTCATTGCCATCGTCTGTAATTAAGAAGAGAAAAAGGCGAAAAAGGAGGAAGAAGAGGGGGAGGTGCACTGCAGTTCAATCTTTGTAGTTGTTAATGGCAATGGTAAGGAGGAGGAAGAGAGAGAGAGAGAGAGAGAAAGAGAAGAGAGACATCATTGAGGAAAGCAAAGGAAAACAACTCGAAAAGACAATACGCCATGAGCTACTCTAGAGTTTGGACCCTGCCCATAAGCCATGCTTCATGTTTGCAGCATTCCATCTATTCACATTTAAAGTTTCTGAGTATAGAGAAATTAATAAAATAAATAGAAGGTCATCCACTTTTTTTAATATATATATGTATATATATATATATATAATATTTATAATTATACATAGTATTTTAGTGTTTTTAATTATATATTTTATTTTTTAATATTTTTAAATTATCATCGGTTCAACCGTGGTTCAATCATAATCTAACCATTAACCCTTGAACTTGTGCCTCATCCGGTTCAATGATCGATCCGATTTTTCAAACTTTGCTATTTTCTCAGTCCATTTCCTATGGTGTTAAGTGTGAAAGTGCTAGAATGCATTAATTGGGAGATTGAGTGTAAGCTCTTAATGATTTTCATGACCCTATGTTGAGGGTGGTGTATTCCTTACAATACACTTAATTAAATCACCTATATGAGTGTAGAATAGAGGCGTTCCTATGAAATAGTGGCGAAATCTCCTGAGCACTTATGAATACTAGACATACGCACAACCAAAAATGCGCACAACGACGTTAATAGCAGAAATTGTGAGAGGTGAAATGTGACTGTTAAGATCCTTAGCTTACAACAAGAGTATATTGGTTCATAGAAGGTATATGCTTCATCAATTACTCTTTGAGTTATATCTTAAATATCTAGATTAGGTTCATAGTCTAAAAAAAAGACATTGGACTAATGCATCTATACCTATGTACGTAACCCAAAAGGTTTTTTCAAAATGTCTTTTGAAATATAGCCTTGTAAATGCTTTATATTTCAAAAAAGTGAGCTAAGTCCCATTTTGCTTAAAACAATGAAGGGAAGAAGTTGTATATACTAACATGTGTTAGTAGGCTTATAAAGGGCTAAAGGAAGTGGTGGGCTCGTGTGCTCACAATCCCAAACCAATGCAATGTAAATCATCCGATTTGCCCCCTGCGTATGTGATAAATTGGACCAAGCTTAATTTTTCTTTGAAGAAATAAAAATGATATTTTTATTTGCTTACTTGAGCAGAGGTATATTTGACTGTTATGAAATTAACTTGGTTAATATCAAAAAATTAAGGGCTAACAGTTTTGATTTCATTATTTTTAAATATTTTTAATATTCGAAACTGCCCATAAATTTCCTATAACTGGCTTTTAATTTCTATAACTGTATTTTAATTTCATTTAATTTTTTGTTTGCCTCTATTGTGGTTCAACAACTATAAAAATGGCTCACCTCCCCCTCATTTTACACACTCATAGCCAAATGTTGTGATCTCTCTTCTCTCTTTACTCTCTCGCTTTATAGGTTACATTTTTTATAATTTCTGTTGCTGTGTCCTGAGAATATCTCAGAGGAATTTGTTTAATCTTAGAGGGAATTCTGTAGATACAAAATTATTTCTGTAGTTATAGAATAATTTTCTTTAAGGACAATATCTCTTATAGACGCAACTCATTGTAACTGTATTGGTTTCCATATTTTACAACAAACTCTAGGTAAACATTTTTTGTTTCTAAACCTTTCTTCAAATAAGTGAAGACTTAGGCCTTGTTTGGTTTCATATACTATTGCATGGCCCTATGCTATTCAACCCCCTTATACAGGGCAACCTCTTAGTAAATGCCATACTTGTATTACAGCAATGTCGAAGTGGTTTCATTTGCCTCGTGGGAGTGAATTTCATCATGTCATCATAGCAAGTGACATGACAGCACTACTTACACCAATTTTATTGGTTAGGTTTAAGAAATTAGAAGCATTTTATAATTGGAAAAATCATTTGTTGAGTCATTTTGTCAATATTATTTTGCTTTTTGGGTTATAACACTTGAATGTTAGGTGACTTGTTTGTATTGCTGCAAAGGAAATTATCCAACAGGCACAATTTAAAATTTTCATTTTGTCTCTTGTCTCATTGGAGATCTATTTATAACTAAAACTTTGCATATGCTCTGTATGTTACTCTTTACTAAGAGATTGGGACCTCTTGGTGTTTTGACTCAAGGGACCGCAAGTAAGTTGGATTGATCTATTTTCTATTTTTAATGAGCTGAATGACCTGCAAATTTAATATGTTCTTTACTATATGATGGATGCAATACAAGGCTGAACCTTCATTAAGTGCTTATAATTATGATAGTGCTTATGAAAAGAGAGCTCTAATAATTATATTTGATCTTCTTATTCAGAATGCTCAAATTAAAGGTGACCTTGATGCTAGCATTCTTGCCTAAAGTATATATTTAACGATTTCTTTTTTTTTTTTAATTCTTTTACATTTAGTGGCAGTTTAAACAGCTACTATGTTTTTAAAAAGCTTTTAACAATATAGTAACACCACTAAGTATATATTTAGTGGTGGTTTTAAGGTAAACCTACTAACTCTAAATCCAAACCGCCACTAAGTCTTTGTAAATTGAAAGTTAGCTTTTGTGGCGGTTCAAACCGTCACCACAACTGCCACTAAATGTATTTAGTGGTAGTTATTCCCGCAGTTACTTATAACCGCCACTAAATTACTTGTATCGCTCAACTACGACTAAATCAAAATTTTAGCTGCTATTACGTCTTTAATTTTTGTAGTGATCAATATTTATTTATTTATTTATTTATTCTGTTTTATCAATGGTACCCCTTCATCAAATTAGATGTAAGATTAATTAATTCTTTCAGGGTTTACTGAATACAAATAATAGAACCCTTCTCAAATTGACGATTTTTTTATCAAACATTTATTGTTTTCTTAGGATTTAAATAGCTGTTATCACTATGATAAACTAATGTTAAGTATATCAACGTTGAGTTTAATGAAGGGTATAAATAGCTTTTCTTTTATGATATATATATATATATATTAATCATTATTAGATCAAAAAAATTTTCTTAATGTTAAGACTGCATTAATTACTCAGATATTTTATATATTGAGATTTGGACAGAATTATCCCATGTAATGTAAGTTATACCTTATTGTATTTTTTTTCTTAAAAAAAATCTAATTACTTTTTCAACAAAAAAAATTGATGGTTTTGGTAATCCGGAATTTAGTCAGTTACCATAGCCCATGGGACTCTTGAATATTGTCAAGAAATAAGAGAGTTTAAGATGATGACAAGAGTGAATTTGAGGACACAGTAAAATAGCACTAAGGAAATTAAAATTGATGCATAAACGATCTTGTGTTATTCATCCACAGAGAAACGAATCCATTGATACAAAATGGATTTAATTTGGTTCACTTAGCTTGTAGTGGCACGCACGCAATGAAGTGGGAAAAGATGTTGACAATAGCCATATAGAATAAAAGAAAATTACATTTTATCCTCTAAATTAAAATTTAATTATAAAATTGATTCATAAATTTTAATTACATTCGAAGGAAATATTTTAAATTTTTAGACTAAAAATAAAAAAACGACAAATTTCATTTGATATTTTAAGATTATAAAATATATAAACAAATGTCATATTCAGCCTAAGTCAAACATTACAATCACAGTCAAAATCATATATATAGCTCATTTCACAGAACTAAAATTAATATAACTTTTCACAGAATTAGTTAAACGAAATACAAACTAGCCCAAAGAGGATATTTGACTATTTGTTAAGTGCTACATCTACAATTTGGGTCGAAGTTAATTTGGAAGGTAATTTTATATAATATAGTCTACCAAGATATATATATATACACACACACACCCCTAAAAGGCTAAAACATATACTTCTTTGCGTCACATTAAGTCATTTGTACGTAATACATGTAATTCATCGAAAAAAATGACTATAAATGAACCAGAAAAAAAAATGAAAAGACACTGATCAACTAGAATTTTCCAAAAAGAAAACAGATCAACCAATTTCATTTGATATCAAGTACTGTTTGGTGTATTATATTACATCACAAACCAACCGAAGGATGTTACGAGCACTACGTTGTGGGTGGTTGACTTTGGGATTATGATTATCCAATTTCGTATCACTAATTTGGAGTTTTCCTATTTATGCTCATCATTTTAATTTGTCCCTAAAAATACCAATATTTTATTGATAATTTGGGCATCCCACCTAATGTTGCCTCAATTTGGTGGGATCTCCTATCCCTTACATAACTATACCTCCTCTTCCCCCACATTCCTCCTGTAATTAAATCAAACTCTCACTTTCCCCTGCATCGCCATCATATAGAGGTAAGATTTAATTCTTATGCATCCTTGCTTTCAATTAATTCTCTTGCTACAAACTGCGATTAATTATATATATGAATGGTTTTTCCAGATCACTATAATCGAAGGAGAATGAGGACTGTAACCCTTGTGTTCGTGCTCTTGATAATGGTGAGCCTACGTGCGGCATCGGAGAAGGTGTTAAAGGATGAGAAGATAGTGAAGGATGAGCAAAAGAAGCTTCTGAACCACGAAGAAGAAGGTCATGATGACGATGAAGTGAACGACAATCCAGCTTCTGGGTATGGTGGAAGCAGTGTGACTAACCACCACTACATTCCCAGGCAGGATTTTAACAATAATGGAGGGGATGGAAATCAATAATTCATTCAAATATAACCCTATGTGGTGCTCCTTTGTTAGTGGAGAAAATATATGTAACTTCACGTTTAGATATAAGAAGATACTGTAATAGTATGATGTTTGATGTATTGTCGTCTGTTTCCAGTTTACATATATACATAAGTAATTGCTGTATTAAATCATATAACATAAATTTAGCTAGCGTATTATTTTGTATTAGTTTTTGTAGTTAGACATATATGCATGGCTGCATATCTTCTTTCTCTCCCTCCTTTTTCTTTTGAAAAAGCTTATAAAGAATACAACTTCTTGGGGTCGAGTACTTTTTAACTATTGAATTGTTTTAAAATTCGTATAATTTTTTAATTATCATATCCACAAATTTTAAGGTAATTATGTTTGATCCAACGACTACTTTTTAACTTCTTGGGTCGAGTACTTTTCAACTTTTGAGGCAAGATTACAATATGAGGTTTTTTATTAATGGAACCATCAGGACTTTGCAAACATTAGGATCCTAGAGCCTTGAAATTCGGCATCCAGTATGGAGGGAACAAAAACAAAGTTATCTGGCCCCGTATATGGAGGAGCGAAAGAAAATCATGAAACATCAGTGCAACATCTAAGGGAGAGCATGCTAGATTGTTATTAATCAAAAAGAGAGAGAATATTGAATCAAGTTTTTGATTATGGAAATCCATCTAGACCCTAAAGATCTGGAATGCATTTAATGTAGTATCACGATAAAAGAGGAAAGAATCATGTACGCTTTATGTAGTTAAACGTGAGCCATTAAGAGGAATTTACGTAGGTTTAATGCTTGGGTATTAATCATGGAACACATAAGGAAAGAAATCGTTGACCAAATGAAAAAGAAAAGAACTTGCTCTAAATGGGAAGATCACGAAATGAATAAGAAGATCAACAAAGAAGGAAAGAGGTTGTTACATGTAGTAAAAGGAAAGAATTCAAATCAAAAGTTTTTTTTATTAATGCCAACTTTCACGGCCCTGGAACCAGATGCATTAAATGCACTTAGTCAAAGTCAACTATTATCATATTTAAAGACATAAAAAATGAATCAGAACTATTGTAATACCAGAGGTATTACATAGTAGGTAAGAGAAAGTATGTTCGCGCATTTGAAACTTTTTCACGTTCAAACGAGTACTCCAGGGAAATTCGAGGATTCCAAAGCTAGATGTGTATTCAAAACATGCTCATAATCAAGTGAGCCTATGCCAAGTAAGGGCATGTGCTGTTGTACGGGGATTGTTATTTGACCAGTGGCAAGATGAAGCCATGTATGGGTCCAGGTAAGGGACCAAAGTGAAAGAGGAGAAAGTATTGATTATTCCCATATAAGACAGATAGAGGGAAAAAGTCCTTAGGTGATTACTCCTTCTAAAGGTTGAGGCAGGTGAGTAATGCCGTGAGAATAGTGGGAGAGGCCTATAGTTGTTTAAGGGGCCTTGAGAGGAACTAGAATGAAAAGGCTTGTGGAATTATGTTCTAAAGGAAAGAGACTCTAAAAGCTGAGGTGTTGGTGAATGCTGATTGTATGGAGAGTGAACCATGAAGAGTGAGAAGAATGGAGTGAGTTGCGCTAGGAGTGCAGATAAAATATTTTAATGAAATCCCACTTTTGCTTGAGGATTAAAACACACCATTTTGAGTTAAAAGGGCAAAATGGTCCAAGAAACTTTATTCAACTCCCCCAACACCTCACCACTTCAGCCCTCCTCCCTCCCCATTCCTTTCGTACTCATTCACATCCCTCTCATCTCCGACCAAGTAAATCTTCCATGGCTATGCCACCACCATCCCCAGCAAAGAACGATCACTGGCGACCACTCTCCTTACTGGAAAACTTCATGATTTAAGGTAAGCTTGCATTTCATTCCTATTATTGCTGATTTTTGGATTCAACAAACCTTAGATTAGAAAATGGAAAAGTTAGGTTCAATATAAGTATTCTAAGATACCAAACCACTAATCTTTGATCCTAAGATAGTTTGGGAGCCCCATTTGAGTGATGGTTTGGCTTAGGATCAAAGGAGAGGAATTTGGAGCATTTAAGAGAGAATTCAACAGCTTTTCTGGTTGTAGAGGTGCAATCGGTCGACCGTCGAGTGGCATCCAGTCGACTAGTTGTCTTTTGGGCAGCTTTTTTAGGTTGGCCAAGACCAAGCGTCGACTAGTAGGGAAAACCAATCGACCGGTTGCATTCTAGAATGTGACCTAAGGTTAGTTAGAGGCAAGCAGTCGACTGCCTTCTCCTAGAAGTGATTAAATGATGGAAATTGACTTATTTTCTCCTTTTCTGGTGGTAGAATTATAGGGATTGATTCTAAAGCCTCTTTGGGGTATCTTCCCTTCAACACACCACGAGGATACGGAAATAATATCCAATGTAAGTAGTTAATTCTACTTAAGTTAGCATGAGATGCTCGAAAATTATGTTTCTTTGAGAATTTGCTATGTATGATTGACCATATTCCATGCTAGAAGAAAATCTCACCCTTGAGATTAGATTGAACCAAGAGGAAATGTGAGGCCTTGTGAAAGATGGAGTAAACTCCTTCTTAGTAATTCAAGTTAGCACTCTAAGAGATAGAAATTTAACATATATCATTTTCCTTGGGTTTGTGAGAATATGTTGCAAAATCATAGGAGAGGGGTTAGATTTATGGGAAGGAAGGAATGAGTTAAGTCATGTATGTCCAAATATGTAGGGCACTTTGAATAAAGTGTCATCAAGGAAAGTTAATGGGAAGGGCGAGAAAAGCCCCTGACACTACAACATAGTCAATTTCTGTCTAAGAAGAAGAGTAGCACTTCAGAAAGAAACCGTGAGCTATATCATAGCGAACAGATTTAACTCCATGAATGGCTAGGAATTACTGTCTTTAATTATACACATGTTGTATGTGAATATATAACCAAGAATGTGTGTAATCACTATATATATTTTTAAGAAAGATGTAAACTAAATAAAAGACCACACCTTGGAAAGATAAAAAGGGGGTGTGTAAAGGCTTGAGCTAAAGTACTATGAATGAGTTTATTTCCATGTATTATTATTATTCTTTTTTCTTCACATATCATATGAGTATGCAACATTGGTGTGGGCATGCACAGGCCCTTATTGTGATCTAGATAACATGGTTGTGTTTGGATTTTACTTTGCAAAGTATGACTTGGTCATGTTTGAATGTATATTGAGTAAAGGTTGAGAATTAATGTCTTGTGAGCCTTGGTAGTGCACCTCCATTATGTATGTTGGCTTGGGAGAGTTCATTAGGTTCGATAGGACATGGTCCATAAAGACCTATGAGGCTTAGTCGAGTATTACTCTTGCTCACGAGGTTCAGTGGGATATTATCCATAGAGACCTATGAACCCCAACATCAATGTTGTCTTGAAAGTTCATGAGATTCGATGGGACATGGTCCATAGAGACCTATGAAGATTGGTAGAGTATTACTCCCACTCATGAAATTCAATGAGACGTCATCCATAGAGACCTATGGACCTCGATAGTAATGTAGCCACGAATACATATGAGGTTTGATGGGACATAGCCTATAGAGACCTATGAGGCTTGGTGGAGTATTACTCCCACTCATGAAGTTCGGTGGGATGTCATCCATAGAGACTTATGGGGTTCGTTGGCGGTCTTAAAGTATGATATGTGATGAATATGATAATGATGATTGATTATATGATTGCGATCAATCAAGTATAGTGTTATGCATGATATATCCTAGTCCTTAGGTATAAGTTAAGCGTAAGCATGTATGCTTGTTATGTGTATATACTTTTTCATGTTATTTACTAGTAGTACGAGCGATGTTTGGATAAGAAAAAACTACAGGGAGATATGCCCCTGAGCAAATGATGGTTGAATATCTCGGCACGTAAATTGCCTCGCACTTTGGCAACTATCCCATTTGATACAAGCCAAGCAGTAGGCATTTAAATGTTGGTTGAGGCAGACTAATATTGCTCACATACTTTAAAATAATTCAAATATGTATATGACTAGTGCCACATTTAAATTAATGCACATTGCCAACTATTTTGGAACGTTAACTACTTATTGAGCATTCCCAAACTCACATTTTTTATGGTTAATATTTTTAGGTCTAGTAGCAAAGGAAGAGAAGCATCCATTAGAGGAGTAGTGGATCCTCCTGAGATGACCCTTATCATTCTAGGTCAGTAATGTGAGTATGTTCAGTTAAAATTTCAGTCTATAATTACTTTGTAGCTATATAGGTCACCTAGGTCTTTGGGTTAATTATAAAAGATGTTGTTCATAGATTTACATGTTCTTATACGAATTGTAAGTTCATGATGTTGATTACCATTTGATGGTAATAAAATAGAAGTTAATCTTGTCAAAATATGGGTTAGTAAATGTTCAAGTGCAGGCTTACAAGACAAGGGAGGATATATCCCTAAACTCCATGCGGGTCACGTGCCCGGTTTTGGGCTGTGGCAACTATCAATCATAATCAAGTTACACGCTCAGATCATGGAGATATGATATCTTGAATTTAAACATGGAAAGAATCAAGACCCTATTAAAGAGAAGATCTCGCCATTAATGACAAGTGTCTTATTAAGGAACAAATCTGTTTATGCCAATCAAGCATCAAATAATTCAGAATTCATTCAGAAATTGTGAAGTCAACTTTGCTCAAGATAAAAGATCATTAAATAGTGGATTATATGAAGTCAATTTGTTTCCTTATTAAGCACTTGATTGTATTCCATTGTAGAGTCCTAATTAATTGAACATTCAAGTCAGCACTTCAAATGAAGATTCTCCAACGGTTAGTATAGAAGACTACATAAAGAAGACATCAATCCATTTCTACTACACCAAGAAATTTCTAGCCTTTTTTAAGGTACTTGAGCGTTGCGCCTAATATATTATAGCTTTGTTTGAAAGATAGTTATACCTTTAAGATCATACTCTGTGTTAGTGATCTCTCATTGTAAAAGGTTATTGTGAACCAAATCCTTTTACTTACCCTTTATTTATCCCGTGAGTGGACGTTATTTTAGGGCCCTAGTGAGGACCTTATTTGTTAGGGCCTTGGTGTGGACCCTATTTGTTGTGAGGAGTAAAAGTTGTGGGCTGAGCCTTTCTGGAGGAAAGGTTTCTTGGTGAAGCGTTTGCTAAGGACGTATGAAGGCCTAGCCTGTTTAAGAGTAAAAGTAGGGCCTTGCTGAGCTAAAGTTTGAAGTTACTAAGTGTTTAGCATAATAAGTGGATAGTTGAGCCTCAAGCTAGTTGCTTATGTATTGATGATTCATTTCCCATAATAAAATCTCATTATTTGGTGTTTTGAGAAGTAGACGTAGGTGTATCTTAAAGATACAGCCGAACCACTATATATTATAATTTCATTTTTTTACCTCTTTGATTGTTCTATATAGTTATTCACTTTAATCACTAAGTTTCAAACATGACCCTGAATTTATATACAAGAAACTGAAACTATTTCAAAAGAACAAAAATCTATAAAATAATTTTATTATTTAATTCACCCCTTCTTGAGCATACACTTTGTACTAATAGTGTTTTATTTTTAGGGATTTAATTCAGGGCCCTGAAACTATTTCAAAAGAACAAAAATCTATAAAATAGTTTTATTATTCAATTCACCCCCTCTTGAATATACAACTACACTAATAACCTTTAGGGATTTAAATGACAATCAACTGAATCAACTTATGAAACAGTTGGAAAATTCCCAGATCAGTTTTTTAATTTTTTTTATTTGGATTTCCTGATCATTCCGGAATAAAGCTAAGTTTAAAAAGTGTTGTAGCTATTAGCTTTAATTTTTGCTTGTTACACTTTACAAAATATGAAGAGAAATTTTATAATCAGATTCTCAAATTACTAAGCCTATTTAGCTTTAATTCAAGAAAATTAGCCTAACAAAATAACAAACCTGTCGCATTATTTCTTTTTATAATGATGTTCAAAGAACAAATTTGTAACAAATACATAGTTTTCATAGATTAAATATGAATGAGCGGACTGACGCCAATCTGATCTCAAAGTAATTGTTATAGTCTTAATAATTAACAATTCTTCAAATTGTTCATGGCAATATTGAAATTGGGAGCGGATAGGACAAGTACTGTGTTTGGCCTTTAACCACAGTTTTTACCATGGCGAAAAGTTTCGTTACAGTTAAAATGGTAGCTGAAAATAATTTTTATTACGGTTAAAACTATAGCAAAATTTATTTCCACCCATGATTCT
Organism: Biancaea sappan; assembly: GCA_037074585.1. NCBI lineage: Eukaryota > Viridiplantae > Streptophyta > Magnoliopsida > Fabales > Fabaceae > Biancaea > Biancaea sappan. Next base: position 21,016,836 of record CM073501.1, on the reverse strand, counting down.
AAACGTGATAAAGCTTTTCACCACTATTAAAACCGTAATTGCTAGGACAAGCACCAAATCAGGAGCCATTGAAATTCTGATCTCCAACTGAAATTAGGAAGTTGCTTGCCCCACTCCCAATTCACCACCACGGCTTTAGAACCAAATCATAGCGATTTGTTGTTCGAGAGTCCAAGTTATTTTACTTCAGACAACAAAGGTAAACAACCCAAGCACCTTTCGCAATAGTAGACAAAATCTGCTCAATTTTCCACAATTCCTCTTTCCATAAATTAATATAGTCTCTTTGAGTTCGCATTCACACATCATGAAAATCTGACCAATAGGCTTGAATCAGGGTGGAATTATTCTATTATTTATGGACATCATCATTTCATCTGTTTAAAGAACAATATTAATGGACGTTGCACTCAGCCCCCACCATTATAATTTATAATATTTTAAGATGACTTCCTTTCCCTGACTCTATTTAAGCTGTTTGAACCATCACTGTTCCTCTTGCAACAACATACATACATCGCAATCGAATTAGATTATGTAACGTAACAGCATAATCAACTGATCAATGAAGCGCGCACACAGCATGCGAATTGTTACATTATATGGCACCTTCGAGATATAAATTTGGTAGTTCACTGAACAATGAACATTGAAATTTTCTACCCATCTGTTTTTCTTTTTATTTTTTTGGGATCTCCAAAGAGAGCACGCAACGTCCCATAGTGCCCCCTCATGCACTCACCCAAAATGTAAATCTCGAAGCAGTTTGAACATTATAATTTTCTCACTACATGTTTCATCTTACACCCCACACTCTTACCCGTCCCTCGACTCAAAGTTGCTCTTTTCGTTGAAACTGTTAGTTTCAATGCTTCAGAATTAACCATCTTTCTCAATTTTAATGTTTCATCATGAAAGTCAGCCCACTAAGTCATGGATCATGTGCTCTCCGAAGTGTCGCCTAAGCTGCTGCTCCTGCTGCAAATGTTGCTGCTGATGCTGTACACCTTCGACGCCATGTCTAAGACCCAACGTCAACGACACAGGCCCGAGTCCCGCGACATCAAGCCCACTAGCCCCCCCACCACCACCATCACCACGCCTGTAGGGTACAAAACCCATTAATGTCCCATCCAAGTTTGATGGTATCTGATGACACTCCAATTTTGATCGCTTCTCTTGTTGATTCCATTGTTCTGCACTAATAAACCCCTCTCCCTCTGAATGGCCACCACCTGAGGAACTCATTTCCAAACACTGAAATTGCTTCTCAGGGATTCCATCTCCATCTCCATCTCCATGCTTACTACTACCAAACTTGTTTAGAGGCTCAAGATCTACCATAGCTTGTTGACGGGTACCTTCTGTGCCAGAGGTTCCCTCGTTCTGATTCCCACCCGTTGAGCTTTTTGTTTCAAGATTGTGTATTTCCTCAACCATCGGTTTCCACACTCGGACTCGAGCATTTATGAACCAGTTTGACACCTACATGATTACCCATTTATATCATTATTAGATTCACATTGGTATAGACTTACACCAGAACTGTTCGTTCTTAATTATAGAATGTGGATACCAAACCAACATACTCAATTTATGAAGGACAGAGAAATAAATGCTGCAACATTTGGTCTGATGTATGGACCCAAAAAGAAACAGCCATGTGATGGTGTCAATTGACAATTAATTCAACCTAACGAAAAGACAGATAAACACATAATAATTAAGTGAAAAGTAGACCCCCACCTGGTTTCGGGATAGACCCGTTTGAGAAGCCAACATGTGTTTATCGGTGTCCGTGGGGTACCTGAATAGTAATGCATAATTCAATGTCTTTTTTTTTTTTTTCCTTTCGGAGAAAAGAGAAAAAGGAGGGGCAGATACTAGAACATACGGGTGGAGGAAATGCTCAAATAACCAAGCTTTGAGAATTGCCACTGCACGTTCCGGCAAGCCTCTTTGGGGCCTCCACGCTTGTTGTTGAGGTTCAAGAAAGCCAGTTTTGTTCTTTTGAAAGCTTTGATCTGCATACCTTAGCCTTGCCATATCGATGTCGAGTTTGCTACCTGTACCAGAGGAGGACCCTGACAAATCCTCACCTAGCACTTCTCTTGTATGCTTGATCTGATCCAAGATGACACTTTTTAGGCACTTGAAGTGTCTTGCTACAGACTTTAGAGCCGTGGCAACATAAGGGGTAGCAGAACTCAGACCCGCCACCGATTCAAATGATGAAACAACCATTTGCATTTGTTGATGGTATTGCTTGTATTTTCTGGTAACCTATTACGATTCAATAATACAAAGGGGTAAAAGTCAATCTTCAAGTGGAAATTTAGCTTTACTATAAGTACATAAGCCAAGGAACTAAGATATTTGAAAACAATATAATCTTAGATAGTAGGAATTTTGAACTGCAACACATGATTAGAGGATAAAAAGGTATTATAAGTTGAAAGGTAATCAACTAGTACTGTTCCTGCTCACGCCAATTGATGCTCTTAGATACATAAAAGAGATATATATATATATATATATATATATATAATGCAGTACAAGGACATAGATGCAAGCATTTTCCAACAGAATCTTCACTCCCAGATATAAAAAGTCTTTCCGACTGTTTTTACAATACATCACAAGCAAGTGATTCCACGAATGCATGTAACGTATGCCTACCCAAAAATGTACTAGGATGAATTAGGTGCATAAGACTCTGTCTGCAAAAGCCTAGGAGGAGGAAGACTACTAAACACTCCAGTAAGCAAGCAAAGGTACATTTTGTTTATTTTCTTTTAAGAGAAATAATTAGATGTAGAAGAGGAAGACAGATCATACTAAACAGGAAGAGATATTCTCCTAGGAGAAGAAAGAAAAATTACTGCCAAAAAAAAAAAAAGAGAGCCTGAGAACAGTCCATACTCATGCCTAATATCATTGAGAATATCCCTCCATATCAAGAAACTATTTAGAGGTAGCAATTATTTATCAATTTGAGGAGCCAAATTCACTTTTACCGTGCTTATAAACTCGCAGACTGCCGGTACATTTACATGATGCAAAATTTCATCCCAGCCAGTTATCTTTAAGAAAGGTTTGAAAAAAAAAAAACTGGACTCATGGGAGTAGAAAAATGTAAGAAGATACATATAATGCACTTAATACAAAAACCATGCTTACCATGATATCTATAATTGCAATAGAAAGTTCAAAAACAAAATTAACCCGTAAAATTCAATTTTTTTATGTTCTAAGGTCCAAGATATTCTAAGGTCCAAAGTTATAATCTCAAGTAATAAAGATCCTTATACATTGTAAGTCTTCTTTTGTACTTTTAATATCCTCGGTTTCTAATTCAGAGATGACGGGGATGCTTGGAAGAGCACAGATGAAGAAGCAATTCAGTTCAAAGGAGTCCTACACTCAACACTCCAGCACCATCAACAATGGAGGAGGAAATAAGTACAATGACAGCCTAGAAATGAAAATTGAATTGTTAATTTCTTGCCCAGAGGTAGTGTAGCTCACAAGGCACGCAAAGAGCAATGCAACTGAATTCACAGAAAAGACTCTAATTAACGACTAAAGAGTAGTGGTGTATTAACACTAGCATTACAATTAAAAAAAAAAGATACAGCTATTTATATTTTTGTTGTACAACTCTCCAATTAAAATATGACAGGTGTATAGTTTTAAAAATGAAAGTATATTTTTTACACCTCAATTTTACATAATTGGATCTTTTCAAAATGATTTTTACAAGTTATATTTCTAATGAAAAATTTGATAAGGAAAAAATAAATAAAGAACAACATTAGTTTGGCCTTGTAAGGTAACCTAATAAGACCCTTTTCCCCCCTCATTTTTTGCATTTTCCCACTTCTCTTTCCCATCAAATGACTACTAAAATTATGCTCGTGAGTTATGTGCTCCAAAAATTGAAGCACATTTGATAAACAAAATGCACCAGTCATTGTTCTTCCAATACCATACCTATTTAAGACAACCAAGACTTACTCTGAAAGAGCTATGTAGCAACATGTATTAAATGCAAATTTCGATGTATTTGCTATGACGTATGAACTACTAATTATGGACGCAAGTACCCTTCAACTAACACGTGTATATGATGTATCATACAAGTCATATAGATAAGATAGTAGAATACGCTTCAAAATCCCCCAAACTCGCATTAAGGATCCCATATCCTGAAGGAAGTAAGCCCTAAACAAATTATCGTACATAGTATAAATATATAATCCATTCCAAGAATTTGCAACCGAGTACGGACTAGAAGAGCAAATAAAAAGAACATAGCCTGTTCCAAACAAAACAACCCCACTTGCAATCTTTTGGTCTTGCCACCTTTCCTCAATCCCCAGAAAATTGACAGACTTTTACCATAAAGTTCTTTAATTGTAAAGATTTCTTCAAAAATGTTGATCATTCCAGAAGGATCTCCTCGCGAGCTAAATTATCCATCAAAAAACAAAGGCTTTTTGGTCAAGTTATAAATATAATCCTAAATAGTTTTGTTCGATCAAATGCTAGTTTATTTTCTCCATGTTCATGAGCAAGCCAGATGTCATGAGCTCTCTACAACCTCACGTTCAAAATCTACTTGATGCACACGACAATGTGCAAAAACCATGTAGCTCTTTTTCAGGGCTTAACAGTAAATCTCTGACAAAAATCATACCAAAAACATAAAACAGAAGCCATAAAGAGTAAAACCACGAAACACCCTAAAGTATGTCAATAATCTATAACCAACCAACCTCCTCTTGCATGTACAGCAGCTTCGCCTTCTTTTGCTGATACTCCGGCCCGGAAGAGTACCCGAAGCCCCCTCTCGCTCCACCATCACCACTATTCTCCTCGGAACCATGTAAGCCAGAAGACGAAGCACCACCTGCATTACTAACAACAGTATCTCTTGTACTAAGCCCACTCTCACTTGCATTAACGCCTTCAGAAATATCACTAACTTTAACAACGTCTCTACCACCACACACACCACAGAACTCATCCAATAACTCTTGGGCCGGCTTCAAGTATCTCGAGCTCTTCAAAATAGTAGCATACCCAGTGAAAGGCCCAAGTGGACCCACATTACGATAACCACCAGCGGTCGAAGCTACCACTAAGGAAGACGGTTTCATCACAGGTTTCGTAGATCCACACGCCTCACCAAAAGATAACGCCAAGAGCTTGGACTGCGAATTTGACGAGAGCGATAGAGATAATCCCTGAGGATTATTAATGGAATCACCACTCAGATTGTTAGTTTCAAAATGTAACTGATTCTGTTGTTGGTGATGATCTCCCACCCAGAATGTATTCCCGGATTGCTGATGCTGCATCAATGATGCCACGTCAGATCCTTGTGCGGAAGCTGACTTCACGATATCTTGCAACGTGTTCTGGTAAAGCGGATGTTGGATCATGAGTTCGTTATAACCGTGATTCGTTATAGCGAAATTAGAGTTGGGGTTACTGGTTTCGTTGACCACAGAACCACTCGCGTAGTTCACCATCCAATCGTAACCCAAGTGATCACGTGTTCCGGACGACATGGCTGGCTCAGGTGGGTGTAGGAACGAACCATAGTGCGGCTTGGGTTCGTCAGCGGGAGGTGATGGGTTCGAGGGCGTAGAGAAATTGACCACTTCGGGTGAGTAAAAAGATGGTTCGTAAAGCATGTTTGCGTTTCGAACATTCCTAACTTGAAGAAGATCTGAGCTTAAGCCTGCGTATAATGATAAGTGTTCAACGTTGGTAGGAAAATCTTCCAAGTTCTGGATTCTCAACTTGTCACGCCGAATCTGTTGTGCCACGTGCGATTCAGGCCTCGGGCTGCTCATTCCAACACCCTCAACCTTAATCCCGATCTCTCGCCTGCAAAATATAAATTCACCGTGATTTTTAGATGTTTATACAATAAAAATAAAGATAAAAATAAAAAGTAACCCCAGTATGCAATCAAAAAACTCGTTCGGTGAAAGACGACATGGGCTAGATAGTAGTTGAACAAGATAACATAAAGGTTTATTTATATGTATATATTCAGTTGTAGCACAAACTAAGAAACCTCCAAAACTCAAAACATTAATGTCACTGTTTATGTCGCATACTTTTCCACCAAACAGTGCAATCCCAATTTCTGTGTCGGTTTCCATCGACATGAACCATTCAATAGGCTGAGAACGAGAACAAGTTAGCGTTCTGGACCAACGTGAACCAAACCTCCCAACACTTGAGAGGCGAGACTCCCATATATGAGATATACCAAAGGCATACTAAAACCCTAGTTTGATTTCCCTCTAACGGATCTACTTCTTGACGGTCTCACTAACCACTCACAGCCTTATGAATCTATAACTGTGTCCTCCGAATTATAAATTAGCATGAGATGCGCAGTGAAGAAGGATGAAATCCGAATTCCTAAGCAATAGACAAGACAAAGCGATACAATATTTACCAGGAAGCAGCGAAAAACTAGACAGAGCCGTGAGGCGAAATAAAAACGAAATATCAGAGAGAAGAAAGTAGTTTAACGACAGTGCTTGTGTTATGTGTGTAGATATAAATAAATATTTCTGGAGCAGTGATGGCAGGAAATTGCTAAAAAACAAAAAGTATAGTTTTTATTACAGTTGACAGGGTACAGTGGTTATTATTACCTTGGAAAAGAAGTAGCAGTGGCCGGATCGCAAGTTTATGACAGAAGCAGTTAAAATTCCGATGAAGATGGAGGTGGGAGTGCACATTCCGGTGAGGCCGCGAAGCGAATGGTGAAGACTGAAGAGAGAGAAAAGACGAGAGAGAGGGAGAGAGAGAGTCACACTGCACACACACACCCAACAATGATTGCAATATGCGATAATCGGCCGTTAGCTTTAACGTGTAAAGCGCCCCTTACGATAATTAACCCAAAGTCGCCGTTAATATAATTACTTTAAGCGGTTCAGGTTTGTCACGCTCCTCGTGCACTAAATTATTACTATTACTATCGCTATATATCTGTACTGTTCCTTTCGCTGTCTTTTTTATTTTTTGTTATTATTATTATTATTATTATTATTATTTTGATATGCCTATTTGTGAGTGAGAGACAATTGTGGTTTTTCAATTTATCTATGCGAAAAATGGAAAGAGGGTCATGCGGGGATGACGAGAAACACCCTTAGTTATTGGCAATAATTACGGGGTTACCACTGGGTCCGCGTAAGCCGATGCTGTGAAATTGAGTCAGTAACATGTACGGCGCGCGACAGTCATCGTCCTCCAAGGCTTCATCTTCACAGACGACAATTTCAATCTGTGAGCTGCTCCTCCTGAAATTCATTTCTCGAACGGTCAAATTGATGGCAGCAAAATAAAAATTTATTACGCCATCCTGTAATCAACAAATGTGTTTCATTCATATCAGCCATGAGCAAATGAAAGTGTTGAAATTTGAAACTGGGAAATAGGAATCGGTCTCGTGCACCATGTTTTCAGGTTATACAGTTGGTACTGTTCATATAGGTTGAATTTGTACCGTGAGTGAGTATTATGACTTTGATACTAATTAATATAATTTGAACAAAAAAGATCACCTCTTTAAATATACTCATTGAATGTGAACAACGTAAAACTGTGATAAATATTAATGAACAAGGGAAGCTATTTAGTAAAACAAAGAAAAGAAAAGATAATTACGGAAACGTTTAGTATCTAAAATAGAGTAAGAATGAAAAAAAAATAAAAAAGAGAAGAAAGAATGAAAAAAATATATATATTTGGTATGAGATAAAAAATAGAGTAGGAATGAAATATTTTGTGTGTTTGGTATGTATTTTTTAAGAGGAAATAAAGAAAAAATTAGAACAAAATAACTAAATTACCCCTTGCATTCTTCTCCGTCTCCCTGCCAGCCGGTCAACTGGCCTGTAGCAGCTGGTCGACCAGCTTACTGCAACCGGTTGATCGACTTGTTGACCGGCTGCAGCAAGTCAATTGATTAGCCTACTGCAGGCTTGTCCACCGGCTTGCTGCATGCCGACCCACCGTCTGTTGCCAGCTGGCCCACTACCGACTAACCATTTGGTGCCAACATGCTGACTCATGGGTCTTGCTCGTTCGACGCCATTAAGACTCGTCCGACGCTATAGTTGTGACTGTAAACAATTTAAAACCTGAGGAAGAAAGACAGCAAGGGCAAAGAGAGGCTGAACGTGCTTGAAACGCCGAAAGGTAACTATTATATGAATGTGTGTGCGAGTGTGAGATGGTTGAAAATGAAAGTGTGAAATAAAAGGTACAGAAGGACCAGAACGTGAGAGCAAAGCGTGGGTAAATTCGAAATTTCTCTTCCTTTTTTCTTTTCATAACCGATTTTCTATTGATGAAGCGATAAAAATGAATATAATGATTTTGAAAGAAGAGGGAATGTCGACTTTCGTTTTCAACTGTTACAACGAGTCATACCAAATAACAAAAAAAATACAATAATAAAAAAAAATTTCCGCGTCTATAAACATACCAAACAGCACCTATTTGTAAGTTAGGTAGTAGAAGAGGGGGGGGGGGGATAATAGAGATTAGAGAAACATGAAACGAAGAAGAAAGAGATAATAGGACTGAAAAAGATAAAAGGGGGTGGGAGGGGGGGTGATAGAAAATGTTGGACCACGTGGGTGAGTGCAGCTAGAGGCATTGTTGATGGAATAGAATGACGACACTGTCGCTCAGTGACCTCGCTCCTCGTTTTGGACAATTGTTAAACTGGGAAGGATTGTGATTGGATGGACATCGATCACCTCTGATTGTTTGTATTTGGAAGCAAATAATTCAAAAGTGAAAAAATATTATTTTGGAAAAAGATGCTAATTTTATTAATTTTTAATTTTAATAAATATATTCTAGTTAATTAAGGATCAATTTATTAAAAATGTCTCAGAAAGGTCTGTATTAAATTTAAGAAGTAAGAAAAAAAAACAAGAGAGAGAGAGAGAGAAGAGACGAAGGGAATAAGGGAGGAGGGAGAAATGAACAAAGGGAGGGTGACAAAAACGCTGGGGAATGGGGGATGGCTGGTGGTGCATGGGGATTAGGAATAATGGGATCGGAGGGTGGAGATTAAGTGGGAATAATGGGAAGTGAAAGAGAGAGAAGCAGAGGCTAGAAATTGAGTGAGGGAGCAGCTTTTGTAAGGATTATGGGAAAATGGAGATATTACCACTGCCATTAACCAAAAGATCGCCTGCTCTTCCCCGACATTCGAGTACCCCTCTGCCCTCCCTCCTTACGTCACTTCCCTTCCATTTCTCTCTCTCTCTCTCTCTCTCTCTCTCTTTCTTTTTCTATATATATTTGTTTTCTTTTTTATCTTAATAACCGTCTGATATCTGAATCTAACAACGTCGATTCTTCGTCGTTTTGTAGCATTTCCATCCATTAATGATCACGTCGGTTAGAACTACTCAATTAAATAACGCTCCTCCTTTTTTTTTTCTCTTAATTCCCATGTATTATTAGTATTAGAACATCTCTAATAAAATTTTTAAATAATTTTTAAAATAAAAGTTTATTGTTGTTGAAATTAGTTACTGAAATTTATCAATTATTATACATAAAAATCGTTCTTAAATAAAAATTAATTATCAAAAAATAATAAATAAAATAAAAAAAATAAATATTATATATATCTAGATTAATTATTTTGTATTAATTAAAATAATTAAAATTTACTTATAAAATTTATTTATAATTTTTTAAGAATTATATTGAAATAATAAAAATCTACTTAAAGTCAAAAATAATTATGTAATATATGGACCCATAGTGAATTATTCATTAGAGTGGTAAAATCGATTGGGTCAGGGTCAGCTTAAGCTTTGTGAGGTCAGTGATGATGAGTACAACTACAAGTTCAACTAAGTCAACTTTTGTATAGTAAGAATTTATTAAGAGTTGTTGGTCGGATTGAGTCAGTTTACTGGTTAATTTGCTTTTCTTTAAAAAAATTCAATTAATTTATAAAAATTAAATATTAGTATTATATAATTTAGAAAATTATACTAGATTTTAAAAATTTATATTAAAATATAAAATAAGTCCATTTTATTTTTAAAAATATATGTTAAGTTATTTTAAATAACACAAATTAAATATTAAAAATATAAAACTTCAAAAAATTCAACTAAAATTTTAAATAATAAACTGAAGTTTGAAACAAAAAGAGTCCAACTAAACTTTTAATACTAAACTAAAAGTTGTTCTTCAAAATAAATTATAAATAATTAATCGACCCACCCAACACTATTTGTTGGGCTAGAATGGGTAAATCTATTCAGCTGAGTTCATTTTAAGACTTCCAATATTAAGGGTATAGAAAAGCATAGTTAATAATTGATATTTTAAAATTTCACTTCGTCAATAAATGAGCTATTTAAATTTAGATTATGAAATTTGAAAAAATAAAATAAAAAGATCAACCGTGGTTCAGTAGTAAATGGATGATTGAATATGCTTGCTTTGAAGTAATAACTGCCGAGTCTCAACTCTTACATGGATGATTGAATATGCTTGCTTATGAGTTAAGAATAAAGGGAATGAAAAAAATAAAAAACAAAAAAAAAGTAATAGGGACAGAGTGAAAGTGATACACATGTGAGAAATAAATGAAGAATTGAATGAATATTTCTGTATGCTGAACCAAGAAAGACAAACCCGAACGCTATGCGTGAAATCAGTAATCAGTGTCCAGTGAGATACGGGAAATCCACAGTCGACATCGATTTCTCTCTTCTCTCTCTCTTTTTTTTTTTTTAGATATTTTCATTTAAAGCAATTTAACTCAAATGATTATCAAATATAAAATGTAAACATTTTTTTAGCTAAAATTTGAACAAGAGTCACTATCTAAAGTTAGTCCTTTTTGCCACAACCACCCTCACTTCACTTCTTTCCTTCTTCTCAGAAATGGGTCCCTAGTATTTAAGGAAAACCTGACCTAGTATGCATGGACCCATATCCTCTATCGTATTAAAAAGTATGGTAGAATGTCATATTTTTTAACAATAATATATTAACTGACATTATTGTTGTTAATATATTATTGTTAAAAAATATGACATTTCATTATATAATAGAGGATGTGAATCCTAGCATGCTTTCTCAGTATTGATTATTCTTTCAATAATATTTTCTCTGATAAATGTCAATCAAAAGTTAATTCAAGCACTGTAATCCAAAGAGAGAGGCTGCATGGACAATGATGTCGATGTAACACCAAACCTTCTTAATTAGAGTAAACAGAAGCAGAAATTTCATATATATAATTCATTTAAATTATAGTTTAATTATATTTTAAATTTTGTAATCTTTAATCTATTAAACTATTATAAAAAAGTAAAAAATATTATATAAATTTGTTATGTGACATTTTATGTCTATGTTGTCTTTTCTTATTTTTTTTATTGATTCTCTATCTCTTGCATTTCTACCACAATTTTGTAATTTTAAATACTAATTTTAAATTTATATGTAATTTTTTTCATAAGTCACAATAATCCAACAGAGTAAATTATTATGTTCTAAAAATACTAAATCTCTTTACTGTCACGGAATTAACGCAAAATAGATAAGATACAATAGTGTGTAAAATAAAAAACACAAATTTAACGTATATGATTCGATTAATGTGATTAATATGTACAGTTAAAAAGAATTTTTTTTTATTTTTTTAATAAAATATTTAGTGTACAATACAAAAAATATTAAAATTAATTAGACATATATATTATAAATACCTAATTGTTTAGACCAAATCACTCGATCCATACAGTGGGGGGAGGCAAAAGTTTTCTTCTTTCAACTTGTGGTACTAAAAAATTAAGTTGAATTATAATTCGAATTATCGTATAATTTAATTTATTCAAAAATGTGTATAATAATAATAATAATAATAATAAAATAATTTATATTTAAAACTCAATTCCTGCAAAAATGGAACGTTTCATATATAAAACAGCTTTAATGTGTATTTCCTAAATAAAACTTGATTTATAGCTATTAATTAAAACTAAAGATGTATAGGGATGCAAGGAGTGATGTATTAATTAAAAAGGAGGCATACAAGGAAAAGACAACAAAAAGAACAATCGCTACTAAAGTGGGGGAGGGGGATAGGATAGGGTTCTTAATGGAGAGAGTGAGGTCAGATAATCACGTCACTACAGAAACCCTAAATACAAGAGCCTCAAATAATAATAGATTATAGAACCCTACATACAACTCACAGTACTATAAATATCCATACCAGAACCTCCCTGGCTGTGCCTGCCCTTTCCCTCAGTGCTTGTCACTCTCAACCCTTTCTTACTCCATCTTTTACATGAAAAAAATATTAAAAAACACAAACCTTCCTTGAGTAGTTTTTTTTTTGGTTAACTTATTTTAAGATTTGTCGTTATAATAGTAAAAAAATATTCTTACACGAATTCTGAAGTAATTTTAATTCAATAATAAAAAATTAAAAAAGTTATATTTTATGTTTCAGGAGTAGAAATAAAATAATAATAAAATAATAAAAGAGAGAAAAGAGAATGAAAAAAAAAATTTGATATGAGATAAAAAATAGAGTATAAATATAATATTTTTTGTATTTGGTATGTATTTTTTTAAGATAAAAAAAAAATTAGAACGAAATGACTAAATTACTCTAGTTTTATTTGTCTAGAAAACCTCAATCTTTTATTCTGCTGCATTCTCGCACTCAACCAGTGAAGCTCGCATCGACCTCTCACTCACTGAAGCTCTTGTGAGAACTAAGTCGGCCTGAACCCAAAGCTCCTTTTCGTCGACGCCGTTGACTTCAAATCCTCAACAACGATGGCTCCTTCAGCAGAGAGACTCGCTTTTCTGTCTATTTAGTACGATTTTTTTTGCTCGACTATATTAGATGCAATTCACAATGATCGCACATGTCACTACCAGCCAGTCGACCGCGTGCAGGTCATCTATCAATTTTTATTTTCAATACTCAGATTCTGCTCCACAAAATGGATGTATTGTATCTCCATATTCCATGACCCAATAATAATTATAATCATTACACCAATAATTTATATCAAACTCCATCCATGCCTGCACTATATACCCAATATTTATAAACACCCATGTCTTTGCGTAGCAGAAAATCTGGACACACACACCTTTACGATCAAACTCACTTGGTATAGTGTAATTACGCACAGTTTATTTTAAGTTAAAACTCAAAAACCACTTTTCATGGCGAAAACAACATTGGGTGGATGCCACTAATGTGTGCAGGATCGACCGACTGGTATCAGAGAGCATTGTTTTCCATAATTAGGACATCAACAAAGGGCACGGTCGGCATTACAATGAACAGTATAGGGGTAATGAGGAAGAACTCATTCCTTTCCATCAGTGCGAACAATTTTCCATTGATGATGCGAAGGAAAAGAAAGTCAAGAAAATGAGGGAAATGGGAGTTCCGGGTTCCTCATCCGTCCACTACAGTTAGGCTTCCCAAACGCCAAAAATTTTCAATAGTACAAGAATGCCGCTTTCCATTCCACCGCATTTTGGACTATCGAATGGCCCCTCGGAATTTTATGATTTATATATTTTTTAATTAATTTCGATTATATGTTGAATCTAACAGTATTATTAAAATATTTAATGATAAATATTGATATATACTAATTTGTGATAATAAATGTTTATAAGATCATTTTAAATTAGTATCTAACATGATATATTTATGATAAATAATTTGATACTGAATATTTTAACAATGTTAATCTCATAAATTTTAAATTATAATTAAAATATGACTCCAATTTTAAAAATATAAATAGTTCTTTTACCTACAAATGTTTAACCTCTTTAAAAAAAATTTCATTTACTTATCTTTTTATATGTTTGGTTAGTTTGGTTAATCCATGGACATGAAGCTCAGCTTCTCATCAAATTGAATTCAAGGTTTGTTTGATTTTACGTTGTCGCTATTCAAAACTTAATTTGAATTCTAAAATATGATTGTTAGGTATAAAAAAGTCATTAATTAGACAGTTATCTTTTTTTTTTCTCTCAAACTTCATTTTTTTATCAAATTTGTTTGTGTCTAATGTAATTTTAATTTATTTTTAACCAAAATAAAGCTAAATTAAAATTAAATTTATCCAACTTCAATTAAAACATACATTTTACCATTTGATATTGTCAAGAAAGGCATAGAATATATTTTTATTATCACATAAATAAATTTTATAATATCTAGTGATTAAAGAAAGAACTCGAGTAATAGAAAAGAAAATAAAATTTTGTTCAAATTATTTTTTTTCAAAAATATTAATTTTTTTTTTCGTTTTTAAAGCAGGGCTATTCTAATAATATGTTTTTCTTTTTTTTTTTTTGGTATCAAACATACCCCAATTTCATTTGTATTGTATTCCCCTTTTCGGCACTAGGGTTTCCCAATATTTACGCCACTGCCACTGCCACTGGGACTGCCATGTTTCTGAACTGTGAAGCAATCCCTTCATAACAAAGACATCCACATTTATCAATTAATGTCACTCCCACTTTTGCTATTTCCCCCACTCTCCTCTGCATTTTGGGTAAACCCATAAACAAATCAAGCATCCCCGGATGTACCCATTTATATTACAACATTTACTCATCCTATCCTAACAGCATGTTTGGTTGGGTTCATGGGAGGAAAAGGCAATCGGAATTCCATCTATAGTGTGTTCTCTCTTGTTTGCTTCATCCATCAGCCAAGAAACTCTCCTTTTTGGATGGTCATTGTTTTCCGTTATTAATCGCATGAATCCTTCCTCCCTAAACCCGCTAGAATGCCCCAAATGGAAAACAACCTGGATTTACATCATTGCCCCTGCCTTGCTCAACAAACGCTAGAGAGAGAATGACTAAAGGTGAGAGAGTGTGTGAGAGAGACAGAGAGAAAATGCCGGAAAGGACGATTGAGAAGAGAGAGCATAAAAAAGGACGACTATGTTGAGAGAACGTTGAGATGACGACTACATGAGTGTGAGGTAAAGATAGGGAGAGAGACCGACTGAAGACAAGGTTAGAGAGAGAGAGAGAAATTTTTTTAAATAGTTTTAATTGAGGGGTAATACAGTAAATTTATTCAATATAATGTTAAATCGACATTATTTCTGAAGTATCTTGCATGATCAATGACTATTAAATTATAATTTGATGATTGAGATATACCATTCGTCCAATTGTAAGGAGTGACACAAATTGTTAAATCTCAATTTAATAGCTGACACCCATATAAGATGTTCCAATTACATGACAAATTTAACAGCACAAATGTCATATAAAACAAATCTTTATCCAAAAGTAATTCTCCAAAGG
Organism: Biancaea sappan; assembly: GCA_037074585.1. NCBI lineage: Eukaryota > Viridiplantae > Streptophyta > Magnoliopsida > Fabales > Fabaceae > Biancaea > Biancaea sappan. The sequence continues at coordinate 21,001,431 of CM073501.1, read as the reverse complement.
CGCCATTGCATTTATGTGAAATCGTTAATTTTCAAAATTAAAGATCTAAATTTTATGAAAGTAAGACCTAGCATTGCGAAGCTTAACAAAGGATCCAATTTGACAAGTAACAACTTCTTTTCATTATTCCTGATGGGTTCTTGTATTCGTACATATAATTTTAAAAGATTTTATCTTGTTATATAAGACTATGTGTATTATATTTTTATTAAAAATTTAAAGATTAAGATTGTACTTATATTTTATGTTTTAACTATTTTTTATAGAATATTAAGTAATTACATATAATAAACAATTCATTAATTATCACATTTGCACTTTATGTATATATATGTCGTTTATAATAGCATCACAATTAAGTATTTAATATTATTACGACAAACAAGTAGTCGGTATATCACTAATATTTAAAAAAAAAAATGAAGCCACCTTTGCATCTACGCAGATAGTGAATTTGGATAATGATTTAGAGATCGGGTTTAAGGTTTATAGCTTAGTTGTCAGGAAATATCATGTTAGCAGAGTAGTTTTAAATGAGGTGATTCATATGTAATTTTTTTTACTTAAAATAGAATATGTGTAAATATATAATTATTTTTAAAAGAATATACTTGCAGTATTTTGATTAAAAATTTTTGATAACAAAGATATAATATTTTTTAAAATTTTATTTTTAAGAAATACACATTGAGTGTGTCATTTTTTGGCAAAGATAAACCCACTAAATATGGTTCATTACTTTTCCAATATTATTTGGGGAAACTATATGTTATTACCCTCGTATATTAAAATTTAATTATAAAATCAACAAATAAAAAGTCAAAATATAATTAAACATTTTCAAATGTTAAAATAAAATAAAATAAAATTCATATTTCAATTAATTTTCTAAATTAAAAAAATATATAGATATATTATAATGCTTAAATTTAGTATTGTTATCGTAATTAAAATTATATGTTATTCAATAGATAATTTAAATTTAAATTTAAATTTAAAGCTTAAGAAAAATATTTACCATATTTTATATATTAATTTTGTTATTATATTTTAAGAAAATAAAATATAATTAGGCCCCACCTTATCATTTCCCAAACAACACTTAAATTAATCTTGTCATTCCAAACTCCCTTCAATTTCTTTCTTTACTTTCTATTTTTAAGATGAACTCCATATCATACTTCAAATCTCCGCTATAATTTGGTCCACTTTGATTAGCAAACTGAGTCAGTCTTTAATAATTTATCTTCCTTTTTAATGATGATCAAAGTGAGAAAAGTACCACCGATCGATGCATGCATGCATAGTCAAACACAAATGAATAACTTTAAATTTGATGGTAGGTTGATGCCTAGGTAGGGTCTATAAATGCTCTAGCTTCAAGGAAGAATATGAATGAAATTTCACGAAAAGTTGGAGAGGATGATGAAATCTCATAGTCACATTGATATTGATCCTTCTTCATCTGCTTGATCAATCAAGTGAAAAGCATATCCAAAAGTAATAAGAGGTGGGGGTGGGGTCCCTCTAGGAGAGAACATGTTCTTTTCTTCCCTCTTTTTCTCTTCCGTTCGAGTTGGTTGCCATTTTGTTTTAGGTAAGAATAATATTTTCATTTTATAATTATATATATATATATATATTTAAATTCTATTTTGATTATTTATATTTTAAAATAGTTTTATTTTGGTTATCTACTATCAAAATCACTGACTTGATTAACAAAAATTACACCTCATCTGCTATGTAAGTTTTGACTAAATTAATGAGCCCTCAGAATTTATATATTATTCTTGTCATTCCTCACATAAATTCCCAAATTTTTGTGCTCTAATTTCCAAATCCTTTGCCTTGATTTCAATCGGAGGTTTACAACTAAGGGACGAGTAATCATAAATTTCAAGAAATACGAAATAATTCAAGCAATCAGGAAATTGTGTTAATTTAAAAATGATCAAATATAACTTATATTTTAATTTGAGTACATTATTGTGCCAATAATTGGGAATTTTTATTTTGTACATAGTCTTATTAATTCAGTCAGCACTCATGATGCGTAATTTTTATTAAACAAGATAACGGTTGTAGTAGTGAAAAATTAAACAATAATCACTTTAAAATATAAAGGATTGAAATTAAATCTAAAATAAAAATAAAGGGACCAAAATACTAGTTTGGCTTTGTTTTAACCTACTAGTATTTGAAAATTTATTACACCTGATTAATTATATATAAGTAAAAAAGTTGAAGCATAAAATTATGAAACTCATTCAACCCTGATTTTTTTTTTCTGTTTAAAAAGGCTCAAATCCAAAATTTTACCTAGGAATAAATACCTTCAACCATTCTTGTCTTCTCTATCTTCCTTTTTTGTACTGTTGAAGTTCAAAGCCACAAGGGTGGTTGCCATTTGCCACAATGGAATGTGGATCGATCATAGCCTTTTTACAAAAGAGGGTTTTCAAAGAGAATATATATATAGGAATGTTGAAAAGAGAGCATAATAGTATTACTGTGGGAATGTGTTGTGTTTGCTTTGCTCCTAATGCTTTAACGTAATGTAAAACAGGATCAACTCATACAAGGCTTAAAAGATAGGCATTAGTGGATGCCCCTCTTTCCGTTATAGTTGCTGCTTTTTACGAAACCGGATTCTCTTTAGGAATTAGAGAGAATAGTTCATTTTCGTTTTTAATTTAGATTATTAGATGAAATTATCTGATGATTTAGATCAATTTTATATTTTTTAAAAAAATTACATGATTAATTTAAAAAAAAATTAAATTTAAACTTGTTAAAAATAATAATGCAATTTTTTTAAAAAAAGTATAAAGTTAATCTATACCATTAAATGATCTTATTTAACGGTCTAGATCAAGAACTGAAGAAAACTATTTTCTCCAGCTCTTAAATGGAATCCGATTTCACTTTTTATTGGGTATTGCTTTTGGAGAAAGACTAGGCTCCTCAGCAGTAACAACATATATATTTACTCCAACCATAAAGTGACCTTTTTTAATTTAAAAAAATATTTTTTATATCTTTAATGTTTATATCAACTTTCGATTTTATTTAACTTTTTTTTGAGTATGTTATGTCTTATATATTTTATTTTTATTTTAAATCTATCTTTTTTTATTATCGTTGTCTATTCCACTGACGAAAAATATTAATTTGGTGATTAGTAAAACAAAAAGGTATATTTGAAACAAAAATAAAATAAAATATGTAAAACTCAAACTTATCATTTTTACATCCATAAATTTATTATTTTTACTAGTCATTCAGTCAATATTTTTTGCCAATAAATGACATTAGTATAAAAGATAGATTTAAAACATAAATAAAATATGTAAGATATAACTAAAAAAAATTAAAAACAAAATTAAAATTTAATATAAATGTGAAGGATGTAAAAATTAACTTTACCTTTAAATTTTAATTACCACGGTTGGTTCGTCAATCATTTGAAACATTGCCTCTTACAGTGCTGCTTTTGTTGTTATTCACTCAGAGTCACAGTGGAATTCTCACATTTGATTTTTGGTGTATATTTACATTATATGTATGAAGCTAAAGGGTACTTTATTAGACATCTCTCTAATGTTATTTAAAGGTTAATTCTAAGCTTATTTAAAAGTGAAAGATATGATCAACGCTAACCAATTCAGGTGATTCAATATTCATTATTTTTAAACAAGATTTTAAATTCGGGTCCTTATGATCATATAAATTAAGAAAAAAAATTATATTTTAATAATATGATCATAGTTGTTAAACTCTTGAGTTAACTCTTAAATTAATTCGAGTTTGAGAGTTTAAGTTTTTAAATCAAGTAAATTTGATATTATAATCAAAATTTGGTCAAATTCATTTAAACTCGTCAAGTTTACACTGAGTTAACTGAGTTAGGTCAACAATTTTTTTTTCTCTAGTACCCACCTCAAAAAAAAAATTCGATCACCCATATCCAATTTCGTCGAAAGTCCAAAATCAGATGAGGAGGAGGAATCTTAACCTAATCTTATATATTGTGATTCACCATCACAATTTGCAGTTCTCTACTTTTCATTTCATTGTCGAATCAAATTAATTAGAATGTAATTAGTTTTAATAAAAATAAATTTAAAAAACGAAAGTAGAAAGCATGCTAATTGCTAAAGGGACTTTAGACTGAAATAGGATTTGCGCCAGATTGAAGATACCTAGAAAATTTTGAGGGAACTGATGTTATATGTCCTCTAATAAGCTAGGATTCGTGCGTGTTAAAAGCTGATTTAGCGTGAAAAACTTAGAGCTTAAGTTCACTTTGGAAATATATTCTTTTTTATTTGCGAGAATCCACTTCGTGTAATTTGAAACTTTCTGCCTCCTCATGCATCTTTGCTTTTTTTTTTTTTCGTCTCTCTTTCCTCTTGTTTGGTGAAGTCTCATCTTAATTTACTGTTGGAAATTTGAAACTACAGGACAAGGTCATTTTCTGCTGATTATAGTTGTTGCTTCTGGGCTTAATAGGGCCTTACTGGCCCGATAGGAGATATGTTAGAAACTGTTTCCTTACATCCTTTAGACGTTATTTGGTTGTAGTATGTGTGTATATATATATATGTGTGTATGTGTGTGTGTGTGTGTGTGTGTGTGTGTGTGTGTGTATTTGGTAGATAAGAGGAAACAAGAAAAGAAAAATTAATTCTTAATAAAAACTGTAAAAGAGAGATCCCCTAAAAGAGCTAAATAGATGTCTTGGGAGGGTCGTCATATAGGTTGAGCTTGACGGAATTCTTTGAACCTAATTTAGCAAGTAGATCAATATAATGATTGAGCTCTCTAAAGATTAAAGTTGTTAACATTTTGAGTTAATTTTTAAATTTGTTTGAATTTATGAGTTTAGATCTTAAAATTGAATAAATTCATTCTTAAAATCATAACTCATACAAATTTGTTGAAACTCAATCAAATTCATCGAGTCGACCAAGTTGGATCAACAATAGCCCAAAATATTTTTTTTGTTTTTCTAGTACTCAGTCCAAAAAAACAAAATCACCTATATTGAAAACATCATTTAATATTTTGCTTTTATAACTTATGTTGTATGAATATCTTATGACTTCAATTGATATTTTATTTTGTCAATTTATATTCTGTATAAGGAATCAATTAAATTTAAGAAGAACAATATCACAATAATTAAAATTAAATAATTTTATATTAATTATAAACTAAGATTTTGTTTATGTGTGAGAATATATATATATATATATATATATATATATATATATAATTTTAATAACTTATTAAATGAAAAATAAACATAAATTTTTATGATTTTACGTTTCAAATTTAGTTTTTTTTTTATCGAATTTAGATAAATCCTCAGTTTTTCTGTAATCATTGTTTTGTCTAATGTGCTCAAGAATCACACCTAACACATGGGAAGCATCACTTCTCTTGATGAGCCCAACAACCTTAAGAAAATCTGTCTCTGCAATGACATGATGGCCCCAATCTCATAGTCTCAAAATTTGTGTGCTGTCCTCAAGGATATTTTATTTTGCTTACCAAACACAGAAACCAGAGAAGGAAGACTACATACCAACCTGTGGGGACTTACATAAAGTGAAAGCTGTGAGAGTTTAACACACCTAATGGCACTATTGAAATTGAAGCAAACTTCTCCAAGCTCAGTAGCTAAAAGATCAATGTCCAACACTAATATGTGCTCATCCACTGTATATGGAACATGCTTGTTAACTCTCCGTTCAGTCTGTGAATTTAGATCTTTAAATCAAGTAAATTTAATTCTAGAATTAAAACTTGGTATAAATTCGTTTAAATTGAAACTTGTTAAGTTTATACTGAGTCGACCGTGTTAGATCAGTAACAGTTCAATTTTTTTTTGTTTCTCTAGTACCTAGTTAAAAAAAAACTGGGTCACACATTCAAAACTCAAGTTTTATTTTAGTTTGTCCCATTTAGTTTAATAATGTGATATGTTAAAACATCATTTGATACTTTACTTTTATAAATTGTGTTGTATGAGCAATTTATGACTTCAATTGATATTTTACTTTAATTTGTTAAATTATATTTTGTATAAGAAGTCAGTTAAACATAAGAATAGCAATATCACAACAATTAAAATTAAGTAATTTTATATTAATTATAAAATAAGATATTGTATATGTGTTAGAATATATATAATTTTAGTAGCTTGTTGAATGAGGAAGAGATATATAAATTTTTACGATTTTATGTTTCGAGTTTACTTCTTCTATTAAGTTTAGATAAACTCTTAAGTTTAACAACCTTAATTTAAAAAAATAGGTATCAGAAATTGAATTTTATTTTTTGGGTGTCTAAAAATTATACACACCACATCGGAGAGCTTGAAAGGATTCTGAGAAAGAAAATGACATTGGTACATTCTGATAAGAAATTTGCTACAATTTCAGAACACATATTTTTTTAATAATCAAGATTTGTAATTGTACCATTATCGAGCATTCCCACTATGACATATGATATGACTAGCTAAAATGTTTCTGGTCACTTAAGAAACCAACTAGGCAAAAATTTGTTTGAAGTGGCCTTTTATTACTGTTGAGCATTCACTATTAGTAAAATTAACGATGAAATTAGATAAAAAAAAAAGGGAGTGTTTTGTACAAATTTAAAAGTTCAATAAAGTCCTTTAATTTGTTGAGCTTTAAAGATGTGAGGGATAAATTACATAATTTTCAAAATTCAAGAGAATTTTGTGCATTTAAAATTTTTTTTTGGTTTCGAATTTTTGGTCTTATTTTTTTAAGTGCACAAGATTTGTAATTGTACTATTGTTGAGCATTCCCATTGGCATGGTAAATTTCAAAGTGGACTCTACCATACCAATGGCATAATTCCTGATTATTCAAGACAAACTCTAATAATCTTGAAAACCAGCAAGTTTATATTCTCCTGATAAGGAACAAAGAAGATGAAAGTAGGAAGGATAATGCCTCCCGTCTTTAAAAAAGGTAGCAAAAAAAAAAAACTTTCTGCTTTTTGAATCTATTCCATTCCAGTAGATGTGCATAATCTCCATCCTTCCATTCCTTCCACCTCCAATAATGTCCCTTTACCTTATCACTCTAACTACCTACAATACATGTATGTAGAGTGACAAAAGTATACTTCATATTTTTAATGTTTACATCGATTTTTATTTATACTCATAAAGTTTGTTTTTTGACAAATATATCCTACGTGTTTCAATTTTTGTCAAATATTTTTTAATAGAAAACGCTGATTAGACAGTCTATGTAATATATATCACCTGCCACGTTATGTGCTACATGGACCCATCACCTAAGTACCGTTAATAATATTAAAAAAAATGAAAAAAAAAAACTCTCTCTCTCTCTCTCTCTCTCTCTCTCTCTCTCTCTCTCTCTCTCTCTCTCTCTCTCTCTCTCTCTCTCTCTCTCTCTCTCTCTCTCTCTCTCTCTCTCTCTCTCTCTCTCTCTCTCTCTCTCTCTCTCTCCATTATGTGTTAGAAGTCTCGAACAAAAAGAGAGAACATGTTTTAAACTATTTATATGGACTTAAAATTTTTTTATTTCACAAACTAACTTATGGGTTGAGTTTGGTTTAAATATTATTCTTAAGAATTACTCTTACTATTAGTTTAAATTTGGTCTGATCATCTCTCATTGTTATTTTTTTTTATTAACAAGATTCGATATTCGAACTCAGATTATTACTTAAGAATAACAAGTATCAAATTATTTGAACTAATTAATTGGCGTTGACAAGTGATAACTATAATGTGTGGATATATATATATATATATACACGACGACTGCAATTTTTGTTGAAGGAACAATATATAATACTTCTTTAGTTGGCTTGCATCCTTTTACCTAGCAAATATTACCATTTGATCCTTTATGAATAATAATAAAAAAACCATCAGAAATGTTATATACACACACTAGTTTTGCACCTTCAAATATAGGCTACGGAACAAGTTTCATGGCAATGAATATTGAGCATCTATATAATAGACTAAAATAATTTCATTCTAAAACATTAATTACATAAATGTTATTTAATAATATATAATAAAATTAATAAATTAAAATAAAAATTAAATGAATAAATTCATTCTTATTAATGATATCACATTAAATTCATTCTAAGCAATTTTTTTGAGATATACTATAGGGCTCATAGATTACAATATATTAAATATAAATTTGTGTGATTGAATTTATAATGCATTCAAATGAATTTAAAAAATTTATATTCAAATAAATTCAAATCATTCCTTTTGAAAATTGTAAATTTAATTAATAATTAAATAATTAAATAATTAAATAATTGTAATATATTAAATGAAAATTGGTGTGATTGATTATATAATTGCATTCAAATAAATTTGAAAAATTTACATTCAAATGAATTCAAATCATCCCTTTTAAAACTGTAAATTATTTTAAATTTTATTAATAATTCAATAATTACAAAATATTAAATACAAATTGGTGTGATTGATTCTATAATTGCATTCAAATGAATTTAAAAATTTGCATTCAAATGAATTCAAACTATTCCTTTTTAAAATTATGAATCATCGTAAATTTTATTAATAATTTAATATAATTTAATAATTACAAAATATTAAATGTAAATTGGTGTGATTGATTATATAGATTGTATTCAAATGAATTTAAAAAATTTGAATGCAAATGGATTCAAAACATCCATTTTAAAATTATGAATTGTCATAAATTTTATTAATAATTTAATAATTAATAATTACATCATTAGCATTTAATATATTCAATTTACTATTTTAAAATTCATGTTATATAAATAAATTGTCATACCAGCTGTCTTGTAGTCTTCTCATGTTTGTATTGAATATTTTTTTTTTGTAGAATTAGTTTTCATTCCATTAGTGCTTTGCATATGGCTAAATTGAACGACGTTGCTGATGTTAATGCATCAAGGGATGATTGGAGGATTAAGGTTTGGGTAGTGAAGTTATAGACAGTTTCATCATTCAATATGCGTGAGAAGATTTTTAATATGGAGATGGTTTTACAAGATTCTTAGATAAATTTAATTTTATTTTTTAGTCTTGTGTTTATATTTTGGCTTCTAAGGGTGATCGCATACACGTTCGTGTAAAGAGATCATATGTGAATAAGTTCAAGCGTCAAATAACCGAGGAAAATGTTTATGTGATATTCATATTTTGTGTAGTTAAGTCTAACAGTGATTATCAAAAAACGAAACATTCATTCATGCTTGAGTTTCGATTTTTAACTGATGTTCGCCTAGCTGAAGATGATTTGAGTATTTCAAAATCTATTTTCATATTTTGTTCATTTAGTGATATTTTGATTCATGTTGCAGACGATAACTATTTAGTAGGTTAGTCTTTATCTTATGTTTTATAGATTATGTTTTATTTGTTATTGATTCTAACTTTATACAAATAATATTATTTCGTTTAAGATGTTATTAGGATGTTCAATAAATTTGATCCTATCATAGAGAGCTCAAAGAATGGTATCAAGAGCAGGCGTGTAGAAATTGAGATTGAAGATACAGAGTATTGTTGCTATCATTTTTTTTATATTTTGATTATTCAATTTTTTGTATTTATTACTTTATTTTATTGTATATTTATTATATTTTTCTATTAGTGTTCTCTTTTTTTTTTCTTATTTTTAACATGTATATATATATATGTGTGTGTGTGTGTGTGTGTGTGTGTGTGTGTGTGTGTGTGTGTGTGTGTGTGTGTGTGTGTGTGTGTGTGTGTGTGTGTGTGTGTGTGTGTGTGTGTGTGTGTGTGTGTGTGTGTGTGTGTGTGTGTGTGTGTGTGTGTATTTTTTGTAGGTATAATAAAATTATGTGTACATTGTGGGGACAATTCGCAGATGAGCTGAATCAACATTTTGTCAATAAACTTGGTCATTCAATTATTATTATATTATAAGTTACTAAATTTTTTAAATTTATAAATTATCCGTGCATCGCACTGGTCACAACACTAGTTGAATTAGATAATAGATATCCCATAATTAATCTCACAAATTTTCTCCTCACAAAAATATGCTTGCTACTTATTATTTCATTTGTCAAAAGCATAATATCTCTACTCATTTTTTAGGGGGGAAAAAGTCAAACGCAATTTTGTTCTAAGTCATAATCTCCATAAAGATTTAGAAATGATGATTTTAAGAAATTATATTCAGTCCAATTACAATTTTGATAAAAATTTTAAAACATAATATTTTATCGTCTAAATTTTAAATTATAACAAACAATCCTTATATATCATGTTTATTAGTGTCTATAGAGACTGTACACATCTAGTTGTATTATGATATCTTAAAGTTTATATGTTAATTTTATAATTAAATTTTAATTCAAAACGAGAAAAAGTAATTTTACTCATACATAGGAACTCATAATATTGTTGCTCATAGAATAGTCAAATGGGCTTATGTAAAGCCCATTACGTGTTTATGGGCACAATCATCCGCTATTTGGTGTTGGACACATCCACCAACTACCAAGCCTTGAGAGTAACATCTCGACGTGCGGCCCATTACGGCACAAACGGTTGTAAGCTTAATTTAATTCTCCATCGTCATCAACTAAAAAGGAAAACGTATCCTTTACAGTACGTTAGTCATCTTCAACCATCTTATAGGGTTTTTCAAATATCTTGCGGTGCCAGTGGGGCATCCCCCACCCATTCTCCCACTCCTTTTCCATTGTCCGTTTTTTCTTCCTTTTTCATTGTGGGAGTTTTTCTTCTTCTTTTTTTGAAGGTCTCCCCTCTACATTTTTAGAGGTTTTTTTTGTTGCCTTCTTCATATTGGTTTTGGCAGAAGTTGGTGTAGCAAAGGCTTGCCTCGAGTGTAGCGAAGGCTTGCCTTGACGACGGTGTCTATTGTAAATATTTATCGTCATTAACACAATCTGAATTATATCTTAAGAGACACTGTCTTTAAGAAAAATTATTTTGAAACTACAGAAATTATTCTGTTTCTACAAAACTTCATCTAGGATTAAACAGACCCTTCTGAGTATTCTCTTAATAACTGAAACACTTAAGTGTTAGAATAGCAAAAAATAAAAACATGTAATTCAAAAAGTTTGAAAGAAAAGAGAGAAGAGAGAAGACAACTTCTGACTGTCTCTGTATGCAAAATGAGAGGGAATAAGCATTTTTATAGGTACAAAAGTATAACAGTAAAAAAAACATAGATATTAAAGGCTTTTAATAGCAATTAAAAGTGGTTACAAAATAGCAGAATTAACAAACGATTACTCATATGAACCTTCTTCATGGGATTTGGGTTGTCTGCATTGCTTTTTCTTGTCTGGACTTTTAGCAACAGTTTTTTGGTTGCTAAAAGTTTCAGTAACAGATTTTTTTGTTGCTGAAACTTTTAGCAGCAGAAAAAACTGTTGCTAAAAGTAGTATTGCACTAATGCAGAGAACCCAAATCCTTCTTCATGAGATCTCCAACCACAAAGGTTGGATTCCTGCCATTGTTAATTTCTTATTGGCTTAAATCCAATTCCCTCTATGTGTGAAGGACTATTTTCCTCCCTACATGCATGTCTAGTCAGAGATTTGGCCAAATTGACTTCACATAATCTATCGATAGAACTCTTTTCATCTTTTAACAAATGTTTAACTACTTTGTATTTCAAACACATATGTCTATTCTTATCATTGAAAGTCTTATTCTTTATAGTGTTTATTGCCCTTGTTAATCACAATACATAGACACTGATTAACATCATTGAGCTCTTACCTAACGAAAAGATTTGCTAAGTTTTTCAACCACTTAGTCTTATTTTTAGCTAACTCCAGAGTACTTAACTTTGATTTTAGAGTGAATTTAAAATTCTGATTGGCTGTTCTCTAAGATATCATTCCACCACAAAAAATGAGGTTTAATTTCTAGTGAATTTGTCTCATATGAATCAAAGATTCAATTAACATCATTGTATTATTCTAATACATTGAGAAATTCACTTTAAATGATATCGTAAATCACAACACATTTCAACTCTTTTATTGGGGTTGTGTACATATAAATACTCATCTGACACACAACGTATGATATGTCAAGTCAGGTCAAGTTTATTAAATACAACAGAGACTCACTTATGTTGTTCTTAACTGGGTGTTAAATCATAATGAGTTTTTATCAGTTTGTCATCTTGATGATCAAAATAATATGCATTTTCTCCACATAATACAAATGCTATTTTGCATATAGATTTGCCCTATATATATATACACACACAAATCTACTTTCAAAGATTTTTTCAAACCAAGTTAAAAGAACTTGAAAAAATAATATAGATATACAAGACAATATATAGCTAAAGCTAAAGTCTTGTAGTAACGTACATTATCATAGGTATCTCATATAGTGAAAAATTCTCTCATAAAAAAATTTTCTTTTTGTGAGCAACATCCAAATAAAAATACTAATATTTTTATTAGCCCACAATAAATTAAAATATACGTAATTAAAAATTAAATATTTGTCACCTTAAATAAGGTGTCAAAAATACCATATACTTAAGTTTCAAAATATCACACAAATATATATCTCATATATATTTTATTTTCACACTATCATAATCAGACACAAAGTCACGCACATCTATGTATGTAGTTACTTCAATCCTTCTTATATATATTTTTTCATCATCACAATATTTATATATATATAGATACGTGTCTTATATATATATATATCTACACGTATCTATATATATATATATATATAATCGTTCAATAGAATTTGCCGACAAATTTCTCGATGAAATAATCGATAAAAGTCAACTTCAAAGATTTTTAGGATGTCTCAACTATGTCACAGATTTTGTTCAAGATTTAAGAATTATTTGTAAACCTTTATATTCTAGGTTAAGAAAGAAAGCACTCGCTTGTGATTTTTTAATGACAGAAGCTGTCAAAACCCTTAAGTCAAGAGTCAAGAAACTCCCCTGTTTAGGAATACATGACCCAGAAGACTTCATGATAATAGAAACAGATGCATCGAAAGAAGGATATGGAGGTGTCCTTAAACAAAGGCCCAAAGGTAGTTCAAAAGAACAGTTAGTTAGGTTCAATTCAGGAGTATGGACTGAAGCCCAAATAAAGTACTACACAATCAAAAGAGAAATTTTATCAATAGTTTTAAATGTCAAAAGATTTCAAAAAGATGTGTTCAAAGGATAAAACTTTTGAGCAACTTCCCTAGGGGTGATACTAGGGTTTTTGAGCTATTCGGGTTTTAAAGCACAAACTGATACATAACAGTTTTTTGAAACATATTTTTCAGATAAAGATCTCTTGAGCGGTGTTGGTTGAGTTAGTAAAAGCATTGAAGAAGAAGGTTGAACAGGAGAGATAGGTTTTTGGGGAGGAGAAGAAGTTAAAGCTTGATCATATGTTAAAGGAAGAAAACGATTTTGAGAAGATGTTGAATTAGAAGAAGGTCGAAGACCTTTTCCTTGTGGTCAAATACTACTGCCAGAAGGGCTGTTGAATGCCAGAGGCATCATTAGTATTGGTGATGTTGCTGGAACCATTGGGGCTCCTTGTTGAACATTTTGAACATTTGGACCCAGTGGGGATCCATATTGATCTTTGCTTATTGCTTTTGATTTCTTTTTGTCTATTCTTCAGTTCTTCATTGTAAGAATTCTCTTGTAAAAAAATCAGGAAAGGCGTTCTCTTTGCCTTTTATATGCTGGATTTCAAAGTCAAAGCAAGAAAGTAAAGCTTGCCAGCGAGCAAAGATATGTTTTGAAACCAAATTTTGAACATCTTTTTCTAAAACATTTTTTGCAGATTTGCAATATGTTTTGAGCAAAAAGGTTTTGTTGAACACATCTTTTTGAAATTTTTTGACATTTAAAACTATTGATAAAATTTCTCTTTTGATCGTGGAGTACTTTATTTGGGCTTCAGTCCTTACTCCTGAATTGAACCTAACTAACTGTTCTTTTGAAGTACCTTTGGGCCTTTGTTTAAGGACACCTCCATATCCTTCTTTCGATGCATCTGTTTCTATTATCATGAAGGCTTATGGGTCATGTATTCCTAAACAGGGGAGTTTCTTGACTCTTGACTTAAGGCTTTTGACAGCTTCTGTCATTGAACAATCCCAAGTGGGTGCTTTCTTTCTTAACCTAGAATATAAATGTTTACAAATAATTCTTAAATCTTGAACAAAATCTGCGACATAGTTGAGATATCCTAAAAATCTTTGAAGTTGATTTTTATCGGTTATCTCATCGGAAAATTTGTCAGCAAATTCTATTGAACGATTAATAGGTTTGATTATACCTTGGTATATGTCATAACCTAAAAATCTAATTTTTGTTTGGAACAGTTTCATCTTTTTGGCTGAGACTACTAAATCATTTTTCTTAACAGCTTTGTAGAATTGATCAAGGTATCTAAAGTGTTGTTCTATAGTCCTAGAAAACACTAAGACATCATCTATGTAGACAATGGTGAATTGAGAAAAGGGATTAAAAATAGTGTTCATAACATTCTAAAATTCTGAAGGAGCATTTTTGAGACCGAATGGCATTACATTCCATTCGTAATGACGAAAGGGAACGGTGAAAGCCGTTTTGTACCTATCTTTTTCAGTAATTTGAATTTGGTAAAATCCTGATTTCAGGTATAAATTGTCTAATGCCAAGATATGTAATCAAGGCATTAAGTTCAATACAACTTTTGTTTTTAGTTAGGAATTTGATGAATCCATAATTTTAGAAACGTCTTTTCTGACCTTAATTTACCCATTCAAGGTTTCAGAATTAGGAATTTCAACAGAAGTTTCAGGAAAAGAAATTTGTTTTGAATTTTTAAATCCTATTAGGTCAACAGATGTTAATTTGCTCAAATCATTAGAAGTTTCAAAAATAAACTTGATCAATAGAAAAGAAACCCAGATCAAAATGTTAAATAAGGAAGTTCATTACAAAAGTATTGAAGAACAAATAGAAAAGCCTCAAATTAGGGATAGGATTTCCCTTGTTCAACAAAAATTTGAAAAAGAAATCTGTTCTAAAAAGCCCAACGTTTTCTGGAATAAAATGAAACACTTAGTCTCTCTTCCTTACGAGCTTAGTTTTACAGAGGACAGAATCCCGACTAAAGCTAGGCCCATTCAAATGAATAAAGAAACCTTAGAATATTGCAAAAAGGAAATCCAAGATCTGTTAAGTAAAAAGCTAATAAGAACTAGCAAATCCCCTTGGAGTTGCTCAACCTTCTATGTTCAAAATCTGGCAGAAATAGAGTGAGGAGCCCCTCGCATAGTCATTAATTATAAACCTCTCAATAAAGTTCTTAGATGGATTAGGTATTCGATTCCTGATAGAGGAGACCTAATTTCTAGTGTACAAAAAGCTTCTTTATTTTCAAAATTTGATATGAAATCAGGATTTTACCAAATTCAAATTGCTGAAAAAGATAGGCACAAAACGGCTTTCACCGTTCTCTTTGGTCATTACGAATGGAATGTAATGCCATTTGGTCTCAAGAATGATCCTTTAGAATTTCAAACGTTCAAAATGTCCCGATAAACCTTAACGAACCTAGAAGAATTTTAAGAATTTATTTTTTTAAGTATGTCTGAATTAGTAAGAAGACTCTTTAATAGGAATAGTTCTAAGATTAGTCTTCCCCCTACCTCTAGTAATCCTAGTTTTGTGAATCAAGACGAGATTAATAATTCATAAATATCTATAATAGAAGCTAAAGAAAGGTTAAGAAACTGGGAAATGCCTAGAGTACGACCGAGCGAAATTTGTAAGCATTCCACTTTTAATTTTAAGGTTCAAGACATAGTTAGGACTATAGAATGCACAACCAAGTTAGGTAAGTGTCAAGACACAATAAATCTGCTCAATAAAGAACAAATTGATCTACATATGTTAGAAGAATTTGGATTTATCCACATCGGATTAATTCAAGTCGCGATCAAACCTATGCACAGGTTAGGAATTAATCATCCTGTTCTGTTACTCTTACAAGATAGACATGCTTTATCTTTTCAGGATTCAATGTTAAGTCTTGTAGAGTCTAATCTTTGCAATGGTCCAATTTATTTTCAGTATTTTCCAAATTACATGAAGACGTTAAGAAACGTCGAAACTGCTTTAAAATTGCATGTTAAGACCACAGAAGGAATATTCAGTTAGGATCTGGATAATCTTTCTATTGTTTATAGGATTCATTACAAGATCTCCAAAACAGGAGTAGGAATTTCTGTTAAGAAAGAGTCACATAGGAATGAAACTGTAATACCCGTTAATTTCAGAATATAATTCGTTTAAGAGTATTTTAGAATTCTACAACGTTACTTTAGTTATTTATTTTGGTCATTTTTAATTTTCATATTTAATTGTTCTCTTTGAATATTATTTATGAAAATTGAGTTAAATGACTGGACTAAATATTTGCACAATGAGGGATATATTCTAAGAATGGTGAAATTCATGGAAAAGTGGTTTCAGAATGGTCAATTAATCCATTTATTGTAAATTGACTGGATGGGTTTGGATGTTGGGTTATGGATACCCATGGGTTATTGAATAACCCATTAGAAATATTTAATATAAAGTTTCAATAGTACCCCTCATTTTTTCACTCAGCCGAAGGAAGCAGAAAAGCATTTCTCTCTCAGTTCTTCATTTTCTTCTCAAATCCTTTCCTTGATCTTCAGAATTTCGATTATCTGTTCGGTTCAAAAGCTTTGTAAGGATCAAAGGTAAGCTTTAATCTCGTTATTTTCCTTAAATCTAAGTTTATATGGAAGATTAGAGGAGGTTTTGTTCTTGAAGATTTTGATGATAATTCGTGAATCTCAGTTGTTTTAGAAGTTATATTTGAGTTATAATCGGTTAAAAGAGTTGAAATTCTGGTTTTGAAACAAGAAAGGAAAGGATGAATTTGTTAGAAATTTCTGCAAAAACTTCTGCAAAAAAAACGGGTTACTGTAGCGACCAGAAATTTCGAAACAAAATTTGGAAAATTTTCTTCGGGTTACTGTAGCAGTACTGTAGTGTCGGCAGTCAACGGTACTGTAGCAGTCAACGTTACTGTAGCGAACCGGCACTGTAGCGAACCGACACTGTAGCAAACCGTTACTATAGCAACCCGTTACTGTAGCAGTTAGAAAATTTTACGTATTTTCGTGATTTTGTTTCCTTTCTTATGATTCCTTGTAATATATTTTACTAGGAAATTTTCCTATACAAATTCTAGTGTGGAACAAGGTAAACTTGGACAAACATCAAGGTGAGTGAATAACCTTGCTCAGCTAATTTGATATTACTAGTCAAAGTACAATATAAGTCCCATTTACAATATTATTTGGATAATAAGCAATTAATTTTTCATATGGGAGTATATGATGATCAGTAGAAATAAGAGTATGAAGAAATTATTTATTTCATGACAATTGTACTATGTGATGAATTCTCACTATTTTATTAATGAGTAAAGATCTACGGGATCTAATACACGAGTGTGAAAGGGTTAAAGTCCAATACTACTCGGTGTATATCTAAGAAATCTTATACACGAGTTTGAAAGGGTTAAAGTCCCATACTACTCAGTGCATATCTATGAAACCTATACACGAGTTGAAAGGGTTAAAGTCCCATACTACTCGGCGTATACCTATGAGATCTTATTCACGAGTTTGAAAGGGTTAGAGTCCCATACTACTCGGTGTATATCTATGAAATCTTATTCATGAGTTTGAAAGGGTTAGAGTCCCATACTACTCGATGTATAAGACAATTAATTATATGAGTAAATGTGGTATTTGTACTTTTGATATTTTATATAGTACAGTTATTTACTTACTGAGTTTTTAAATAAACTCACACTCCCTATGATTATTTTTTCAGATACAGAAAATAAAGAACAAGAGTATCCGTTTGAAGATTAGAAGCCCCTTGGGATTATTCTCTATTTCTGTCTGGTGGGATACCAGTACTTATTAATGTGGACCCTAGAAACGCTCTGTACTTTCTATAGGTCTCCTAGGCTTGCGATGAGATAGAAATATCAGACTATGTATGTCTATATTTGCTTATCAGATGAATATAATTCTGTAGTGTGGAATGAATGATTAAGGTTGAATGTAAAACCTTACAGAATATATGTATATCACTTATGTTTGAGAATTATATCAAATGAGTAGTATCTTTTCACATGCTCAATTTTTGGGATGTGACAATTTGGTATCAGAGGAAAGGTTTTATAGGTCCCCTATAGAGTACAGAGCAAAGTGATCTTTGTGGGCCCTTCCCTATTGTCATGAGCCGCGGCATGACCATAGGATTAGGTTCCATAAAAGACCTTGTAGAGTATAACGTCATTTTATAGATAACTTCTCAGTGGGGCTAGAAAGTGATATTTTGTTTATATCTGAAAATTGTTTGTTATGTGTGTAGATCTGTGACAGATCAATGTCAGAAGAATCTTCTAATAATAATGAGCATATGGGTCCAAGGAGGGCCATAAATCCACCAGTACATGTGCAAGATGATCCTAACCGTGGTGATAGTTTACATGCTCAAAGTACTGAGGGCGCAACTAGTGAGCAAGCAAGAAGAGTCGAACCTGATGCTCACGTTGGCAATGCAACTATTGCACATGTGATTAATTTGATGAATGAACGATTTGACCGATTTGAGGCTGAAATGAGAGGTCGAGCTGCACAAGCTAACCTGCCAGTGGATCCTCCTATTGTTGAAGCTGAAATTGTACCACCAGCTCAGTTAGCTGGAGGAGATAACGTAAGGGAGGTAAGAATGTCTGAATTCCAGAAAATGAGGCCTCCTACTTTTTCAGGGGAAGATCCCAAAGAGGACCCACAATGTTTCCTTGAAGATTGTGAAGCAATCTGTGATGCTATAGGGTGTTCTCCTACTCAAAAGGTAGAATTCACTTCCTTTCAGTTAAAAGGTAGGGCTGGTAAATGGTGGAGGAACTGGAAGAAAGCTAGAATTCAAGGCGCACCGCCAGTTATGTGGATAGAATTTTATAGATTGGTTATGGATGAATTTCTTCCGGCAAGTGAACGATCATCCAGGGCCAGAGATTTTCTGTATCTACGACAGGGAACCATGACTGTTGATGAATATTCAGCTCAGTTTGTTAAATTATCTGAATATGCCCCTGAAATCATTCCTTCTGAAAGGAAGAAAATAGAAAAGTTTGTGGAAGGGCTTCGTGATGCCTTATATGATCAAGTGGGTTCTAATATGAACGATTACTCTTAAAGAACCATTCTTGGTTTCCACACCGATGAGAGAGACTTTGATGGTTAAAACATGTTATCGTTCTTGTAAAATAATTGTTGGGGGCATGGAAACTGAGATAGATCTTATGATTCTCAATATGTTAGATTTTGATGTGATTCTAGGGATGGACTGGCTATCTTCTTGTCATGCTACTATAAATTGTCGTGACAAAGTTATTTCCTTTAATATACCGGGGAGGAGTAATTTTGTGTTTCAAGGAGATCGAAGTGATGTACCTTGCAACATGATATCTATGTTAAGTGCCCAGCGTATGTTGCGAAAGGGATGTCAGGGATTTCTAGCTTTTATCAAAGATTTAGAAAAGAAAGAACAGAAGTTAGAAGACATTCATGTGGTTAATGAATTCCCAGATGTGTTCCCAGAAGATTTACCTGGATTACCGCCAGAAAGAGATATTGAGTTCAGTATTGATTTGGTCCCAGACACAAGACCAATTTCTATTCCACTTTATCGTATGGCTCCTGTTGAGCTAAAAGAACTCAAAGAACAATTGGAAGATTTGTTGAACAAAGGATTCATTCGCCCAAGTTTTTCACCTTGGGGTGCTCCTGTTCTTTTTGTGAAAAAGAAAGATGGTTCTATGAGATTATGTATAGATTATCGTCAGCTGAATAAAGTCACAGTGAAGAATAAGTATCCTTTACCAAGGATAGATGATTTGTTTGATCAGCTTCAAGGAGCAAAATACTTCTCAAAGATTGATCTAAGGTCTGGATATCATCAGTTACGAATTAAGAGTGATGATATACCTAAGACTGCTTTTCGTACACGGTATGGACATTATGAGTTTCTTGTGATGTCTTTTGGGTTAACAAATGCACCAGCAGCATTTATGGATTTAATGAACAGAGTGTTCAAATCATTCCTTGATAAGTTTGTAATTGTATTTATTGATGATATTTTGGTGTATTCAAAGAGTCATGAAGAACATACTGAACATTTGAGAATAGTGCTTCAGACTTTGAGAGAGCATCAGTTGTACGCAAAGCTCTCAAAATGTGAATTCTGGATGAGTCATGTAACATTTTTGGGACATGTTATTTTCCAAGAAGGTATTCATGTAGATCCAAGTAAAATTGAAGCAGTAAAACAATGGCCTAGACCAACAACTGTGTCTGAAGTACGTAGTTTTCTTGGCTTAGCAGGGTATTACCGTCGCTTTGTCAAAGATTTCTCTAAGACGGCTCTCCCATTAAATAAGTTAACCCGAAAGAATGTTAAATACATTTGGGATGATTCATGTGAACAAAGTTTCACCCAATTGAAAGAGTGTTTAACTTCTGCACCAGTCTTAATTCTACCATCAGGACCAGGGGGTTACTCTGTATTCTGTGATGCCTCAAAGATAGGCTTAGGGTGTATGTTGATGCAACATGGTAAAGTCATAGCTTATGGCTCACGTCAGCTTAAAAAGCATGAATTGAATTACCCCACTCATGATTTGGAAATGGCAGCTGTAGTGTTTGCCCTAAAGATATGGAGACATTACTTGTATGGGGAAACTTGTAAAATTTTTACAGATCACAAAAGCCTTAAGTACATTTTTGAGCAGAGAGATCTCAATCTAAGGCAACGAAGGTGGATGGAACTTCTGAAAGATTATGATTGTACCATCCTTTACCATCCAGGTAAAGCAAATGTAGTGGCTGATGCTCTAAGTCGAAAGTCTATGGGAAGTTTAGCTCACATTGCCACTATAAGGAGGTCTCTAATACATGAACTACAAGAATTGGAAGCTGATGGAGTATTCTTCGAGATCACTGAGTCAGGTACATTTCTGGCTCATTTAACAGTTAGATCATCCCTTGTTGAAAAAGTAAAAGCAACTTTAGAAGGTGACATTGATATGGTCAAAGTCAGAGATAAGGCAAGGCAAGGTCTAGCACCAAGTTTCTTGGTAGATGAAGAAGGAGTCTTATGGTTTAATGGGAGATTCTGTGTCCCAATATTGAATCTTTGAAACATGAAATCTTAATGGAAGCTCATGGTTCACCCTACGTTGTACATCCTGGTGCTGTGAAAATGTATCAGGACTTGAAACAAGTTTACTGGTGGGAGGGCATGAAGCGAGACGTGACTGACTTTGTAGCTCGATGTTTGACTTGTCAGCAAGTTAAAGCTGAACATCGATTACCACCTGGTTTGATGCAAAAACTAGATATTCCCGAGTGGAAGTGGGAAAGGATCACTATGGATTTTGTAGTAGGTTTACCTCGGTCAACAAAAGGAAATGACTCAATATGGGTCATAGTGGATCGACTTACTAAGTCAGCACATTTTCTTCCTGTTCATACCACTTTCAGTGTAGCAAAACTTGCTCGACTTTATGTTAAAGAAATAGTGAAACTTCATGGTGTACCAATATCCATTATATCAGACCGAGGACCTCAGTTTACTTCTCGGTTCTGGAAAGTCTTTCAAGAGGCTTTGGGTACCAAAGTAAATCTTAGCACAGCATTCCATCCTCAGACTGATGGACAGTCCGAAAGGATAATTCAGACTTTAGAGGATATGCTAAGAGCTTGTGTGATGGATTTCAGTGGAAGTTGGGAAGATCATTTGTCTCTTATTGAATTTGCTTATAACAACAGTTACCAAGCCAGTATTCAGATGGCACCTTTTGAGGCTTTGTATGGGAGACGGTGTCGATCTCCTATAGGTTGGTTTGAACTTGGTGAAACCAAAATATTTGGACCTGAGATGATACAGGAAGATATAAATAAAGTTAAACTGATCAGAGAGAAGTTGTTAACTGCTCAGAGTAGACAGAAGTCTTATGCAGACAACCGACGACGTGACCTTGAATTTGCAATAGGTGATATGGTTTTCTTACGAATCTCACCTATGAAGGGAGTAATGAGATTCGGGAAGAAAGGCAAGCTTAGTCCGAGGTATGTTGGCCCATATGAGGTTGTAGACAAAGTGGGTAATGTGGCATATCGCCTAGACCTACCTTCCAACCTAGAGGGAGTTCATCCAATATTTCATGTGTCCATGCTACGAAAGTATCTTCCTGATCCTTCTCATGTCATTCAATCCCAAGAAGTTCATTTTGATGAAACTCTCACCTACGAAGAGGTACCAGTAGCTATCCTTGATAGAAAAGTCAAGAAATTGCGTACCAAAGAAATTCCTACTGTTAAGGTTCTTTGGAGAAATCATTCTCGCGAGGAAGCTACGTGGGAGGCAGAAGATGAGATGTGGAAAAACTATCCACATTTATTTGAAACTTGAGGTAAGATTTTTATTCGGAGGACCGAATTCTTTTAAGGGGGGTAGAATGTAATACCCGTTAATTTCAAAATATAATTCGCTTAAGAGTATTTTAGAATTCTACAACGTTACTTTAGTTATTTATTTTGGTCATTTTTAATTTTCATATTTAATTGTTCTCTTTGAATATTATTTATGAAAATTGAGTTAAATGACTGGACTAAATATTTGCACAATGAGGGATATATTCTAAGAATGGTGAAATTCATGGAAAAGTGGTTTCAGAATGGTCAATTAATCCATTTATTGTAAATTGACTGGATGGGTTTGGATGTTGGGTTATGGATACCCATGGGTTATTGAATAACCCATTAGAAATATTTAATATAAAGTTTCAATAGTACCCCTCATTTTTTCACTCAGCCGAAGGAAGTAGAAAAGCATTTCTCTCTCAGTTCTTCATTTTCTTCTCAAATCCTTTCCTTGATCTTCAGAATTTCGATTATCTGTTCGGTTCAAAAGCTTTGTAAGGATCAAAGGTAAGCTTTAATCTCGTTATTTTCCTTAAATCTAAGTTTATATGGAAGATTAGAGGAGGTTTTGTTCTTGAAGATTTTGATGATAATTCGTGAATCTCAGTTGTTTTAGAAGTTATATTTGAGTTATAATCGGTTAAAAGAGTTGAAATTCTGGTTTTGAAACAAGAAAGGAAAGGATGAATTTGTTAGAAATTTTTGCAAAAACTTCTGCAAAAAAAACGGGTTACTGTAGCGACCAGAAATTTCGAAACAAAATTTGAAAAATTTTCTTCGGGTTACTGTAGCAGTACTGTAGTGTCGGCAGTCAACAGTACTGTAGCAGTCAACGTTACTGTAGCGAACCGGCACTGTAGCGAACCGACACTGTAGCAACCCGTTACTGTAGCAGTTAGAAAATTTTACGTATTTTCGTGATTTTGTTTCCTTTCTTATGATTCCTTGTAATATATTTTACTAGGAAATTTTCCTATACAAATTCTAGTGTGGAACAAGGTAAACTTGGACAAACATCAAGGTGAGTGAATAACCTTGCTCAGCTAATTTGATATTACTAGTCAAAGTACAATATAAGTCCCATTTACAATATTATTTGGATAATAAGCAATTAATTTTTCATATGGGAGTATATGATGATCAGTAGAAATAAGAGTATGAAGAAATTATTTATTTCATGACAATTGTACTATGTGATGAATTCTCACTATTTTATTAATGAGTAAAGATCTACGGGATCTAATACACGAGTGTGAAAGGGTTAAAGTCCAATACTACTCGGTGTATATCTAAGAAATCTTATACACGAGTTTGAAAGGGTTAAAGTCCCATACTACTCAGTGCATATCTATGAAACCTATACACGAGTTGAAAGGGTTAAAGTCTCATACTACTCGGCGTATACCTATGAGATCTTATTCACGAGTTTGAAAGGGTTAGAGTCCCATACTACTCGGTGTATATCTATGAAATCTTATTCATGAGTTTGAAAGGGTTAGAGTCCCATACTACTCGATGTATAAGACAATTAATTATATGAGTAAATGTGGTATTTGTACTTTTGATATTTTATATAGTACAGTTATTTACTTACTGAGTTTTTAAATAAACTCACACTCCCTATGATTATTTTTTCAGATACAGAAAATAAAGAACAAGAGTATCCGTTTGAAGATTAGAAGCCCCTTGGGATTATTCTCTATTTCTGTCTGGTGGGATACCAGTACTTATTAATGTGGACCCTAGAAACGCTCTGTACTTTCTATAGGTCTCCTAGGCTTGCGATGAGATAGAAATATCAGACTATGTATGTCTATATTTGCTTATCAGATGAATATAATTCTGTAGTGTGGAATGAATGATTAAGGTTGAATGTAAAACCTTACAGAATATATGTATATCACGTATGTTTGAGAATTATATCAAATGAGTAGTATCTTTTCACATGCTCAATTTTTGGGATGTGACAGAAACCATTCTTATGGAGGCCAATCTTCAAAAATCAATGATCATGACACCTAAACCCCTCAGACATGATGAAATCATGGCTGCCTTTCCTGATTCTTGGAACTTGAAAAATACCCAATCCTCTAAGAAGATAGAATCGACTAGTTTAGGAAACTTTGTTCAAAGTCCAGAAAGACATGTCAGGATATCTATGAATAGATCATCCTCTTCCAAAATTAGAATGTTGAATAACCCATAAATAGAATTTAGTTAAAGACGCTTTGTAAATTCTGATTACAGGTCTGCAGTTGAAACTCTTGAGACTTCGACTAGTCTCAGAGGAGTAGATTTCCAACCTATTGTTCCACAACCCATTTATGAATCTGTTCAAGAGACCCCTTCTATCAATCACTCACCCACTAGATCACAAATTTTAGTTTTAAGCAAAGAGTTCAAAATTAATAAAGAAAAATTAAACACTGAGTTTATGAAGGATTACAATAGGTCAAGAAGAGAATGGTATTTCAATACTTTCTCGACAGAACAAGTTCAACAATGGAAGTCAGAATATTATAACTTCATGGAAAATATAGGTCAACACATTTTCTTTTTTAAATGGTTTGAAATGCACTGTTTCAATAATAAGATAGAAAATCCCTTCATTCAAAAGGAAGTGAATACCCATACTAGAATTACAGTAGAATGGAATACCACTTTAGGTCAAAAAATTATATCTATTCATCCACCTTTAGAGAATCTGAAGATTTCAAAAGGTAGTCTAGAAATAGAAGCCACATCGTTCAAAACTATAGAAGGTAATGAAGTTCAACATAGTTCAAAAAGAGATGTTAAGAATATAGAATCCCAAAATAATTTTACAAATTTAGCGCTCAATACAATAGGTAAGCAATTAGATAGAATAGAAAACATGGTCAATAATAGAAATTTAGAAACCTCTACATCTGTTCAAAACCACATCTTTTCAACACCTCAACAACCCTTGAATAAAATCCCGACCCTTACACAAGCCGAGTTGAAATCAATTAATTTAGGAAAATCCTCTCAAAACTTAGTTGATGAGATCACCAAAAGATTAGATCAAATAAATGTTTTGAATAACAGGTCAAAAAGTCCCCAGATCAACACACTGTCAAAAATAGAATCTGATCAAAATTTAGAAATAAATAGGATAAGATTTAGGAATCCAAAACCAGTAACTAGGAACTACTACAATAGACCTAGTTACCCAAACACTCAGTATGAAGAAAACACCTTAGTTACAGATGCCAGCTATTCCGGCGAGGCTATAGTAGAATGAAACATTGATGGTCACAGTGAACATCAAGTGTTAGGAATAATTCAAAATATGTCAATGTGCGCCACAACGTATAGGATCAAAAATAATGATGAAAGGTCAATAATAACCATGTTAACAACTGGTTTCACAGGTCAATTAAAAGGCTGGTGAGATAACTATCTCACAGAAGCTAAAGATTAGCGATTAAATTCGCAGTTAAGCAAGAAGAAAGTAATGGTCAAATAATAGAAGTTCAAGATTCAGTAGCTGTTTTAATTTATGGTTTAACAAAATACTTTGTAGGAAACCCCATAGATTTTCAAAATAGGATTGCCAATCAACTAATCAATCTCATATGTCCGATGATGTCTGATTTTAGATGGTATAAGGACATGTTCCTTACTAAGCTATACACCAGGTGTAATATCCCAGATTTTCTCCTATTAGAGTTATATTTTCTTTATTAAGTTAGAAATGATGTTAAAAATTAGTAGAATATACTTTTAGAATGTCTAGAAACAAGTTATCAAGAAAAGACATGAGAAACTAGGATAAATGAACTAAGAATAGAAGAAAAATTAAGTTTTAAGGGAATTAGTCGACTAATGTAGTAAATCAGTCGACTGATAGTATCAGAAAAGGACTAGGTTGTTGATATCTGTAATCAGTCGACTGATTAGGAGAGATCAGTCGACTGATGATTCTCTATCATGGTGAAATTTTGGATCATGTGGTAATCAGTCGACTAATCTGGTTGAATCAGTCGACTAATTTCAAATCAGTCGACTAATCATGAGAAATCAGTCGACTGATCGCCTTCTGAAGTGCGAAAGTTAGTCGGTTTCAACTGAAAAATCAGTGAAAAATTGACTAGAATGCCCTTATTATGTCAATGAAGCTTAGAAACATGAGAATATGGGTAAAAGAGGGTTTTCCATGGCAAGAAGACTCCTTAGACTCTTTTTAAAGCATAAGAGAGAGAGAGAGAGAGAGAGAAATGAGTTTTCTGAAATTTTAGAGAGGAGAAAGAGAGAGAAACGTGGAGAAGAAGAAGAAGAGAGAGAAGGGACTCCTAGTTAGGTTTCTAACAAGGAAATCACTAAAGGTAAGCTTCCTAACTTGATTTCTCTAGTTTAGATGGATTCTAGTGAGTAAGGATTCATAGAATTGCCATTTTCAGACTAAGAAGAAGAAAATAAAGGAAAGGGAAGTCTGAAAGTTAAGGAAGTAAATGGAGCTAAAGAGAAACTAGGAAAGAATCCACAAGTTCAGCTATTAGGAAGAATCCAAGGTAGCTAGTTATTCATAAAAGCATTTTAATTTCAGTTATTTATCATGCTTATGATATGTTATTGTTTATGGTATAATTATCCATGAATATTTGAGAACATGTTTTCTTATGAATATGAGACTTGACTCCTCATGGGATATAGTAATTCCTCATAGGATAAAGAGTTCTCTTCATAAGAGGGCTAGAAAGCAAGATAATTTAATTATTTATCATATTGTTTATGATTTAGTAATTATAGATATGTGGAGGTTCTCCATGAGAATATAGAGTTAGCTCTCTCTTGAAAAGTAGAGATTATGTCCTTATGGGATGACAGAACCAGAAATTCCTTATGAAATGATAGAAATACCTCATAGGATGTAAAAATCCTTATGGGAAGACAAAGCCCTAGAAATTCCTCGTGGGATGACAAAAATTCCTCATGCGACGTTGAGTACTTTTCTTGAGAAAGTAACTAGAGTAATTAAAATAACTACAGTAGTTAGAGTAACTGGAATAGCTAAAGTAGCTAAAGTAGACAAAGAATAGTGTACTATATTGAGAAAGAAACTAAGATACAAGTTATGTGCTAGTATGTTAGTTATATTTTATGGAATGAGTTCCCTATTGAGATTGCTTTTATAATAGTTCTTTTATGTTCATGGAAGTGTGAATTAGTTACGAAGAATTGCTTTTATGACTGAAATGGTCCTTGAAATCATTTCTTTAAATAAACTAGCTACTGAGATTATATATCTCATATTTTATATTTTAACTAACCATTTTAGGATTTGAAGAAGCAAAAGATATCAAGGAACAAGCTAGCATAGTTGCTAGGTAGTTATACATAGAAAAGGAATATAAACTTAACTTCTTACGTAAACCTTTAGAAACCTATGCACAATTTGTGTGTATGCATGGAGGTATGAGTTATATGTAAGCTCATTGTACTTTAGCTTCATTCCAGAAGAAAAATTGCAAAGAAAAGTTGAAGTGTTGTAAATTATATGCATAATGAAACTAGTTGATTTTATCATATTTTCAAGTTAATATCTTCTGAAATATGATATTCAGGGCACATCAGTCGACCGATGTCCATAAATCAATCGACTGATACCTCTCGATTTTAGATATATGCAACTTTGAAGACTATCAGTCGACCGATAGCCTCAGATCAGTCGACCGATCGTCCTCTGCTAGTTTAAAATTATAAATTTAAAAAGGTTTCAAAGTTGCTCTATTTTTATACAATCAGATATTTTTCCAAGCTTTCTAGAAAAGTCTTATGGTTTTAACCATAAGTTTTACAAGATCTTTACTACAATTTTCTTAAATTATATAAAATTAGTATTATTTTAGCAGACGTTACACCAGGTCTGATAATAAGACAGACTATTAGAAAGAAATATTTTTAGGTGGTCTACCCAACCTATTTTCCGAAAAAGTTAAGGAAAGCATTAGGAAACAATGCAACAATACTCTCCCATTTCAACACATGACTTTTGGAGAATTAATTAATTATGTTACAAACGAAGCTCTCACAATCTGTAACGACATGAAGCTTCAGTCAAAGTTAAAAACTGAGTTCAAAAGTAGTCGTAGAGAATTAGGTAATTTTTGTGATCAATACGGCATCAAAAAGATTTGAGTCCCCTCTGCTCAATACAAAAAACATAGGAAGATCTATAGGTATCAGCCTGTCAGAAAGACTTATCGTCGATACCCTGACAAACCTCTTAGATCATTCCAAAGAAATGACACTGTTCAACAGTCTAGGAAACCTAGACACTATAGCTCAAAAAATACCGATCGCAAACATATAATTTCTTTTAAATGTGGGAGGTATAGTCATATCTCAAAACACTGTAAGCTCAAGAAAAGAATTAATTCTTTAGAAATAGATTATATATATATATATATATATATATATATATAGTCATATCTCAAAACACTGTAAGCTCAAGAAAAGAATTAATTCTTTAGAAATAGATTTATATATATATATATATATATATATATATATATATATATATATATATATATATATATATATATATATCTATATCTACATGTATCTCCACAAGTCCCAAGTACACACATACATTTGGCTTTCTATATTCTTTTCATTGCCCAAGACCATTGGACACCATAACATGAGTATTAACGCTTTAAAGCTAAGGATTGATTTCAATAATATATTCCAACGCAAATCAATATGAAAAACTCGTGTTATCAAGGCATTGAATCCAAATAAATTAATGGTAATGTACATATACACATAAACGGCCGCGATTAATATATATATATATATATATATATATATATATATATATATATATATATATTAATGCTCAACTCACATATAAGGCGCCAACGTATACATATATTAAAAGCAAAGTATAAATTAATCACATTAGCCCCCAGTTAATACATAAATATACACATAAATATGTTGTAAATATATATTGGTTATGAATATTTAACTATCGTAAAGGACCAACGGATATATATACATCAAACAACTTAAATGAGTGTAACCAAAATTGCAATGTTTACATATAATAAAAAGCTATCAACTCATTGCCCTCGTCCAAAACAGAATAAAAGTTATGCTAATATGTATCCATTAAGATATTCCAGCGTATATATGCATTCTCTTCCCTCATAAAAAAGGCCATGATTATTTATCCAATATACTTCACAATTTCAAAACATAATCACACAAAATAATATATATCATATGTGATTCTCATAAAACCGATTCTCTCAAAAAGGAATAGTCCAAAAACATATATATATATATATATATATATATATATACACACCATAACTTACGTTAGCAACATAACAACTCATTAAACAAAGTAAATGACATTGATACCTTTTAACATACATCATTCAAACATCCAACTGATTGCCAATAAAGGCATGCCATTGTACGAAAATATACACCATTCAATATACATAAAAACAACATGTATATATGTTTAAGAATCCAAAGGGTCAACAGTTTCTTATAAACAAGCATTTTAATTATAATAAAATATTTCCAACATCGTGTATATATATATATATATATATATATATATGCTAAACAGTCTGACAACTCGTATGGTATCAAAGCTTTTGAGGTTAGAAATTAATGAACTTTGGACCCTTTAAGTGATTTAAGCCAGCACCCTCTTCCCGCTTCAGTAATTTGTTGTTTAAATTCTATTATCTGTTTTCATTATGAATGTATTAGATAGAATAGAACCAAGAATATATGTAATAAATCAATCACAAATACCATTAGATTCATGTATACCTAGTATAGATGAAGAAGAAAAAGTAGTATTAACTCCTTTCATGGTAGGAGGAGAAGGAGAATTATTAGCAAATCAATTAAACTTTACAAATATGCTATTAATGAAACAATTAGGATGTTATTTAGATGACTCAGTAGCTGTAGAAGCTTTTAATTACAATTATTTAAGAGACTCTATAGAACTCTATAGAAGAATCTGAGGTAATTCCAGTAGATGCCAGAAAACAATTATACCTAGTAAAGGAACAAGAAAAGACCGAAAGGTTAGTAGAACTAGCTAAGCCATTAGAACAAAAAGTATATGAAATCAAAAAACAAGTCAAAAAGAATTCAACAGAAATTATGAAAATTCGAACAGATATATTAAAAACAAAATCAGAAATAGTAGAAATGAAAATAGATATAAAAAGAACAATGAAACATCTAGGAGTACCAGAATTAGAACCACTAGTTGAACCTATAGAAGATACACCTCAAATTAACATGAGAAGAAGTATAATAGATATATTGAATGAAGAAGAAAGACTTACAGAACAAGAAATAAGAGGACAAACCTTAAATGAAAACACAACACAAACCAGAATAGAAGTAGAAAGACTACACAGAGGACAATAAACAATAAATAGGAATTTATGGACAATATTCGAAGAAATAAGAAGATTTGATGAAGAAAGAATATATGGAACAGTACAAGATGAACCAAAATTAGGATTAAGAAAAGAAATATTTTTATTAGAAAAAGGAAAAGAAGAGTTAGAACAAAGAATATTAGAAGGAAAACAAAGATTAGAAGAAGAAAAAGAAGAAGAAATTTATGTGAAAAACGAAAGATCTAAATTAGCTGAAATAATGTTAGACGACTCAGATGACTTTATATTAAGCTTAGCATTAAGTTTAGAAGAACGAAAACAAAAACCTCAAATAAATGTAAGATTAGGAGAAGAAGAATATGATACTGAAGATGAAGATGAAATAGATAAACTAATGAACCAAGAAGAAAAAGAATTAGATATAAAACAATTAAAATCAGAATTAGAAGAATTAGATAAAAATTTAGAAATAACAGATGCAGAAATAAATATGCAAACCAGTGATTTGACATCAATAAACCAACCACAAACTCAAGAATTCCAACCCACTGATATTAGTCAACTATCATTTAATATAAATACAACAGGAACTAGTATAACCAGAGAAGAAGAATTAGAACAAGAAGAATTAAGACATAAGGAACCAAGTAGGACAGAAGACTATATAAGAATAAATACTGATTTTGAGACACCAAAAAATAGTAGATTTACACCAACGCCATTAGACCAGTATGAAACAAAATCAATACCAAATTCAGGAGTATGGTTAAATCTAGACTGCAACCTAGATAATCATAAAAGACTAGAAGAATGGACTAAATCCCAACTTGTAGCATTACTAACAAGAGGAATAGATTTACAAACTACCAGTATATTAATAGAATCAACATTCATAGGAATAGTACACGAATGGTGGAAAAGTAAAGATCATAATTTTAGAAACGATACTAGAACTGTCAAAAATATAGAAGGATTAACTAGAAGACAACAAATTGCGACATTAATTAGACAATATGAACAAGTATGAAGAAATGAATTTGTAGGAAGAAATGTAGCATTAGAAGAAAAAATAAAAATAAATAGAGAAATAACAAATATGCATAATATAGAATTATGTTCTTTAGACCCGAAATATTTAAACCAATATATATGTGAATATAAAAAATACTATTATGAAGCAAGAATAGAAAATTACCAAAACCAAAAATATTACTTAGATTTATTTTATAGGCAAATTCCAAAATTAATCAGTGAACCAATAATGGAAGAATATTATAAATTTTTAGGAAGTAAAAATATGAAAATATTAGAAGTAATAGATACAATGGGTAGAAGAGAAGACTATTTAAGATAATATTTATCAGACAAATGTAAGAATGCATGGAGAAGTCAAAAATATTATAAAATTAACAAATATTTATTAAAATGTGGAGAATTACAAACATCTCGTAAATGGGGATGTAAGATGAATAGACATATAAAAAAGAAAACGAAATTTAAAAAGAATTATAAGTTTAAAAAATATCCAAAAGAAAAATACCCAAATTATTATAAAAAACGAAGATTCAAACCAGAACAGACTAAAAGATATTTCAAAAGAAAAACTAATTATAAGAAGAATCCGAAAACTTGTAGATGCTATAATTGTGGAGAATTAGGACATATATCAACCAACTGTAAAAAACCAAAAGATAAGAAAACTATGAAAATCTTAGAATTAGCAGAAAAATGTGACTTAGAACCATTAGAAGAATATGGAAATGAAATAGAAGAAAACATAGAAATTTATAAAAATATATGAATCAGAAGAAGAACTTAGTAGTAATAGTGACATAGATTATTCTTACATAGAAGAACAAACTAGTATTTATATGATGAACACAGAATTAGAAGAAACGAGTAGCGCAGCAGAAGAATATAAATCATATAACCAACAAATAGAATCAGAAGAAGGAATAACAGAAACTAAGATAACAATTAATGAAAAACAATATGATAAGATATCAAAAATTAATTTAGATTTACAAGAAACAGATTTAAAACACGAAAATATCTTCAATAGAGTAAGCAAGATAATAAAGAAGAATCACAAAGAAAAATATCATTGTGTAATATTAGATAAGAAACAACCAATAGAATCTGAATTAGCAACAGGAGTATTGAGAATACCATTAATTAATAAAACATTAATAGAAAACGAAATATCAAAAATACCATTTAAAGACGAAGTATCAGAAATATATATTCAAGGAGTACAATTATTAGTAAAAGCTTATTTTAGAGAAGGAATAGACACACCAGTAGAATTAGTACTAACAGATGGAAGAATAATAGATGATGTAAGAAATAGTATCTTAGGAATACTTAGTGAAAATTTAATATACCAAAAATTAAAGTTTACAATAAATACAAATTTTGCAATCAGTAGAGCAGAAGGAAATATGGATAAAACATTAAATGTATACCATAAAATTAAAGGAATAAAAATGCCACCTCATAGTAAAATTATTAGTATACAAGTAAGAGTAGGATTAGTATTCACAAATCAACACAAAATTTATAGAAAAAGACAAGGAAGAATATTAATAGATAGATATTTTACACCAGTATTAAGAGAAGTACCTTTAGATAATCAAAGAATAACCTTACCTTCAGAAATTCAATTTAATATAGACAACACTATAACAAACCAAGAAGCATTAAGAAGACAATTAGAATTCGATAACAGAATAGGAAATAGATCAATAAATATAAATTTAGGACAACCAAGGTATAGTATAGAATATGAAAGACCACAAAGTAGTTATAGTAATAGACCTATAACAAGATCACAAAGTCATAGAAATTATCCGGACCTAGAAAGATTAAGACTAGCAGAAATACCAATAAGCTCTAGATTACAAGAAATAACAACCCCGAAATAGATTTAACTAATAATAGACATTTGATATTATTAGAAATTAGGAAAAATAATCAATGGCAACAAATATTAGCTATTATAGATCCAACAGAAGAAACTAGTAATATGCAATTACAATTAGCAAATGACAATATAATGATTGAAGAAGTAGGAACAACTACAAACGCAACAATAAGATTTAACAAAAGAGATGTAATCCAATTAAAAATATGGGTAGACAATATGATTAATAATAACGCAGAACATAAAATGATATTAGGAAAAGAATTTTTAAATTCAGTAAAACATTATAAAATTAGAAATAAAAATATACTTATAACAATTAATCATCAAACAATAATAATTCCAAAAGTACAATTAATATGATGTTATATTATATTTTAGTAAAATTAAATTATAAAAAATATAGATCAAGAAAATATCATGCCTTAGAAGATACAGGAGCAAACATAACAACTTGTAAATTTAATGTATTACCACCTGAATATTGGAAGAAAGAAAATACCCCATTAAGAATGACAAGTGCAGGAAATGAAGTAAATATGCTAGAATTAGCTGCAAAAGAAGTATATATACAAATAGGAAACTATGAATTAAAAATACCAAAAATATATCAGTATAATGAAATTACTTGTAACATATTTTTAGGACTAGTAAATCAAGCAAGACATTATATTCCCAATTTATCAAAATTAACTTCAAAAATATCTAGATTAGCAGTAGAAAATTTTGAATTATTCATAGTAAATACAACTTTTATCATTAAAACTGATAATACCCAAGTAAAACATTGGTTAGATAAAGGAATTAGTAATTGTAAGCTTAGTAACAAAATGTTAATAAAATGGCAAATAGATTTAGCTTATTATGATTACACTATTGAATATATTAAAGGAACAAATAATCTGATAGCTGATTATCTGAGCAGGTATTATTATGGAAAGTAACTAGCCAACAAGTCCAATAAGTGAGAAAAGTAACCAGGAGTTAATTCCTGTTGATCAAGAAGTATTGAAAATTAATCTCCTAGAATCTCAAATATTTTATTTGAAAGGATTAATGGAGACAGAAATGTATCATCTAACGTCAAATATTGACGAAATATTAAGTCAAGTAAAAACTAGTCTGAATGGGCTAGAAAAAAAAGAATTACAAGTATTGAAAAAATAGTATCGGACCTTTCGTCCAAATTTGAGCCCAATAAAACCAAAGCCCAAGAACCAAAATTAATTACGCCAGCAATGGTTGTAACACCTACAGTAACACCACTTTCCAAAATTATCCCAGAACAAGCCCAATCCAGTAAAATTCAAACACCAAAAAGAAATATACCAGACCCAAATATAGCCAATTTCCAAAGAAAAGAACAATATGAGTTTCTTTTAACCCTCATTAAAAGAACCAGCAAATTAGCTATCCCATCAAAAACTATTAAATACGCCTCTCATTATGCTCTGAATAAAGCTATTATTATGCCAGGTACTAATCCAAAACTAGTAAAAACTTTATTCGACTATGGTTTCATCCAAACCATTTACCCCAGTAAAGATTTAACCGAATTGTCAGACTTACCAAAACATCTATTAGAATCAGCCAAACACTACTCCAAAATTGTCACCCAGTATCAAATATATATTAGATTTTATTCAACTATCTGTGAAATAACTCCAGACAAATATTATCCTCCCATCAACCTTATCAAATTAGGAACAACCAGGAAACTTTACGAATGTGACCAACAAATGAAGGACATTATTGAAGATCAAGAAGACCTTGAGTATCGACTTCACAATATTCGAGCTCAAGAAGTAGCCACCATTATGCAAGAAATATCTCGGACATTAACTGAGAAAGATGAACAACAATGGACCTATTTTACCGGTCCCACTACATGTATTTATTCAGTAGGAAGGACAAGTAGATTACCTAAAGAATTCCAATTATGGGCTGAAAAAATAAGAAAAAATGAAATAAATTTATCTGAGCCCATTAAAAGAAGAACTTGTGAATTATTATTAGACAATTTAGGACATAGATGCAAATATTGTAAAGAAGAAAAGGCTCAAGACTATGATGAGCCCAGTATCGATTTATCAGTAATTTAAAAAAAAAGAGAAAGAAAAAGGAGAAAATAAAAAGAAAGAAATAAAAAGATGAAAAGATTCCACAAAAAGAATTATTGGCACACCTAACAAAAGTATCTGAAGGCAGAAATTATCACAAAGCCACGAAGACCGTCGGCACAAAGAGACAAAGAAAGGATAAGAAGGAATCTCCAACAGTAAAAAGCAGAAGCAGACTGAGAAGACTAAAGCAAGACAAGACGAGACTAAAGCAAGACAAGAAAGTGACATAAAGAAAAGAAGACAAGAGACAAGACTAAAAGAAGACTGACGAAGACTAAAGGCAACTCTGAAAAGCAACTATAGTTTAGAAAAAGAAAACCATGATTTGTAAACCTGAGTTAATATAACTCAGAACTCCCATTATAAATAGGCATGTAAATGGGCAGTAGAGGGCATAAGAAGCAGATAGAGCAACCCTCTCTCCTTACTCTCTCAACCTCCTGACTACTTTCTTTGTAATCTCTTCCTGTAAACATTCAAACACTATTGTAAACTCCAAATCATCAATAATATTTGAAGTTCCAAGTATTTGAAGCTGTGTGCTCTCTCTCTCTCTCTCTCTCTCTCTCTCTCAATTAACAAAAATTTCAGAGGCTGGAAATTAAGGTAATGGCCTGCCAAATTTCTTTTGGGTTCAAAGGGCACTTAATTTCTAGCTTAGGATCCAATGGTATTGTAAGGGCCGATTACTGGTTAGTATGTTATTAGGAAGATGTTTGTCGATGAACTATGGTTTATCATAGTTTTTTTAGATCCATGAAGTATGCATGTATGTTCTGATAGCATAGTACTGAAAGAGGCCTGGAGGGCAAAATGACCTTTTGAAGGCGTGTGATGCCGTGTATGGTCGCAGCCCATGAGGATGATCGGTACATAGCTATAGGATATATATGTATATGGAAGTTCTATAATTTTGACAAAAAACATCTCCTCTTAGCATGCTAAACAGTCTGACAAACTCGTATTATATATATATAAAACGATACACACATATATCCGTTGACTCCATAGGATATTTATGTTGGTTACTTAAAAGTAACAATAAAATAACATTATAACCCAGCATGGCATTTATCCAACATAATTATATGTCATATGTAGCTAGCAAACTTTGGCTACTTGAGGTCATGGTTTCCAAAGAATAATTATAAATTACTAAATATAATTATCTTGAAAATTAATATTTTATATAATAAGTCTCCAACATTATATATATATATAGCTAGCAAATTAGAAAAATCAAATTCCAAGACAAAACATCATGTAATTAAAATCAACAAAGGTAGAGAAAAAAATTACCGGTGTCTCTTAAGAAGATAATTAAGGTGCAACTGTGACAGGGTCGGTATCTTAATTTTCCTTAAGCTTGTTGTAAAAATTTATCGTCACCAACACAGTATGAGTTACATCTTAAGAGACATTATCCTTAAGGAAAATTATTCTGTGACTACAAAAATTATTCTACTTATACAGAACTTCCTCAATGATTAAACAGACTTTTTCGAATGTTCTCTCAAGAACTGGAACACTCAAGTGCCAAAATAGCAGAACATGTAACCTAGAAAGTTTGAGAGAAAAGAGAGAAGAGAGAACTAGAGAAGACAACTTTTGATTATTTCTATATGTAAAATGAAGAGAAAAAAGCCTTTTTATAGATATAAAAGTATAACAGTAAAAAAAAATATGGATATAAAAGACTTTTAATAGTAATTAAAAACGGTTATAAAAAAAATTAAACGTTATTAAAAACATTTTACTCTCTTTTGAAATATCACTATTTTTCCAACAGTGTCTCGGTCGATCTAGCCTTTGCCACCGTTGGTCTGCCACTTTCCATTGCGGGGAAGAAGAGGATGAGAACGACGATACTAAAGCCTGGTGGGAAATAAGGAAAACATTGCTACCGGTTCCAGCGTGAATCTGCTAGTGCGCCTGATGTCATCGTCATTAGTGTGCACAGGACATCCTCCTACGACGTTGCAGCTCTATTCTTTTTTTTTCTTGTCTACTCTGTTTTTTTTAGTGGTCTGTGGACTTCTCCCTCCCGATGCAGTCTTGCAACAGATAAGATGATTCAGAAAGCTCTACCCAGTAAGCTTATGGTTTTAGGTTGCTTCCATCTTCTCGAACCAGAGACGGTATCTAAGCATCAAATGGAGTGAAGAGAAGTGAGGAGGAACTGGAAGTCTATCTTCAGATCCATTTTCATTTTTTTTAAATAAAAAGCTAGAAGTCCTGCTAATTTGAATCAGTTTGTTGGCATATATGACAACTATCTTTTCTTTGGATTGTTAAAAGCTTAGTTTTGATTTAGGGTTAGGGGTGTGTTGCTTCTTTTTAGTCCACTAGATTTAGGGTCAGAGGTGTATTACCTATGTTTAGTCTCATAGTTAAACTATGTATGTCTGGTACTGATTATGATTTGTTATGCTAAATTATATACTATTCTCCCACAAATTCAGGCTTGTAATGTGTTTAACGATCTTTAGGCCTAATTTATTTTATGTAATCCTTAGCTTGATACTATTTTAATGAAATTGATATCTATTTGTCCAAAAAAAAATTTGCATCTTCATTGTGTGTAATCCTTATTTATGCATGTCAGATATAAACATTATCTTCCCCTATGGATTGCCTCTTTGTTCTTTTTATGGCCGTTGGATCTACAGGTTCAATGACCACCATATAAGGCGGGTGAGGCTGGTTGCTTCCCTTTTTTTTTTTTAAAAAAAAAAACACTTCAGCCAAGGACAACTTGATAGGTGGCCTTGGCGTTTTTTTAAGCTCGACGTACAGGGACTTAGTTGAACGATAAAATTTTAAAAAAGCCTTAGCCCCCTCATGTTTTCTTTGATATAGACTTAACTCCTTTCTAATTCTTAGCTTTGTTGGCATCTCCAGTGTCCTCCACCGTCATCAGCTTTGTCGCTGTCTCCTTGTTTGTATTTTCCCTTCTATGCATTTTCTTGTTCAGATTCTGTGAAAATCAAAGCATCAGATGAACGCCTTAGTTTCCCCCGCAAAGGATTTTCTCACCAAACTTGAGTTCTCTTTGGTCTGGGTGATGGTTGAAGCATAATTTGATTTCATAATAATGAATTTTTTTTTAAGATTGATGGAAAAAATTTGATTTGAACACTGAAATATTAAGAAATTCAAGGGAAAAAGTTTTACTTATGGAATTGTAAGATCTCTTACAGTGGAGAACGGCGCTTTGAATCCCATCATGCAACAGTAGCAACGTATCATCGCTTTTACTGTCTAGAGAACTAATACCGGTCGTTGCCGACGTCGATTTGCTTTTACCTAAATGCTTACGCACTCCTTGGATCCCCACTGTAATATTCTCATGTTTCTCTTTTCTCAAAGAAACAGAGGCCACTTAAGGGGACGATGACGTTGAAGCTGAAGATAAATAGGGATTCTTTGACATCAAATTTTAACCCAAACATAAGAAGAGTTGAGAGTTAAAGCTAAAAATAGTGGAGAAAGGAAAATAAGGAGATGGTGACGAAGCTAACGATTATGGAGGAGACTGGAGAGACCGAAGATGTTGAGAGCTAGAGAGGAGCTGAGTCTATCTGAAAGAAAACATGAGAGAACTAAGGCTTTTCTAAAATTTTATCTTTCAACTGAGTCCCTATACGTTGAGCTTAAAAAAAAAGACCAGAATCAAATGTCAAATTGTCATTGAATGAGGCATTGAAAACCCAAAAAAAAGAGAGGCAAACAACCAGTCTCATCCGCCTCATAACCGTCTATTTGTGTTTCAAAGCACTTCCTATCTTCTGTTACACAAAATTCCAATAAGATTCGACCTCTCCTTATCATCAACACATATTCTTTTACGTACTCATTAATTTTTCTTTTATAAGAATGTTGCCCATGAAAAAATAAGAGATGGGAGGTTCACCACCCATTCCAATATTATTCTCTCAAACGCATTCGCAATGCAATCATGAGATTCATGACTGCTGATTCCTGGCAATGAATTGAAATATGAAGATCAAGCTTAGATTTGATTGGTCTCTCCTTTTGCTGTTCAAGAATAGACATATTCCATTTGTTGTCAACGTGAGGACTCGGCTTATAAATGATAATAACATTATCAGTTTATTTATTATAGTAATCCATTAAGAACGCCACTCCGGGTGGATCAAGCTGGCGATAAGGAGATAATTATAATTCGTTTCAAATAAGACTAATAGTAAAATAGAGATAATAGAATATTCAATTATAATTAATTACGCTTAACCCTAACCAAAAGGCAGAGAAAGATATATAAAACACTCAATTATAATTAAAATATATAGTAATTTACTGATTTGTTTTTCATAGTTTTTTTTCCATACTAATTCATTCAAATTTAATTTAAAAAGTTGACAACGACGGAAAACAACCTCGGTAACCTCTATAACCAGCTTCAGCTTCAGCTTCAGCTTCATTCGTCTTCTTTTGAACCTCCTCCCACTTCTTGTTATCCCCTGTATGTGTAAAACCAAAATGGCCATTGACGCTGCTTCTCCTTCCTCAACCCGTCGAGCCTCTCGCACTCGCGCCTCACCCTCTCAGTCTCAACCCTCTTTCCAAACCCCAACACCACCAATCGCATCGTCCTCCGCCGCCACCTCCTCCTTCTTCCCTCCCTCTCCTTCGTACACCGCCTCCACGGGTTACCGGCTCACCTCCGACACCTCCATTTCAAGCCCATCCTCCCTTCCCACCTTTCGACACGCCCTACCTGAATCCCCTCACATCTACGATTTCTCTGAAATTTCCTCTGCCACCAACAATTTCCTCTCCAATCGCTACTCTTCCTCTTCTGCTACGCCCTCCTGGCGCTGCACGCTTCGCGGCAGAAACGTCGTCGTTTTCAGACGCCAATTCCGACGCCGAATCGAAACCGCCCAGCTCGGACAACGACTCTCTGTGATTTGTCGTAGCCACCACGTTAGCATCGTAAAGCTTCTCGGAGCTTCGATCTCCGGTCAGAACATCTACCTCGTGTACGAATTTCTCGGCGGAGCTAATCTCTCCGATTGTTTGCGAAATCCCAAGAACCCCCAATTTACTGTATTATCCAGCTGGATCTCGAGGATGCAGGTTGCGACGGATATCGCTCACGGACTCGATTATATTCATAATAGAATGGGCTTAGATGTGACATTCGTGCACAATCACATCGATAGCAATGGGATTATCGTCACAGAGCCTTCCTTCAATGCCAAGATCTGTCACTTCGGCGCCGCCCAGCTGTGCGGCGAAGTAGAAGAAATCGCCGATAAATCGTCCTCTTCCCCGTCGCTCACGAGATCGAATGAATTGAAACCGACGAGTAGCGTGAGGATTAAGATCGAAGGTGTGAGAGGATACATGTCGCCAGAATTTCAGTGCACCGGAGTGGCCACCAAGAAGTCCGACGTGTATGCTTTCGGAGTGGTGATGCTGGAACTCTTATCGGGAGAGGAGCCTCTGAAATATGTGTTGGACAAAAAGACGGGCGATTACATGAGAACCTCGGTGATCGAGACGGCGAGGACTGCCGTAGAAAGTGGTGCTTGCGGCGGCGATGGCGACGGCGGAGAAAGTAGGCTAAGGAAGTGGTTGGATCGAAGGCTGAAGGACTCGTTCCCTATTCAGGTTGCAGATAGAGTGACACGTGTAGCGTTAGAGTGCGTCCACGTGGATCCAGAAGAGAGGCCAGATATGACACGTGTCGCCGGGAGGATCTCGAAGCTGTATCTGGAGTCGAAGACTTGGTCCGACAATATTAGAGTGCCTTCTGAGATTTCAGTCTCGTTGGCTCCCCGATGAGTTAAGATTGGCATTCGGATTGTCTGCTTAAAATTTTGTCTGTTTAGTTTTTAGTAATGATTTTTTTGGTTGTTAAAGATTTTTAGCAACATTTTAACTGAAAGTCTTTAGTAACAATAAAAATTATTGCTAAAAAATATGGTTTACCAAATCGGACCGGTCCGATCGGGAACCGAAGGGGTTACCGATCTGGTTTGGTCATTGGATCGGTCGGTGGTTTGACCGGTGCTGAACCGGTCGGTCTGAAGGTTGAACCGGTTCAAGTTTTTTTTTTGGTCAAACTTTTTATTTTTATTTTTTTAAATGGAGGGGGAAAAATGTAGAGGGAAAGTGAACAAAAAAAAACACATGATAACCCTAGTTAATTTTGTAATTGTCAAATATGCCTCCACTTACATAAGCAAATAAAAAAAATCAAAGGAGAGAAAACAAAAAGAAAAACAAAAACTAGCCGAGTCCATTTTATCACACGCACATGGGGGGCAGATTGGACAATTTACACTACATTAGCCGGAAATTGTGAGCGCGTGAACCCACTACTTCCCTTAGCTTTTTATAAGCCCATTAACATATATTAGTATATAAATTTTTTTTCCTTTCTTGTTCTAAGCAATGTGGGACTTACTCACTCTTTTACAAAGCTATTTTACTTAGTTTGAAATTGTGAATATTATAAGTTGTAATAAATTATCAATTTATGGATTAATTTTCTTATTTCCCTCACTTATTGTTATGAATTATTAATTATATTAAGTATTTTAATATTTTAAATTATATATATTTTTAATATTTTAAATTATGTATATTTTTAATATTTTTTAATTATCACCGGTTCGACCACGGTTCGACCACGGTCCGACCACTGAACCTTGAACCAGTGGCTCTACCGGTTCAATGACCGGTCCGGTTTTGAAAACATTGACTAAAAATCAAGCAGGTCTCTACTATTTTTTCCCCAAGTAGAGGATCCGCTCGCTTGAGATTGAGGGCCAAAAGTAAGTGCCAGGTATGAGAAAATTAACATGAATTTTTTTGGAGAATTTATGTCAGTACTAACTTTTTTAAAAAAACTTCCCTACATACTAACTATTCAAAATTATTTCTATATATACTAATTTCTTGTCAAATTTGACCCATACGTAATCGAATTTACTAATAATACCGAACTGATTCGACTATAAATAGATCGAATTTGATTTTTAACAATTTGAAATTTGACCATTGCATGATCGAATTCTATGTTTTTATTTTTTTATTATTTCTTACATGAAATTTGATCATGCAATGATTGAATTTCATTTTTTTTAAAAAAAAAATTCACACATAAAATTTAATCATATATTGATCGAATTTCATGTATTTTATTTTTAATTTCAAATTTCATATATAAAAATTATATATATATATATATATATATGATTTTTATATGTGATGAAATTGACCATGGGATGGTCGATTTCATCACATAATATATATGTATATATATTATAAGAAATATATTAATTATATTATATATAAATAAATATATATTAAGTTATATATGTAAATAAACAAATTTTATATATATTTTAACAAAAAATATATTAAATTTTTAAATTATTTTCTATGTTTTTATTTGTACTTTTAAATTATTTAAATTAAATTATAATAAATAAATTTTACATGATATGGTGGTCAGTTAGTGATATCCGAAACTAAAGGGCACGGGGAGATGTGGTGGTCGGTCCGTGACATCTAAAGTTGGCTCGAGTATTGTGAAGAGGGATGACGCATGTCCAAGTGTGATTTATCAAACCCCACCAAGACAATATCTTGAACCCAACAATGATTCAAACTCGACCGAAGGTGGCAATTCAACCGAAGATGACAATTAGGAAGAGGAGAATCAAGCACTTGGCTGAGCTTAAATTCTACACTTTAACTTTCAGTAATATATTTTTAGCAATTTACTTTCTGCAGTCTACTTTCTGTATTGTATTTTGCTTTTATCGTTTTTTATTTAACTCCTTTTGCAAAAAGTGTATTTCCAACCTTACGTGCTTTTGTGCAGTTACCTTTCAAGGTATTTACATTCGACGTATTTTTCATCAAAAACGAGATTACCGCATAACTTTGAAACCACATCATTCTCGATTTTATTATTTGTTGGATTTGGTTTAAACAAAAAATTATTGTTAACAGAAGGCTACAGTTGCATATGAGACTATATACCACATTCAATCATTACAACATTAACATTTGAATACAAAACATTATCATAAACACACATGGTACTCGTCTATTATCAATACTACTTATGTTGTTTGTTACTATTATTTAAAAATTAAAACAAAGAGACAAACAAATAGTTAGTAAACAAATTAAGGAAATAATAATAATAATAATAATAATAATAATAATAATAATATATAAATATACTTGATGGGCACCTTGATAATAGACGAGCACCACGTGTATTTATG
Organism: Biancaea sappan; assembly: GCA_037074585.1. Taxonomy (NCBI): domain Eukaryota; kingdom Viridiplantae; phylum Streptophyta; class Magnoliopsida; order Fabales; family Fabaceae; genus Biancaea; species Biancaea sappan. Next base: position 20,957,061 of record CM073501.1, on the reverse strand, counting down.
ATAATGTTTTGTATTGGAATGTTAGTGTTGTAATGATTGGCTATATGGTATCATGTGCAACTGTGGCCTTCGGGCATATTGTTTTACGGATATACATTTTTTATGTACAAATCATTTAGTTACTAAGGAGCTCCCGTTTGGGGAGTAGTGGAGAGCACTGTTGTCATTCCTATTGTAGGGTCGAATTCCATTTTAGACTTTCAATAGCTTCGGCTATGTAGGGTCAAATTTTCTTTTTAATTAAATCATAATAAATAAATTTCAAAAATTTATTTATTATGATTTAATTAAAAATAAAATTTGAAAGAACAAATAAAAAATATAAAAAATAATTTAGAAATTTTATATATTTTTGTTAAAATATGTATATATATATATATATATATATATATAAAATATCTTACGTCATTGAAAGCCTAAAATGAAATTCGACCCTACAATAGAAAGGATAACAGTGCTCTCCACTACTTTCCAAACAGGAGCTTCTTAGTAACTAAATGATTTGTATAGAAAAAATGTATATGGAGGGTATGAGTTTTAAAACTAAGTAAGTGACTTAATGAAACCATAGTCGAAGTCAAATATTATGCAAAGTAAATAATATGCCCGAAAGCCACAGTTGCACATGATACCATATAGCCAATTATTACAATGCTAACATTCTAATACAAAATATTATCATAAATACACGCGATGCTGGTCTAGTATCAAGGTGCCCATCAGGTGTATTTATATATTATTATTATTATTATTTCCTTAATTTGTTTACTAACTATTTGTTTATCTCTTTGTTTTAATTTTTAAATAATAGTAACAAACAACATAAGTAGTAATGATACTAGATGAGTACCACGTGTATTTATGATAATGTTTTGTATTCAAATGTTGATATTGTAATGATTAAATGTGGTATATAGTCTCATGTGCAACTGTGGCCTTCTGTTAACGGTGATTTTTAGTTTATTCCAAATTCGACAAATAATAGAATCAAGAATGATATGGTTTCAAAGTTATGCGGTAATCTCGTTTTTGATGAAAAATGCGTCGAATGTAAATAACTTAAAAGGTAACTGTACGAAAGAACGTAAGGCTGGAAATACACTTTTTGCAAAAGGAGTTAAATAAAAACGATAAAAGCAAAGTACAATGAAGAAATTAGATTGCAGAAAGTAAATTGCTAAAAATATATTATTGAAAGTTAAAGTGCAGAATTCAAGCTCGGCCGAGTGCTTGATTCTCCTCTTCCTGATCGCCATTTTTGATCGAATTGCCACTTTTGGTCGAGCTTGAATCATTATTGGGTTCAAGATATTGTCTTGGTGGGGTCTGATAGATCGAGCTTGGACATGCATCATCCTCCCTCACAGTGTTCTGGCCAGCTTTGGATGTCACGAACCGACCACCACATTTCCTCCGTGCCTTTTAACTTCGGATGTTATTAACTGACCACCATATCATGTAAAATTTATTTATTATAATTTAACTAAAAAATTTAAAAGTACAAATAAAAAATATAAAAAATAATTTAAAATTTTAATATATTTTTAATATATATATATAATTTATTTATTTATATATATAACTTAATATATATTTATTTATATATAATTAATATATTTCTTATAATATATATATATATATATGATTTTTATATATAAAATTTGAAATAAAAAACATGAAATTCGATCAATACATGATCGAATTTCATGTGTGAAATTTTTTTAAAAAAACAAAGAAATATAGTCGAATTTCATGTGAAAAATAATAAAAAATAAACATATAGAATTCAACCATATAGGCTCTGTTAAGCAAAATTAGCTTATAAGCTAGCGGATAGCTTATAAGCTAATTTTTAGCTTATAGCTTATAAGCTAGCTTATTTGAATAAGAAGTGTTCGGTAAAAATAAGTGCTGAAGTAACTTGTAATACCCAAGAAAAATAAAATATAAATATTTGTTTACAAACTACTGTTACTATTTCAGTATACGATACTATTCACCCATATAATACTATTTACGTATATGATACTGTTCATTTATACAATCGAAATGTCAAGTACTAGATGTGGTTTGGTCATAAAAGAAAACTAGAAAGAAGTTCGTGGGAGAAAATGACGTTTTATGTGTAAAAATACCCTCAGGGACTAAAGTGAAAGGACTGAATTGAAAAGAAACTTAAATGTTTAAGGTGAAATGATAGTTTTCCTTTTAAGTTTCCAATATGAAAAATTTTCGTGCACAGTAACTGCATTATTAGAAATGTCATTTTCATGAATAGTAAATTGAATATTTTATTAGTGCATAGTGTCAAATAGTACACTTGACTTTTGCTATAAATAGGTCATTCCATTTCACTTCTAAACTCACACCTTCAACTTCTCTTCTTCTCTCCTTAAGTTTCTCTTACTTCAATGCTAGGCCTCTGAGATTTTGGGCTTTTCCTTTTCAGCTTAGGTAAGGATACTATGCCCTTTCTATGTCTTTCAAATTTTAGAAGTTATTTTCTTAAGTATGCTCTGTGGTTGCGGCCTTGGCTGATCTTCCACATCAGAAAAACTGTCCTTAGCTGTTTATATGTTATTTTGATTCTCTGATTACCGAAATAGAATGTAAACTGTGAAGAATACATGTCTAGGAAAGTTCTGGCTAAGGAAAGACCTAGTTTTTAAGTGTGTCCAGTGTGACCCTCCACTCTTTCCTGGGAACTTACCTGGTGTACTCTTTTACAGATTGTATTCTCTATTTCTGGTATAAATAGTAATCGTACGTATGAATAGTAACTATATGAATAGTAACTGTACGTATGAACAGTATCTGTACGAAAAACAATCCTAACGTATTTTCTCTAATCTTTCATGAAAATCTCCGTAGCAGAACACTGAAATTCACCTGTGTACTCTTGTCCGTAACGACTTAAAGAAGTGATACTCGTACGGAATCCAGGTGAGTGAAACGACCCCGTTTTAATAGAGTTTTAGCATTACTGGTGATAAAAAGTATGTCGTAGGACACTCCCAAGATTCATAAGGGGAAATTGGATTCAGAATGACGAATCTAAATGAGATAATTAATCCATAAGTATGGATAAAAAGAAATAAGTATCTTATGATGATGTGAAGTTTGAATGTTTTCAAAAACGGATTAATTGTTATCTTGATATGTGGTTTATAAATCTATAATATAGTTATATACTATACCTGTTATATGGATGAATATTATATTAAACTTCTGATTATGATATTCTGATTATGATATGAAATGCTATTGATTGTGATTGAGCGGGACAGTACCCCCTCTCGCGGCAAGGCGGAAAACCCGGTTGACAGGGTGTCTTGACCAATGAGTGTGGAGACAACGATTCCCTCAGTAGGGATATAGCCCGGATTGGTGATAAATCCGTGAGGCGCCCTAGCTAAGAGGATGAGGTTGTGCGTCATGGCGGAAATATACATAATTGGTGAGCCGGCCTGTGTGCGCTCTCCGGGATATATTGCCATTGACGAGTACTAGTAACGTTTGTTGAATTGGATGAATTTTTATCTTCTTGTATGTAAGAGGATGATGTTGTGCGTCATGGCGGAAATATACATAATTGGTGAGCCGGCCTGTATGCGCTCTCTGGGATATATTGTCATTGACGAGTACTCGTAACGTTTGTTGAATTGGATGAATTTTTATCTTCTGTCTATTGGTTAAGTATGAGCCTTTGGATATGTTTGCATGACTGGTAATGTATTTGAATTTTATTAACGCGAGGCCGATTCGCTCATTGAGTTTAAAAGCTCACATTGTTTGTACAACCTTTTTGTTCAGATCAGGTTACCAGCGAAGAATATCTGCTAGAGGAGTAGATCACTTTGGACCTTTCCGTTGTCGGGTAGACCCCTCTTTTGTTATAGATTATGTTGCTCTGTAATCGTTTAGGACATCTAGGTCAGGGGTTTGGTATTTGGCTTGTATTTCAGTACAATAATGTATTTTATGTTGAGGATCTATTATTACATGCAAATCATCTTTATGATTTTCAGATAAGAAAATTTGATATATTTATCGGAAGGCTTACAGTGATAAGAGATTCATCATTGTGCCGGTCATGTGCCCAGAAAACGGGTCGTGACATAACTGAAAAGTATAAAATGACATAAAAGAGTATATATTTTTTAATTTTAAAATAATATAAATAAATATATCATTTTTGTTCTTAATTAAATTAATTTAAATTATTATAAATATAAAATTCATTAAAATATATATTTATATATTTTATATATGAATAATATATGTTCACATATATAATATATTTATATATATATATATATTATATCTTATTATATATAATAAAATAAATTTACATATTTTATTATTTTTATATATATTATACATATTTATAATATTTTTATATATTTTTAATCATATATATATATATAATATTATATATGTATTAATATATTATATATAAATATAAATATAATAAAAAATAAGTAAATATGATATAATAAAGTAATAGGCATAGTGGGTATTTTGAAAAAATAATAAGGGCAAAATAGGAACAAAAAACTTTAAGCTATAAGTTATAAGCTACTCAAAGTAGCTTATTAGAATAAGCTATAAGCTACTAAAATAAGCTCGTTTACCGAACACTTTTAACGAGCTTATAAACTAGTCAAATAAGCTATAAGCTATAAGCTCGTTTGCCGAACATAATCATAATGGTCGAATTTCATATGGTTGAAAATCAAATTCGACCTACTCATGATCGAATTTGTTCGTTATTATTCAGTGAATTCGACTGCGTGTGGGTCGAATTTGACAAAAAATTTGTATATATGAAAATAGTTTTGAATAGTTAGTATGTAAGAAAATTTTTTTTAAAAAATTAGTACCGATATAAATCCTCCAATTTTTTTAATTTGTTGTTTAAATTTTTATGTGATTGACCTTGTATAGTGAATATTTGCTCATGTGATTGTGACATAAATTAATTATAAAAAATCCGTAATCTGAATATTCTTGTCAATAGGGTTGCTTTCAGTGTGGTAGACCAAAATTTGGTGCTTGGAGTTAAATGCAGATTTTTTGTGCTTAATTGACAGGTGTAGCATCAATGCAAACAAAAATTGTACAAATTTGTATGCTTGTCCTCTTAGAAGATGATTTTGGAGTATGATATTGCTCATGCTAGTTTTGGGAAATATATATATTTTTTTGAATAATTAGTATTTAAAAATTTATTAAAATCAAATTAAATTAATTAAAAATGCGGCTGATACAATAAATATAAAAATTTTTAACATTGATATATTATGTTAGATTATAAGATTAAAAAACAATACTTAAGTTTGACATCTTATTTTAAAAAATAAATATCAAAAGTAGAAGGTTGGATTTTGTTTCCTTTCTTGATTGGACTTTGTTCCAAAGTAAAAAGCGGTACAAATAGTATTTTATGAACTTTGAATCAGACATATTGCCTGAACATAACTGAACATAGTGTGAACAACTGAGATTGATTCTACCCTCAGTTCAATTGATAATTACAATTTACAACTGGAAGAGTCGAATTTCACGATGGACAAGAACATGACTGAGACATTGACATTGACCCAGGCAATTGGATCGAAAATCAATGTTTCCAAGTACTTATAATACAACGTTCTACTAATAAAGACCCTCTTACATATATGTACGGTGAAATTATTCTCCTAGTTGTCTACCGATTTAATTTTCGACAATTTTTTTAATACTCAAGCAGTACATATATATATATATATATATATATATGTATGTGCGTGCGTGTGTTCAAAATAATAAGGAAATTATAGAATGTTTAATTATACAGACAATAAATACTGGAATTCATAGTCATAGGGTATCTTTTCAACAATGGTGGAGGCCTTGACATTGGTTTGGCCTCTGAAGCAATCCACCATTGACTTCCTGAGAGTGCCTGAAGTAGGTAACTGGTTGCACACCCACTCGACCAGTGAGTCTGTGTCCATCGCAAAATCAAGCATGTTTCTGAGTAACAGCTCTGGAAATGCAATCTTCTTAGTGTTCATCACCATAATCGAAGCTTGCAGATAGTCGAGTTTTGATCTCTCCAACTCAGCTATCACCCCATCGCCTGTGTAGATTCTCACCTGCATTATGATTTTATATATATCTTCATCATTTGCTTACAGTGGATCGAGATATATATTATAACACTGCTGGCAAGGCAAGACTTCTTTTGGCAGAGAAAATATCAATATTTTGGCCTCTTATTATGTTTCAAGCTTTTATTTTGCTCCCTTTACTTTAAATTTTCTTTGTTCCAATTTGGTACTTTAACTTACAAAATCTATTTAAATATTTTCTTCTCTTTGACACCATCATGATACTTAACACGGAAGTGTTAGCTTTAGTAATGTTATGCTAGCTTAGTTAGTAATGTTATGCTATCTTAGATTCTACCTTTCATAATATCTTTTCTTTTTCATTACTTAAAGGTTGCATTTTGTTTTGTGGATTCTCCTCATTTCTTGCTCATTATTATGTATTCATCCAATTTAACTAATGCTTTATGTTCTTTCAATTTCTGTAGGTATGTCAGACGAAATTAAGGTTATTACTTATCGTTTTTAAACATTTTGAAGGTATTATTAGAAGTACATGAAACATCTGAGTATTTCTTGAAAGTTAAGGGAGCAAATAAAATAAAATAAAAACTAACCAAATAAATTGAAAGAACAAAAGTGAAATTTAAGGTAAAATTAGACCGAGGGACGAAAATAAAATTTAGATGAAATTAAGAGAGTAAAATATTAATATTGAACTTTTTTTTGGTCTACTTACAGCAGGAGAAGAACGCGTTCCACAACAGAGAGCAAAAGAGACGTTGGGATCGGTGGATTCAAGTCCATAAAGTTCACGAACTACTGACTCTTTCTCCTCCCACTCACTCTTTCGATGTACCTATATATACACCCACCACTGACCAAATTAACACCACCCAATCGGCTTATGTCTGCTATATAAACACAGACAACCACATATATCTACCTCTTTAATATTAGAAGCACCTCTTTTTCTTAAAATGAAATGCTCTATCGTTTGAGCATTTAGTGTGTTGCCTCCTACATTCAGGGTTGCCTGCATATAATAAACACTTCGATTTAATTATGTGAAAACTTTCTAGAGTGTGGTGACAAGACAAGTAGCATCTTATGTCAAGATTCTTGAGTTTACCTTGTTCATCAGTGCAAGTAACTTCTCTGGGGTGGATGGCACTCCATATTGGATAAAACCCTGATATAGAAACTTCAACAGATCAGTTATAGTTCAATATGAGTTGTACTAAGCTCTTCTCAACGAGGACAGAATAAGTTTAATTACTATACATGCATAATACAAGCATTGTACATGTTGATCCAGAACGCTAACTTCTGTTGGTATGTAAGGCTTCTCAAATCAGCTGTCTGAAGATTGCTCGTTAGTACCCTGTACTCCACAACAAACAAATGATAGAATAGTTAATATATATGAATTTCGTTGTAGTGTAACTGATTTAGCCTTCTCAACATTGTAGCCATCAATTGTCACTGGGGCTCTCAAAATAGGTCAGGCTAGCCCAGTCTAGTCCAGTCCAAGTCTTACGAGGCCTATGTTGAACATGGTTGAGTTAGGCCAGGTCATATATGTGTATCATGGGCTGAAATTTTGACAAGGGTTATGTTGGGACAATTTATGGTCCAATTTTTTAAAATGTATTTTAACTATTTTAAATTATAAAAACTTAGCATCGAGCCTATTAACTTTTTTAAAATGTATTTTGACTATTTTAATTATAAAAACTTAGCATCGAGACTATAAATATTTTGAAAATGTATTTTGACTATTTTAAATTATAAAAACTTAGCATCGAGACTATAAATATTTAAAAAATAAAAAAAAAGTCCACCCCAACCCAAAGGTTTTTCTTGGTGGACTAGGTTAACTTTTTTTGGGGCTGAGTTGTTGAATTATTAGCCCAACTCACTTTCTTTGCAAATGGATTGCCGTAATAGACCAACACCCCGACTTGTGGCCTACCTTAACTTTCTCAGTAACGGAATAGAGGAAGGACTAGAGATGAATTTTGAATCCATAGAAGCAGAGGTGAATATAACGAGGTTCTTGTAAGGACCAATATCTCTTGGAATGGACTCTTCTGTGTCAAAAATTCCATATGGGTCTTGCTGCCTCGATTCCCTCTGCAACACGAGGCTTGACTTTGGGTTTGAGCCAGGATCGACCCTGAAGCTTCTTGAGCTTAAAGAAGAGTGGATGGACCTGGAAATAGGCCCTGATTTCTCCAGTTCCATTGCCCTTGAAGTTCTGAGTAGTCTCACGTATATGAAGTTCAAACACTTCATGATGCTCTCAGAGAGCTTGTTGGGCTGCCACTTTAAGTCGTTCTCTTCTGACAGAAGTGGATCCAATAGAGACTTTGTTGGGAGATCTAAGTACATCTCCAAATTACGTTCCCTCAGCTGAAATAATAAATTACGTTCAGTAGATGGGACTTACATGTTATGGCAAGAAATTGTGAACAAGAGACATGCTTGGCTATTTAAGAGAAGCTAATTTTCGATACTCAAATACTACGCAAAAAATTTAACAGTACAACATTTACACTACATTCTTTACTTTATGAAATCTTAATTATTTTAAAACCATTACATGCAAGTTAATTTAGCCATTTGGTAGAGGTCTAGAAATTAAAATGTTTAAAGGATTCAAATTGTATTACTATTCATTTATGCAAGACAGAAGATACTTAAGTTTTAACCATTCCATAGACTTTTACATACTCCTTACACAAGTTCTTTATGGATCATATGGATTTTGAGGTTTAATCTTTATATTAAGGTCCACATTCTCAAATTTGACTACAGTATTATATTTTGTGGGCGGCTTTAAATTCCAAACTTTATTAAAATTCTGGGAATGATGTACAGTTCCACAAAATAATGTAATACTATTTTAAATCATAATCTATTGTGATTTTTGATAAAATCTATATAATCTTATTCAAAATCTTTGGCAAGAATTGCTTATTTGTTAAAATGTAAAGAATAAATTACTTTTTCCTTCCTTGTAAGTATTTAAAATTACACATGACATATCCCTTTCATCTACTTTCAAAATATATAGTCTCCTCCTATGTAACTATGAAATTGCTACATCTTAGTTCAAGTTTATATTTGTTTTTTAAAAACCTATTACAATCTATATTTTTATGTTTACTAACATAATAGTAAATATTCTTTTGGACTAGGATACTTTTTAGTAACCTAAATACGTTCTAGGAGCCTTTTTTTTTTTAACAAGAAAATAGAATGTTTGTGATATCTTATTATAGTTTTATGACCATAATATGTAAAATTTAATGTTTTTAGATTAATAAAATATCTTTTAGTTAAAAGGCATGTAACATTAGGTTGCTGAACGTCAAAAAACATACTGTAACAGATCTTATTGGATATGAAATTAAAATTAGACCAAAATATAGCGTATTTTATGGCTTCTTGAGAGGAATTTGTATTCTAAGAATAGAGGAGAAGAATGTATACTTTTGAAAAGATACAGAATAAGACAGTGTAATTTACTCAAATGTAAATGAAAGTAGTATTTGCCTACCTTAGGTGATGGATGGCGAGGATCTCGAAAAGGTGAGGAAGGCTTCTGGATCCCACCTTTTCTTGGAAGTCTGTCTTGAAATTTGACATCGTCATGGAAATTATTTTCTTTCTGTTCAACAGAACTCTTCAAGAACCCTGGTTTCTCGTTAAGAGTCAAGTCATTGAGAAGATAATCACCCTTTATAGCTTTGCTTATGAAGTGCAATGCCTTGGTCTCAAAAGCCATTCTTTCACGAACACTTCTGTGAATAGGACTTGGAATTGGAATTGGTGGGATCGATAAATTATGGGTGTCATTAGAATTTGTCCAAGTTTTTGACTTTGATTCCTTTGTGACTTCTTGTTCGTGTTTCAGACCTGCTTGAAGTTGGCCTATTTGGGATTCAAGTCGAGCTATCTCACTCTCAACTACCATCAGTTCTGCTAGTAGCTCTTTCATCTGCTCAAAGCACAGGGATCATAATGCAAATTTGAATAATTAGAGGGGCGGAAAATGAAGTGCATGTCAATTATGTTACGTACCTTGGGAGGAAGAAAACTTGGAATGGATATGGCTGCGCCATTGGGTCGATTGTGGACCATCTCTAAAATCTCATGAACTTTTTCTTCTTGATCCAGCAACCTTTGAAGCATGGACACCTAATTTTTGCATCAAAAAGTCGACACATAAATTAGTTTTCTTCAATGCAAATGTTTATTAAATATTTATATCCTAAATTTCTCCTCATCGTGGGCTGAAAAAAAAAATTGTCTCCTATATAATATGGATATTTACAAAGTGTATATTACATTAATCTATCATGAAATTTTGATAAATTATGCTATAACTTTTTAATTTAAATTTTGTCATTAAAATTATCTTTGTATAAAGTTCTTTAAAAAAATTATTTGTCATTACTATCTTGTTAAAAATGAAGTTAGTATCTTATATTATATAGTATATACAAAATAATATTAATATCAAAAGATAAGTTATAGAGTAAGTTTATGTAATATATATATATATATATATATATAAAAATTAAAAAATGACGAATAATATTTTTAAAACAAAAAAAAAATATAAAGTGTGATTTAACTAAAATTAAACATTAAAACATTGAAGAAAATTATCCTAATATACCCCTATTCATAAATTATTCTATTGAGTACTTTGAAAAATAGTTAAGAAAATATAAGTTTTAGACAAATTAAGATTTAGGTAGAGAAATAAATTGGAGTTCTTCAAGACAAATTAAAGTTTAAATAGAATCAATTTTATAAAATTTTAATTTTAAACTTTGAACTAAATATCACTTAGGAGCTGTTTGGTAAGGTTTCTCTCGCTCGAAAGGAACATTCAGTTCTATTATTATTCATTCTCTTAGGCTGTTTGGTATCATTTTGGCACAGTAAATAGAAGGAAAACAGAATTCCCTCTTCCCTTAATAGTGCACTATTTTTTTTCCACTGCATTTGAGATGGAAGATCGGTTTTCCATATGGAAAACCAGTGAAATGTCCATTTTTCCCTCATATTTTTTCCTGAATATTGGAAGTGTCCTTACCTATTGAGCTTCATTTTTCCAGTTTCATCGTCGACTTCTTCCCCGTCTGAGATGCAATGGAAAAATGGGAGATTGAGATGGACTGTGCCTTTTGCTAATGGAGATGGACTAGTCGGTCCGCCTGGCACAAGGCTGTCGACAGCCTGGCATTAGGCGATCGATCGGCCGCACCAGGCCGGTCAACCGACTAGTACAGGTCTCGATCGACCAGCTACACCAACCGGTCGACCAGTTGGTAACGACATGAACAGCGAGCGACATGGGGTAGTAGTAATTTAGTCATTTATTCTAATTTTTCCTTTATTTTTTCTTAAAAAATATTCTATTCCTACTCTATTTTCTATCTCATACCAAATATCTTTTCTTTTCATTTTTTTTTTCCTCTTTCATTTTCTTTTCATTTCTATTTTTTTATTTTTTTTATTCTTCCTCTTTCCTGAATACTAAAATGTGCCTTAGTTATTACAAAGCTTCAATTTTGAAATTTTTCACTGGTTTTCTAAACCTATACCAAAAAAACGATTGTAGCTGAGAAGTACGGTTCTCATTTATTGCTTGCCTTCTCAATTGGCAAAGCACCATACTTAAAGTTCCAAAGTTCGTACTTTGTACTGTAGTCATGACCAGAAAAATAGGCGTACGTTAATAGCTTTTATAAGGGGATTGTGACACTCTAAAAATGTGACTGGTCACTCGCCTTCTATAGCATCATAAATTATGGTACCCTAAAAAACTACAAAAATAACCGAAAAGAAAAATGTACTTTGTGGCTCATTGTCAACAGTTAAAAATTCGGCAGAACGGGCATGCATGGCTCTCTCCAATATTGTTTTGTCTGGATCTGCTAAATCATCACCCACTGATACTATAGCATTCAATAATAATGCCTGGCAATTTTTGTTATAACAGTATTAAAAAATTCATTAAACTTAGCTAATTTAATTTAAACGAGATTAAATTATAAAGGTTTCATAAGCTGTCATATCACAGACAGCCGTGTTAAACTTGCGCTAATTATTAACAAATGTCGGATTATATCCTTTCAATATTCTGCAACAAATTATGAATTATGAATATAAAGCAACAAGCCGATTGTGTTGTGTAAAACCGAAAATCGAAGTACCTCTCTTTCGAGCTCCTCTTTCTTTTGCTGGCCAGTGAGTTTCTTCTTTTTCTGAAAACAAACAGACATTAAGAACCAGAAAAGTAATTTCTGAAATCAACTTTTCTGCAGAAATTGAGAAGGCCGGCGGACTTACAAGGACGTCGGAGGGAGAGTGGATAACAGAGGAATGGTCTACTTGGGCGGCCATGGAAGAGAGCTGGGAGCAGCAAAGGTGGAGGAGGAGGCGGCCCCAGCGTCGGGAATTAGAGACATTAAAAGAAGAAGAAATTGCGGAAGTGTGGGATTCATGAGTGTGGTGTTGGTAGGAGGAAGAGCTAAGAAGCTTGGGGAGAAAGAAAGAGGGGTGGGAGAGGGAGGAGTTTGATGTGGCAGTTGAGGGTTGAGATTGGGATTTGGGGACTGTTGGAGAGGGAGAAGATGAGAGGGAGCTTTCAGGATTGGGGAAAAGTGGAGGGACGAAGGTGTGATTGTGGGGTAATAACCGTCTCTGTCGTTGTGGGTGTGGGCGATGCTGGTGCGAGTGGGACATCATATTCATGCTCCTCCCACACCAAAAAGACCTTCTTTGGCTTTGCTTCCACTTCTGGTTTTTCCACATCTTTCGGTTCTGTCTTTCATATTCTTTATTTCTATAATCCAACAACTCAACTTTTAAAAAATAAATAAATAAAATCCTTTCAGGTAGTTGAAGGTGGAATCTTTTTTTTTTTTTTTGCCCTTTTGAAAAAATTGACACTCAAAATGTGTGGGATCCATAAAACATTTTAAAATGGGATTTGTTCCAACGGAACTCGAAAAGACTAAAGATTTTTTTTTTTGATAAAATCTTGAAGATTATTATTGACCAAAAAAGTTTTGCACAAAGTGTTCCATGACACTTTTAATTTAGGCTAAATAACTTCAATCCAAGTGATGTTTTCCTTGAATATAAGTTTTAGAAAATTTTAGGGTATGTTTGGTATGCATTAATTATGATAAAAATATATTCTTATTTTCTTACTTTTTTCTATTTGTATGTTTAGTATTCATTAATTGTGATGAAAAAAAATTCTATTTAAGCCAAATTTTGAAAGAATGAAATTCCATCGAGTATGTGATGGTATAAGATTCTATTACTTTAATTTTCATCAAATTATACCAAACACGTCCTTAAGTTTTCAATTGCTCTGACTCTCTTTTTTTCAAACTGTGTCTCTTTTGTAATTAAAAAACTCTCTAATTAGTTTTCAAAAACAAAATAGAATTAAAATTAAATAAGCCTAAAATAGAGGGGAAGCCAAAAAGCCGGGTTTGGATTCCCTCCAAAATTTTCTCTCAAGAAGACACAAAGCTCTTTTGGTAAAAAAAAAATGAATCACATTTTTTTTTATCCATAGATCGGTGAGATTTCCTTTGGTCTTTCTGTTGGGAATCCACACACCAAAAAGCCTCCATCCTTTTTAGTGATGTAATTTGATCTTAAAAATGGGTCTAATTGACTTTTATTAAAAACAGATCTTCTGTGGTTACTGTAATCGGCTTATTGTTTAAGATCAAGTTGCTCTATACACTTATCTGCTATGCGTGCTGATGTAGAATTCACACTGTCATAATTTCAATGTTTAAGAATATCAAAATTTGAGAGGATCTGGTTTCACTTCTTAACCTATGAACAAACAAGTAACAGATGATAGTTGAAGCATGGATGAAACTCGCCAGGGCACATATATAGACATATAGTTCCATCAACGGACAAGAGGACCACTTTTTTGACCCAAAATGGACGAATCAAACCTAAGAAAATTAACACATTAGAGGAAACAGGAGCAGATTCTCAATGACTCCATGGATGACACAGTAAATGATCCCATTCACCATAGCACAGAACCTGGACCAAGCTCATGAAACCAAAGAACCAAAAAAGAAAATAAAGTAAAAGTATTGTTTATATCCCTCAAATTTGATCTATATTTAATTATAAATCAAAACTTTATTTCTTGTAAATTATAACTAATGTATTGTCAATGAGTTTCGATTATACTCTTGAACCTAACATCATCCAAATATTTAATAGCAGACGCTGACGTAATATTTCGTTTTATACACATCAACATTTATTAGTAATTCATCATGAGATTTGAACCGATAATAATCAAAATAATTAGATAGGTTTCGAAGTAAAATAATAATTATTTTATTATTATCAGTTTTAATTTTATATGACAAATGAATTAGTAGATGCTGATTTATATAAAATAAGATGTTATATCAATATCTATCGTTAAATATTTAAATGACGTTAAATTTTGAGACATAATTAAAATTATTTGAAAATATATAGGTTATGGTTAATAGAGAATAAAACCAGAAGTCATAATTGAAATATAAATTACAGTTCAAGGATAAAAATAAAAAATAGTACTTTTGCCTGAAAAAAAAAATCTCATTCTTGAATAAAAAGCTGGTGCCCATGCTCATGCATAGCCATGGGACACGAAAGCCTGGACCATGCTCTACGCTGTTAGTGGGAGACGTAGCTCAGTCTGACAGAAAAACTTTCGCTTTCCTTTGTCTATCATAATCATCATAAGCAAAATCTAGCTTATACACCAAGCTAATTATTGTGGCGATCAACTTCAGAAAAAAGTATATATTTACCATAAATTTTAAAGAAATAATTTAGTATTATTTTTACTCATATTTTAACTAATAATCAAATTTCATTAAAAATTTAGATTCAACTTATAATAAATTTTATGGCAAAATATAAACAAAAATAATACTATATTGGTACCAAAATTGAACACCCACTTTAGAGGTCCCTAGGCCCTAGCTTCCATTGTATTAAGATATTGGTGACTACGTTGAAAGTCGCGGAGTTTCCGTTTTTTGCTCGTTAAGTAAGTGATGTAATTGAGAGTTTGGTAGAATATACATATGCTCATCTGCCCCTTTGCGGCTTTCTTAAGAATAATTTTCTTTTCTTTTCCTTTCTTTTCATTGTTACACTGTTTCAGACTTGGATAACAAGTTGTAATTATGCATGGGACTGAAATATATGAGACGTTAGAGTGACGGAGAGAACCACGTGTCAGATTTTCTATATTAAATTCTCAGTATTAGGTGGAAATTTGAGGCATAGTCAATACAGACAAGTAAATTTTTTTTTGACAAAATAGAAACTATCTCTATTAAAATAACAATAAGTTAGAATTACATAAGATTAATCAAGATCTAAAAATAGTTAAATACATTATAAGTTTAAATTTATAGGAAAATGTATATAATTTAGGACAATATACTAAAACATATACAATAAAACTAAAAAATTAAATAGATTCAATACACTCTTAAATTTTAAATTAAACGAATTAAATAGAAGTAATACACTCTTAAATTCTAAGTTAGATGTAGTCTTAATAACCCCAAATCAAAGCAGTCACACAAAATCAGTTCCAGATGGGTGCTGATCCATTGTCAACATCAAAAGACCTTCAAAACCCGTTCCTCCCTCCGTCCCAGCCTCGCGATCTGAGCAAAAAAAAAAAAATAATGATGCCGCACATTTGAAGTCGCTGGTGGATATGCCACACGTCGTTTTCAGCCACTGCAAATAAAAAGTTTGAAAGCCGACAAAGACAGATTTTTAGACATTGGGAGATGATTTTAGACATTTGTCTCAAGGAGCTCAAAACATTGAGAGGCTATTTGAGCCCAATTAGAGGATTGAGCTGTACTTTGGGCCCAAAGTCCCTTAAAGGCCCATTCTTTTAGTAACATGGATTTGGAGCCTTAAAAAAAAAATTTTCCTTTAAACCAATTTTTAAAGTAAAATTGAGTATATTTATCTCAATTTGATCTTTAAAAAAATAGGTACCTTAATTTATTTTAAAAATTGATTAATTATTTTAATTTATTTTTTTAAATATTATATTTATCTCAATTTAATTATTTTTGTTATGCAATCATAAAATCTATCATAATTACATATTAAATTTTTTCTCATCAAAAATTATTTTAACAAATAAAAAAACATTATGGAAAACATATACTTTTTTTAGAATTAAATTGAGTCACATCATTTTTTTAATTAAACTGAAACAATTATAACAATTTAAAGACTAAATTAATAATTTATTCATTTTTAATTTAAATTCTCATGTAAAGAATCAGATAAAAAAGAATCTCACCCAAAGGGAAAAAAAAAAGAGAAAGAGACAAGTTCTCTTGAATCAGTTTCAGTTAAATAGTTAATCACTGAATCAGATAAAAAAAATCTCACGCAAAGGGAAAAAAAAAAGAGAAAGAGACAAATTCTCTTGAATCAGTTTCAGTTAAATAGTTAATCACTGAATATATAATTTTTATAATACGTAACAATATCACTTTAACCCTTTACATAAAACAAATCTAAATTTAATTTTCTTTTGTGGGGAAAGTTGAATTTCCAATTTTTCTCGGTAACCAAAAGAATTCCAAAGACTTCCCCATTAAATTTTTGTTTTCTTAAATATGAATAAAATAAGTATTAAATTCAAGTTTTTTTTTTTTTAAAAAAAGGAGATTTCCAAATTTTGCGTTTTTCCCCGCACCATAAGTTAGGTTGCTCTAAGCTCCATTTCATTTCTCATAGCTTCTCTGCTTCTGGAAGCTCCTTGGCAATGGCGGCTCTCCTTCGTCGTGTATCGAAGACCCAAAAGAACTCCCTTCTTTACTGCAGAAGCTTTTACTCTTGGTCGCCTTCGTTACATAAAGCACCGTCCATTACTTCGTCTCAAGGTATTTCATTCTCTCTCGCTCTACCACCATCATAACGGAGAGTGACCTCACTGATTGTTTCCTTCCCTGTTCTACTTCTGTTTAACGACTCATCAGTTTGAGGACGTGAAGGAAGTAACAGGGTGGAGAAATGGTTGAGTTCGAAAAACAAACTCTTGCAGAAGCAGAGCATAAGAAAACTGCACTCTGACTTTTAAAGGGATTTGGACTCAGTGCATCGGTCACTGCATAGCAATTTTAATATAACTTGGTTACTTAACGAAAGACACTGTGCCGTCTGTTATCTAAGTTATAATTCTTCAAACAATAGCATTAAAAAATGGGAGTTTCCGCCCTGAAAATTCACGGTGTGTACTTTGCACTGTCCAACTTACTAACACATGAAATGCTGAAATAGAGTCAAAAAGCATTGCTGTCACTACATTGCATAAATGGTTTCCACAAAATATGACAAGAGGCCTTGATTTTGGTAGTAATTTTTTTTTTTCACAAATCTGATAGCAATTGCTAAACGAGGTATGGTAGATACGTAGTTCGAAGGGGACTGTGCTTAGCAGTATCAGACATTGGTTTACTTTTGAAAGTTATATATTCATCTTTCATTTAGATACTACAGAGCAGCCAAAATGTTAGTGAATTCTGTGAATTTAGTGAATTCAGATTCTTTCTGCAGTGAGATTTCTGGGAACTGCTACAGAAGTTGTTAGTGGATTTGATGATATGATAGCAGGAAACCAGCGAAAGTATTTCATGCTTGGTGGGAAGGGAGGTGTTGGAAAAACAAGCTGTGCTGCCTCTCTTGCAGTCAAGTTTGCAAATCATGGGCACCCTACTATGGTGGTCTCAACTGACCCTGCCCACTCCTTAAGTGATTCGTTTGGCCAGGTATCCAGAGTACTTCATAGATTTTGTGAAGTGAACCTTATTATAGTACACACTTGAATCTGGACAAGCTTCAGTGACATAATGCTACAGTCACATTAGAATTTGACAGGTGGCAAGCTTGTTGCAGTTGAAGGAGTGGATTCTCCATTATATGCACTTGAGGTATCCATTGATGAAACGTAGATTATAGCAAAGTAGTATTGCTTTAATTTGTCTATTGGAAAACTGTATACTGTTCCATATTTAATCTTTCATATGTGACAGATAAACCCCGAGGAATCCATGGAAGTGTTCCATAAAGCTACTAAAAATGCTGATGGTGGAGGTCTTAAGAATTTAATGGAAAGTATGGGACTTGGAATGATTGCCAACCAGGTGGTATCTGCTTTTAGTTATGTGTATTCTTTCATTCTCAAATTATTCAAGCTCTATGATGCAGTTCTTCCTCGGCCCCCAATTTAGATCTGATCTCTTACTTCTGCATTTAAACTTTTAACTGTTGAAATCTGAAACTTAAATAATATTTACCTATAATCTTGGGGGCTATAGGTTGCTTTGTTTATATAATTAAACAGAAAATAGCAAAACTTGATAATTCTGGGAGCACAGATGAATAAAGTCTTTGTTCTTTACGTTTAGTCCAGTCTATATAAATTATGGCTAGAGATCACATTAAAAGTTCCTTATGTATTGTAGGAAGATTCGAGAACTTTAAAAATGTTTTGAATTCTAGTATTGCAAGCTGTGTTGTTTCTCTAATGATGTGAGATAACAATCTGATAGGACCCAGGATATAACTCAGGAAAAGGATTAATGTTTTATTACCAGAATGCAGAATTACAGAACAAAAAGAATGTTACCAGCAAAGACTATCTAGAGACCTAGAACCTCCTACCAGAGCTTAAAGCTCCTCCAAAGCAAAATGCTCCTACACACACTGACAAAATATTCTCCACGCCACTCTCACGCTCCCACTCCCCCATTTATAACTAACTCTGACTCCCTAAAATTCCTAATTTACCCTTCTAACAAAATACCCTTCCCTGATACCTATCACAATCTATAATGTATTTTGAATCTATTTGATCCCTTTGCTGTTCTTATCTGCATTTTTAAATGTTAGCATAACATTCTATGTTCCTTGCTTAATGAAATTGCCATAGTTAGGGGACCTGAAAGTGGAAGATCTGTTGCACACTCCACCGCCTGGAACTGATGAAGTCATAGCAATTTCCAAGGTATTCTTTTCTATTTTAAGATCAACCATTTAGAAGCAATGGCATATAGACCATAGCATGAAAATTGATTGTGCTGCTTAAACCAGGTGATGCAATTTCTTGAGTCAACAGAATATGCTATGTTCACACGGATTGTTTTTGATACAGCGCCAACGGTATGTAACAATTATCAGTTCAGTAAAATGTACTTAATATTTGTGGAGAGAAAATGATTAGTCATATTTAATAATTTGGTTGTTAGGGTCATACACTTCGG
Organism: Biancaea sappan; assembly: GCA_037074585.1. NCBI lineage: Eukaryota > Viridiplantae > Streptophyta > Magnoliopsida > Fabales > Fabaceae > Biancaea > Biancaea sappan. Next base: position 20,937,590 of record CM073501.1, on the reverse strand, counting down.
CTGCTGTCACTACCTGACTTCCTGGATGGATCCATTAGCAAAGTAGTTAAGGTATGAATCTTATACTTTCTAAGCTTACTGTCTTCCAGAACTTACATATTTAAACATGAAGTTTACTAATGAAATTAATTATATTTTCCAGTTGAAGACAAAATTATCTTCAGCTTTTCAATCTTTGTTTGGAAAACAAGAAGCTCAAAGTGATGCTGTAAGCTTTAAATTTCTTTTAAAAGGCCTACTTCTCTTGCTGGTATTTAAGTATTCTGTATTTGAACTTACAGTCAGACAAACTAGAGAAACTTAAGGAGAGGATGGCAAAAGTACGGGACCTTTTCCGTGACAAAGACACTACAGAATTCATAATAGTAACAATTCCTACGGTAATGCTGAGCTTCTGTTTTTTGCAAACTGAAATGTCAGGTGTAAGAAAAAGAATTGAAAATAATTTGTTGTTAAATGTCAAAAATATTCTATACTGATTTACTTGTGGTTGACTAAATTTGGTCGCACAGTAGATCTCAGTTTTGAATTGTTATTATACTTTTTCCCCTTTTGTGATGGGTGATCACCATGTAAGTCTCTTAATTTATTTAGCTATAGATTAAATTCTTAAAACAAAAGAACAAATTGAATGTTGTAAAGTTGTCAAAGTCAGGATTAGTTGTTTCCGTACCTTGCAGTTGGGTTCTAAAAAATGGTTTTTAAATTAGCATAATATTTACTTTGTAATGTTTCCTTCCAAACTTTCGGTCATCTATCTTCATTTTCTGCTGCAATCTCAGTGTGGTTGTTTCTCTTCAAGGTTATGGCAATCAGTGAATCCTCAAGGTTACATGCATCCTTGAAGAAGGAAAAAGTTCCGGTTCAGAGGCTTATCGTTAATCAGGTCCTGCATTCTTCATTGGAATGCAAGTTTTGTGCAATGAAAAGGAAGGTAATAAGAAAGTACTCCTCAATTGTATGCAAGTGTATAACTGGTTCTGGACATTTCATCTATAACACATCAGAATACTTCAATACAGATTTGTACTGTGTATAAAAATTTATTTTGTCACTGCTCAAGCTTTGTGTTTAGAACTTTGTTCGGATTGTTATAGGAAATATGGAGATTCACCAGGTTTTTTTAGGACATTAAGGGCTTCTCATCTCAGGTTGGGAACAAGAACCAAAGCAGTATTAAATGGAATTGCAGAGATCGGATGACATGATGCACTTAACTGATCATTCTTAATCGGAAGGCAATAGTATCATTTTAGTCCCTAAATTTTGACTTAAGTTTCAATTTCGTCATAAAGCTTTTTTTGTTTTATGTGTCAATTTTGTCCATCATCTTTCTAATTAATTTCAATTTCGTCCTTGAGCTCAGTGTCGTCTAAATTGTTAACGGCAAACATTGATATGGCTAACTTTATTTCACATGTCACATCTATGTTAGATATACACTTTAAATGACAAAATTACCCTCTATTATTCACTTTGTCCTTCAATAATGGAGGGAAATTTTGTTATTTTTAGTGTATATTTGACATGGATGTGCCTAGTTTGACGAGTTAGCGTTAACTTGTGCAATAGAGGTGATCACATTAACATTTGTTGTTAACAATTTAGACGGTGTTAGGTTCAAGGACAAAGTTGAAACTAATTAGAAAAATATGAGACAAAATTAAAAAAAAAATTCTATGATGAAATTGAAATTTGGGTCAATATTAAGGACAAAAATGATATTTTTGCCTAATTAAAAATATGTCCTAGCAATTTGTAAACGAGGTCTTGAATAAGCTCTTTACAGCCAGTTCTGATGTTGATGTGTAGTTTATAGAGGAGGGGTGCAAATAGAAATTTTTGCTAAGCTCCATAGGTTTTGAATGTTATACTTTTTAATATAATCCATGAACTAACTGCAAGTGATATAATATACATGTGAAAGCATTTCCAAATTATCATTCCCCTTAAGTAACTATACTGGTAATCCCTTGATAACAGCAGGGGGGAAAAAAGAAAAAGAAGAAAAAACTAGGCACTGTATGAGAGAAATCTACTCAGGCATTGCTGTTTCTGTACACGCAGGATCAAATGCGGGCTATTGAAAGTATCGGCAAAGATTCAGAGCTTGCTGGTTTGAGATTATACCAGGTGCCATTGGTGGATATGGAGATAAGGGGTGTCCAAGCTCTCAAATTCATGGGCGACATGCTGTGGAGATAAAACTAACAATTGAGACATCTGCAATGAGGGCTAGAATATGTTATATAATTATATAGGTCTGTCTTCCCACCTTTGGAAATCTGTGTGTTTTACTTTCGGAATATCTGTGTTTTGGTTTGTATCCTTTTGACTCCTTTTAGATTGATACAAGGGCAAGCATATAATTCTGTGGCTTATCCATTACATCCAATATCTTTGCTCTTCCTTACTAATTAATGATACTAGTACTGATAAATTTCAGGAATATGGCTCATATTTTAGAGACACTGCTTGATCATCAATGGAAGTGTGGCAAATTCTTTAGCATCTTTCAATCAGCGGGATAGAGTCAAATGTTTTTTGGTCACTGGAATCTTGGCTGTGAAAAAAGTGGTGCAATGCAAAACATTGAAGCTTAACTCCTCCATTTCCCTGATGCTAAAATTGTAAAAGGGGACTCTAGTTTGACATCATATTTTCCCCTAGTTTCCATATTTGGAAGTGTACGGTTGTAACGATGATTAAAATTTCAGATGAGATGAACATTGGTCCTATCTCCTTTTTCTATCAAACTTATGGTTGGTTTTCACTTCTTAGTCATTTTTTATTATTTTACTTTTATGGCTCTGAACTGGACTGGTAATCCTTTAAGATTATGGTGTATCACTGTAATTACACAACGTCCAAAAGAACATGGAAAAGAGATTATTGTTATTATAATTTGGGTGATTGAAGGGAAAAACCAAGCAAAAGAGAAAGGATCAGTAATATGAAAATATTACATCTCAGTGTAAAAGTGGAAACTAAGAAGATGAACTGCCCAAACCAGATGGGGGTTCATCCAACTGCTTGAAGTATGTGTAAATGAAAACCACTTGAAAAAAAATTATGACATTCAGACAGCTTTTCATTGTGTAAACAAAGTTCTGTAATGCATTAACACTCAAGATTCCTATAGGCTATAAGAAAGTCCCCGAAAATGACATCCACTGAACCACCAAACCTCGTAACCTCGTACTATTGAATATTTTAAACGCCTCACAAATCTAGAAAGGACCACCGAGAAAAGGATTTGCTCCTTGTTTGACTATGACCCCCACAAGGCCACAACTAATAAATTAATATCAATTCTGCACTGTATTTCAGCAGAGATGATTACTATATGGTTGCTTGATATTATTTTTTCCACTCCTTCACACAGACACAAATTCTTTGCCCAGTTAGTGGTTTATTCTTTTGTTATATTAAAATCCGTAATGTGATACATTGTCTTGAGTTTAGAAACATTAGTTGAGTATTCAAAGTTCAAACCATCAATCTTGATACCCGAATTACAATTTTGGATTTTTTTGTTTGTCCCATATGAACCGTTGCTTTTTACAATTAACAATTCAGATTTTAAAATATTGTTTTTATTAATTTTTTTGTATGTTTTAAAAAAAGTAACCATGAAGTTTAAGCCGTTGATTATGAAAATTAACGATTTAAATGAATTAAAAATCTTATTTGACTTTTAAAATTAAACAGAGAATCCAAATTACCCAATTAGACTGCATCCACAGCCAAAAGTTAACATGCACTTGTGTTTAATTTCTAGTAAATTACACTATTTTTCTTTGTGAGAGACTAAAATTATACAGTCTTTTATTTTGTGTTTTAAAAATATATGTTCCTCATTTGAAATCAAAATGTGCATTATACTAACCTTCTCTGTAAGGAAAAGAAAAAGTTACAGTTATACTTATTTTGACTGAAACATCCTTATATTAATTATTCATGTAATATAACAAGTAATAAATATATATTTGATCAAAACAAATAATCATTTTTACATATAATAAAATAAGCATTATAGTTTCAAACACAAATTAAATACTATTAAAATAAAAGCTTTTTTTTTAAAAAATATTTTTGAAGGAAGAGATTCTTTAACCTATGCATCTTTAGAAGAGAAGTGTAGACTGTAGAATGCTTAAATTCATGACAAACATGGTTTGCTCCAAGTATATTAGGTATGTATTTGTCAATTTAATCATTAATAAGTAAGATATCATATGTAAAAATTATAAGAGATAGATATTTATAAATTAAATTTTTTAAAAGAGTTATATAAGTATTTACTAAATAGTTTTGTGAATTTTTTAAGATTTAATTATATGATATTAAACTGTGCAATCCATTCATTTATTGTGTTTTTATTAAAAATTTGATTATAAATATTCATAATTAGTTAGTGCTTATAAAAAATATATCATCATTAAGTATTAAATTATTTTTTCAGTTAAACAAAATTTATCGGTAAAAACATATCTTTTATGGCGTCAATGACAAATACAAATTGTTGGCCTAAAAATAATATCAGATACAGATTATACCACTTCAGGTATAGAGGAAAGGAGGACAGAGGATAAGATGGAAGTGAGAATATTTTTTTATGGTTTGGACTATTTATTGTGATTCCTGTTATAATATATAAATAAATAATATAGTTTTTAAAATTTTAATGCATAAATTATAATATATTATTTATATAATACATATCTAGATCATATAAGTTTAATAAATTTAAGATTTTTGTTAGATAGATATATGATATTGTGTATATTGGTCCCAAATAACAAATTTAAAGTGTTTAATATCTATTAAGTAATAATTTTATTGTATATTTTAAATATTTTAGAATTTTGATTATTGAGTATTTTGGGACAAAGACTAAGAAGTTATTATTTTTTCTGAATTCAGATAAAGTTCAGGTATTAGATAGTTCAAATGATTAAGATATGATAATGAAAAAATAATGGGATATCTGCCCGTTGTTATTCATACTCTGTGAAGTCTAATCCTATTTTTTCACTCAAAAAACTTAGACTTTTATCTTAAAAAATAAATACTGAACCATTTAGCCTGCCAGTCTGAAGTAAGCACATAAACGGCGTGAAAAATAAAAAACGAGTACCAAAAGGATTATGACATTTCAAAGAAAACGCCAAACGATATTGCAAATGATAAACGGCTTCATGTGCTTCATGCATCCTTGTCTCACGGGAATCATCCGTCCCTCGCTCATTCCTTCTTCTCTCTCCTCAGTCCTCACTCAACTAATCACAGACTAATGGCCAATGAGTCACAATCACTAAAAAAGTAAAAAGAATTCACAATCACAACTTACAAAGTCCGGAGTAAAAATAAAAAAAATTAATATCAATTAATTCCGGTAATTTGTTATTTATTTATTAAATTTTGTGTGATTAAAAAATAATAAAAAAATTGACTCGTGATCCAAATTAATGCTATTTGTAATTTTAAGAAAAAAAAGTTCTCAATAAATAAATGCCATAGAAAATTAAAAAAAATAAAACTCTCTCTCTCTGACTCACATCATCAGTCACAGGGTCTTCATCCTTCAAAGATTCGCTTCTGAAACGCTGAACAAAACCTCGTGATGTTTGTCACTTTACCATTTTGGCCTTTTCTGAAGCCCTCACCTTGGAAAGATCCTCGTCTTTGTTTCTCGCTTCCCCCGCCTTCTTCTCATTCTGTGGCCTGGCTTCGTTTTCGGTATATATATATGTGCGCATTATAAATATCATACTCGTTTCTCGTTTTCAAAACTTAATCTACTTTCATTTTGTCCGACTTGGAGCTTTTCGGTCATTTTCTTTGGAATTTGGATCGTCTGTCTTCGGACCGATATCTCATCTTTATTCGATTTGATCCACACTGGTGTAAGTAATGGCGCATCTCTGCTGCTCTTTTCTTTGTGCTGTTTTCGGTTGCATCTTCAATTTGAGAATCCATTGTTTTCTATTTCGAGTTTGTTCATATTGAAGAACTTTGTAAATGTCTGATGCGCTGTTGGCTACTGAATCAATGCAAATAAGATAAAGGAAGCAATCCGGTGAGGAATCGAAAATTCCTGGATTATCTCTAACCACTCAGTGACTGCTTTTTCTTCTTTAAATCTTCGTCGCAATGCGAAGAAATGGCTGCGAAAACCATCCCTCCTCTTTCTATTTCGTACGCCTGGATTGTTTCTTCAATACATTTTATCTTTGTTTTTTTCTCTGCCTTGATATCGTATGGAATTCGTAGCGCATTTATGCCAGCTATTTAGTTTCTACCACGAAGCACTTCCCTGTCATTAGTGTCTGAGCATTAATATGGCTTGATTAAATTCTGGATCGTCTTTCTTTCACTGAATATAATTCAGTTTAAATGTTTAACAAACTCGAGCAAATCAATATCTTTTTTTCTATTACTTCAAAAGATTACATGTATAGTATGGCCATCCAGGGAAACTTTTGGTTGGGTCATTTTTATGTTTCAAAAGGATTTGTGCTAATCTCTCAATTTTAATTAGTATGGAGTAACTTAATCTTTCAGCTGATTAATTTTACTAGTGCTCAGCATAAAATTTCTCATTTGTAGTTTGTCAAGTAGGACATCTTGCCCAAACTAACTGAAAGACTTGGATTGTTCCTTAGCTTGGTGAAAGAAATTATCATGCGCCTTTGTGTAAACAAAAAGAAAGAGTCCATGTAAAAACCTAGTCCCTTGGAGTTAAAATTGTGTTTGAAGGTTTCCAAATGTGCAAACAAGGATATCTAAAAGGCTGATAGTTTTTTTTTTCCTCAACACTTAAAAATCACATTGGCATTAAAGTTTCTTATTCTTGACATATCACTTGGATGTTTTTATGGACTATATAGGAAATTCACTGGTCTTTGAGATGTGAAACAGTTCTTTTTGTTGATTGTTCCACAGGACTGCAGGTTGTTGAAATTATTGTATGAAGCAAACTTCTTTATTTGAAGCAGTATTATAGCGCTGGCAGAATTCTAAGAATCAGGATTCTTTTGGAATTCAATATGGTTGTTTGCAGCAAATGCTTTTTGAGCTAGGAGGTTATTATTGTGGAACGTGGAGATGATTTCTTATGAGCAAGATCCTGATGTTGTGCAATGGGGCCTGCAGCTTTTTGATGCAGGCCCATATTCTACCTGTGGATATTGTGGCACAGATACTCAAGATAGTGCCAATTGCTATCATGGGCATTATTTTAATGCGGACAATTATGAAACTGAATTTAGCAACACAGAAAATGATGAGCTAATGGCACATGCTCTTCAACAGCAACTTTCACAACTTGCAGTAGCAGAAGCTTCTACACCTCCACATCAATGGGAGGAAAATCTGCAGTTATCCACATTTTCGCAAGATTGGCATAATTATCCAATGGGTAACTATGACCATGGTATGTTTTATATTGAACATTCCTAATCTAATATCATTTTAAGTTGCTAGGTTTTCTGCATTACTTTGGTGTATTGTATTTAGTTTGTCCGAACTTTGTAGGACAGGAGAGTGATCAGGAAGAGGGAGAGGGAGATGATGAGGGACCTTCTAGTTCATATTCTAGCTCTGAGAAGAATTCATATTGTGGTGATGAATGGTTGTATTCATTTAATCAGATGATTCCAATTCCAGTAAGTTTGATTTCTCAAGTTCCATTAATGCATGTCAGGGAAGTTTTTTCTTAATCCTTTTCATTTATAACTTTAATCAGATGTCTAAGGTCGCATCTATTGGTTTCATGATGGTGGTTGGCTAAATTTTTCTATCTCCACAGCTTTCTAGATGACAATGTTTCTCCTCCTCTTCCTCCTTCTTCGTTTGGGTCAATTCTATACAATTAAAATTCTCATCTAAGCAGCTTTGAGTTTACGGCTGGACATCTGGAGATCTTTTTGACCTTTGGGGGGATATATGATGTTTTTTCCAAGTGGTCTGTTATTACCTATACTTGTAATTTTTGATGCAGCATGTTCCTAGAATCAATGGAGAAATACCGTCAGTTGATGAAGCAACGTTAGATCATCAAAGGCTACTGGACAGGTAGTGCTTATTCATTATGCATGCTGTTTTCTTTTTCTTCTTCTCTCTACGTAGTTATGAAGTGGTTTGCTTCAATTTGTTATGATAAACCTAACATGCAGAAAATGATTCTCTCTCTCAGATTGCAGCTATATGAGTTAGTTGAGTCTAAAGTTGAAGGAGATGGCAACTGTCAGGTTTGTTATTTTCTCTGAGCATACCTGTCTCCTGGTATTGCACTGACATTTATATAGATGTTACTCTTTTCTTCTGGAATTGTAAACTTTCTGTGTTAAATAGTTAACAATGTCTCATCAGATTTGTAATGCTTTCAGTTCCGTGCGCTATCTGATCAACTTTATCGAACTACTGAGCACCATAAATTTGTGCGAGAACAAGTTGTGAATCAGGTTTGCTTCTATCGCTGCACTAGTTTAGTGGTTTAGCACAGTAGTCCAACATAATGTCTTGATATGGTTTAATGAACATAATTGCTTTAGAGTTAATCAGGATTCTCTCTGTTCTATTTAATGGGATATTTGTTTATGGATCAGCTGAAGTCATATCCAGAGATATACGAGGGGTATGTTCCCATGGCATTTGGAGACTATTTAGAGAAGATGTCCAAGTATCTTTCTGCTCCTCCTTGCTGAATTCAATTTCTTTCCCGAAAATTTTTTCCTCAATTTGATTATCTTGCTGATGGGATCAGGAATGGTGAGTGGGGAGATCATGTTACCTTGCAGGCTGCCGCTGATTCTGTATGGTTCAGGAACTTGTTCTATAAATCTTTTAGGGTTATGATATGTGATCCTTATACATTCTTTTACAATTTGTTGCTGGTTGCTTTTGTATCATAAATACTAAGCAGATTCCATTAGTCATCAATCATCTACTTGTTAAAACACAGATTCAGTGAAATTGAGATTGAAACCATGTATTAGTAAACTTGTCACTGCATGTGCTAGGACCACCTCATTATTCATTATGGTTAATTAATGTACAGGAATGATCATTGTGATCCCTAATTTTGTTTAGTATGTGTTGCAGTATGGAGTTAAAATATTTGTCATAACATCTTTCAAGGACACATGCTGCATTGAGATTCTTCCTAATTTTGAAAGATCCAAACGAGGTATATTTATGCTCCATCTTTTATAGACCCCCAGTGACATTTTTCTAATTTAGTGCAATTGTCATCTATTTATACTGTGTCTTTATGCCCTTGAAGTTGAAAGCATATTTCTCTGCTAACCTTTTTAACTTAGTTTCCAGTTGTAAGTTGTAACCCGTGAAAAACCTCTTGGAATGATTCATCATTCCTAAAAGGAATCCTAAAAGTAGCATTTTTGTCCATTTGCTAAGCTGAGCAACTAGAGATAACTACTTCTGTCATCTAGAATAAAATGAACTGCTTTTTCCTAGTTGACATTGTGCACAAAAACAAATGTGAGTGGAAATTAAAATGATATAATATCCACCCTTGTTTGTTACCTTTCATATTATAAATAACTTACCGGAGGATGGAAAAGAAATAATAATGGTTGCTGTTCTTGATTGTTTGATTGTTTAGTTTTCCGGGTATTTTGCAGTAATTTGTCTGAGCTTCTGGGCTGAGGTACACTACAATTCAATATTTCCTGAAGGAGGTTAGTAAGCATAGCATATATTCTTTCAACTATCGTTCTGCAATATGCTCCATTAGCTGTTTAGAATATTAAAGTTGTTGTCATAAGTTGTGCTCCACATGAAGTTAATCTTCTCCAAATGATAGGTTCCGTGTACTTTGGTGAAAGTGGTGGAGTGGGGAAACAAATTTATAACAACGGACATTATTAGATTCTCTAAGAAATGTTTGAGAACTTGTAATTTTAGCCTGCTGGCATGCTATATTTTCTCGAGAACAGAAGCCATTGCTAGTATTTAATACAGATTATCAATTTTTAAAAATATAATTCTTAGTTCATCATTGTCAAAAAAAAAAAAGAAAAAAAGGACATATTTTCAGGCAGAAAGAGGTAAAAAGTAATTTGTTTGACAGTGATGAACTAATAATTATATTTTAAAAAAAAATAAAATGAACAAAAATTGGAGGAGAAAAAAAAAATCTATAAGAACATTGATTAATGAGTGCCTTAGACATCAAAATGATCAACGAATATGTTCTATGAGGTTACTCTTTTAGCAATTTGCAATCGGAGAATGCTGATCAAGAAATATATTCTGGAAGTCATACTTTCACACCTTTCTTTAAAATATTTTCCTTCTTTCTAAATCATCGAAAAATGTTTATTTCTTTTTCTCTTAACTATTTCCCCTGATTGAGAATTTCCTAACATTGCTTGCAATCGGAGAATGCTGATCAAGAAATATATTCTGGAAGTCATACTTTCACACCTTTCTATAAATTATTTTCCTTCTTTCTAAATCATCGAAAAATGTTTATTTCTTTTCTCTTAACAATTTCCCCTGATTGAGAATTTCCTAACTATTGCATGAAAAGATTAAATATGAAATTCTTGCTATCTTTCAACAAGAGTGCTTTACCAAGGTGGTTGTTATGGTTTTCTTTAGACGGTCCTATAAGCTTCGAGAATTTATTGTTCACGCAAAATCAATGGGAATTACGCATCTTGTTACTTGATTGTTTGTTTTCAGTGACAACTTTACATTCAGCTTCCTGGATGCACTTATACGCTGCCTATATGTTGCATTGGGGGAAAGTTCACTTGAGTCTAAAAATTTATATTGTTAATTGGAAATCCTTGATTAATATTCTTATAATTCCTTGATTAATAAAACGTCCTCATCTTTTCTTATAGAAAAATCTAAATACAACAACTTCTGCATTTTTTTTGTTTCATAACTCCAAAGTATGGAACGGTTTTGGAGAATTTACAGGTCTGCAGCTTGATTTGTGAGCGTTTTCCATCCCTTCTCCTTGCTGTCAAAGCTGCAAGCATTTACCTATTGGCTTGCTGTGCAATTTGCCTTCGATTAGCTTAGTTGGAATTGAATGTGCACCATTTGCACTTTACGTACTCTTGGACAGTTAAATTGATGACGGCGAGGTTACCGAGTCGCAATCTATTATCTATTGGTGTAATTATTGCGTGGGTTATTTTGATGCTTGAAACACCTTTGACTTGAATGAATTATCTTTTATATCTAGAAAAGCGGCATAATATGCGCAACGTTGATTGGCAGTCTCATAACGCTCGGTCTTATTGAATTTTTCTGAGAATGAATGCAAGCTTCAGTGCCTTGTTAATTTGTTCTCAATTTGATTGCCTACATACTGCTCTTCCTTTAATGTCAAAATGTAGGATGTCGTTGCCCTAAATCTCAGAGGTAGTCATGTGTAGTAGTAATGAAGTTTTCAAATTTTCTATCCTTAATTCTTGAGTGTTGGCTGATTGGATAAACATGCTAGCAAGTGGCACTTGCAGTACCAATAAGTCGGTTTGGTCAATCTCTTGATACATTAACTTGTGTGCACACATAAACACGTGTGATATGACATTTGCGCGCACATGTTCATAGTAAAGGTTATCGGGTGACAGAGACTTGCTAACCTATCCCAGACTCAGGAAATGGACGTCAAACTTTGGGAACAACAACCTCATCGATGTTACCAGATTTATCTTGACGATCTTGCAGGTATTGTTGTGTCCCGTGTTAGGAGTTATGTTGTTATTGTAGTCAAATTAGAGTATTTAAAATAAAAGTATGATTTCAAGTGCCACGTCGCTTGATATGAGGGGCGGTAATACTTTATATATTTATATGTTGTAATGAACTCATAAAGAAAGTACTCTGAGGTACGCGACTTTTCTTTTTCTATTGTTCTAGTTCTTGAATTACATGATAAGAGTCTGTTAAGTTTGGGAGAAAGTTTTGCTATTGCAAAATATTTCTTTAAGGACAATATTTTATAATATGACTTAGGTTACGTCAATTATCAATTTTTACAATATGCTTAAGGAAATATGAAAACTAATGTTGCCATCGTTATTCAACATACTGTAGCACTTGCTGCCCCAATCATGTTGTATGTCGTGTTCTTAAAGCCTTTCGCAAACATATCAAAAATCAAAGTCTAGGACGACCAAAATTTTGGAGGTGACAAGAATGGGTTTATACAATTCTTGATATGTAAAGGTTCGTTACGGTATTGACAAATTCTAAGTCTTTGCCCACTGATGATCCAACCTAATTTGAAGTTTGAACATATGCTTACAAGGTTTGTAGTAGTGCATTATTTAACGATCTCTTTGATGTCTATTTGTTACATCGTCAACAGTGAGTCCGATTCATGTTATCTCTAAGTTAAAAACATCGTCAAAGCCTTAACTTCCGTACAATGAAACTATACGTAATATTCATATTTACACATAGTCCGTCCAAAAAAAGAAAATCCTAAGAGGCTTATGTGATCACAGAGCTACTTCTAGAGCTTACAAGATATAGAATACAAATGAACCAACCGAGAATACAAAAGGGTTGGTTTAAGATAAACTCGCTATTCCCTTGGAAAATTCCCAGCATCAGCCACAGATTCTGAAATGTTGTAAAATAATAGGATGAGTAATGAAATACTCAGTGAATGGATAACATTATCAATCAAAAGTAAATTTAGCAATTAGTATTATAAAGATATCATTGAATTAAACTCACATCATTACCAATGATATACATAGTATAAATTATTCAGTGCCAACACAAATCCCGTACTAACCGGGTCGTCCACGGTACCAGTGGATCGTTGCCCGCGGCCCCCTGGCCGCATCCACCCTTATCTCTCCATGAAAGATATATCTCCACCCTTATAACTCCTGTAACTTCTCCCATGGGGTGCACCACCACGAAAATATTATAACAATGTCATACCATAACGCAAGTATTTACACAACCTCAACATCATAACGGAAATATCAACATTAACTTTACATTTTTTAAAAGAATTAACATTTAATCAAACAAGAGGTTTGAAATCCATAATACCTTTAAATACAAGGAATACAAGTATTTGATAATGAATACACAACATACTGTTTAAGTCTACCTTCTCAATTTTCTTTATGATACTTGATGACAATACTTTTGAAGAAATATAGATGAGATAAGGTTATCACACTCAACTCGAATGTGGCTCTAACTATCTTTTCTTTTGCAGCTAAATTATGAGAGGTATTAGGAAATAACTCTCAAAGATTTCCTAAAATATAAATAAAATAAAAAATAAAGAATACATTAGAATTTTCAAGTGAAACTTGTACTATTAGAAACTAAACTCAAAGAGCTTTCTAACAGTATCTTAGTCCGAAATGCTGCTACAGTAACGTTGACCGAGTCAATGCTACAGTAACGTTGATCGAGTCAATGCTACAGTAACGAAGAAAATCTGAAAAAATTTTCTCGGTGAACAGTATTTTCTGGGGAAAATTTCCGAATGTTCTTCGTGTTCTTCATCCAAAAATCCTAAAATCATATCTAAAACAACATTTCTTTTGATTTATTTCATGGGTTTTATTTCTCAATGTCTAATGAGTATTTTAACACCAAAACCCCTAATTTTTACCAACAATCCAAGCTCAAATCTCAAATTTTCATCAAGAACACTAAGGGCCTGTTTAGTTTGGGCATTTCCTGTTTTCATTTTCACTGAAAACAGAAAACGGACTTGAAAATGCGTTTGATTGAGTTAACTGAAAACGTTTTGTTGAAAACATTTCTTAAAATAAGCCTAAATATGAAAATACCAAAAAGATGTTTTCAGTGTTTCAGGAAATGTATTTCAGGAAATGAAGATTGAAAATGAAAACAGGAAACGTTTTCACAAACCAAACAGACCCTAACTTTTTCAAATATCCAAATTCTATGAAATTTCTTGTTCTAATAACATCATAAACCACCTAAGAATGTTTTACATTAACATTCACACTTAAATTCATCCATTAAAACTCAAAATCTTAATTTTCTTCCATAGGTCCGAAAATGGAGAAAAAGAGAAATAGAGCAGATAAAACTTACCTCTTTGCCTCTATAACTCCTAAGAATCGGAAGTATGGTTAGAAAATATCAGATCACCGGAAGAACTTAAAGAAAGGATTGGAGAAGAAGATGGAAATGAAACGAAGAAGAAAATGAAGTCTCGGGAGGAAGAAGGAGAAGAGAAACTAATAATTGTATGTGTGGGCCCCACCAATTTCTTTTTCGATAAAATTGTGCATAACCACCTTAGCTTTTAAGATTTGTTCACTTAGGTGCTTGAAAATTTATAAAAAATTTCCTAAATTAAAAATTGAAATTTCTATTCCCAAATTTTCTTTACTAATTCAAAGAAAGAAAACATATTTCACGCAATTAAATTTTTCACTAAACTTCATAATAGATTTTAAATATTCATACAAATTATTGGAGCATTACACTATTGTACTTACAAGGAGGCGAAGAAGATTTGGGAATCAATGATTCTCAAATACACCACAGAGGACATCGTGAAAATTTGTCTATTTTACCTACAACTTTTGCATTTTTTCGTTTCATTAACTCCAAAGTATGGAACAATTTTGGAGAATTTGAAGGTTTGCAACCTGATTGGTGAGTGTTTTCCATCTTTTTTCCCTGCTGTCAAAGTTGCATACATTTACCTGTTGGCTTACTGCGCAATTTGCCTTGGATTAGTTTAGTTGGAATTGAATGTGCACTTGCACTTTACGTACTCTTAGGCAGTTAAATTGACGATGGCCAGGATATAGGGTCGCAATCTATTATCTATTAGTATAATTATTATGTGGGTTATTTTGATGCCTAAAACACCTTTGACTTGAATGAATTATCTTTTATATCTTGAAAAGGTGACATAATATGCGTAGCGTTGACAGCGGTCTCATAGCCCTCGATATTATTGAATTTTTTCTTAGAATGAATGCAAGTGTCAGTGCCTTGTTAATTTGCTCTCAATTTGATTGCCTGCTTACTACTCTTCTTGTAATATCGCAATGTAGCATGCCTTTTCCCTATATCTACTATAGCCAAATCTTAGAGGTAGTCATGTGCAGTGGTAATTGAGTTTTCAAATTTTCTTTCCTTAATTCTCGTGTTTTGGCCATTTGGACAAACATGCTAGCAAGTGGCACTAGCAATACCAATAATTCGATTTGGTCAATATCTTAATACATTGACATATATGTACACACATAAACACATGCTCTCCTAATCATGCCATATGTCATGTTCTCAAAGCCCTTCGCAAACATATCAAAAATCGAAGTATACAATGACCAAAAATTTTGGAGGTGACAAGAACAAGTTTATAAAATTCTTGATACACATGGGGTCGTTGAAGTACTGACAAATTCTAAACCTTTGCCTATTGATGTTCCAACCTAACTTGAAGTTTGAACATATGCTAACAAGGTATGTGTTGGACAATTTGACAAGTATACCAATCGCACAAGTAATACAGAATGAGTAAAGTATCGTTCCCATGAGGATTGAGGTGTTAAGTACCTGCGAAGCTAAAGTTAATTGCTATCTAGACGAATTATTGAATAGTTGAAAATTAAAAGGAAAGACTTAAATAGAAATATAAATCTAAAGGCTAACAATTTAAACTAAAATTACTAACTAAAACCTAAAACCAAGCTACTCTTAATGACAAGACCCTAGGGTTGATGAGATTGACTTCACTTAATTCTTAATCCGACAAATTTATAGACAAATTAGTCTTCGAGTTGCTAAAGAATGATTCACTTCAATTACAAATCTTTTTTATGTTGGTTATAAGAAAAATCACATAAATAAGATTATCTATTACTAGATTAATTCAATTTATGGTGGAGGTTACAAAGGGCCAAGTTAATATCTAGTTATCCCTAGCATAGATAAAAAACCCAAACTCATAAAAGTGGTGATCAAGCATTTTTAGAGCAACTCAAATCTATAAAATCCACTCCAATAAAATACGAAATGTAATTGAAAAGAATCATTCGACAACAAAACTTCATAAAAATCAAACTATATCAACCACCAAATTTTTCATTTCTCATAGGTTCCATTATCATTCTCTCACTTTTGCTTTCATCAATTGTACGTGCTAGTCTAGGGTACAAATATTCTTAGAAGAATTTTTCCAAACCTCAACTAAGATAAAACCTAATTCTCTATAATTCCTTATGTGAAAATTAAGTTAATTAAATGAACAAACTCTAATTTGACTATATGAGGCTAATATTTATATTCCTATGACATTAGCAAATCAATCCCCTCACCTTTAAAGCTCAAGAACTCATACAACTCATTCCTTAGGTCTAGATTCTACCTCCCTTTCCTAAGTTCAATAGAAACACCATATCATCCTAATAATTAGCCAAATTAAAGGAAATCATTAAATTGGAATAAATAAACATGTATTCACCAATCAAGAATTACAAGAGTTTAAGAAATTACACAAAACCTAATCTAAAATCGGATTTACAACAACCCTAGAGTTACAACTAGCTACAACTAACATAGAGAACAAATTACAACATTAAACTAGAAGAAAATGAAGAGAAAAGAGAAGAGATAGGGAAAGGAATGCCAATCCCAAGAGGAAGGCCTTCTCCTCCCCTAACCAACTCAAGAAGTTGCTCCTTTTTACTGCCTCCAAGCTCCAAAATTTTCCAATCCAAAGTTAGGTCAAAAAGCTTTAAAAGAAGCTTTTAAGTTGTCAGTTTCGTAACTTGGCTCCTGGGCTCCAAGTCCAAAGCATTAGAAAGTAAGTTCATGGGTTGGGCGCTCGGGCGCTACTTCTGGCGTAGCGCTCGGGCGCCAATTGGGTAGAGGCTACTTCATGTTCATATTCTTGGCGCCTAGGCACCAAACTACTGAAGGCTTCATTTGTCTTCATACTTCTCTTGTTTTCTCCCAAAAATACACCTACACAAGACAACAACTAAAATCAATTAAAAAGACAAGAAAAGGGGAAATAAAACAAGAAAACAAGAAAACTACAAAGCACAAAGAAACTAAATGAAAATCAAGATAAAAAGTGTAAAAGGATAACAAAACAAGGCTAAGAGAAGAAGAAAACTTCACTTATAATAGCATAATTTGATGACTTTTCAGGACTCATCAGTATGTAGGAGTACATTGTTTAATGATCTCTTTGATGTCTACTGTACTCACAAGGAGGCAAAGAAGATTTGGGAATCAATGATTCTCAAATACATTGTGGAGGACACTGTAAAGATTTGTCTATTCTATCTATAACTTTTGCATTTTTTTCATTTCATAACTCCAAAGTATGGAATAGTTTTAGAGAATTTGCAGGTCTGTAGCTTAATTTGTGAGCATTTTCCATCTCTTCTCCCTGCTGTCAAAGTTGCATGCATTTAGCTATTGGCTTTCTGCGCAATTTGTCTTGGATTAGTTTAGTTGGAATTGAATGTATACCACTTGCACTTTACCTACTCTTAGGTAGTTAAATTGACGATGGCCAGGTTATTGGGTTGCAATCCATTATCTATTGGTGTAATTATTGTGTGGGTTATTTTGATGCCTGAAACACCTTTGACTTGAATGAATTATCTTTTATATCTAGAAAAGTGGCATAATATGCACAAAGTTGACTGGCGGTCTCATAGCCCTCGGTCTTATTGAATTTTTCTAAGAATGAATGCAAAGTGATAGTCCCTTGTTAATTTGCTCTCAATTTGATTGCCTGGTTACTGCTCTTCCTCTAATGTCGAAATATAACATGACTTTGCCCTATATCTACTATAACCAGATCTTAGAGGTAGTCATGTGAAGTGGTAATTGAGTTTTCAAATTTTCTTTCCTTAATTTTTGAGCGTTGGCCGATTGGATAAACATACTAGCAAGTGCCATTGCAATACCAATAATTTGGTTTGGTTAATCTCTTGATAAATTAATGTATATGCACACACATAAACACATGTAATATGACATTTGTGCTCACATGTTTATCGTAATGGTTATCATGTGACAAATGGACTCGTTAACATATCCAAGACTCGAGAAATAGACGTCAAACATTGGGATCAATCCCCTCATTGGTGTTACAAGATTTATCGTGATGATCTTGTTGGTTTTCCTGTGTCTCATGTTAGGAGTTAGGTTGTTATTGTAGTCAAATTAGTGTATTTAAAAAAAGAGTAAGATTTGAAGTCCCACGTTGCTTGAAATAAAAGGTAGTAATACTTTATATATTTACATGTTGTAATGAACTCATAAAGAAATTACTCTAGAGTTACACAACTTTTTTGTTGTTGTTGTTTTAGTTCTTGAATTACATCATAAGAGCCTATAAAAGTTTGGGAGAAAGTTTTGCTATCGCAAAATATTTCTTTAAGGACAATGTTTTATAACATGACTCTGGTTGCACTAATTATTGATTTTTTCAACATTCTTAAGGAAATGTAAATACTAATATTGCCATCGTCATTCATCATACTATAGCACTTGCTGTCCCAATCATGTCGTATGTTGCGTTCTCTGAGCCCTTCGCAAACATACCAAAAATTGATGTGTTTGACGGCCAAAATTTTTGGAGTTGACACAAATGAGTTTATACAATTCTTGACATGCATAGGATAATTGTAGTACTGACAAATTCTAAGACTTTGCCTATTGATGATCCAACCCAACTTGAAGTCTGAAAATATGCTAACAAGGTATTTAGTAGTACATTGTTTAACGATCTCTTTGATGTCTATTGTTCCTACAAGGAGGCAAAGAAGATTTAGGAATCAAATGATTCTAAAATAAACTACGGCCTACACCGTGAAGAATTGTCTATTCTACCAACAACTTTTGAATTTTTTTCATTTCATAACTCCAAAGTATGGAATGATTTTGGAAAATTTGCATTTCTACAGCCTGATTTGTGAGTGTTTTCCATCTCCTCTCCATGCTGTCAAAGCTGCATCCATTTACCTGTTGGCTTACTGCGCAATTTTCCTTGGATTAGTTTAATTGAATTGAATGCACACCATTTGCACTTTACGCACTCTTGGGCAGTTAAATTGACAATGGCGGGGTTATTGGGTCGCAATCTATTATCTATTGGTGTAATTGTTGCATGGGTTATTGTCATGCCTAAAACACCTTTATTTTTTATATCTATAAAAGCAGCATAATATGCACAACATTGACTGGCGCTCTCATAGCCTTCGTTTTTTACTAAATTTTTCTGTGAATGAATGCAAGTGTTGGTGCCTTGTTAATTTGCTCTCAATTTGATTGCCTGCTTACTGCTTTTCCTTTAATGTCGAAATTAGTATGTCATTGTCCTATATCTACTATAACCAGATCTCAGAGGTAGTTATGTGTAGTGGTAATTGAGTTTTCAAATTTTCTTTCCTTAATTCTTGAGCATTGGCCGATTGGATAAATGTGCTAACAAGTAGCACTTGCAATACCAATTATTCGGCTTGGTTAATCTCTCGATACATTAATGTATATGCACACACATAAACATGTGATATGACAATTGTGAGCACATGTTCATCGCAATGGTTATCGTGTGACAAATTGGCTAGCTAACCTATCCAAGACTCGAAAAATAGATGTTAAACATTGGGATCAACCACCTCGTCGGTGTTACCAGATTTATCCTGATGATCTTGTTAGTTGTCCTCTGTCTCGTGTTAGGAGTTAGGTTGTTATTGTAGTCAAATTAGTGTATTAAAAAAATGATTTGAAGTCCTATGTCGCTTAAAATAAGAGGCGGTAATACTTTATATATTTACATGGTGTAATGAACTCATGAAGAAAGTACTCTAAGTTACACGACTTTTCTTTTCTGTTTTTCTAGTTCTTGAATTACATCATAGAAGCATGTTTATTTTTGAGAGAAAGTTTTTTTTTTATCACGAAATATTTCTTTACGGATAATGTTTTATAACATGACTCAGGCTAATCCGATTATCAATTTTTACAAGATTCTTAAGGAAATATAAATGCTAATGTTATCTTCGTCTCACTCAAAAATGTTGCCATCATCATTTAGCATATTGTAACGCCTGCTATCCTGATCATGCCATATATTGCATTCTTAAAGCCCTTCGCAAACCTATCAAAAATCAAAGTGTATTATAAAGGCCAAAATTTATGAAGGTGACCAGAACAGGTTTATACAATTCTTGATATGTATGGGGTCGTTGCAGTACTAACAAATTCTAAGGATTTGCCCACCGATGATCCAACCCAACTTGAACTCTGAACATATGCTAACAAGGTATGTAGTAGTGCATTGTTTAATGATCTCTTTGATGTCTATTGTTCCTACAAGGAGGCGAAGAAGATTTGGAATCAATGATTCTCAAATACACCGCGGAGGACACAATGAAGATTTGTCTATTCTACCTATAACTTTTGCATTTTTTTTTTCATTTCATAATTCAAAGTATAGAATGGTTTTGGAAAATTTGCATGTCTACAACCTGATTTTGAGCATTTTCCATCTCTTCTCCCTGCTATCAAAGCTGCATGCATTTACTTGTTGGCTTTCTATGCAATTTACCTTGATTTAGTTTAGTTGGAATTGAATTTGCAACATTTGCACTTTATGCACTCTTGGGCAATTAAATTGATAACGGTGAGGTTAATAAGTCACAATCTATTATTTTTTGGTGTAATTATTGCGTGTGTTATTTTGATACTTGAAATACCTTTGACTTGAATGAATTATCTTTTATATCTAGAAAAGTGGCATAATATGCGCAACTTTGACTAGCGGTCTCATAGCACTCAGTCTTATTTAATTTTTCTGAGAATGAATGCAAGTGTAAGTGCCTTGTTAATTTGTTCTCAATTTGATCACCTACTTATTACTTTTCCTTTAATGTTGAAATATAGTATGTCATTGCCCTATATCTACTATAACTAGATCTCAGAGGTAGTCATGTGCAGTGGTAATTGAGTTTTCAAATTTTCTTTCCTTAATTCTCGAGCATTAGCAGATTGGATAAACGTGCTAGCAAGTGGCACTTGCAATACCAATAATTCGATTTGGTTAATTTCTTGATACATTAACATATATGCACATACATATACACATGTGATGTGACATTTGCGTGCACAAGTTCATTGTAATGGTTATGGTGTGACAAATTGACTTGCTAACCTATTCCAAACTCGGGAAATGGACGTCAAACATTAGGATCAACCACCTCATCAGTGTTACCATATTTATCTTGATGATCTTGATGCTTTTCATGTGTCTTGTGTTAGTCAAATTAGTGTATTTTAAAAAAAAAGTAAATTTTGAAGTCTCACGTCGCTTGAAATAAAAGGAGGTAATACTTTATATATTTACATGATGTAATGAACTTTATATATTTACATGGTATAATGAACTTATGAAGAAAGTGCTCTAAGTTACCTGACTTTTCTTTTTTGTTGTTCTAGTTCTTGAATTACATCATAAGGGCTTTTTTTTTGGGAGAAAATTTTGTTATCGCAAAATATTTCTTTAAGGATAATGTTTTATAACATGACTATGGTTGCGTCGATTATCAATTTTTACAACATTCTTAAAGAAATATGAATACTAATGTTGTCATTGTCGCACTTGAAAACAATGCCATCCTCATTTAGCATACTGTAGCACTTGCTATCCCGATCATGCCTTATGTCGCGTTCTCAAAGCCCTTCCCAAACATATCAAAAATCAAAGTGTACGATGGCCAAAATTTCTAGAGGTGATGAGAACGGGTTTATACAATTCTTGATATGCATGGGGTCATTGCAGTATTGACAAATTCTATGCCTTTGCCTACCGATGATCCAATCCAACTTGAAGTCTGAACATATGCTAACAAGTTATCTAGTAGTACATTGTTTAATGATCTGTTTGATGCCTATTGTACCTATAAGGAGGCGAAGAGGATTTGGGAATCAATGATTCTTAAATACACTGCAGAGGACACCATGAAGATTTGTCTATTCTACCTATAACTTTTGCATTTTTTTTTCGTTTCATAACTCCAAATTATGGAATAGTTTTGGTAAATTTGTAGGTTTGCAGCCTGATTTGTGGGTGTTTTTCATCTCTTCTCCTTACTGTCAAAGTCGCATGCATTTTCTTGTTGGCTTACTATGCAATTTGCCTTGGATTAGTTTAGTTGGAATTGAATGTGCACCATTTGCACTTTACGCACTCTTAGGCAGTTAAATTAATGACAACGAGTTTACTAAGTTACAATATAATATCTATTGGTGTAATTATTGCGTGGCTTATTTTGAAGCCTGAAACACCTTTGACTTGAATAAATTATCTTTTATATCTAGAAAAGTGACATAATATGCACATTATTGACCGGTGGTCTCATAGCCCTCAGTCTTATTTAATTTTTCTCAGAATGAATGCAAGTGCCAGTGCCTTGTTAATTTGCTCTCTTTAATGTCGAAATGTAGCATGCCTTTGCCCTATATCTATTATAACTAGACCTCAAAGGTAGTCATGTGCAGTGGTAATTGAGGTTTCAAATTTTCTTTCCTTAATTCTCGAGCGTTGGTCGGTTGGATAAACGTGTTTGGAAGTGGCACTTGCAATACCAATAATTCGGTTCGGTCAATCTATTGATACATTAACATATATGCATACACATAAACACATGTGATATGACATTTGTGCACACATGTTCATCGTAAAAGTTATCGGGTGACATATTAACTTGTTAACCTATCCCTGACTCATGAAATAGATGTCAAAATTGGGATCAACCACCTCGTTGGTGTTACAAGATTTATCTTAACGATCTTGCTGCTATTTCTATGTCTCGTGTTAGGAGTTAAGTTGCTATTATAGTCAAATTAGTGTATTTAAAAAAGTGCTAATTATAGTCAAATTAGTGTATCAGGCTAGGGACCTAATTGAATGGAATGAAGAAGAAATGAGGACGTTTTACAAATTCTACCAAAAGAAGAATATATATATATATATATATATATATATATATATATATATATATATATATATGGTTAGCAAATGGCAAGTGAACGGAGGACATGAGCCAAATGATGAGAATGAGACAAAGGTGAAAAGTGAGTGTTTGAAAAAGTGTAAAGTGTGTATTCACATGATGACAAGAGAAAAAAAAAGAGGAAGAGATGATGGATTTGTATATATATATATATATATATATATATATGGTAGGTGTGTGTGTGTTCGATTAAGTGAAAGAAAGAGAGAAAGAGACAAAAATAGAAAAGAAAGAAAGAGAGAGGAAGAAACGAAAATAAAAGAGAAAGTGAGAAAAGAGAGAAAGTGATGTGTGTGCGTGGCGTGAGAAATATTATAAAAATATGGTAAAAATGAGAAATGTAGGAGATATATATATATATATATATATATATATATATATATATATATATATATATATTATATATATGGGGGTGTGTGTGTGTTGTGCTGGAGTATGGTAAGGGAGAGAAACGAAAGAAAGAAGCGATGAAAAATAGAGAAAATAGAGAGAGAAAGAAAGAGCATGGGAAAGATCAGAAGAAGCTATTTAGATCCATATTTAAGGCTCGTTCTTCATTATAAGATAGCTAGTCTACCATAAAAGCATGTTTACTTATGACTTATGATATCTCTGTGCATAATCAATTTTCATAGAGTTTTTATTATTAATCTTATTCTACAGTAGTGAACAACAGAGATTTAGTTATTATTGATGTGATGATATGCTTTTATGGTTGAAATAATTGTATATATGTTTTTAACAAAGTGATTAGCTATTAAGATATTTTATATCTCACTTTTAAAAATTTGATCATTTTAGGAAAAGAGCAAAAGGGAAGGCTTTGATGATAGTAATGATAAGATTGAAGTGTAGAAATATATTTTATGGTAGCTTATAATACAAAGATGTAAAGAAAATAGCAAAAATTATGTAAATTATTATTATTTTTTGTATATATTTAAGTTCAGACATAATTAGTGAGAATCTGTCAGTTTTTTTTCTGTGAGATTACTATTCACATGAATAGTAAAATTTGTGATCAGTAAAATCTATAATTATTTGAAAGGAATTTATTCGAAAATTATTTAGTAAACCGATTTAGAAAAGAAGTATTATTTTTAAAGGAAATAAAAAAAGGGATGCTACAACCTATCCTAAACTCATGAAATGGATGTCAAAATTGGGATCAACCACCTCGTTGGTGTTACAAGATTTATCTTAACGATCTTGCTACTATTTCTATGTCTCGTGTTAGGAGTTAAGTTGTTATTATAGTCAAATTAGTGTATTTAAAAAAAAGGGCAAAATCGTACTTTATGTCCTTAAGGTTTACATCAAGTTTCATTTATGCCTTAAAGGTTTTTTTTTGGCCTAGTTATGTCCTTTATGTTTTAAATTTTAGCACATATGCCCTTTTTTGTTGTAACTCTATCTAATAAGCTAATGGAGCTACTGACTTAGTGCTAGCGTGTCAAGCCACTTCATCCATGTCACCTAGATCAATATACATAGAATGGTAAAAATGCCCCTAAAACTTATATTCTTCACGCGAAGACAAACTCAACTTCGCAACTAAGGCATTTTCCCAAATTTTGACCGAGGCATTAAGACGACATCATATAGGAGCTTTTTAATAGCGATGACAAGGCAAATGCTATAGTGACTACATCGGGGACGATATTGGTGCCTAGTGCTACTGACCACAGCTGAGGACACTGGTGCCTGCGAGTAGGTACTTTCCTCCATCATTTAATTATTCTGTCTTCACTATTGGCCTTAATTTCTCATCGATCCAAATATATTCCTCCATGATTTCTTCCTCTTCCATACTTTGTCCATAATTCATCCCTTTTTCTTCCACAATTTGGCCCTAATTTACCTTTTGTGCTGGCCCTAATTTCTCTTTCACATCCCTTTCTCTTCTCGGCGTTGACTAGGTTTCTACTGGTATTCCTTGTTGCTGCCAAAATCACACATTAGATTTATGGTATTGTAGTATATTGCTTTGGTATGGGATTTTTTATAGTGCATGTTAATTTGCTATGTTTTATTAATAGACCCGTGTATGTGCCATGAAACTGTGTGTATATACTTATACTATGTATGACCTAATTCCTGATTCTTACAGAATGTGCTTTGCTTGTCTTCACGTTGTCTGCAGTGCTCCCATTCCCATGTTCATAATAATAAAGCTTTGCCCGAATTGGTCCCATTCCCAACTGTATAATAAAGGCTTAATGTTTTGTGACATGGTTTGCAAAAAATATTTGTATAATAAAGTTTTGGTGTACTGTGTATACTGACACTTGTCCATAATTGTAAATGAATCTTATTGTTTGATCAATTCTCACCGTTTTACTTGCATAATAAAGCGTAGTGCTCTCTTTTGAACTAGTTAAGTACCAATGGTTTAACAGAAAGTTCTACATTTGGGTTAATTAATTTCATAAACTTTATTTGAAATCTCATTGT
This sequence comes from Biancaea sappan, assembly GCA_037074585.1. Classification (NCBI taxonomy): domain Eukaryota; kingdom Viridiplantae; phylum Streptophyta; class Magnoliopsida; order Fabales; family Fabaceae; genus Biancaea; species Biancaea sappan. The sequence goes on along the minus strand of CM073501.1, from coordinate 20,912,082 downwards.
TTAATTTGTTTTTATCTTTCCAAATAAAGTTTAATAATGTGATCAGTAAAAGAAGAAAGAAGTGGTGCAATAAACCATTGAATTCTCTTAGTATCTTTATATATTACATTTGTTTATTTCATATAACATGTTAATGTTTTAAATTTGTGTAGATGCATTTCATATATGTTTTCCATGGATATATTCTCTGTGGAGGTTCACCATGCTGGCAAGATGTCATGAGGAGCATATATATAGAATGCTTATGACTCTAATAAATGGAGTTACTTTGAGATTTTGCACTTAGTGAAAGAAGACTATAGTTACTCTAGAGTTGAGTCGATGTAGTACAAGGCTCCAAGAGAATTGTCACGACCCGAGCTGGGTTAAGTGACCAGCGCGGTGTGGGGATCACCCCAACCATCAGCCTTAAATAAGGTAGGCTTATGTTTCAATTAATAATATCTGACATTTCAATTAATAATATCTGATTCAAAATGGGACATTACAAGGAGGCTTATGTTTCGAAGCTTTCCTCCATCATTCACTAAATAAGGTAGGGAAAAAGTAAAACATAAGCTATCAATTATCATTAGTTATGTAATATCCCAAGAATTTTCATGAATATTTAAAGTCTATTTGAAGTTTATTGAAAAATTTAATTACATGAGAAATGTTCTTTTTGAATTAGTGAAGGAAATTTGGAAATAGAAATTTCAAAAATTTTAATTTGGGACATTTTACAAATTTTCAAGGACTAAAATGAAAAGAAAAGAAAGTATGGAGTACTTTTGAGAAATGATCAAGTAGGAACCTGAGAAGAAGAATAGAGCTTATGGGAATGAATTATGAGTCTGGTACCAAAAGGATGATGGATTCGAGGTTAAAGTGGAGTTTGAGACTTTGAGAGGGACTAAAGTGAAATAAGAAAATTGTGGGGCAATTAGGATTTAGAATCACTCGAGGTGAGATTTTATGAATTTGCTTTTACTAGTCTTGACTGAGGGTCAACTGAAGAGCAAGTGATAATTTCACCCCGGGCGAGTAAATAGGCGGCCTCACCTAATTTTTCTTCATTTTCTCCTTTCTTCTCTCTCTCTTCACTTTCTCTCCTCTCTTTCTCTCTCTACACTTCAACTCCACAACTGAGCTTGGAGGGTGGATCTTGGGCTACGGGGCGAGCCTCTAGGAGCCAAGCAACGTAGGGAAAGCAAGGAATTGAGGTAGAAATTTCTATTTCTCAAGCTTTTCCCTATTTTATAGTTTTCAGAAAGTTTGGGGTAAAAATCGAGATTCCGGCTTCGTTTCTCGATTAAAATTGGTGTTTTTGGTGTCTAAATGCTCCTTAGACATTAAGGGTGAGATCCTATGGAAGAAATCATGGAAAACGGTGAAGATTTGGCCGGATCTGAGCCAAAACCGAGAGGAATCGTGAAAGGTCGCGATCCTGGCGCCCAGGCGCCAAGGTTCAGAAGATTTTGGGAAGAAAAGGGCCAGGCTTGTGTTGGCGCCCAGGCGCCAGGTATGCTGAAAAGCCTTAACTTATTTTCAATCAGTCATAAATTCTTCATCCGGACTCCGTTTTGGGCAAACTTTATATCGTTAGAAAGCTCTTTGAGTCTAGTTTCCAATGGTATAAATGTCATTTAGAAATTCATTACCGGTTAGGAGTTATGACTTAAGATGTGAGTAAAGGTCGAGAGTAGTGATAGGAAATTTCTCTATTTTGTAACCCTAATGGTTTTTACCTGGTTACAATAGGGATGTTGGGGGCGCAAGGTGGGAGCGCTGAGAGCGTGGAATCCAGGTGAGTAGGCAACCTTGCAAAATTAATTTAATAAATTAGTCAAAGCACAATATAAATCCCATTTACGTTATTTGTGAAATTGAGAAGATTATCAGTGTGTGTTCAGGTTGAGAAAAAGTACAATATCATTGGAAGGTATTTTATTACCTTTGAGAATTGATTTCTCTAGTTGACTAAAGAATTAGATGTGATTGTTCCTTGAATAAATTAGAACATTTTGTAAGTGAATAACCTTACTAAACTAATGTGATCTTATTAGATAAGGTACAATACAAGTCTTGTTTATAACATTATTGAAGTGAGAAATAATCAGTCTCGCTGTTGATAATATATGATGATTGTTATGGTTGATGATAGACATTCAAGGGAATAAAAGTATGTGTAAATTCATTTATTTCATAGTAATTATATTGTGATAAATTGTCACTATTTTATTGATGAGCAAAAGATCTACGAGATCTAATACACGAGTTTGAAAGGGTTAGAGTCCCATACTACTCGGTGTATAAATGTGAAAACCTATGCACGAGTTTGAAAGGGTTAGAGTCCCATACTACTCGGTGTATAACTGTGAAAACCTATGCACGAGTTTGAAAGGGTTAGAGTCCCATACTACTCGGTGTATAAATGTGAAGACCTATGCACGAGTTTGAAAGGGTTAGAGTCCCATACCACTCAGTGTATAACTGTGAAAACTTATGCACCAAGAGTTTGAGGGTTAAATTCCCAAGTCACTCAGTGCAAGTATCTATGGCATATAATGCAAAGTGATTGAGGGATTGATCACCTAAGAAATCATACGCAAATTCAGACAAGTGTAATACTATAATTATTTACAATAAATGATAGATTGATTGTATTAGTAAATGTGGTGTTTGTGCTTATGATATTTTCATGTACAGTTGTTTACTCACTGAGTTATGATAAACTCACACTCTCCATGATTATCTTTTCAGATACAGTGGTTGAGGAGAAGAATTTATAGTCTTTAAGGATATACTCCACTTTTGTCTGGTAAACAATTGGTAAGGATTAGGAAACGCTCTGTAATCTAGTAGGCCACCTAGGATTGGGAGGTTGTATAGTACTGTATAGTGTTTGAACATTTTCTGAATAGGTATACAAAATATCTTTTTTTGGAATATTTATGATTCACATAATTATGGATATTAAGAATGTTCACAGAGATTATGGGGTACCACGGAGGTACACCCTAGGTATTTTATGTTTATATCACATGTAAGTTTTGGGATGTGACAAATTGGTATCAGAGGTAGTTTTTAGGTCCCCTATAGATTACAGAGCAAAGTGTTCTTTGTGGGCCCTTTTCCATTGTCATGAACCGCGGCATGACCATGAGATTAGGTTCCATGAAAGACCTTGTAAAGTTGAGTGTTCTTGTCATAACTTACCCTTCGATGAAGTTAGTTAGAGATAATTTTGTTACAATATGAGGTAATTGATTTCATATGTGGAACTTTGGAACTTGTTGGAGGTATGATCTTTATACCGATGGAAAATGTGATCTCTGTATGAAATTTTTCTTTTTGAGAAAATGGGAACATAACTCTGTAGTGTATTCTGAAAGGTGATCTCAACATGATAAACATATTCATGACTAACAGGTCTTTAATAAATAGCTAATGTAGGGACCACTAAGGCCAAAGCCAGATCGAGGTTAGTTCAACAACAAAGCCACATCAAGGTTGGTTCAACAACAAAGCCACATCGAGGTTAATTCAACAACAAAGCCACATTGAGGCTAATGCCCAATAAAGCCACATCGAGGCTAATTCAATAATAAAGCCACACCGAGGCTAATTTGGAAACAATTAATACCCTTCCTCGTTGGCGTAGCCTTAAGAGAATGGTATATAATATATATTTACATAAAGATAAACCCTCTATATACATTTTGACAAAATTTCAATTTATCCCAGTATCAGTATCAAGAAATTAGAAGTTAATGAATACAATTTGGAAATAATAATCCATATAAGCACATTTTAATACATCATTGGAGTTTGGCAGAAGGGTCCCTCACCTGATGTTCAGTTTAAAAGGATTAGGAGGCAGTATACAAACGATTGAGGAAGGCACCTAAGAGAATATAACAAAATCTATGAGATCAAAGAATAATGGAATCCCCCAGACTGTGGGATCCCCCAGACTGTGGCTCAGCCCAGACTCCCCCATGCACTCCAAGTGTGGGCACCCTCAGGCGCCAATCCCTCAACTCTTAGATTCACTCTTGCTCATCCAACACCTGATGCACAACCAGCAGCTCAAAAATTCCTCACAAACACACTCAAACTCAACCCTTAGACTCCAATGCTTCCATGACCAGTATAAGTGGTAAGTTTTGGTGATTGATTGCCATAAATCAACTCACTCATAGTTAAATCCAAGAGTAGGGTTGTTTTGCAATATTCTTACCAATTTCCCCTTTTCTTTATAATAACCTTCAAGGTAAAATTTCTAAATCTCTTTTCATAAATGCAGTTCAACCACCCCAAACTTACCGTAATTGAAATTTATAGAAGAATTATGACCTCATGGAAGCATTTAGAAGCCTTAACAGCACCCAAACTCAAATAAATAACTATACTTGTACTCTAGGGTTTAATCTATAAGAATGTAAGGAAAGAATGGAGGGGAGAAGAGGGATGCCATACTTACTTGGTGGTTCTCTAACTTAGACCAGCCAACACTCTTCACCTTCCTCCCACACACCCAATCAATACATACACACAAGGAGGGAAGATGGCGTAAAAGAGGAGAAGAAGAAGAAGGTGCTTCAAAGAAAAGAAAAATAAAGGGGAGAAGAGGGAAAAAGGGTCTAAGAGGATGGGACCCACTAGTCTAGATTATTCAAAATAGGCCCTTAACAAGTTTTTTCTTAATCATCCCTATTTATTATTCCCCATTTTTATATATATCACAAATCTAATCACATAAATAACATAATATAAATAAGAAAACACAATTATCAAACACATGATCATAAAATAGTAGAATAGAAGAAATTATTAAATCAAGAAAATTGTAGTTATTACAAGAATCACTTGAGCAAGGGCTAAAGATGTTGGCAAACGACATGGAAGCAATGGAGATGGTCGACATCGCTAACGAGGGTTTGGTAGAATTGTATGTCGTTGAAAAGTTAGACAGGCCCACTCCTTCAGTTGACCTAGATCCTAACCTACGTGTTGACACCTCTCAAATACTAGATGAGGTTGCAGTCTCATTGCCAAATGCAAATGCTTCCCCACATCCTAACAAGAAGCTTAGAAGGAAAGCAAAGGTATCACATTTGAAGCATTTGTAACTTATAAATTGTATGTGGTGTACATGTTATATTTAAATTGTATATGTGGGTTAGCTCCCAAATTGTACATTTGTTGTAAATTTAAAGATATTTCACAATTATTTGTGTACAATAAAAGTATATGGTGTTGTAAAAATATTTTACATTTATTAAATGCAAAGAAATATACGACATTGAAGCAATGTTGTTTTATTCATGTGCACACAAATTAAGCAAAGGGAATAATGTGTAATGTTGATTGTTATGTTTAAACATATTTAACTTTTAACAAATATATTTTAAATTAACACTTAAACATTATCTCAAAACATTCCAATTAGAAAGCATCTTGTATTTATAATTTTTTTTTGTGTGTCGATTTGTAGGGATCCAAGAGATCAAAGTGTGGCGATAATGATGGCATGGGAAATTACTATGACACTAAGCTTTGAATGTGAGGTTTGGTGATAGTGAAGATGAAAACTATATTGGCGGGCTTTTTGATTTAGATTGGGATGCGTCCATGTAGTAGTAAAGAGGCACGAACACATATATCATTACCTTTTAGTAATAAGCCTAAGAGACAAGCCATGACATCTGCAATTGTTAGAGGCCTCATTGATGATGAGGAGTATGAGATAGATTCATTAGACATTGCAGACGACGATGGAATATCATAAAAATTGAAGTTCCCACCACATAAGCTCTTAAAGGATATGTCAAAGTATAAGTGAGAGGTGGGGATAGTGTATCAAACTCATGAAGAGTTTTAGGATACAATGGTCACCTATGTTGTACATAATGGGACAAATTTGTATTATGGTAAACTGGATAAGGAGAGAGCAAGGGTAAGGTGTAGGGGGACTGTGCGTGCGAAGCATATTATGCAAAGCTAAAGAATGAGGACACATGGCAATTGCGAAAAATTAATGATGACTATACATGAGCGAGGTGCTTCATTGTGTGGCTCATGACCTCGAAGTGGCTTTGTAGTAGAATGCAAAAAAAGGTGAGGAACAACCCAAAGATACAACTGAATAACATAGTTAGAAATGCTAGAAAGAAATAGAATATGGGTTATTCTAAGACTAAAGTGAATAATGCTCAATGAGATATGAGGGAGGTAGTTTATGGCTCCTTCAGAGAATAATTTCTCAGATTGTCTGACTACTATAAAGAGCTCAGACGCTCTAACCCTGGCTCCACAGTCAAAATGCAAGTTAATAGGCTACTTGGGTATGAGAATGACATCCCTAGATCTAGTAGGGATCCCAGGTCCATGCTACCAACATTTGGGAGGTTGTATTTTTACTTGGATGCATGTCATAGAAGTTTTCTTGTATGTCGGCCTATCATTGCTATAGATGGATGCTTTATAAAGACTCCGCTTGGGGGACAAGTACTAATTGCAATTGGCAGGAATCCAAATGACCAACTTTTTCCAATTACATTTGCCATTGTAAAGGGTGGACGATAGAGACTTGGATGTGGTTCTTGCAACTGTTGGTTGAGGACATTGGGATATGATATAGCAAGTTTGTGACATTCATTTTAGATCAGCAGAAGGTGCTCTCAAACCTTTCCTTACTGTTGTTATATTTTGTCACTAATGTCCTTTAAGTTTCATAAATGTTTCATGTATATCCTTTAAGTTTTATAAATGTTCAAAGTATGTCATTTAAGTTTCATAAAGGTTTCACTTATATCCTTTAAGTTTCTGAATATTTTATTTATGTCCTTTGAGGGTGCTTTCTTTTCCTTCATTATTCACGTACTAGTCCTTTTCCAGTTTTTTAGTTATTATCTGATCAAAGCATAAACAAATTTGCATGCAAATATACTGTAATCAAATCAAATAGATGGAGCCTTTAACTTGACACCCGTGGTTCAATTTAACTTCTCTTTTTCTATTACATGCATATATTATCATATACACATTCCTTCAATTGATGCAGAAAATAAAGTGGTTGAATGTAGCTTTATCGGACAACATCTATTCAAAAACTACTTTCACGTTCTCTGATTGTTTACACAATATTGCAGTTAACTTTGTAACTAATCTGTCTTATTTTTGTTCTTGGTTATGCATAGGGATTGGGTGGTGCACTTGATACGGTGATACTGGGAGTTGACTGTCGGTTTTGTGTATGTCACTTATATAACAATTTCAGAAAGAAATTCCTGGGAGCTCACTTAAAGAAGCTTGTGTGGAAAGCTGTAAGGGCCACCTATCCCCAAGCTTAGGAGAGAACCTTGCTTGATATCAAGAAACACAATGAGAAAGCATATTTACACTTGATCAAGATCTCTCCATGGTATTGGAGTAAGGCGTACTTTAAGGTAGAGCCAAAGTATGATGTGTTTTTGAACAATATGTGTGAGACATTCAACTTCATAATTTTTAGATGTTAGGGAGAAAGCCCATAGTGTCTATGATAGAGGAGATAAGATTATGAATGATAGAGCAGTGAGCAAAAAATAGGGTGGATATTGAAAAACTACCTGAGAGAGCGGTGCTACCTAAAATCAAGTAGATGCTTGATCTAAATTACAGGGAGAGTAGTAGCAAAAAAAAGTACGAGGTGATGGGTCTAGATGAGAAGTTTATGGTCGACCTTGAATTGAGGTCTTGTACATGTAGGCATTAGTCACTCATGGCATTCCTTGCCCTCATGTGATCAGTTGCATAAACCACATGGGGAGCGGCTTGAAGAATTCATCCCATCTTACTTCAGGAAAGAGCAATACTAAGTACTTCTAACCCTTAGTGCACCTAACAAATAGTCCAAATATGTGACTGTTTACCTCGTATGGTGATGTCCTCCCTCCTCCATATAGGAAGCCTATTAGACGTCCAAAGAAGAGGAAAAGAAAAGATGTTGATGAAGAGTTTCAGAACAAAAATAAGATGTCTCGTAAGGGGTACAAGCAACGATGTAGGAATTGTGGCACCCTCAGACACAAGAAGAGGGCCTGTAAAATGCCAGCATAACAACCATCCATAATTGTGTATACTAGATATATGTTAACATTCATTCTTGTACACTTTACATATTTGATAATTATGTGTTAACATTAATCCTTGTACACTTTGCATATTTGATAATTACTTGTTGACATTCATTCTTGTACACTTTTCATATTTGATAATTACATGTTAACATTCATTCTTGTACACTTCGCAATGCCCACCAGGGGAGAAGATGCCAGTAAGACGTCCGAGCACTAGGGCACAACCACCACAAACACTACCCTTGGTAATTACTTACTTTTAGAGCTCGAAAAACATACTTATTTGATGTTTAAAACTTCACTTTACAGATATTGTGTGATTGCTTCAATATAGGAAGGAGCTCTACCTTCTAGACGGTGAAGGCATAGCTCTCAGCCTTCGACTTCACTTCATCCTCCTCCTACCTCGACTCTAACCAGCTTACAGCTATTGACTCGATCTCAAACTTAATAGCAGGTATACCACTAATTTAGTTCCCTAGTTGTCAATTGTAATTGCATATTTGGCATTATCAAAAGCAATGGATATATTGTAATTATTTGTACATATGTATTTGTAGGCTTCACAGGCTTAGCACGGTGATTTACCTAGTAGTAGAACAAGATATAAGACAACGACAAGAAGGATATAGGTGGTGCAAGCCAACCCTAGGTGGAAGAAATATATTTGATGTATTATGTGCCAATTATATAACTCTTTTGTAATCTGACTTGCATTCAGTATATGCTTTGTTGGTGTTTGGCATATGACATTTTTTAGTTGGTATTTTTTGGTACATGTCATTGTTTAGTTCAGTTGGTATTTTTTGGGTATATGACATGGTCCCAGTATGATGTATTATGTGCCAAATATTTGGCACTTTTATAATTAAGCACTACTTTGTAATCTAAATTAAGTGCAATATATATACTTTGTTGGCTCTTTTTGGTAGTCACTTTGATCATTATTACAAAATAGGCAAAGGATTAATTTACATCTCAACTCCATTTTGTAATCTAAATTAACTATTGACTTTTTATTAGGTTTATGGTTCTTATATTTTTCAGCATTTTATGTTTCCTAAGTATTGGATACATCAACCACAAAGAACATTCTTAACCCCCTTTTTTTGGCATAAATCACACATTCTTAACTCCATTTTTATTTGGCAAAGCAAGCACAACTCTCAACCTAATTTATTTGTCTTTTATTTTGTATAATGGATAAATTTCTACAAAAAGATTAATTACATTAATACAAATAGGGCAAATACATTATGTTAATAATACATAATCCACAATATACGAGTACATAATTTGTTTTCAACAATGAAACAACATTTAATAACTAATTTGTCTTGAATTTCTTACAATACATAATTCATCCTACTAAGTGACTCTTCTAACTTAGTCACTTTACACACAATATATTGACAATCAAAGACAATATCAGAAATAAAAATAGCAAATTCTTTCTTCTCTTTTCTCCCTTCAACTCAACTTCAAGTGTCTTAATCTTCTTTCTAAGATGATATATAGCCAATGCATCATCCTCAATTAGAGGATCTAACCAAATAAAGAAATCACAGCTTTCTTCATCCTGTGACAATGTATAAGTCAATAGTCAAAGGGCAAAAATATTTTTTGAATTCATGTCAAATTCAAATCTTTAATTGACATATGTATCATACTGCATAATTTTTGCACTCCTAAAACCTTTGACTTGGATTTTCTTGGGTGCGTGAGGTCGCCAGTCGAGCATACTCACTACAATCACATATGAACCTTCCATTCCTACCACTGTAACTAGAAGCTTGGGATGTCATTGGTGATAAATTCTCCAAGATGCAAAGTCAAGTCGAAATTAAGTCACATATTGAAAATACAATCAAAACCGCATATATTATCCCACTTCACAAGAAAAAGAAGGGGGATAAGGGCAAATGCAATAATGCACACATCATTCTTAGGAAAAAAACTCTTAATCATTCCTACTCCCTAGCCATTTATATTTTGGGTTCATATATATATATATATATATATATATATATATATATACAGGAACACATCTAGGTTTTGTTTTAATGATTTATGCTTTAAAGAAGAGAAAGTTCTATTTTAATTCATACCCAATTTTGTGGACCCAATTTCATTTCCTAACAAAAGAGGACATAAGGGTCCTCTGTTTCCTAACATGATATATGTTAGCAATGAACCCAATTTTACGAACCCAATTTTGTTTCCTAACAAAAAAGAAGAAAGCAGATAACAATAATTTGTGTAATTTTTTAAAATCCAATTTGAATATTGTTTCTTAACAAAAAAGGAAAAGGCAGATAGCAACATTGGGTATTTTTTTTTACCCAATTTGAAAGCTGTTCTTGAAGAATAACAAATATGAAGGGGATGACAACATACTTAGTGGAACTATGACAGTGAGTGTTGATAATGATACTAGGTCGAAGTTTGGAATAGGATTCAAATTCAAGCATCACACAATTAACACAATAACATCATATGCTAGGGTTCGAATCAAAGAGATTGGATTAGGGTTCAAATTCACAGAGTTTTGATTAGGGAAGGAATTAAAATACTCACAGGGGCTTGGCTTGAGTATATAGCAGCAATGTGTCAGAACTATAGAAAAGGGAAGTTTGAAAAACCCTATTCGTTGCCGTAATCATTTTCTGGCACTGTCACCGTAGCTCTCACAACCTTGAGGAAGTTGCTCGTCACCAGCAAAACATGACGTCGTCTAAAGGAGTTGAAGGGAGTTAAAACATCAGACATTCATAATGCTATTTAGGATATAAGTTTTAGGGGCATTTTTGCCATTCTATATTTATTGATCTAGGTGGTAGTTGACGTGGACGAAGTGGATTAACATGTTGGCGCTAGGTTAGTAGCTTTGTTAGTTTGTTAGACAGAGTTACAAAAAAGGCATATGTGCTAAAATTTGAAACATAAAAGGACATAACTGGACCAAAAAAAACCTTGGAGCATAAATGAAACTTGATGTAACTTAGGGACATAAAGTATCTTTTTGCCTAAAAAAAGAGTAAGATTTGAAGTCCCATGTTGCTTTAAATAAGAGGCGGTAATAATTTATATATTTACATGTTGTAATGAACTCATAAAGAAAGTACTTTGAGTTACACAACTTTTCTTTTTTATGTTGTTCTAGTTCTTGAATTACATCATAAGAGCCTATTTAATTTTGTGAGAAAGTTTGGCTATTGCAAAAATATTTCTTTAAGGACAATGTTTTATAACATGACTCATGATGCACATATTATCAATTTTTACAACATTCTTAAGGAAATATGAATACTAATGTTGCCATCGTCGCACTAAAAACGATGCCATCATCATTCAAAATTCTGTAACACTTGCTGTCCCGATCACACCGTATGTCACGTTCTCAAATCCCTTCGCAAACATATCAAAAATTGAAGTGTACGATGGCCAAAATTTCTGGAGGTGTCAAGAACAGGTTTATACAATTCTTGATATGCATGGGGTTTTGTAGTATTAAGAAATTCTAAGGCTTTGTCTACTGATGATCCAACCCAACTTGAAGTCTGAACATATGCTAACAAGGCATGGAGTAGTACATTGTTTAGCGATCTCTTTGATGTCTTTTATAACTACAAGGAGGCGAAAAAGATTTGGGAATCAATGATTCTTAAATACATTGCATAGGACTCTGTGAAGCATAAATTCATCATCGAAAATTATTATCATTGGGAGATGACAAATGATAAAAACATCAAGGTCCATATCAACAAATACCATAAGTTACTGGAGGATCTACATTATGAGAATATTAACCTGCTCGACGAGTTTGTTGCTGGAATCTTGATCCAAAAATTGTTAAATTCATGGAAAGATTACAAACAGCAACTAAAGCATAAGCACAAATAATTGGCGCTTCCTAATCTAATTATTCACATCTTCCTTGAGGACACCAATAAGAAGGAGTTCAAAATGACAAATGCTAAGGAGATGATGTCAAAAGCAAGCCTGGTACAAGGTACTTCAAATTATAAAAATAAAAATAAGAAATTTGATTACAAGCCTAAAATTTCTAACCCACCTTCAAGAAGAATGGAAATTGTTATGTGTGTGGAAAATTAGGTTACACGCAGTGCAATGTAGAAAGAGAGCAAAAGGTGATAATCCTCTCCAAATGAAAATTTGGTTTAGTGATAATCCTCTTAAGCCAAATGCAAATTTGGTTCAAGGAGATGATGTAATTGTTGCTGTTATTTCTAAGGCTCTCCTTGTAGTCAATGTGAAAGAATGAGTGGTATACTCTGGGGCTACCAAACCTATTTGTACAAACAAAGATGCTTTTACCTCCTACACTTTAGTAAGATATGGAGAAGAACATGTATAACTTAGTGACTCTAGCATCGCCAATGTCCTTTGTAAAGGAAAAATTCTTCTTAAACTCCCATCTGGCAAGATTATGGCACTGAATGATTACTATACGTGTCTAACATTAGACCTAATTTGATTTTTGTGGCTCTATTGGGAAAAGCTAGGGTTAAAGTATCATTTGAATCTTACAAGATTGTAATGACAAAAAATAATATCTTTGTGGAAAAAGATTATTGTAATCAAGGTCTCTTTGTACTAAATGATTGTTACATCCCAAAATTGGGCATGTAAATAACGTTGTAACATTGTGAGTGTACCTCTGTGGTATCCCATAAAATTCCTAAACAGTTATAATATCTATAACTAAGCAAAACATAATTTTTCCAGTAAAACAAGTTTTGCATAATTATTCAGAAAAGTTCATAATTTATACCTTTTTCTCAAAACAACAGAAAATTCAATCAACAGAGTTAAAATATAAACCATACATTGCACAGTACATTATAACTCCGCAAGCCTAGGTGACCTATAAGGATTACAGAGTGTTTCCGAAGCTTTAACAAACTAGTTCAAAAGAACCTACCAGACAAAGTGGTGTATAATTCTAAAGGATCGCTAATTCTCCAATGGAAAGTTCTTCTCTTCAACCACTGAAAAAGATAGTCATAGAGAGTGTGAGTTCATCAAAACTCAGTGAGCAAGAGACTGTGCAAAAATTAGTATTATAAGTACAAATACCACATTCACAATTACAAGATTTATCACCAATCATGATATATAAAATCACATGAAGCAATTTAAACATTTCCAAGATAATTCTGGTAAGTTGCCCATTGGGAACTAAATTCAACCCGTGGCTTCCACATTACCATAATAAACTATCTGCCCCTTGGGAGCTACACTCACCCTAGGCCTAAACTATAATAAATTATTTGCCCCTTGGGAACCGCATTCACCCTGGGCCTAAACTATAGTACAAACAATTGGTTCAAATCAATATAATCCAATATCTTACTCAATTTTCAAGCATAGTATGCAATAACAATGCCTTCTTAATTCTTCATCACAATTGTACATTAAATTCCAATATTTAATTGAAATCACTAGCTAGGGAATTTAATAAATCTACTTGCAATTACCACGTGAATGAGACTTATATTGTACTTGAATTTAATAAAAATTATTTAGCAAGGTCAACCACTCACCTTGATGTCTGTCCAAATTTACCTTAATCCTTATTGGAAGTTGTGTAAGATGATAGAGGGAAATTTCCTAGATTTCGTACGAGAATTACGCTTCTGGACTGTCACAGAGAAGAATACATGGTTGGATTTCGGATTCCACTACTGGGAGTTTTACGAAAGATTAGAGAGATAAAATTAAAGTTGTTTTTATAAGTATGAGTACTATTTAAGGATACATATAATCACTATATATATATATAATTACTATTTATACATATGATTACTATACATACGTATGGTTATTATACATACGTACGGTCACTATTTATACATATGATTACTGTTCATGCATACAGATACTATTCATATTGAAAATATAGAACATAAGCTGTAAAAGAGTATACTAGGAAACTTCCTAGGAAAGGGAGGTAGGTCACAATGGACAATTTTAGGTACTAAGTCTTTCCTTAGCGAAAACTTTTTTGGATATGTATTTTTCACATTTTTGTATTCTATTCCGGCAGATAAAATAATTTACAAGCAATCGAGGATAATTATTTTCTGATGTAGAAGATCAGCTAAAGCTGCAACCATGAAGCATACTAAGAATTTAACCTTTAAATAATTATAAGAAATTAAAAGAGCATAGTATTCTCACTGCAGATCTAAGCTGAAAAGAAAGGCCTAAAATTTCAAAAACCTAACACCGGAGTAAGAGAAGTTTAATGAGAGAAAAGAAGAGAATTTGAAGGTGTGAGTTTAGAAGTGAAATAGAAGAGTCTATTTATAGAAAAGCCAAGGTTATTATTCAATACTATGCGCTAATAAAATATGCAAATTACTATTTTATGAAAATGACATTTCTTTTAAAATAATTTAATTTACTATGCACTTTAATAATTCAGTTCACTATGCATCCATATGCAAAACGAGGGCGGCTAAATGATTGGTTACTATTAAAAATTTAAAGGAAAAACTATCATTTCTCATTAAACCTTTAATTTTTTTACTTTAGTCCTTTCATTTTAGTCCCTGAAGGTATTTTCTCACATAAAAAGTCATTTTTTTACGCCAAATCCACATTTAACATTAATTCCATAATTATTATTCATACAGAACAAACAGATTATGGAATATCTAAAAATAATGCTATAAATACTGAAATACCCCCAAACATATAATCCCAAATTTGGTGGGTGTTACAATAATTCTAATGTTATTAATGAGAAATCTTCATCTTCTGCTTACTTGATTAATTCTGTTGATTTATGATAGATTAGGACATGTTAATATTTCATATATTAGGAAAATGCATGAAATTGGATTAATTTTTTTTAGTAATATGAATTTGAATGAATGTGAAATATGTGTTGAATCCAAATTAACAGAAAAACCTTGTTATACCACAGAAAGAGAAACAAAATTATTAAGTTTAATTTATACTGACTTGGGAGACTTAAGCATAACAAGAGGCGGTAAAAAAATATTATGTGACATTTATAGATTTTTTTCTAGATATACATATTTACTTAGAAAAAAATGAAGCATTTAATTCATTTCTTTTATATCAAAATGAGGTAGAAAATCAATTGAATAAAAGTATTAAAAGAATTAGGTCATATAGAGGAGATAACTACATTTTATTTAATGATTATTGTGAAAAAGAACTAATAATTCATAAAATAACTCCTCCCTATTCACCTGAATCTAATGGAATAATTGAAAAGAACAATAAGACCTTAAAAGAAATGATGAACACTATGTTAGTTAGTTCTTCTGCACTAGAAAATTTATAGAGTGAGGCATTATTATGTACATGTCATCTACAAAATAAAATTCACTATAAATAGAAGTCATCTTATGAATTATGAAAAAATCATGCACCTAATGTGAAATATTTAATAGTGAAAAGGTGTTTGGCTAAAGTTATGTTGCTTAACCCAAATAAAAGAAAATCGGGCCCTAAAACGTCTAATTGTGAAATATTTAAAAGTGTGGGGGTGTCTAGATATGCTGAACATAGCGCTGCATATAGGTTTCTTGTTTTGAATAGTGATGTACTAGATTGTAACATCATAATAGAAACAAAAAAGGAAAAAATATATTTTATGTCCCTGACGTTTACATCTATTTTTAGTTATGTTCTTCAACTTTTTTTTTATGTCATGCATGTCCAACATGTTTTATTTTACTTTTAGATATGCCCCAAAATGATAAAAATGTCCCCTCTCTCTCTCTCTTTCTCTCTCTCTTATCGTCCCTGACCTCCCCAATGACAGTAATACCAAAATTAGAATTTTTTTAATTTTTTTGGTTTGTTCTCTATGTTTCAAGCTCTGAAATTGTAATATCCGTCATTTTCAGATATTAGCTTATTGGAACTTCCTAAAGGGCACTCTGAGTGCGGGAAAAATTTTCGCTTTTGTTAAAGGGAAGTTCAATAAATTCAAGAAGGTAAGCGTACAAATCAATAAAGTAACTTTGGTGTGGGGATGAACATAAGACGAGGAGACATGAGGAGTTATTGAGTCAGAAAGGGGCCAAAGTGAACAAAGGGGGAAAATTTTTGAAATGGGAAGTGATGGCGAATATTCATGGAGTGTAATTGGGTGCCTTAGTAATGATCAATTTATTTCAATGCTTTATGAAAGGCTAGTTAGATTTCAGGGAAGGAATAAATTGAAAAAGGAGCATGTGGGCCCCACATACCCTTTTAAACCCATTATCCACCTTTTTCTTTTTTATTTTGTCCTTCCCCTTTCTCCCTCATACTTTCTCCCTTGGTCTCCATCTGCCATGAGCCCTCCTTTCCCCCGTGGGAGCTTCTGGCAACCAACCACTAGTGAAGGGACAAATCTTTAGCCGACCACCATGCTGGAAAGAGCAAGGAGGACAAGGTGAACATTTCTTTCTTCTCATTTTTCTTCATTTTTGAATTTTGGGGGTTTTTGGAAGAGAAATGCCTTATTTGCATGTTCTGAGGTTTGGGTAGCCTTCTATAACACTCTTGGCTATCTTATAATGAGTTTAGGATAAGAAATCTAAGGATGTATCATGCTTGGGGCTAGCTTTCATAGAAAAAGGAGATAATAGGTTAAAGTAAGGGTTCATGATGGAAATTGGTGATTAAAGCTTAGAATTATAAAATTTACTTGGGGTTTTTGTGCTATATTAACCTTAGATCACTAGGGTAGAAACCCCCTTGAAGGACTCATGCTAAATGGTGTGAAATGGTGGATTTTTGGGGTTGTAAACGATGAAATCAAAGTAATGCCCGAAACTGTGCAACTTAGCGCCCTAGGTGCCAAGCCCTCGAGATGAGATTGAGAGTTGAGGGGTCGGTGCCCCCAGGCACCAAGTCCCTGTCTATGATAGAGAGTTGAAGGGGCATCAGCCTTCTGATAAGCATTGAAATGTAATTTTAATTCCCTTTCGCTTGTTAGCTTGGTCCGTAGATGACTTGGCTAAGACATTCTTCGAAGGTCAAGAATGTTCTATACAGGTGAGGGACTTCTCTTACATCTTTTAAATTATATACTTTAGGTATGTGTTATCAATGTTCGGGTTTCCCTTGAAATGTACTTTTGAATGATGATATTTTTGTACTGGAATCAAAAGCTTTGGTAGTGTGAAGGAATTATTCCATTTTTGCCTAATGTGTGATGATTTGTGTAGTATGGTAAAGTGTTAATTTATTCTTATCTGTAAAGGATCGTAGTTGTTCGAAAAGATTGAACACAGAGGAGGATAGGAAATTTAGATATTTCTTGAGTAGAGTTTAAGATCCTAATTGATGAACATGCGAGATACATATCTTCTTCTCTTATAACTTGAGGTAACAAGTTCAAATGTCCATATCATGAAATGAGAACCTTTAACTCCTTGGTGATGGATCATGTTAAATTACTTGTACGTCCTAATAATATATTCCCTTATGCTATATTTATGCATGTGAGAGAAATTCCCCTCGTTTTAGCAAATTAAGGGATTAGGATTAAATTACTTAATTATAGCTATTGGGTCAGCTTACTGTCTTGTGGCAAATGACTTAAATGCATATTAATATTTATATGTGCTTATACTCATATTTCTCTTGTCTGAGCATGAATTGTGAACAGTTGGGGAAATGAGTAAGTTGTCTTGTTACTGTCTTGTAGATTGATGAATTCTAATGAGGTTGTTTGTTGAGTACATAAATTGCTTGTAAATGAGTTTTACCCTTGGACTATGGAACACCTGAGATTTGGAAACTTTAGAGGAATCTTATGGTTATAAGTGCCATGTGATGAGTTGCGGTGAATTATTCTTCCAAACAGTCAAGTCTATTATTTTATTCTTATTTGAATAAGTGACCCCCCTTGATAGAAATTTATGCGTGGGAAATCATGCTATGGGGTAGTAGTCATTAATCGAATTATTGTACTATGATATGCTTGCGAAATGGACATATGTATATATGCTTGCTTTGGTTGAATATTGATGATGCTGAAATAATATTTAATTATAATTGATCACATGCGATGATTATAGTGAATTCATATACAATTATATTCCTTAGGCTTTGCCAAGAGGGGATTATATCTGTGAAGCTTGCCAAGAGGGAATTATATTCATGAGATTTGCCAAGAGAGAATTGTATTAATCATAGTCTGTGTCCTGGAACGGTAGACGAGATCCCATTTAAATATCATAGTCTCTGTCTTGGAATGATAGACGATATCCCATTTAAATATCATAGTCTTTGTCCTGGAACGGTGGACGAGACCCCATTTAAATATTCATAGTTTTTATCCTGGAACGGTGAATAAGACTTTATTTATCCAAGTATTGTCATTGTCCTGGAATAGTGGACAAGACTCCTTTATGTAACTATTTTATTGTCCTAGAACAGTGAACATATTGTAAACTTGGATTTTTTTTCTAAATTAAAGAGTTATTATCTCTTGTGTGTTCTATGGAGGACTTTGGTTTTATCTTTATTTAAATACAGCTACATATATACACATGCATGGTCAAACGATAGAAAGCTCTATCTTGGTATTTTGCTTAATGTTTGTGTACTAGATCTGTAATCTACTTGTGAATGTGATTTGGTTTCGTGGTAGACCTTCCTTCTTGACTATGCAGGTTGTGTGGGATAAAACCATGATCTAGTGCTAGTGGATGGGATGTTGCTTTTATGTCCTATCCCTGCTAATGGCATACCATGACAATTTTTATGGTTAGGCTTTTCCCTCACTGAGTATTTTCATACTTACCCTTTTTCTTTGTACTCTTGCAGGTTTTTCTTTTGTGGAACTCCGTATGAAGAGTAGCGGAGCTTCCGTGTCTTCAACCACTTTTTGATTTGGGTTGATGTTGATGTCAGTACGTCTAGGTTCTTTGAATTACTCTGTAGTGAGTAGGACTCCTAGGATTTCTATGATTTTGATGATGGAAAGATTTATTATGCTATTATATTTATGATGTATGTGCTGAGTGTGTGTGTGAAATCAGGCTTACAATGGTGGTATAGGCCCCACCGCAGTGCCGGTCATGTCCTTCGAACTAGGGCATGACAGAAATGGAACTGAAACCCAAAACGCAAAAGCTCTGAAATGGATTAGGATATGGGATAGTGAAATATTAAAGAAAAAAAAGTTGAGATCCGTCGAGAGAGATAAATGATAATGAAAAATGGTTGATAATGACAGGGCTGGAGATACACGATGATTACCCAGATTGGTAAGCAAGGCAATAGCAAAGGATATTATATTGGCTGGTGCAAGGGTCAGAGGCAAAGAAGCAGAATCTATGTGTCACGACCCTCAAAATGGTACGTGACCGGCACAACTTAGAGATACTCTCTAGTTGTAAGCCTATGCTTTTAGCTCCATATAATAATCATTCTAAAATGTGAGAGTAATAATATAACAAAGACTTATCTTAGTTAAATACTCCGATTTTACTTAATAAGCTACAATCTTACAGAACATACAGTAAACTTAAAGTACTGTAATAACATAATTATGTACAATAACCACTTCCTCCTAGATGTCCTATTTGACTGCAGAGCTTTCTAGAATTTAAAACTGAAGAAACAGCTTTAATTCAAATAAACACCAATCCTTGAAGCAAAGAGGGTTAGGATATTGAACTTGCGCTACTCCTCAGACGGATGAATAGATAACGTTACAAGGATAGAAACTTAATTACAGATAATCATCAAGTGATTAACAATACACAAGTATATGTATAAAATGCATAAGTAAAATCATATCATACTTATAATCGACAAACAGCCATAGAATATGACCATAATCATATTCGGCACACAGCTATCTCCACATTTGGCATACAACCATAGCATATGACCATAATCATATTTGGCACACAGCCATATTCATATTCGGCACACAGCCATCTTCACATTCGGCACACAGCCATAAATATGACCATAATCATATTCGGCACACAGCCATATTCACATTCGGCACACAGCCATAGCATATGACCACAATCATATTCGACACACAGCCATATTAATTGAAATATTCAGTCAAAGGTAATAGTAGATATACTCTGAATATATAAATTACTTGGACTATTCATATAATTAAATAAGTATCCAAGTAGGTTAGCTACTCACCTGAAATCCAAGTTACTATATCTTCTTTAAATCTACACAATTACATTTAATGGATTCAATTAATATAATTCTTTAATACATATAATCACGTATACGTACGTGTACTTTTCAAAAATACATATAAAAATGTACACGTATATATACTATTCAAAAATACATATAAATACTATTTATATATAGTTACTATTCATTTATACATATAGTTACTATTCATACGTACGATTACTATTCATACGTACAGATACTATTCATACCAGAAATAGAGAATATAATCTGTAAAAGAGTACACCAGGTAAGTTCGCAGGAAAGAATGGAGTGTCCCAATGGACACACTTAACAACCATGTCTTTCCTTAGCCAGAACTTTCCTAGACATGTATTATTCACAATTTACATTCTATTTCGGTAATCAGATAATCAAAACAACATATAGGTAGCTAACGACAGTTTTTCTGATGTGGAAGATCGGCCAAAGCCGCAACCACAGAGCATACTTAAGAAAATAACTTTTAAAAATCTGAATGGCACAGAAAAGGGGCATAGTATTCTTACCTTGGATCTAGGCTAAGGAAGAAAGACCTAGAATCTCAGAGCCCTAACGCCGGAGCAAGAGAAGTTTTGAGGAAAGGAGAGAAGAGAAACTGAAGGTGTGAGTTTTGAATTGAAATGGAAGGGCCTATTTATAGAAGAAATTATGGTACTATTTGCTACTATTCCATCTACCATTCTCCTATACTATTTCATCTACCAGTTTCACTTACCAGTTTTCATCTACCATTCTCCTATACTATTTCATCTACCAGTCTCACTTACCAGTTTTCATTCTAGATTCCACTTTTGAACTGTATATTTACTTAATGGGATTAATTCCATATCATATCATCCATTATATCCCACAATTTATAGAATCTATAATTAAAAATTTATATTTTCAACAATATGCACAAACGAGTATACAAAAATTAAACTGATAGGGAATTTATTTTCTTCAAAATAAATTTATCAAAATTCTTAAATACTTATAACTTAAAAAAAAAATAATGGGTATTACACTATGGGTATGCTCATTGATTCCTTCTACCTCTCACTGCGTCTCTCTCTCTCTCTCCGTCCCTGACTTCCCTCGATATCGGCATCTCTCTCTCTGAATCTATCTTCTCTGTGTCTCTCTTTGCATCTCTCACATCTCATAGAAGAGAGATTTAGAGAAAAAGAGATAGAGAGAGAGAGAGATAAAGAGAGAGAGAGAGAGAGAGAGAGAAATATTACCGGTAGGGGAAAAAAGAGATTCAGAGAGAGAAGATGCTGGCGTCAGGGGAGGTAAGGGACGGAGAGAGAGAGATGCAATGAGAGAGAAAGTGAGGAGAGAGAGAGAGACATAATAAGAGAGAGAGAGAGAGAGAGAGAGAGGAATGATATTTTTGTCATTTTGGGTCATATTTGAAAACAAATAAATGTTAGGAACATGAAATATACTTTATCAATAAAAATATTCATGGTACATCTATTCAAAATATTAATAACAGAAATCTATATGAAAATTTATCTAGAAATTTATCTGAGAATGCATATGAGGATCTAAGAAGAAGCAAATGACAAAGGAAGGCAACTTCCTTTAGAGATGATTTTCATACTTTAATGTTTGATGATGAATTTACAACTTATTTTGAGGCTATTGCATCCCTTAATGCAAAATTTTGGAAAGAAGCAATTAAAAGTGAAATTGAATCTTTTATAAAAAGTAATACATGGGTATTGGTAGATCTACCACCACAAGCAAAAACCAATGAATTTTCAAAAAGAAATATAACCTAAATGTGTCAATTAATGTTAGATTAGTAACTAAAGGTTTTACAAAAAAACAAATTATTGACTATTTGAATGCATTTGCTCCTGTTATCATAATATTTTTTATAAGACTTTTAGTTACTTTAACTTCAGTATATAAACTCTATTATTATCAAATGGATGTCAAAACAGCCTTTTCGAATGGTGATTTATAGGAAGAAATTTATATGTTATAACCTGAAGGTTGTATTCTTTTTGGGAAAGAAAATAAAGTTTGTAAACTTCTTAAATTCTTATATGGTTAAAAAGAAGCATCTAAACAATGACATGAAAAATTAAATCACATTTTGATTTGTGATAGTTTCACTTCTACTGAAGTGGACAGATGTATGTATAACAAATTAATTGATGATGGTGATTGTTTGGTTATTTAATTTGTTTGTATTTGCATGATATGCTTATTTTTTGTACTAGCATGTATGTAATACATAAGACAAAAAGTTTTCTTGCATCAAACTTTGACATGAAAAACTTGGGTTAAACTAATATGATTTTGGGAGTTAAAATTATAAGAAAATGTGATAATTTCTTATTATCACAGGAACATTGTGTTCAAAAACTTCTTAAAAGGTTTGATCACATTCATGACAAACCAGTAAAATCTCTTTATGATTCAACACTCAACTAAAGAAAAACTTAGGTGAGTCTGTTGCTCAATCTGAGTATGCACAAATCATTGGGAGTATGTTGCATTTGATAAATTTCACTTGACTTGACATAGAATATGTTGTGTGTAGATTGAATAGATACATACAATCCTAATGATGATCATTGGAGCACTTTAGTATGATTCATGAGATATTTGAGAGGTACCATGAATTATGGTATTAGCTATAGGGAATTTCCACTATATTAGAAGGATATAATGATACCAATAAGATCTCTGATTTAGATAAAATAAAATCCACTAGTGGATATGTGTTCACCCTTGGTGGTAGTGCAATATCATAGAGATCAGTCAAACAAACCATTATAACTAGATCCATTATGAAGATAAATTTTATAGCTCTAAAATTGACTGGTAATGAGACTAAGAGGTTGAGAAACTTTTTGGCAAGTATACCGTTGGGTATGAAACCAACACTATTTGTGTCTTTGCATCGTGATTGCCAAGCGGCAATAGCCATTGTAAAGAATAAAATCTTTAATAGAAAAAGTAAGAACATTCGTTTAAGACATGATGTTGTCAATAACTTGCTAAAAGATGAAGTAATATCGATTGATTATATGAGGTCAAAAGTAAATATGAATGATTCTTTAGCTAAACCCTTGAGTTATAAATTGATTGTTTAGACATTGAGAGGAATGAGACTTATGCCAATTTGAAATTAACGGTGATGGTAACACAACTTTTGTGATTTGAGATTTCATGAAGAGAGTTTATATGAGTAATAACAAGTCACTTTTTAGTTTAGTTAGTACTGATTATTTGTCCTTTTCAGACTGAGTGAAAGCTCTTAATGATTTTTATAGCCTTTAAGGGTGGTGTATCTTGTTGCAGATGCACTTAATGAAATCACTTATATGAGTATGGAATGGAGTTGCTCTTATGAGATCATGGAAAAATCTTTAGACCATTCATGATCACCGAACACACACGGCCAAAATGGCACACAATGACGTCAACAACATGAATTGTGGGAGTGTGATATGACTGGTAAGATATCTAACTTACAACTAAAGTTTGTTGGTTCATAAAAGTTATATGTTTCACCACTAACTCTATGAGTTATATCTTATCTATTTAGATTATGTTCATAGTTTAATTGACAATGAATTCAATGCATCTACATCCATATATGTAACCCAAAATTTTAGTTTATTTAAAAATATATTTTTCAAATATGTGGGAGATTGTTGTAAAACTAGTATATTTCAAAAAGAGTGAGACTTGAAGTCCCACATTGCTGGAATAAAAGGAGGGTGATACATTATATATTTACATGTTGTAATAGGCTCATACATAGTTAGAGGAAGAGGTGGACTTACGTTATTTCTAGTGTCTCTAATTTTTTTAAAAAACACCCTGAATTATACGACTCGTCTCTCTACTATCATGGTTTTTGAGTTGCATTAGAAATATCTGTTTAATTTTGGAGAAAAGTTTTTTATTGTAAAATTATTTTTTTAAGGACGATATAATGTCTTATAACACGACTCATGCTGCACTGATATTCAATTTTTACAATAGTTTTAGCCCTTGCTTGACTGAAAATAAATAAAAAAAAACCAGATATAACATTGCTTATGTTATGCGTATAGGTAAAATATAATATGAGATTGCATGCATATAAACACAAGATAGCATTAAAGTGTTTACGTACAAATTATATGGTACTCCACTTATAACATGAAGATTTTCTATTCATATTTAAATATGACATGATATTAAATTATACTTAAAAATTATTTTACAAGGTTAATTTTTTAAAATAATAAACTAAAATATTTTAATTTTTCAACTATTATTGCCATAATTCATTTACATTTTAACTTCAAGATTCATCATCTTTTATGATTTTGACACATTTTAGATAAAAATGTTTGAAAAGAACAGACGCCACAGACGTCTTTTGCTTCCATGTGTTCCAATTTTAAAAAAGTCCGCCACTACAGCATGCTTACTATAAACCTAAACACATTAAACCATCTCGAAATGCTGACGAGAAAAATAACATAAACACCTAAACTACTGAGACCCGAGTTCTGTTAATATTTTACCAATCACTCATCAGAGCATTGTAATCCCATTCCCATAAAACTCCATTTCCGAGCCTGTAAAAAAATCGAACTCCATTGGTGGCCATTGATGTTCCCCTTTTGAAGCTTCGCCTTCAAAGACGGAACCAGCATGGCCCAGAGCAACCTTGCCCTTACTGGGAGCTTCGGCAGCAACCGTTACCGACGAAGCCGAGCCGGTCTTGGAAGATCCGACTGCGCCACCGCCGCTAGTGGCGGCGGTAATCGACGGCTCCGCCTGGCGTAAGAGCCACTCAATGGTCTCACCGTGATTCTTGTTGCCCAGCTCGCGCGTGAGTTGGAAGACTCGTGCAGCACACATCGTCGGCAAACGAAGACGACGGTCTCGGCCTTCCACCTTGGAGTGGCGGTCCTTTTTGTTGCCTTTGCTATTTGCAGCTGACTTGGTTTGATTGGCTCTGATCGGAGGAGTCTCAGAAATGGGCTGGGGCGTCTTCTCTGAATTCATTGTCATGTTTTCTTCTCTGTGATATAGATTTTCTGGAAGCTCACTTGACAATGCGTTCAGTGATATATCTATCTATATATATATATATATATACATACAAGTCAGCAGTATCAGATTTCATTATGGGAGTTTGAATTGAGTTTCATTGACTGAATATGGTAAATTCATTAATGCCTTTTTACTTTGACGCCTGTTTGAAGTGATCTTGAGGATCTGTTACATTAATTTTAATTGAAAGAAAGAGATCAGTGCATTAAGGCTTAAATTCAAATTATGGTGAATTAAGAGGTGAGCTGGTGCATTTAATTAGGAGGGTAGAGAATACTTAATTATCCTTCTGCTGAACAAGGAGGGTATAGAAGACATAATGTGTTACTGTTATCGTCGCTTAAATTTGACTTCTTGGAATATACTGTTTTTGGTGGGTTCGGATTCTCTCATTTTTCAAACATTAAATGGAGAGTGCAATTTATAATTGGCGACCGTTGGATATAAACAGCGGTGCTAATGAGGTGAGCTTTTGGTGGTAATTATATTGAAAATTATGCTCTAGCTTGGTCGGCTTATATTTTTTTATTTAAAAAATAATCAAGTTTTACTGTAATTTAAATATAATGCATGATAAAATAAAAAAAAATATTATATATGACATCTTTGTTCATAAAGCTCAAAGAAAAAGAAACATATACTATTGTCAAATATTCAAAACAAAAAAAAAACTATAGCTATTATGATATTATATTTTTAATTTTAGAAGTCTTTCTTTTAGATTATGACATTAAGTTGAGTTATATATATTACTTTATAGACTAATTTTTTATACTTGGATAACTTTGATAACTCATGACTTAAAAATAAAAAAAATTACAAACCTAAAGTACTAATATTTTTAAATATTTTTTATTAAAATATTTTTAAATAAAAAAGCCTATGAACCAAGCTTATCCGAACTCACCCAAGCCCTATGAACTTAAATGAATTAGGCTAAAAGTCTTTATTAAATATAAGCCACAAAAATATTGGTTCATCCCATTCAATTTATAAGATCGGCTTAATGTACTTAATTCATTTTGATAGCTTTAGATATAAAACATATAGTAGAAATTGATTTAATTATTTTATTGAATAAAACTCTACTGCATGCAATTAAATATGTTTCTTTTAATTTCTGTCATTTATTGACATTTGACGGTAGTAATTGACGAACTATACCTTTCATTTAACATTCAACAATAAGAGAATTCGGACTCATTTTTGCTCTGGTCGATTGGCTGTCTTCTCATATTTAGCATCAAAAACGTTCTATAGGAAGCCAACTATGGTATTGATGATGTTCTCATATTTTTGAAATGATCCATTTTAGGTGTGTTTATCAAAAATAACTTATAAGTTAGCTAAAAATTTATAAGTTAGTTGAAAATTTATAACTTAATTTTTAGTTAAAAATTAAAAGTTTATAAATTAACTTATTGAATTAGAAGTATTTAATAAAAATAACTGTTGAAATAGTTGAAAAATATAAAATAACATAAAAAGGAATATATTTTATAATCTCAAAATAATATAAATAAACATATTATTTTTTGTTTTTAATTAAAATAATTTAAACTATTATATATATAATTAATTAAATATATTTATATATTTTATTATATTAATTTAAATTATTATATATATAAAATTTATTAAAAATATAGATTTTTATTATATTTTATATATATGTATATAAAATTATATATATATATATATGTCGGCGAAAAAGAAATGTAAATAAATATATTTTTTGTTTTTAATTAAATTAATTGAAATTAATATATAAATAAAATTAATTAAATATAATATATATATATATAATATTTTATTTCATATATATAATGTATGTGAGTTAAAGATGTAATAGTTATTTTTATAAAATAACAAATATATAAAAAAATATAAAAACTAGAAGTTACTCAAAGTAGTATTTTATTATAAATTATAAGTTATTAAAATAAGTTCGTTTATCAAATATTTTTAATAAATTTATAAATTAATTAAATAAATTATAAATAAATTAAATAAATTATAAATTAACTTATTCAACTTGTAAAATACAATTATTTAATCCATAGCTCGCCGCTTCTTGCTAATTCCGACTATACGATGTTTATAAAATCTTATTATTGCTTTGTGTTCTTCGTTTCCTCTTAAAATATATATATATATATATATATATATATATATATTGGGGTTTTCTACTCACGATCTTTGAAATCATTTATATATATATGTATGTAGGGTTGTGTTAGGCCTTCGACAGCCAACGTAAAACTGTGTCGAATCTCTCATGAACATGGATCAACGACAATATTTTGCTAATGATAGAGCTCAATGGCGTCGTGCGATCCATGTAGCCGACCCCACTTAGTGGGATAAGGCTATGTTGTTGTTGTTGTTGTTGTTGTATGTATATGCATAGATAAAATCAAATAATTATCTTTTTATTGATGCTACGTAGATTATTATACTCTATCATGATATTTGCTTGTTTTTAAGCCTGGCAAATGTCCAACGGGCCCGAGCCCAAAAAGCCCACAAGGGCCCTCTCAAGTCTCAACGGTTCTTCTGTCCAAATAAGTCTCAACGGTTCTGGTAAGGAAGGAAACTTCTGGAAGCTAGTTCATCTCCATATAGCTAAACCCTAACTCTTCCACTCTTATCATTCTGCTACTCTTATCCACAACCTAACTCAATCCCATTACCAGCGAGCAATGGCCTCAACTAACGCTCTCTCCTCGGCCTCCATTCTTGGCTCTCCCAGACAGGTACCTGTATATTTCTTCCCTCCATTTTCCCTTGCTTCGCCGGGAAAAAAAGCACTATGGAAATGTTGATTCTCGTAGTTTCGTTTTCCTTTACATGATTGTTTAAAGACGATTCAAATGATTTAATGTAGTGCTTAACTCTTTTCCATAGTCTTTGGAGCTGAATTTGCCATTCTCTGGTTAAGCGATTTAAAGTTTCATGGACTTCAGGCAATAACTTAATTGAATTTGACTATTTGAATACTAATCTGTCAATTTGAATTTTTCGTTGGCTTTGAGTAAAATTTCAAATTGTACACCCGTATGTGTGAACTTCAACTTGTAAAGTTTTCAAATTCCCTCTATAATCCTTTGTCATTTTGTCTAGAAGAGTAGTGGTTAATTTAGACATTGCAACTTCTGGTAAAGCTCAATAATTTTGTTAAACTGAGCGCAGAGTTTGAGGAGGGTCACCCAGCAGCAGCCCAATGGTAGGATAAATTACAGGCAATCCAGCAATCGGTTTGTGGTGAAAGCTACGGCAAAAGATATTGCCTTTGACCAGAATTCTCGTGCAGCTATGCAAGCTGGCATTGATAAGCTAGCAGATGCTGTTGGACTTACCCTTGGCCCCAGAGGTAAATTTTGTTCTTCTGTTGCTTTTGTAGTGGATAAAAATATGATTAGGATCCATTGAATGATAGTGGTCCATGGAGTGTGATTAATTATGTCATGCATATGTGTCTAGCTTTGCTACTGAGTGCGTTGCTTTTGTTGGTTTCTGGAGATAAATCTTTTGATGTTATCTTACTGGTCTTTGTTTGCATTGTTTACTTTAAGATTAAATGCATGTGATTTAATTCATTGGCCTATATGTTTATTTTCCAGCTCAACTCTTTGCATAAAGGAGAATTAATACTTAATTTTTGACCATTATAGGGAGGAATGTTGTGTTAGATGAGTTTGGAAATCCTAGGGTAGTTAATGATGGAGTTACCATTGCTCGAGCTATAGAACTAGCCGATGCCATGGAAAATGCTGGTGCAGCTCTGATAAGAGAGGTATGTTATCTCTCACTTTCTGAGTCTCCTGCCTCCCTCTCTGTCATCAGCCAAAGAATGGAAGATTTCCCTTTGAACCTATCCCAAAGTGCACTTAGATTTTCATACTGATATTTGGAAACTGTACAATTAAGGTTGCAAGTAAAACCAATGACTCTGCTGGTGATGGGACAACAACAGCATCAGTACTTGCGCGGGAAATAATTAAGCTGGGACTTCTTAGTGTGACCTCTGGTGCTAATCCTGTATCACTGAAAAGAGGAATTGATAAAACTGTACTAGGTTTGGTTGAGGAGCTAGAGAAAAAGGCCAGGGCTGTCAAAGGAGGAGATGATATCAAAGGTATTATTCTGTCATTCATCAGGAGCTTTTGTTGTCTATTTATTTTTTGTTTTTGTTTTTTCTGTTTTTGTTTTTTACATGTTATGATTTTGGCTTGTCATGATAATATTTCTATACTTTTGCAGCTGTTGCTTCTATTTCTGCCGGAAATGATGAGCTGATTGGAGCAATGATTGCTGCTGCAATTGATAAGGTTGGACCTGATGGTGTTTTGTCCATTGAGTCATCATCTTCATTTGAGACAACAGTTGAAGTGGAAGAAGGAACAGAGGTATGTCTTTCATTGCCAGGTCACAGATAATTGGGAAAACATGTTCTTCCAGCTTTTTATTCTAATTATAATTCCTTGCATCTTGCTTTATTCCTTGTGACCTGCAGATCGACAGAGGGTATATCTCCCCTCAATTTGTTACAAACCCTGAGAAGTCAACTGTTGAATTTGAGAATGCTAGAGTCTTGATTACGGATCAGAAGATTGCAGCAATAAAAGACATTATTCCTTTGTTGGAGAAAACCACACAATTGAGAGCTCCCTTGCTTATTATTGCTGAAGATGTCACTGGTGAGGCTTTGGCCACTCTTGTTGTGAATAAGTTGCGAGGCATCCTTAATGTTGCTGCCATCAAAGCCCCTGGCTTTGGTGAGCGGAGAAAGGCCCTCCTTCAGGACATTGCTATATTGACAGGTTTGTAAAATTTCCATTTGTTCAAGTAGTGCTTGGTTAGATCTTAAGCATGCATGCCATATATATAACCCTATAGATGATAAATGTTAATTAAGACCCACAATTGAGGGTTTGGATTGGATCCCCATCGATGATACCCAAAGGACTTGGATAGAAAGACCCTTTGAGGAGGAAGAAGTTAGAAATGCAATTTTCAAGATGGATAAGGATAAAGCTCCTGGGCCTGACGGTTTCAATATGGCTTTCTTCCAAGCCTGCTGGTCGATAGTGAAGGACGATTTGATGAAAGTCTTTGATGAATTCTTCCATACTGGCCGTATTCCTACTAGCATGAATTCTACCTTCATCACCCTTGTTCCCAAAAAAGACATATCCATTAAGGTGGGGGATTTCAGACCTATAAGCCTGGTTACTAGTGTCTACAAGATCATCGCCAAGGTCCTCTCTGACAGATTGAGTACGGTTATTGGGTTTTCCATATCGGAGAACCAAAGCGCCTTCATCGCTGACCGTCAAATTCTTGATGCCAGCCTGATAGCTAATGAGCTAGTTGATGATGTCAAACGCAGAAAACAACAGGGCTTAGTATTTAAATTAGACTTTGAAAAGGCCTATGATATGGTCAATTGGGACTTCTTTGACTTGATTTTTCGTCGCAAGGGTTTCGGTGTTAGATGGAGACGGTGGATGAATGGATGTCTTTCCTTTGTCGCCTTTTCGGTTATTATCAATGGACAGCCCAAAGACTGGTTCAAGGGGCAACGCGGGATCAGGCAAGGAGATCCGTTATCTCCATTCCTCTTTACCCTGGTGGCCGACGTTTTTAGCTGCATGTTGAGGCGGGGGTCCGAGAGAGGGATTCTCAAAGGACTATCAATAAAGGGAGATGGATGTATGGTTACTCATTTGCAATTTGCTGACGACACAATCCTCTTCTTGCCCAAGGATAAGGATAACTTTCTTAGAGTGCTTACACTGATTCAGATTTTTGAGCTGGTCTCAGGTCTCCGTGTTAACTTAGGCAAAAGTGGCCTAGCTGGCATTAACATTCAGGATGATTCTCTCGGGCAGATGGCGGAGCAAGCGGGTTGCGCGGTTCTCAACTGGCCTCTTAACTATCTAGGTGTCCCTCTTGGAGGTAATCCTAGAGCCAAATCTTTTTGGGATCCCATTATTCAAAGAATTTTCCGCAAGCTTGACAGTTGGAAAGGCCCTTACTTCTCCCTAGGAGGCAGATTGACCCTTATTCAGGCCTCCTTATCTAGTGTGCCCCTGTACTTTCTGTCCTTGTTCAAAATCCCTTCCGGAGTGGCTAAAACGATTGAGAGAATTATGAAGGACTTTCTCTGGAATGACAGTAGGGGGGAAAAGAAGGGCTACTTGGTTAGTTGGGAGGTGTGTTGTAAACCTAAGGATGAAGGCGGCTTGGGTCTTGGAAATCTTGTGTCTAAAAATATCTCTCTTTTGGCTAAATGGTTATGGAGATTTCCCTTAGAGCCTAACTCCCTTTGGCACAAGGTGATCAAAGCTAAGTATGGGCTTCACCGGAATGGATGGGACGCTGGTTTGGGGGATGTCGTTACGCACGCAAGTCCTTGGAAAGCGATTTCTCAAGTATATCACCTTTTCTCTCCTTCGATATCTCTTATTGTTGGTGATGGTTCCCGTTTTCGGTTTTGGGAGGACTGTTGGATTGATCCCACCCCCTTCAAAGAAAGATTCCCGCGCTTTTACTCCTTATCTTCCCTCCATGACGTCCCCATTTCTGAATTCTTTTGCTTACAAGGGGATCACCCTTGTTGGAATTTGCATTTTGCCAGGAATGTTAATGATAGACTTTTGACTGACCTTTCCATATTGCTTAACATCCTTGATCCTATTCGCCTTTCTCCTTTTCCTGATAGGAGAATGTGGAAGCTTGATTCCTCAGGCTCTTACACTTGTGCTTCCTTCCTCAATTATCTCGCCCGTAACCCTATCGTCTCCCCCTTTTTTAAAAAATCTTATTGGAAAGTTAAGGCTCATTCAAAGGTTAAAGCTTTTTTGTGGCTTGCAGTGCTCAATAAAATTAATACAAACGATCTGTGTCAAATCAGAAGGCCAGTTAAGGCTTTATCCCCGGACGTTTGCATTATGTGCTTCAAACATTCAGAGACAAGTAATCATTTATTCCTGCACTGCGACGTGGCTTGGAGTATTTGGAATAGGTTATTTGATCTCTTTGACGAGAGTTGGGTTTGCCCAAAGGACCTTGGTGATTTCCTTGCGACCAAATTTATTGGTTTTGGCCATAGGAAGGACAACAGAACTCTTTGGAATACGGCTTTGTTCGCAACAGTGTGGTGCATATGGCTGGAAAGAAATGCCAGAGTTTTTAATGATCGGTGTATGCCTACTCAGATGTTATGGGATCGAATTCGTTACGTGGTTTCACTATGGGTTTCAGCCAATAGGCTGTTCAAGGGGATGCCTATATCTGATGTTTATAGGGACTGGAGGGCGTTATTGCATTAATACGTTGTTAGGGGCTATGTGGGGTGTCTGTGCTGTCTGTTAGTTTTTCTTACTTTATGTTCATGTTTTTTCTTAGGAGGATTTCTTGTCCTCCACCTTTTGTAACCATTCCCTTTGTATCTCTCTTTTCTCCTTAATAATACTTCTTTTTCTATCAAAAAAAAAATAAATGTTAATTAATCTATTTCAAAACCCAGATCATTTGTTTCCTGAATGAGCTGCTACATTGCATTCTAAACTGAAGCATACTAGTCCTGTGACTAATTGAGTTGGGAGGTATGGAGGTCATTGATGAGATTACCTTCTTTCACTGGGCATTAATTTGAGTCAGCTGAGTCACTATATTTAGTTGAAAGGTGTAATCAATTGTAATATTACTTGACTTGACTGACCTAAAATTATATTCGTTTTTTGAATATGAAATGGTACATTGCCTGACAATTTTTAAATGAGGCAAAGTCTCCCTCGCCTGGCCTAAACCAGTAGGAGACATGTATTTGTAATACAAGCTGATGACGTTGGATCTTGAACAATCAGGTGCTGAATTCCAAGCCAGTGATCTGGGGTTACTGGTTGAAAATACCTCAATTGAGCAGCTTGGTATAGCTCGGAAAGTGACCATCACCAAGGACTCTACCACTATCATAGCAGATGCTGCATCCAAAGATGAGTTGCAAGCCAGGGTTGCACAGTTAAAGAAGGAGTTAGCAGAGACTGACTCAGTATATGACTCAGAGAAATTGGCTGAGAGGATTGCTAAATTATCTGGTGGAGTCGCAGTCATCAAGGTAGGTGCTGCTACAGAGACTGAACTTGAGGACCGTAAGCTTCGTATTGAGGATGCCAAGAATGCAACTTTTGCTGCCATTGAAGAAGGTATAGTCCCTGGTGGAGGCACTGCATTGGTTCATCTCTCTGATCATGTCTCGTCAATCAAGGAAAAGCTTGAAGATGCAGATGAGAGGCTTGGAGCAGACATTGTGCAAAAGGTAAGAATGTAATTGGGATCTAATCAGTACATATTCAGATTGTCATCTAGCATATCACCACCTTGGACTCTTTTAAGGTCTTTTTTGGTCGGGTTCTGCCCCATAGGTTGACCTGATTATTTATGTAAAAGTTAAAAAATGATAGAAATTTTCTATTTGACATGAAAATTGTCAAAAGTTAGTGAAATGATGCATAAAATCGAAGCATAGGCAAAAATTTTTTTTTTCTTTATTTCATGACATTTAATTTTAGTAATTAGCTGATTGGATACCCAAGGGATTACATTTATTTCAATTTTGTCCCTAGAAAATCAAAGTGTTTCAATTTACGGTGTGTTTGGTATGTAGAAAGGAAGAAGGAAAGGTAAAGGAAATAAAAATGGAGTATTTTACTAAAATGCCCCAACTTGAAAAACAGAAAAGAAAAAACTAAGTGTTTTTGGGAGGGTAATTTGGACAAATTCTCACCGTCTCACTTTTTTTTTTCCCCCTCTCATATTGCAATATTGAATGTATTGTGTCTACCAAACATGTTAATCTATGGAAGATTGTAATTGTTTCAATTTGATCTTTGTTAAAAATGACTTCTAGTAAGGAAAATTTTGAGATTTAGTCATAGTAGGTTTTGTGATTTAGTAACAAAAAAAGATCAAATTGAGATAAATGTAATTTTTTAAGGATCAAACTAAGACATTTGATCTTTAAATGATTAAATTGAGAAAATTGTTATTTTTTAGGGGCTAAACTAATAATTTACAACACTACATAGTGGAAAGGTGTACAGTAATTCTGTTAATCCTATGAATTAAGTGAAGAAATTGTAGGTGGGAGAAATGCCAATACTGATTTGTATGTCTTAAAACGCAGGCACTGATAGCACCCGCAGCGTTGATTGCCCAAAATGCTGGAATTGAAGGTGAAGTTGTAGTGGAGAAGATAAAGAATAGTGAATGGGAGGTTGGGTACAATGCAATGACAGACAAGTATGAGAATTTGGTAGAGGCCGGAGTGATTGACCCTGCCAAAGTAACCAGGTGTGCTTTACAGAATGCTGCTTCTGTTGCTGGAATGGTGTTGACCACACAGGCCATCGTCGTTGAAAAGGCCAAGCCCAAGGCATCGGCCGCTGCTCCCCCACAAGGCCTTACCATTTGATGATTTATAGCTTAATTTATTTAGGTTTCCAGAGAAAAAACAGTTTTGTGTAGAAAATTGAGTAAAAGAGCATGAGTGTTGGATTTCCTGTCTAGTACGCACTGGGGACATTATTATTGTTGAATTGATGAGATGAAAATTATTGTAATCTCAATCTCTCGAGGTCGTGTGATTCCACAGCTGTAGGTGTGCCTTCGTTAGTTGTAGTTTTATTTCTCACTCGATTAATTAGACATCACAAATGATTTCATTTCATTTTTTTTTGGGTAAAGAAGGGTACATTTCCTTAGCAAAGCTGAAGGAAAGGCACGATTTTGGGGGCACAGTTTTCTCTTCCCTCTTTGGCCAAAGCATCAGCACAATTGTTGCTTGTGCCCTTTTCTAAAGAGAATATCTTCCAAGTTAGAAAAAAGGGACCTACAATGTGCCACAAGTGGGTAAAGGGGGTGATAATTATTACAGAAAAACATGTAAGGGATGTAAAGCTTCTTCAAAATTAGATTCAATTTCCAGAGAGGAAAGTTGAGCATAATCGGAATTTGGAGACCCAAGAAGATGGCCCAAAGCTGAGCTTGAAGGGCTATCTCTTACCAGTGAATTTGTAAAACCTTATGATCCATAATCCAGCATGGTTTTTCAAACAACCACCTGATCCTAAGTTGTGATTTAACATAGAGCCATTAGTATTTAATTTACAGTAATTTGGAAGAGCTGGAATACATTTTAAGTGTGGTCTGTTGATCCGAGTGTGGGAATGGTTTACAATAATATGATTTATATTGGTCTAGTATTCAGCAGCCTTGCCAAGAGCAAGGTGAGAGACTTTAGACGAAGGGGTATTGATATTTTGGAAGATGGATTTATTACGCGATTGCCAGATAGATCTTATGAAGTAAAGAAAAACTGTGTTCCAAAGAATTTGAAGTTGGCTAGGTAGCGTTCATGACATTTAAGATAAGCCAATTTTCAAAAGAATCACAGTAAAAGCTTGGAGGGGTGTTTAGATTTGGCCACATAGCCTTTGCAGTAGTGCAATCCGAGAGAGAATGGATAATAGTTTCTTTGCAAGAATTACAAAGGGGGCAGAAAGGAGCAGGAGAACAGTTCTGATGATTAAGGATATATAGGATAGAGAGACCATTATTAAAGCAAGACCATAAGAAAAAAAATTTAACGGGAGTTTGCTGGTGCTTTCCAAATCCAGTTAGTATTTATATTTTCATTATTTTTAAAAAAAGAATTATAAGCAGAGGAGAGGGTGACAGAGCCATTTGAGGTCAGGTTCCAGGTTAAAGAGTCATTTTTAGAGGTGTGGGGAAAAGGAAAGGGGAGACCCTCTATTTGATCTTTGATGTCAGTAGGAAGAGGAAAGGGAATTTCATTCAGGTTCCAAATTCCATTAGAGTCCACTAGAAACTTTTTTGAGATTTTCATTTAGAGGAAGAGGGCCCTCAATCTGATACCTAAGGGGGATTTTATTTAGCCAAGGTTGAGACGAGAAATTAATGTCTTTTGCATTTCGCAGAGAGTAAGAAATATTATTTTCAAAAATGCTTTGGTCTTTTTTTAAGCTTTTGTAAAGGAAAGAGGAGTTTTGGTAGGTTTTGTCTTGATGCCTATACTTGGCTTTAAAATAGTTAACCCACGGTTTGGAGTTTTCAGTGTTTATATCTCATTTCAATTTTGTCATATAGAAAGCATTGGCATAAGCAGATTTTTTAATACCCAAACCCTCAAATTTTTTGGGCTTGGTGACAGAATCCCAACCAATAAGGTGAATTTTTTTTTTTTCAAGGGAGGAATGACCCCAAAGGAAATTTTTGCTAATTTGGTCAATTTTATTATGAATTTTCTGAGGTAAGCTGAAATCTTTGAAGTGGTAATTCGGGATCTGGTTCATGGTTGAGATAATAAGTTGATGTCTGCCATCAAGGGAAAGATGGTTTGCTTTCCAGGTTTGAAGTTTTTATTGAATCTTATGTTGAAGCTTATGGATAATGCTATTAAAATCAGAGGTAGAGTACTTTGTTTTAAGTTGATAGCCTAGGTAGTTTCCCGGATTTGAGGTATGGTAATTTGAAAGAAGTAAGAGATTTTATCTTCTTATTTGTTGGTATGTAGTTAGAAAGCCAAATTTTTTATTTTTCATAATTTATTTCCATGCCACTAATATTGCAGAAAATATCAATAGTCTTTTTAATGGATAAAATGGGGTTCTTATAAACTTTTTCAAATAGGAGGATATCATCAATAAAAAAAATATGAGAGACGTTAAAATTTTTGTTTTTTATTTTAAAGGCTTTCATCTTTTTCCATCTACTTTATTATTAATGAGGTAGAAGAAATATTCCATTGCAAGGATGAGAAATGGTGTCAAAACTTTTTTTATGTCAAGTTTTAAAATGATCCATCTAGGGATTGCAATGCAGAGATCCTCGCTTTTGGGGCCTTGCGATTGGAGTTTTTTTTCCTGTGGGGATGAACATAGAGGAAAATATCTTATATTTAATTATATATATTTTTATATATTACAGATTTTTTTTTTATTTTTTCATATTTTAAAATTTTTTTAATAATCTCACAAGGTCCCTGCTAGGCCCCACTAGGAGGCAGGGAATCGGGATAGGGGAATTTTCTCCCCCTTATCAGAGATCGGGGGCAGGGATGGGGGAGATTTTTTTTTTTCAGGGGGGGGGGGGGGGAGTGTATACGGGAGAGGCACTCCCTACTCTTGCCTGCCCGGTCACCGTCCTTAGATTCATCTTACTTTGCTTTTGGATTTGTTCATAGTGAAGGGTTTCATTTACAAGGGAAAAAATATCACAGGTTCCTCTTTTCTGATGAAGGCTCCTTGTGAGGGTGAGATTAAGTTAGGAATGAGAGGCCTAATACGATTTACAAGGATTTTGATTAAAATTTTGTAATGGGTGGTAGAGAGGCCCAAAGGTTTGAAATGGTTAACAGAAGAAGAGTTTTCAATTTTGGGAATTAAGCATACCAAGAGTGAAAAGATCAGTTATTGCTTTTATTATATTAGTTTTAGTTTGATCCTAAAATTTTTTATAAAAAATGGCATGGAAACTATTTTTACCCAAAGTTTTGTAAGGGCCGATGCTCCATAAGGCCTTTTTAATTTAATTCCTTTTTTTTATTCTTGTATCTTAACCTTTTAAAGACTATGAATAAGTGAGATTAAATCTGAGCTGTTTATCATTTTATCTCAAAATTTTTGAAAGTACATTAATTATGCAGATCCTCTTCCTATCATTATAACTTGGTGTAATTTTTTTATTTTTTATATAATTGTTATCAATTTTTTTAATTAAAATAATTGTTTATAGAACCAGACCGAATCAATCAGTCGAACTGATTCAACTGACGATCGATTAAAAATTTAGTTTGGTTAAACAAAAAATTGGTATATTATTAAATTGGTTTCAAATCGAAAGAATGTGAATCATATGGCTGGTTCCACTTTTTTTTTTTTTCTTTTACCCTCCAACCCCAAACTAGCGTTGTTTTAGACCCTGACTTAAAAAAAAATTAGTGTATCAGTACCCTCCAACCCCCAAAATGGCGTAGATTCTTCGAAGAAGAAGAAGGAAGACAGTCGTCGTTCTCTTTCATGTTCCATCGTTCTCTTCCTTGGACATTGCCAGCAGGTTTTGGCGGAGAAAGAAAAATAAGTCTTGGAGGAGAAGATGAAAGAGAAAAAGGTTGTGGAAGATAAAATGAAACTGAAAATGAGAGAGAGAGTAATATGATGGGGAGGATGCATCAGAAAAGAGGTAGGGGACGCAGGTTAGCACATAGGGTAGTGTGTGTATTCCAACTATTTTCAAAAAGCAACATGCCGCTCTCCTCAAGCTAGTTTCTAGCTACTAGGTGTATGATTTCAATATATATATATATATATATAAAATATTAAAAAAATAATATTAATTCTTATTATCTTAATATAAAAAAATATATATTTATAAGATATAATTATATATTTTTAATATGTTTTATTATACCGGTTCGACTATAGTTCAATTACGATCAGATCATTAAATCTTGAATCGGTACTTTTATCGATTCTATGATTAGTCCGATTTTAAAAATATTGATTAAAATATAATAAATATATAATTTTTTTATTAGAACACATGTGTATAACTTTTTTTAAAAAATTATATTTTTTAAAATCTATTATTATATAATTGATTTTTTTTAAATTTTTCTTCACATTTATCATGTTTAGAGAATTCAATAATAAAATATATAAAATTTATATAGGTTTTCTCTTAACGGAATGATTTTGCTGCGCATTTAAGGGCAGCATTTTTTCTCCTATACCGAATCATTTTTTCACCAAAAAGCAAAAAAGAAAAGATTTTGCTACGCATTTAAGGCAAGTAATTAGCATACGTGTTCGGCTAGGTATTTTTTTATTCAATAAATAATATCATAAGTAAATTAAGAGAAAGAGTACAAGCAGTTGAAGTTTGAAGTTTGAACTCACATCTTGGGATCCGAAGCATAGGAGAATTTTGCGCGGCTAAAAATATATTTAGTAATAATTATAATCGTTATTATAAATATTTATAAAAAATTACAAGTATTTGTAAAAATTGTAACTTAAAAAAAATTTAACAACAATTATAATTATAGCTAAATTAAAACAGTAAAATTTAACAACAATTATAATTATAGCTAAATTAAAACAGTAACTAAAAGTACAAAAGACTATCCGTATCCCACATTTTGGGGCTCCAAGTTGCAACCTACGCCATCCAACTATAACATTTTCTTAGGAACATATAATATTAGAAATAATAATCAAATATTTAAAATAAATTATTTGTAATTTATTAATTTAATTATTTAAAAAATACTATATGCAATATAATGTAAATTTTTTTGAAATAATTTAAATTAACTGATTTGATAATTGGGTGATTATGATTTGACCCATCTGATTTTTCAATATAGAAGGAATATTATGAATGGACAGCAATCTTATTTCTCTCTTTTTAAAAAGTGTTTCATCGAAGTCTCGTTTTCCCACGATTTGTATTATGTCCTAAATCCGAAGATATCGGCCGCAAACAAAGTCGCGATTCACAATTAGCACTACTTTTGATAAAGAAGATTTAAAGAAAAAGAAGAATGTTAAAGAAAAAAAAGAATGTTCAAGAAAAAAACCTTAGAAAGGCGAATGGGAGAAGCAAAAGAAATAAAGCACAAAGGGCAAACGGGTGGCCAGGAGCCATTGAAATTTGAACTACCGGAGGTGTCGCCAACCGACATGAATTCTCTCAATTTTTTTAGTGATAAAACGAGAGTTTATTTCACAATTTAAATTATTATGACAGACAGTTTAGATTAATTTATTTGATTTTTATAATTTATTTTTATCTAAATCATCTTTTATGAAATAAAAAAATAAATAATTTAGATCATGAAATTAAATAAATCTTTATTTTTTTTGTTAAAAAAAAAGGAAGCAATCTATTTACGAAACTTACACGCTCCATTTTTTTTCCCTCTTAAAAGCAGAAAGTTGATGGAGTTTTTCTGATAGACGTCATTATGGACGGTGCAATCTTTACACTTAAGCACGTAGGAGTAAAATTGTCGTCCTCAAAAGCATAAAAGGGCTTTGTATTAGAGGGTGTGAAAGCCACTTAAGTTATGGTCCCTACTTGGATTTGAAGGTTCTATTAATGTTTGTGCTTTCACATATTGGATTCCCATACTGTCAACACCCAGCATATATAATCCTTGATTTAATGCTAATGATTCTTTCTTCATCACGGAAAGTGAAAATTATGTGATTTCTTCGCTGTCAGACAGTATATATTCTATTCTTTTCTCCATTTCCGTTGCTATATGCATTACAAGAAAATTAGAGACACGTGATTTGTCTCAACTCTATTTAAAATAGCAAATTTTCTATTTCTAAAATCGTCGTTGCTAATTTAATTTGTTAAAAAAAAGAAAGCTCACTTTGCCAATGCTTCACTGATGGCTTATTGTTATAATATGCAAAATAATATATATTTAAAATAATTAGAGTTAGATTTTGAAATGGATTTTAAGATGAAAAAAATTTCTTTTCAAGTTTAGTTTCAAATTTAATTTTTTAGTTTTTAAAGAATATTTCAAAAATTAGAAATGAAATTTGAAATAAATTTTGAAACAAAAAAAATTCCCATTCAAATTCTGTCTCAATATTAGTTTCAAAATTTATTTTTTAATTTTTTAAGAAATTACTTAAAAAATTAGAGACATAATTTGAGATGAAAAATTCCGTCTCAAAATTTATTTCAAATTCAAATTTTTATTTTTTAAATATTTTAAAAATTAGAGATGAAATTTAAAACAAATTTTGAGGAGAAAAATTCTTTCTCAAAATTCAACTCAAATTTAAATTTTTATTTTTTAAAATGATAAAAAAAAATTAAAAATCTGAAACAAAATTGCATCGAATTTGAGATGACTCAGATTTATTTTGTTTTATTTTTTTATAGTTATATCCTTTTGCTTATACTATTTCCCTTTCATGAGGATATGTTTTCACATTAGCAAATTATGATAAAGCCTAAAGGGTTTTATATTGTCTCACTTCTCAATAAATTGCGATCAATTTTTTTCCTCCTTTTACATAGCAAAGCACGAGTTTAAATCTAATACTAATTGTTGCATGCCTGCATTTCTTACTATTAGGTTATTATTTAACTAGCCTATGCTCCTGTACAACGCACGGATGTTTATAGTGAATTGGAAATTCATATATATATATATATATATATATGAAATTTATTATTTATATCTATGAGAGAGAACTGGTTGAAGACTCAATATAATTAGCAAAGTAAACTCTTCCACTTGAAAATTTATTTAATATTATTGACTACTTTCTTATACACCACATTCATTGTGGAGTTTGTCATTTACCTTCAAGGTCAAGTGTTAGGATTTTCAAATCACTTTTGCATCTTACTTTTGAAATTACAACATATAATTGACCATGAATAAAAACAAAAGTAGGTAGAAATAATTCAACGTTGGAGAGAGATTGGCCTTGACTCTTATTAATTATCATTGCAAAATAAACTGCTATTGAAAATTGTCTCTTCTTGAGTTTAAAATGTAATCTTGTATCAAATGGTGTCATTGCCAACTATGGAATTAGAATCTTATCTACTACGTTGTCACATGAAATAAGTTTTCTTTCTATGACATGATCTCTCAAATTACTTATTAATAGTCTTGTTCCATTGAACAACCCTTTGAATTTATCAATATTCCTAAGTAAAATGATTGGAACTCTAACTTTCAACTTCAATCGTGATTAGACAATCTAGATAATTTAATGTTGTTAAGGAACTTTGTTGTGTAAAGATCAACAATGTTGTCCACGTTAATGTCATCCTTGTAAACATTATTACAATTGTATTATGTCTCCATTTGGGATTAAAGATAACATATGCTCATTGATTGCATCAACATTGTTAAGAGTATGAGTAAGAATTGCTCTTTCTTCAAAATAAGATAATTCTCTCAAGTTTTGTTAAAGACATGAATATGTACTTTCAATAATAGATAAAATAGGATCAATGACATCCTTTAGCAAAAAATAATTTGGAATCACTAGAAAAAAAAAAAAGTGAAATAGTGGTGATTGTTTAGTATCACTTGAAAACAAATGCCACTAAATACAAATATTGTGGCGTTTTGGTGAAACGCTACTATATAGTGGCATTTGTAGATTAGTGGCATTTTCAAGACAAAAACCACTAGATAGTGGCGTTTTGTTGAACTCTATTGCTTATGA
This sequence comes from Biancaea sappan, assembly GCA_037074585.1. Taxonomy (NCBI): domain Eukaryota; kingdom Viridiplantae; phylum Streptophyta; class Magnoliopsida; order Fabales; family Fabaceae; genus Biancaea; species Biancaea sappan. The sequence goes on along the minus strand of CM073501.1, from coordinate 20,869,397 downwards.
ATATATAATGTTTTGATGATTTACAGACAAATTAAAATGAACAATATTCCTATGCTTAATGTTTATCTTTTTAGGAATGTGAGATTTAAAGATCAAGTCAAAGGCATTAAGATCAAGTGAAGAGTAAAATATCTTTCATAGCCTTAGGACTTAGATCATTGTGTAAAAGTATTAATTGGCAAGAAAAGAGTTTTGAACTGATTGAAAATATTTTTTGAAAACTCTATCTTAGTTGAAAAAGATTTTACAAGAGCTGGTTTAAATTTATTGTGTCTTAGAATAAATTTTCTAAGTCTAGTAGCTATCAGTCGACCAGTGTATGGGCACCAGTCGACCGATTGCCTTCTAGTTCAAATTATGAACTAAGACTCAAAACCTACTAGTCAATCGCTGGTCTTCCAGCAATCAACTGGTGCTTCTCTGTCTAAAATAAAAAAAATTGAATTCCAGAATTTACCAGTCGATTGGCATATGGGTGCTAATCGACTAGTATAGTCTGGAACAATTTTAATTTGGGGTAACAGAGAGTTACCAGTTGACCGGTGGCTCATTAAGAGCTATCAGTCGACTGTCATTGTAATATCCCAGATTTTTTTTAGTGGTGTAGTGGAACTTTAAAATTAAAAAGAAAATTTTGGAATTGAGTGTAAATTTTAATTTTTACATAAAGTGAAGGGGCTTAAACGAATTTCTTAATCTAAGGGGGAGTTGTTGTGTAATTTATACAAAAAGGAAAGAGCTTATGGCAGCATCAGAATTAACCACGTGCTCCTCTTATATCCACACACACAAAAAAAAAAAAGAGAAGCTCCTGGATTCTTAAAAACATATGCACATCTCTTTCGACTATTTCAATTCCATGATCCCATCGGGACTGTTCTGGACTCTGAATTGTCTCTCAGTGCCGATGTCGTTGGTTGCGGTGGTTCTTTACCATGAAAGGTGCTGGAGCAGTGGGTCTCAACAGCGAAACCATCTAGCAAGGGGTAAGGGCGAATAGAAACTGATTTTGTCTGGGATTTTCTTTCTTTTTCATGCTATAGCACGTGTGCCAAGAGGAGTTCAGTTCTCTTTCTTTTAATTTGTGTCTTGGGTTGACAGAGGATGTGTTGAAGTTGGGTGAAGGTCTATAACAGAAGTTTTAGCAGAAAGAAAAATAAGAAGAAAAGAAGATAAAGATTGAGAGGAGAGGAGCTGCCACATTTTCTTCTTTTTTTTTTTTAATTGTTCCCCTGATTCTAACTTGCTCCTAATCTGTTAAGTAGTGGGGAATATAATTATTTTTAGACTTGGCTGAATGATTCTAAGTGGTGGAATGTAGCTCTGACCGAGGGAAAATTAGAGTAAGTATGTGAAGAGAGAAATTAAGAAAAGGATAGTGGAAATTGAATCATGTTTGTTGTCACTTACTGCTGTTAATGTTTTTGACTGTTTGTGGTATGAAATTTGCTCAGATGATCGTGAAATTTGGTATCCTAGTTGAAATGGTGTCCAAGAGTGTGTCCAAATTATTTTGGAATTTTATAGGTTGATTTGGTATCCCTAATGCACCAAAAACAGTAGCTGAAGTTTGATGAATATAAAAATGAGACTGTTATGGCATGCTGCCATTTTTGTGAGTTTTGGATAACTAAATCAACTCCTAAAATCATGAAATTTTTGTGAGAAATTCTTAATATAGTGGCAGTGTGATCTGGAAAGTTTCATGGTCATTAAAATTGATTTGCTTGGTCAAATAGGCATGGAAACAGCACTTGTTCAGTGTAGAGTAAAGTTTGGGCAATTTAGGAAATTGGTTTGGTCTTGGTAGCTAAACATCTCTTTTTGATCTGAAGTTTTTATGGTATTTAGCTAAGACATGAAACCAATGATATACAAAATTTCATTGCATTTGGATATGGTTAGGATGGTCTTTCAAACAAAAACGCAGAACCTATAGCAGAAGTAAGCAGTTCTGATGTAATGGTACTAAAGTGATGATTTGAAGGGCCAAATGGTGGATTTTTGGGCTGAAATTGTTATCCTATCATATTAACACATGAATAAAGATATATGTCAAGTATCATGAATTTTAGAGCTATGAATTGGTACCAGAAATTTTGTAAAGTTTAGTACAGAATTTAGCAGAAAAACAGAACAATGTTGAGTGCTTGGTGCGTTAAATTCTAAAATGGTGTTTTTTTTCTTTTTTAGTTTATTTTCTAGGCCTCTTATAAGGTTTTTGGCATCTTTCTCCAATTCGAAGAGTACAACTTAGCTAGGAATTAAGGTAAGTGGGTTAATACTTGCTATGATTAAATATCTGTTATTGACTTTTTGCATCATAGTGGAAATATGTTGTATATCCAAGTTTGAAGAGGATGATGTGGAACAAAGAGACATAAACAATTGTGGAACGTGTCTGGTAATGTATATAATTATATTTTCTTATTTTCTCATGAATGGAGGTTATATGATGGTTTGTCAATGGCATGTGAACTGAGTTGAAATATATCATACTTTGATTGTTGAGTTCGTTCATATGCGGATAGTTGAAGTATGTTATTGTTGAATAATTGTTCTATATTATGGATTATGTTGTATACATGCTATGTTGCTGGAACCATATTGATTATGTTGTGACTTGAATTGTAAATGACTGAGTTGTGTGTGTGGCTCAAGATTATGATTGAGCATGTTCTTGGATGTGGTTGTGATTGTATTTGACTAGAAAGAAAAGGCATGGTGGTGCACCCCATGGAGAAATTTATATGAAGTTATAAGGGTGGAAAATATAAATGAAGCGATAAGAGTGGATGCGGCGGGGGCCGCGGGCAACGATCCAGAGGTATTCTGGACGACCCGGTTGGTACGGGAAATGTGTGTGAAATTGATTTCACCGATTACTGTTGTGAATTATTTGAAATGTATTTGATTTACTTGGATATTGTTGTGAGGTATTATGAATAATATTATATTATATGATGATCGATTTACGTATGATTGCTGCATGTTATCATTATGATGCATGATATTTTTTTTTGTCATAGTGTTGTGTTGTCTACTCACTGGGCACGTGGTTTGCTCATACCCCTCTTATTGACATTTTTTTTCAAAGTTGACAGCTGAAGGTAAATATCGGTACAAGGAATTATGGATCCTTAGTCCATGATTACCTTTCATTTGTTCAGGATAAAGGTATAATAGTTAAGTCTTATTCTAAGTTGTATAAATCTAGAAATCTCTGTAATCGGGTAGGTTCATTCAGTGATGTAATGTGAATAATTGTAGTATGTATAGAGAACTCGGTTTGGTTGCATGAAAAAGAATTGTATGATTTTTAAGAGAAAGATAGGCTTACGGAGGTGAAATGAAATTCACTTTCCGTGCCGGTCACGTGCTCAGATTTTGAGACGTGACAGTCATGGTACAAGCAGTTGATCACCAACAATATGGCATTAGTAATAACAAATAAAATTTCAAAATATGTGCTAATAACTTTTCTAAACTTTCTCCAATGGGATTGTCTCTTCATGGGCTATAGATATAGCCATATCAAAAACAAAGGAAAAAAAGCTTATAGCCTTGCATTAATCTTCTGTAAATCCATCTTGCCAATCTATTACTTCCCAAAAAGCTTCATTTGTATTATCCACTCTATTGAGAGAGTTTTTCTATTTATTGTTGATTTTTATCAACACAAATTATTTTAAGTTATGGTTCGCAAGTACTAGTATTGAGAGAACTTGCATTAGGTAGAGAGGAGCCTGGATTCATAAATTCTCTGTTGTGGTTTTACAAATACCGGGGTAGAGAGAATTTGCATGCTTTCAACAGTACCAATTGGGACAAACTTGTCGTGGTTTACAAGCACCAACCGTTTACAAACTTGTTAGTGAAATATTCAAGTGGTTTGCTTGGGAACTGGATGTAGACTTGCTTCAGTGCGACCAGTATAATTTCTCTGTCATCTTCTCTTTCCTTGATCTTTTACTGCATTATCTTTTCCTATTGCTTCTTTACACTCTTGAATTATTTATCTTGATAGCACTTGAATTTTTTATTTATATTTACTGTCTTGAGATTTGCATATTTCTAGAAAATTACTCTACTTCCATTAAGAGTTTTTGTGAAAATTTTATAAAACTCAATTCACCTTCTTTTGAGATCCAACTGTTCCTATCACATTTTACTTAAAACGTCACTACTTAATGGCATTTTAACCCAAACACCACTATATAGTGGCGTTTGTTATTGTCAAAAACGCCACTATGTAGTGGCATTTAATATACAAACACTACTATGTAGTGGCATTTTGACAAAAAAAATGCCACTAAGCTATATATGTTATCCCCAATTTCTTTTACTCTTTCACTTTGTCATTGATGATTGTGTCTTTTTTATTTTTGCTGCCATCTACTCCCTCAGTTTATAGGCACCATTCTCTCATCAGTGTGTTTCCTTTCCTTTCGTGTCACCATAAGCTTCATGCTTATGGCCAATATCGGCCATAAGCTTCATGCTTTGTGTGTTGTCTTACTTATTTCTCCTATATATATATTAAAACTTTTAAATCACTAGATGTTATTTAATGCTGTGTTGCAATGCTTCAAGGTCTTGATATTGGTACATACTTTGATCCCGTAACTTATGCTCTTCATCATTTGAGCAATCAAGTTTATGCCTCAATTATAAAATTATATAAATTGAATTGATTGCAACACTTTTTTTTTTTCAAAAGCTCGGATGCACATGATATATCTAGATAAATAGTCTACTTTTGCTGAAGAAATGAGAAAAAAATTAATTAAAAAATAAATTTAGTTATGTTAAATTTTTGCATTTCAAACACCACTATATGAGAAAAAAATTAATTAAAAATTTAGTTTTATTAAATTTTAAAACATAGTGGCGTTTATTTCTGAAACGCCACTATATAGTCTCGTTTGCTTTCCAAATATCACTATATGAGAAAAAAAATCAATTAAAAAAATTACTTAGGTTAAACTTTATAACATAGTGATGTTTGTTTCTAAAATGCCACTATATAGTCATATTTGTATTCCAAATGCCACTATATAGTAAAAATTTAATGGCGTTTGGATGACAAATGCCACTAAATCTTTTAACTCAATCCCACATTTGTTTTTTCTTCTGAACTAAACTCATCGAAGCTACCTCGATCCCCTATTTCGTCTCCATGATCACGCATATCTTCGTCGAAAGCTGTCAAAATCTATGCATCTTTGTTAAAGATAATCCATTACCCAACTGAAACTTGATCCACAGTATTCATAAACGCAAAGAGGACCTTAGCTAGCATGAAGTCAGAATCACTCTATTGCTCTTCGTGTGCTTCACTCTGCTGCTTCTTCTTCTTCGCAATGTGTGCTTCAGAAATCAAAAATCAGACTCAACTGCTGCTTCTTCTTTGTTTCTTTGTGTGCTGCTTCTTCTTAAGTTCTTCATCATGCAAGTAGGTTTTCACACTTGATTGTTGGTAAAGAATAATGGTTAGCTACTGTAATATCCCAAGAATTTATATGAATATTTAAAGTCTAATTTGAAGTTTAGTGAAAAATTTAATTACGTGAAAAATTTGCTTTTTGAATTAGTGAAGAAAATGTAGGAATAGAAATTTTAATTTTTAATTTAGGAAATTTTTACAAATTTTCAAGGACTAAAGTGAAAAGAAAAGAAAATATAGATTACTTTTGAGAAATGACCAAATAGGAACCTGAGAAGAAGAATAAAGCTTATGAGAATGAATTATGAGTCCGGTACCGAAAAGATGATTGATTTGAGGTTAAAGTGGTATTTGAGACATCGAGAGGGATTAAAGTGAACAAATCTTATAAGCTAAGGTGGCTATGAGCGATTTTATCGAAAAAGAAATTGGTGGGGCCCACACGTATACATTTCTCTCTTATTCTTTTCTTTCTCTCATCTCTCCCCGTAGCTTCCTCACTTTCTCTCTCTCGGTTATGCGTCGATTTCTTCATCAACCATTTATGCAATTTTTGCATGGGGAAGGAAGCTATGAAAGTTAGGATGATTGGTAAGTTGATGTTCTTCTTCTTCTTCCTCTTATTACAAGACCAAATCCTTGGTTATCATTTTGCACAATTTTTGTAGAATATTTTAATGGATGAATTTAAGTGTGGATGTTAATCTAAAACATTCCTAGGTGGTTTATGATGTTATTAGAACAAGAAATTTAGAGAAAACTAAGAGAAATTCGTAGAATTTGGATATTTGAAAAAAATTAGTGTTCTTGATGAAAATTTGAGATTTGAGCTTGGATTGTTGGTAGAAATTGGGGGTTTTGGTGTTAAAACACTCCTTAGACATTAAGGATGAAAACCCATGGAAGAAATCAAAAGAAATGTTGTTTTAGATATGATTTTAGGATTTTTGGATGAAGAACACGAAGAATATTCGAAAAATTTCCCCAGAATTTACTGTTCATCAGGAAAATTTTTCCAGATTTTCTCGGCTACTGTAGCGTTGACTCGGTCAACGTTACTGTAGCGTTGACTCGGTCAACGTTACTGTAGATGCATTGACCATTGACCGTTACTGTAGCATCAGTTTTTTTTTAAATATCGTTAAAAAGCTCTTTGAGTCTAGTTTCCAATGGTATAAGTTTCATCTCGATATTCATTACCAGTTATGAGTTATGATTTGAGAAGTGGATGAAGGTTGGGAGTAGTGGTAAGCAATTTCTCTATTTCGTAACCCTGATGGTTTTTATCTGGTTACAATAGGAATGGTCATGGTGCAAGGTGGGAGTGCCGAGAGCGTGAAATCCAGGTGAGTGGGTTAATACTTCCTATGACTAAATTTTTTCTTAAAGTTCTTGGCATCATAGTGAGAGCATGTAGTGTATCTTAGTGTGAAGGCAGTGATGGCTAACTTATATATTGATATTCATTACGAATTGAGATTTTCTTGCATAAATTACATTCATGCGCACTTTCTAGAATTAAAGAATTGTGTTCTCGAATAGATTGATATGGATATATCTATACATAAACACCATTATATGAATGTTGCATGAAGAAGACACGAATACCATTGTGAGTACTTGTAAATACAAATGAGCTTCTATGTTTGAGATGTGATTTATAAGATAAATTCTGTGAACAGTGAATGATTGTATACACGTTGATGAAATTGTGATTAAGTATGGAAAGTAGTATGAGTTATGTTGTGATGAAACTTGTAAATGATTATGAGTTATTTATGATTGTGATTGTGTATGTAATCGGAATGAATGGAAAGGCATGGTGGTGTACCCCATGGAGAAATCTACATGAAGCTATAAGGGTGGAGAATATACATGGAAAGATAAGGGTGGATGCGGTGGGGGCCGCGGGCAATGATCCAGAGGTATGCTGGACGACCCGGTTGGTACGGGAAATGTGTGAAATTGATTTCACTGTTTGCTGTTGTGAAGTATTATGAATTATATTATGATCGATTACGTATGATTGCTGCATATTATCATTATGATGCATGATATTTTTTTTTGTCATAGTGTTGTGTTGTCTGCTCACTGGACACGTGATTTGCTCATACCCCTCTTATTAACATTTTTTTCAGAGTTGACAGCTGAAGGTAAATATCTGTACAAGGAATTATGGATCCTTAGCCCATGATTACCTTTTCATTTGTTCAGGATAAAGGTATAATAATTAAGTCTTATTCTAAGTTGTATAAATCTAGAAATCTCTGTAATCGGGTAGGTTCATTCAGTGATGTAATGTGAATGACTGTAATGTGTATAGAGAACTTGGTTTGGTTGCATGAAAAAGAATGGTATGATGCTTAAGAGAAAGATAGGCTTACGGAGGTGAAATTAAATTCACTTTTCGTGCAGGTCACGTGCTCAAATTTTGGGACGTGACAGCTACAGTATTAAAATGACTGTTTTAAACTATTAGTCTAATTTTGCTGGATTAGATGAGTGATTCCCCTTGGTCATCAATCATTTCCTTTCACATCTGATTACAAATTCATTGGGTTCAAGCTCTAGAGTTTTTGATTTGTTATCTTGAATTGATATTTCAATGAGTTAAGCCAAATACTATTTACTTTATTGATGTTTCGATGAGTTATTTTGGTATGAAAACTCCTGAGTTCTTAAGTTTTTGGCTTGAAATTTAATAATTGTTTGAATCAAATCTAGAGTGTAGTCAACATCATGTTTCAATCCTTAAGTTTCTTTATCGGTACGAGATTTAAGAATATTTAAACATTTTTTTAATTGTTGCTGCTTCATTATCACATGATTCCCAAGTCATTGTTGTAGAAGGTGGTTGAATAGATGAAATATAATTGCCAAAGAACATAGCGACATATTAGACAAACTCTTTTTTATTCATTAAGAGATTAGTAAAGCCAGTACATATACCACTGCAAGTTTGCATACCCTCATCGTCGAACTATTATCAACAAGACCCCCATGACATTAAAAAAAAAGTTTCATTGTAAAACCATTTAATTTACAGATCCTGCTTAGCTTTAATACCCTTAAGCTTGGCAGTCTGATCATCCTCTCCTGCAATGCTGACCACGCTAGGACCTTTAATCTTGTCTGGTGACAACTTATTCAATGTCAAAGCAAGCACTCCATTTTCCAGTTTAGCCTTCACATAATCTAAGTCCACTTTGTCAAGCAAGTTGAACTGCCTTCAGAAATTTCTATATGACCTCTTCACTCTGTGCCAGTGATCCCCTTTCTTCTTCTTCTCCTTCTTCCTCTCTCCATTCACTTTCATCACCCTATTCTCCTCCACTTCTATCTTAATCTCGTCCTTCCTCAGCCTTGGCATGTCTAGCATTATGACATGTCCCTCTGGTATCTCTTTCCAGTCTACTCTGGTAGGAGACAGAGTCATGGATGATGGCTCCTCCTTATCGAGCAGCCCAAATGGGATTTATTCTAACATACGAAAGGGATCTGGGAAGTGATCAGACCAGAGATCAACCCAGAGACCATTAAGATGATCCATGAATGGTAGGAGAGACCCATTTGCATTGAATAGAGAAGCAACAAGAAAAAGCAGCAACAATGGCAATAGCAACTCCAAGTTCTGAATATGTACTTAAGTAATTTGTGAATTTGTACTTGAATAATCATACTTGACTGTATTGTATTCAATAAATAGGATAGGATCAAAAGTTACAGTATATATAGGTGCTTGTCATTAGATTTACTAATAAAATTTTAAATATAAAATAAATTTAATATATATATGTCTAAATGTGTAAATTGCAATGGCTCATCAAATGGAATAACTTGATATATACGCATAAAGATCACAAACTTCAAGTAAATTCAATAGCTAAAATGTAATAAATATAACTTTTAAAGACTAAATTACATATTATTAATGCAAATACTTGGTTGCTTGACATGAATCTTATTCTTTAGTATTCTAAAGAATTCGATGTAGCTACTTGTTGCTTGACATGAATTAGATAAGAACAACATTATATAGGTGCTGTATGCTTAATTTTTGAAAAAATACTGCAAACACTCAACTGCCAAAAGAAAACGAGGAAACAAAATAAACAAATTAGCTCTAACTACCACCAAATGTTTGACTTAATTGGTTTTAGGATTAATTAAGTGCACTATTTGTTTACATGCTCAAACTCTTCTCTATCATCTAGCACGCAAAATCTGTAGGTTTGTTTTTTAGAGGTGTGGCGAGAAGATTTTCTTTTTGACTAAAATCCTTGATGTTTCTCTATAAATTTTGCCCAAAGTTCTTAGTCATCGCACCAAGAATAGTGTTTTCCACTTTGCAAGCAAATATTTAGCATTCATCTCTTCCTTCTCTCCTTCAAACACAAATTTGTAACTCTTTGAAACCATGGCAAACAACAAGCTAATTGATCTCACTACTGAGGCCAGGGAAGAAAAGCTCGATTTAATCCTGTGTTTGGGAAATAACAAGGGCAAAAGATCCATCGATGGGTCTCCTGAGAAGAAGAAAAGGAAGAGGAACAATGAAGAGCAGGAGGATCTAAGCACAGGCAGTACTTCAGAAAATAAATTTAAGCTTCTGGAACAGAGGCTTGAAGAGTTAGAGAAGTTGATAAACCATCGTTCTGACAAATTGGCTGCTAAAATAGATAAAACATTTCTTTTATTCAACTCAGTGCTTCTGCAATCAACAAGCAAGAAGTGTTGATTACATGAATGAGATATACTTTACTTTCTACCAGATTTCTTAGTCTCTTTCTTTAAAGACTGGTTCTGAGATGCTTCTATTTACCTCCTCTTTAAAGCTTGGAGCTCCTTCTACCTCCAAGAAGTCACCTCGTCCTTAGATTACTTATGCTTTTGTTTTTAACATGTTGTAATCTTTAATCTTTCAATGTGATTGATATCTTTTGAAGAACACTTTACTTATTTTTTATTTTATTTTTATTTTTTTAAAGATTGAAATTCTTACCCTGAGCTAACACAAACAAAATTGCAGAATAGCAAGAAACATACCTTTTTACACAAAATTTAGATTTGTTAATAATGTTTTATATAATTTGTTAATAATGTGAAAGTAATGGTTGGAACCCAAGAGGGGGGTGAATTGGGTTTTATAAATTTTTCACAAGAATTAATTGGAAGTTAAAATGATTTTCTGTAAAAGTACAATGCTTAGGATAATAAATACAATACAGAAAATCAATGTGCTGTCAAGATAAATAATTATAAAGATCAAGGAATTAAAGAATAGATATCAATATGCACAAATTAAAGAGTAAGGGATAGAGAAAGCAAACTCGGAGATTTATACTGGTTTGGCTAATCCAAGCCTACATCCAGTCCTCAAGAGACCACTTGAGTATTTCCACTATAATTGCAAGTTTAATCCGGGTACTTGCAAACCACTACAACCACGCAAATTCGATCCGGGTATTTGCGAAACCACAATGAAGAATTTATGAATCCGGGCTCCTCCTCAACCCAAAGCAAGTTCTTCCAACACCGGTACTTGCGAACCTCAACTCAGAATAATATATGTGTTGATCAAAATCAACAATACAAAGAAACTCTCTCTAAAGAGTAGATGAAAACAAATGAAGCTCTAATAACTCTAATGATAGAGAATATGCAAGATTTGGCTCAAGAATGCTTTCCTTTCTCTCAAAGATGATAGAAGAAGTTAATATCACATTGTAGGACTTTGTTCTTGCTCAAAATCGTGTATCTAAGGTCATATATATAAGATTTTACAAAACTAGCCGTTATATAGCCGTTACAGCACTTATAGTGCAGTCCAGATTTTGAGCTTTCTTTAAAAATTCATAACTCCCTCATTTGAACTCCGTTTTAAACAAATAATATACCGTTGGAAAGCTCTTGGAGTCTAGTTTCAAATGAGCCAAGTTTTAATCAAAAATTATTTTTCTTTTAAAAGATATAATCAAAATACTGACTATAGGTCAGAACAGAATAATCAACTTTCAGTTTTTCAAACTATATTTTAAATAGTCATATATTTCTCATTTGGACTCCGTTTTCAATAAATAATATACCTTTGGAAAGATCTTTGAGTATACTATCAAATGAGATTAAGATACTTGAAAAAATGATTTTTCGTTTATGAGATATGATATAAAGAGTGACCAAAGGTCAAAAACTAACTTTTGTAAAATTTCATATCTCACTATCTTTTTGTTCAAAATAATTGAGCCAATGTATGCAAATCTAAATCATTGAGTTGCACAAGTATACTAGCCTATATAAAATATACCTAATGTAAACACATAGGCTATCTTGATGCATCCAAGCTTCCAAGACTTCAAATCTTCTAATTCTTCATTTCTTGGAGCTTCATCCTTGCATGTTGTTTTCCTTGAGTGAAGCATGATATTGCTTTTCCTTGTTCTTCAATACAATGCTCACTCTTCTTGTTTTGAACCAACCTATAAAATATATCTTACTTGCAAACTCAATGGTTAGTTTAATAGCATGATTCAATATATGCAACATACATATTAAATAACATAATCATGCTTAAGTACTTGTAGCATATATATGATAATTAATCTTTATATATATCAATGCTACTATTCAAATACATTTGTCATCATCAAAACTTATGGCATATAGCCTTAGGGTCAACATAATGTTCATGAATTACAGATGGAGGTTGTAAGTCTCAGGTCTCAAGTGGAGGAGATGATAAGTCTCAGGTCTCAAGTGGAAGAGATGACTAGAAAATGTAATGAAATGATGCAGCTTTTTCATAGACTTTAGTAGAATCAACTTCCCTTTTAACATCTTGCATGAAGGGTAAGTTAGAAACTCAATTGTATTAGTTTTTTTTTTCCATACGGCTAGTAAATTTATTACAATTTTTTATTATAACTGCAACTTTTTGATCAAGGGGGTGGAGATGGTTCTGCATCAACAACCAACTCTCCATTGTCTTGTAATCATGAGAATGAAGATAGGGAGGACGGTGACGAGGATGGTGAAGACGATGAAGATGATGATTTGGCTCAGGAATGAGACTTTGATTTATGTTGTTAGGACTCTTTGGTTTATGTAGTTAGGACTTATGTTTTATTTTAGACACCTTATTATATTAATGAAAAACTGATTTGCTAATTTTATTTGTATAATAACATTGAACTTATTATTTTAATGAAGAACTCATTTGTAAATTTCATTTGTTTATGAATATTGGACTGAAATTGTTATTGGATTAGGATGATCTATATGAATATGTAGGGTTGTAACCTATTTGGGAAGAAAATGGAGAAATAAACTAAACTAGAACTATTCTACTAATACAGTGGCATTTGTTATCATTTTAATGACGTTTCAAAATGCCACAAAATAAAATTATAATGGAAGTTGTAGTGACAACTGTCACTATAAATGCACATTTAGTGGCATTTCTACTTCTAAAACGCCACTATATAATGACGTTTTGGTGAAAAAATGCACTACATAGTGGCATTTTAGAAGCACAAATGCCACTATATAGTGGCGCTTGTGCATTTCAATTCAATGATACTGTATATTTGTAGTGTTATTTATTCTCATGCTTGTCCAGAAACGCCACTAAAAAACTTGTGTCACTTGATTTAGTGGCGTTTTCACTAAACGCCACTAAATTGGATTATGGCATTTGAAAATGCCACTTTATGACAATATCAAATGCCGCTATATGTCAATTTTTTTGTAGTGAATTTGTATGTTTACCTCATGATCATTATCTTCATTATGACATCTTCCATTCCCAAAATTCATTGAGAGAATTCACTAGTTTCTTTCTTCATTAAACCATTGTTGTCAGTCTGTAGACCCATGTTTTGTGTAAGTGTCATGACAGTACAATATTCCCAAAAGTAAGAAGAATTTAATGTTGATTGTATAATGTCTTGTCTTGTTCCTTTTGGGATTATAGGAAGTATCTGTCTGAAGTCACTACCAAAACTAATTCATTAATCATTTGGAGCTTCAACCCATCTAATTAACCTTGTCTTTGGAATAAGGTAGCAACTTCACTGTTCTGTTTGATATTACATGTTGAGTTTTCATTTATTTCAAGAGGAATATGAAATTGCAAATGAGCAATTCTACCACTAGGTAGAAAGAGCGATGCAATCTTGCTGGAAGTGACGTTTATAACAACCATTCCTTTTGATCTCAAACGTGCAAAAATCATTTTCCATAAATATGTTTTTCTCGTACCTCCATAGCCATAGACAAAAAAGAGCGTGCCAACATTAATTCAACAACACTCAATACATTATCATATATGACTCTTTGATCAGCGTTTAAAGATCCTATAAGAATGAGATGTTCTTTTGCAAATGACTATCTATCATAATTTAATTCCTCCAAAATGAACTTGTTCAATAACTTATGAGACATATCCATTTCAGGATAAAGCATAGAATTAAAATCAACAAGTGTTCTACCATTCATCTGCAATATACTATTAATCTCTATCAATGTATAGTTCTTCAATAATACCTCTTATAGAATCAAATCTATAGCCAATACAAAAAAAAAAAGAAAGTTAATAATATTAAATAAAAGCAAAAAGGCACTTTATGTTCCTAAGGTTTACACCAAATTTCATCTATGTTCCAAAGGTTTTTTTGCCCCAGTTATATCTCACATGTTTCAGTTTTTGTCATATATACTCTTTTTTTGTAATTCCGCCAGTCAACTTAACAAAATGCTGATTGGGCTACCATGTGACAAAAAAGCATCTTCCATGTGGCTGCCACATGGACTCCAGGAAAAAAGGTTTTTTTTAAGGTTTCAGTTTATTCACTTAAGTCCTTGGTCAACTCAAGAAATGAATTAAAATACAAAGTTTTAAAGGTGCATAAAATTGAAAGTTTTAAAGTTTTAAAGTTTAAAATGAATTAAATTTCATTCTTGAATTTTAATTTATTTTTTGAGTTGTTTTTGGGTAAAATTGATAAATATAATCATATTATAACTAAAAATGAAATTATAGATTGATTTGGAGGACCAAACCGTAAGAAAAAAGTATGTAAGTGAAGAACAAGGACCGAAGTGAACAAATTGAAAAGTTTTTAGAGGATATTTTGAAAAAATTAGGGACTTAGACAAAGTAGAAGATGAGGTTATATCAAAAATTGGATAAAAGAAAAATTTTGACCAATAACCTAAGTGAATAAACTGAAACATTTTAAAAAAAAATTTTTTTCTGGAGTCCACATGCATGTATTTTTTTTTGTCATGTGAAAGACCAGTCAGCATTTCGTTAAGTTGATTGATGGAATTACAAAAAAAAAGTGTATATATGACAAGAATTGAAACATGTGGGACATAAATAAGCAAAAAAAAAAACTTTGAGGCATAGATGAAACTTATTATAAGTTTTAGGGACATAAAGTAACCTTTTGTCTTAAATAAATACTACACATATGAATAACTATATATTAAAAATGTTAAGAATTTCACAAAAACATCTTACCATTGTGATTTAGAATTGACCTTTGCTTGTATAGTATGTCATCTAAATCTAACATAAGTCTCCATATTTTCTTCCAAACAATTTCAAGTCTAAACAATGTGTTTGACATTAATAACGTACAAAATAATCTCCTAATGTAGATGGATGATGTAATTATACTTGCCTCTTCAATGCCTTCAACATAGTCTTTGTCATCATCTAGTAGACCAAGTGCATAACATTTTTTTTTGAAAGATCCATATGTGATACCATCAATTGTTCTAATATCTTCATAACACATTGGCCCTTTATAACAACATTTAGAAGAGTTCTTAGATAATGAATTTATCCACTTCCAGGATGTGTGTAAAAAAGTTTACTAATTGAATCACCTGACTTTCTTGAAACCCACTCCTTGGAATCATATTTGAAAACAAACTTTCTTCGAAAGTCAGCATAGCACATGACTTTGCCTCTTCACATATTTTGTTAACATCAAACCATGCATGAAATTTTGTTTTGCCGTTAAAAGCTCGTTCAACTATGAAATCTATAGGTTCTTTGTCTGAAAATATAATAAATTGCTCATTTGCTAAGTAGAATGATAACCTTTCCTCAACATGGTCTCTGAAATTAAAATCAAACACAAATATTCTACAAACATATTCACATGGAGATAGGTATCTACAATTATAGAATATTTTAATTTTATCTCTTTCTTGATTCTCTTAGTCTATTTCATTATGGTTGTGAAGAGTCTTAATAACTCTATCATGACTTTTATTGATATATTTAAACAAAAAATTAATTGACCCTGACTAGTTACATCGTTCCACATTAATGTGTGCATTGTACTTTAACAATAAACATGGATTGAATGGAATGTCATACCTATTGTCAAGTAATATACTGTTCTTTTTAACTGTAATACTATTATCTGACCCCTTATAGCATGTGTATCTATCTATCACCAATCGTTGTAGAGTTGTTAAATGGTTTGGAAAAATGCTTTGAACATCTTGCATTCACCATGCATGGAGAATTTGGGTTTGCAATTCCAAATGGACCATGCATCATCAAATTAACTACTACTTCAAATAGTAATGAAAAGCTCAATTTGTTTTGCATTTCAGCACTAATCACTATGTCTATGTCATTCGGAGTAATATGCCTATCATTTTTTATTGTAGAAAAAGAAAAATGTATGTATGTGGCAAACCTCACTTTTGAAATTCAATAGTGTAAAAAGCTGAAATAATTAGAAAAATAAGTAGTTTATGCAATGTTGAATAATGTATATAGTAATTTGTAAATAGAAGATTAAAAACAAATATATAAATAGTACCTGCAACAACTCTTGCAATAAAAAGATTTTTCTTCCTGATTTATGATTGAGCTAATCAAATTTTATCTTGAAAATATGACAAATAATGTTTGGACTATCTTTTGCAGTGATGTGATTGGCCTTAATAAACCTGCAAATTTCTAGTCATTTTGGATTACATGTGAAAGTTATGAAAAGATTTGAAAATCTAGCCCATCTACAAATAGCCATAGCATCATGATAGTTTTGGATTGTATATTTCGCACCGCTAGTAAAAGATTACGATAAAATTACATGCTTCCCTAAGCACAATAAATTTGTTTCTCCTTTTAAAAGAGCTTCATCCAGACTACTATAAATATCTGATCTTATTTTCTTCTAATTATTTCGTATATAAAGTAATTTCTTAGATTCAACCATAGTATATACATCAACAACAAATTACTTAAACAAACTACTGACAACTACAATTGTTTGAGGCTTCTTGATTCTATCTTGAATTCAAAATGCAAATATTTGCCTCATGGTAAGTTGTCTATGCTTAGTTGAAGGTGTTAGATTTATGACACTTAAAGATATGTCCTCCTTGTAGCCATTTTCGCCATATGAAAATAATAGTGGATATTGTAAATGTAAATATGAAAGATATAGTTCACTTATATGTTGAGGCAATCCAATTTTGTATTAGACAATAATATCTTGCTTATGTGTAGATATATCAATATCATCTATTATTAAAGCTACAACTTCATAGCATGTTGGTACGTTAACATCATTTTCATCTTTATTTCTATTATGTAAGAGACAAATGTTTAAATTTAATGGGCGATAATGCTCAATCATGTCTTTTGTCATTTGATAAGTTTGAACACAGAAAAATTGTCTTATCAAGCATGTCTTGCAATATTTAGACAATTTTAGCATCCAAACAATCATTTTCTCTAGACCATTTTTGTGAAAAAATGAAATGAAATAAAATGCAAAACAATTAACAACAAAGGAAGTATATCTAAACAATAGTACCTCATTGATGAAATTCTGTTTGAGATCTCATTATTGGTGTCATATATGTATAGTTGACAAAATCTTGGTGTTCTTCCATTAGGTGGTAGCAAACTTCTTATCTTATGCAAATTTTGACCATACAATTTAAAAAACATAAGGACCTCATGGTCAATTTTCCCTCCCATGGAGGTAAATTAGATGTTCAATAAGAGATAATTAAAGCAAATTATAGTTAATTTTTGAATTGTCAAAGTAAAAGAAAATTATATGCTACAAAGTACAAAGTCAATAACCAACAAATATAGCTCTGATAATTAAACACTGAGAGACAATTAAAACATGGAAGCTTATATATCTTAAATTCATGAAACTACTTTCAAATGCAAAAGGAACCAATCTACTAGTCCAAGTGAGAATTTCCTAATTTCCTGCTAATTAGATGACACAACATAAAAAGTAGCAACTAATCAACATTAGAGTTAAACAATATTAAGTCCTAAACCCTAAAACCCATTAGTATTTTTTATATAATTTCTTTAGTATTTATTGAGAAGAATTGTTTTCCCCAATACTTTTCGTGCCTTCTTCAAGTTGAAAAAAATATTACCTTTCCTAAAACATTTAAACATTAGGCAGAGGCTTATGGAGCAAAGATAGAGTAGTTCCTACTTTCTTTAACTTCATTGCTAACACACTAAAGGTAACTTTGTTAAGATCATTGGTGCATAACTATTCTTGAAATTTATATAACTCTCTCTAGATCGTTCTTTTTTTTCTCTCTAAGCCCATTCACTTGATCTTATTGTCATCGAAGAACTCATAGGGAGAATCCCACCATCGTCGATGGATGACAACATAAGAATTAGTTTGATCACTACAAAAAAATTAGAATTTAGCGTCGGTCAAAATTACCTTTTAGCGTCGGTTTTGACCGACGCTAAATGACTTAACGTCAGTTTACAAAACCGACGTTATGTGCTCTATTGCGAGCTTATTTAGCGTAGGTTTTGACATCCATGGGAATAACCGACGTTAAATTCTGAAATTTAGTGTCGGTCATAACCGACGCTAAATTCGTGATTTAACGTCGATTTTGACCGACATTAAATTCTAAAATTTAGCGTCGGTTATGACCGACGTTAAAGTTGTGATTTAACGTCGGTTTTGACCGACATTAGATGACATTATTGATGTTTATTTAGTCATTTAACGACGGTTGTGACCGACGTTAGATGACTTTGAATGATTTTTAATTATTATCATTTAGCATCGGTTTTGACTGTCGCTAAAAGTTGATTTAATGTCAATTTTGACCACGCTAGATGATTTTGGCCAATTTTTTTTGTAATTTAATTAAATTGAAATTAACATTAATTTCCAAAACTAACATTTTAAATACAATCAAATTTAATTTTGACTAACGCTGTATTTATAATATTTCAATATGATATCTGTCAAAATTTAACAGACAATGAAAGCCAAACTATAAATAAATAAATATATATATATATATATATATGAATAAAAACATACATTTTTTAACATAAGTTTTACATCAAATCCAAAGTTAAAAGTTAATACATTCTAAAAGAACAAGTTTCACATGTCTTGACAAAATAAACATTACAACTAGTCATAGTCGGGTTGTGACTAGCTCTAGAAGAATGTCGGCATCCTTGAGATGAAGCTCCTACACTGTTTGCATCAGGTGCCTGTAAACATAATATTTATTATTAGAGTTCATAATGAATGAAAATAATGAATTAACAAGTCTAAAACTATATTAACTATGGACTACTTTAAAAACCAAAGAAGTAAATAATGTTGATTCAATTATTATCATGTACCATATGACAAATGAAATAAGTAATAAAAGACAATTTTTGCACTTAAACATATAGAATTAATTTAAAAGTTTAAATAGAACAAACTAAGTCTAGGTATGACTCCTTAATGATTATTACAATATGAATACTTACCTTTTTTATTTCCGTTTTTTTTCTACCCATCTTATATTTCCTAAAGGAGTATATGAGTCAGATAAAAAAACAATATACTTTTATATAATATTTTCTACTTCTACGAACCATAAGATTAAAATGTTTCTTAGGCAGTCAAGGGGTCCCACGCATATGAAGTGGAAGGCGAGTGGATATAAACACATTGAGTATTTTATTATTTTTGGACTCAGAGAATAAAAATGAGAACAGTTTAACATTATCACTCAAGATACTTTGGCAACACATTAACCTGAATTTGCATACAGACATTATCAACATATTACCTTTGAGGGCATACTTATTCTGGTTAATTAATGAAAGGCTAGATTAATTTAACTTCAAATTTTGGCTGAAAATAAAATAAAATGAGAATATTATAAGCATTTTAATAATTTATTGATTAAATTAATTTAATAGGACACTAAATCAAAAAAAAAAAAAAGAAAACCCTCTAAATCCACAGCCATGACAAACTTAAATTGTGTCTACTTTGATGGGGCCACAACGATGCCTACTTTGATATATGCCCTCAAAGATAACCTTCTCTGACATAATTTGTCTTTATATATTATATCCCATCTTTGAAATCACATGCAATCCTCATTGTCCATTGACAGAGAAAGAACATCCATCATTGTCCCATCCCTGTGCAACCCTTCTAAATCCATAGCCATGACAAACTTAAAATGTGTCTTTAATCATTATATCCTATTGATGTCATCTCTTCAGAAATGTGGTCAAAAACATTTGAAAAGGTGAGGTGTTTCTGTTAATCTAAACCTTATCCCCCTAGATGAAATTAAAGTTGAGGTGTTTCTAGATAGTATCACTTCAAAGATCAGTTAAATCATACTTTGATTACCTTAATGTCATGGAGAAGACATGGCAGTACCAACAGTGGCAATATGTGTTTTATTCCAAGTATTATTGTCAACAATGACAGTTCGATTAGCCATGGCAGTTGTTTGGTATCCATAGTCCCACCAAGATGCCACCTACAAAAGATTTGATATAAGCATCAATATTTCTTAACATTGATAAGCAATAGTTGTTTGATAGCCAAAATTTGTTTGTTTTGATGCCAAGGAGGGGAAGGGAAGCTGAATGTAGACCAAGGCCTCTAGTAGAAGATTATCATTTATTAATATAACTCACTTAGGAATGTAGCAGTCATTCAAATATGACAACTAATATCTCTATTTGATCCACCAATAATCCACTAATTAAAAAAAATGGGGTAGGGGATTTCTCCTTAAAGGAACAAAAGAAGCTACTTTGAACAGTTGACTAAACCATAGAAAAGAATGCTCACAGGCCAACGGATACAACTAGCATTACAGCTACTTTGAACATCTTTTGGGACAGAATTCCTTTAATTTAGTATACAAGAGCAACCACATGGATAATAATAAAAACATGAATCAGCAAAAAGAAAATAATGTTCAATATAAAAAAAAAGCAGAAGACAAAGGCAAAAGGGTCAAACCACCATGGTTTTAATTTAAAGAAGAAAATCTTACAAGAGTAAAATATAAATTCTTCCTAAAAAAAAAAAGAAAAAATGACAGAAAGGAAAACACAGAAACTTAACTTAAACCATATAATCTTGGACAGTGAAATATGCGGAATACCATATAATCATACAATATAAGGAGTTGAATTATTTGGCTTGAACAAAATGATTTCCTAAAGATTGAATAAAGGCCAAAGTCGCAGGAACAGCTAAAACTCAAAATTGTATAGCCTTCTAATTTCCTAAATGCTCTTGCAACTAAGCAATGTAAACAAACTATTAAACAGAAAACAAGATTCAGATAGATCTAAAATGAGAAAGAGAACTAACTTGGTATGGTGGAGACAACTTCACCCATTTGAAGCCGATCTGAAATGTTAGGGCAAAACCAAAAAATTAATAGACAAGAAATTGACACAGAAATTGGATGAATGTAAGAAGAGAGTTTGTACGCATACAGAGGATAGTGGTTTTTCCTGCATTGTCGAGGCCGAGAACAAGGATTCTAGCTTCCTTGTTACCGAAGAGGGAAGTGAAGAATCTTGTAAACACTAAACCCCATGTTCTGATTCCGCAGAGAAGGGGGGAGTGCAATCAGTGCATGAAGAATAATCAAATCAAAATAAGAAACTCTGATTTTCGGAAAAACCAAGATCAAATCTCTAAACAGAATCTGCTATCCTTGCCTTGATCAACGTTGCTCATCACGCGAAGTAGAAAAAGAAGAGGAAAGGGACGATTCCGGTGAAGCTTCGGCCATGGACCACCACGCACAGCTCGTCTTCCTCCCTCCCTCGGTTTCCACTCTTTCCTTTCGGCCGAGTCTCTCTCACGCAAAGGCAATGTGTGTGTGTTCTAGGGTTCTAGGGCCATGTAGTCATATGGAAAATGGGGGGAAATTTTGTTTTTTGGTGAAATTGACATTGAGTGAAATGGGGGAAAAATAAAAATGAGAGAAAGTGACTAAGGAGGAAAGCAAAAGCTTTTACAATATTTTTACCCACACATTAATACTATTAATACTATAAATAAAAATAATATTAAATTTTATATAAATATTTAATTAACAAAGATAATAATCCTTTTAAAAATTAAATAATTACATAAAAAGAAAAGTTAATGAAAAGAATAAAAAATATAATAACTAAAATATGTTTTTAGAGAAAAATTATTAATTATTTTAATTAAAAAATAGGAATTTAAGCCAACAATTTTAATTTGGAGATACTCTGAGTTCACACATAAAAAAGAAATTTAATGAAAGATAATTAAATAAATATTTTTTAAAAATATTTTATTTATTTTATTTAAAAGAATTGTTAAAAACTTGGAAATTTTATTCTTTTTTAATTATTAAAAAAATAAAAATTAATTATTCATTTTATTTAAAATTTTGAGATATTTAATCAATAAAAGTTAGATCATACTCATATTTAATGTTTAAATTATGTGTAGGATTTAGTCTATTAGATGGATAAGATGCTTGGTGAAGCATAGAGAAGAGACCAGGATATTTGAGCACATCTAAGCGTGTGAGGTAGAGACGTTATTGAATTTGAGACCGAGAAATCATGATGATGAAGAAATGGGTCGAACATTCATTAAGTGTGAGAAGAGACTACCTCACATCGATGCCTTGTCTATGACATCCCAACACGGTTGTTATTCTCTTTCTCTCTCTCAGTCTGACCCAACACGGTTGTTATTCTCTCCACCATTCCCACACTCACGATGAGAATGTAAGGAGTAGGGTTAAAAATGAAACTACTAGAGGGATTAAGGTCAAGAGGTGGGTGTGGGAGAAAATATTAGAGGAAAGTTGAAATAGAGAGGGGGAGTGAAACTAAAATACGAAAGAGAGATGTGAATGACGTGTTTTGTGGAAGAAATTATTCAATTTTTCTTTTATCAAAATAAGGTGTTTAGCGTCGGTTTTAACCGACGCTATAGAAATCGACGCTAAATTCGGAATCTAGCGTCGGTTTTAACCGACACTATATAAACCGATGCTAAATTCAAAATCTAACTTCGGTTTTAACCGACGCTAGAGGCGGAATCTAACGTCGGTTTTTGAAACCGACGTTATATCTTGTTTTTTTTGTAGTACCTTAATCAGTTTCTTTTTCATTTTGGGGAAATCTATTAATATCAAGTATTGCAATCCAGTGTTTGTGTAGGATTTGATGGATAGTGCTAGGTGAACAATGGTTGAGAATAGAAATTTAGTGTAGTTTTTGCAAGTAACAAGGTAAGGAAGAATGGAAAATGAAATATATAGGCAAGCACAAGTAAAATAAAATATATAGATGCGATTTCAAATAAAATGAAATATACCAGAACAACGACACATGGATGAATACTTCACAACGGCTGAGAGGCATCATGGCGAATTTGAGAATACTAGGGAGGGATAGGGTTCAACTTCAACCTTTAGCGAAAGGCAAAGTGGGAAGTCGAGGAAAGGTAAGGGAAAGTGTAATATTAGTTTTGTTTAAACTTTATATATATAATATAATATAATATAATATAATATATATAAATATATTATTTTATTATAGATGGTTCGGGTTGGGTTGGTTATAACCAAACCAAACCAAACAAGAACCAAAAAATCAAGCTGAACCGAACCCAAAAAAAAAAACATTTTGAAAACTATATGAACCTTATTTTTTTGATTTTGCTCAGTTTGGTTCAACTTAAACGGTTTCGATCGATTTTGAACACCCATATGCTTCATGTACCGATTGTTTTACAATAGTCATTCTGATCATCTCCTTTAAATCTTGATTTTCTTTCTAATATTAATTCCACACTTAAAATGTTATTTGAAAATTGTCTATTGTGGGTAATATTAAGGAAGTCTTTTTAATGTAAGTTTTTTTTTTACATTGCTTAATTTTGATGTATTTTACTTGGATTGCTTTAATCTTTACATGCCTTCCCTTCTTTATTGTAATACCCGTTAATTTCAGAATATAATTCGCTTAAGAGTATTTTAGAATTCTACAACGTTACTTTAGTTATTTATTTTGGTCATTTTTAATTTTCATATTTAATTGTTCTCTTTGAATATTATTTATGAAAATTGAGTTAAATGACTGGACTAAATATTTGCACAATGAGGGATATATTCTAAGAATGGTGAAATTCATGGAAAAGTGGTTTCAGAATGGTCAATTAGTCCATTTATTGTAAATTGACTGGATGGGTTTGGATGTTGGGTTATGGATACCCATGGGTTATTGAATAACCCATTAGAAATATTTAATATAAAGTTTCAATAGTACCCCTCATTTTTTTCACTCAGCCGAAGGAAGGCAGAAAAGCATTTCTCTCTCAGTTCTTCAGTTTCTTCTCAAATCCTTTCCTTGATCTTCAGAAGTTCGATTATTTGTTCGGTTCAAAAGCTTTGTAAGGATCAAAGGTAAGCTTTAATCCGATTATTTTCCTTAAATTTCAGTTTATGTAGAAGATCAGAGGAGGTTTTGTTCTTGAAGATTTTGATGATAATTCATGAATCTCAGTTGTTTTAGAAGTTATATTTGAGTTATAATCGGTTAAAAGAGTTGAAATTCTGGTTTTGAAACAAGAAAGGGAAAGGATGAAATTGTTAGAAATTTCTGCAAAAACCGAGTTACTGTAGCGACCAGAAATTTCGAAACAAAATCTGAAAAATTTTCTTCGGGTTACTGTATCAGTACTGTAGTGTCGGCAGTCAATGGTACTGTAGCAGTCAACGTTACTGTAGCAGTCAACGTACTGTAGCGAACCGGCACTGTAGCGAATCGACACTGTAGCGAACCGACACTGTAGCAACCCGTTACTGTAGCAGTCAGAAAATTTTACGTATTTTCGTGATTTTGTTTCCTTTCTTATGATTCCTTGTAATATATTTTACTAGGAAATTTTCCTACACAAATTCTAGTGTGGAACAAGGTAAACTTGGACAAACATCAAGGTGAGTGAATAACCTTGCTCAGCTAATTTGATATTACTAGTCAAAGTACAATATAAGTCCCATTTACAATATTATTTGGATAATAAGCAATTAATTTTTCATATGGGAGTATATGATGATCAATAGAAATAAGAGTATGTAGAAATTATTTATTTCATGACAATTGTACTATGTGATGAATTCTCACTATCTTATTAATGAGTAAAGATCTACGGGATCTAATACACGAGTGTGAAAGGGTTAAAGTCCCATACTACTCGGTGTATATCTAAGAAATCTTATACACGAGTTTGAAAGGGTTAGAGTCCCATACTACTCAGTGCATATCTATGAAATCTATACACGAGTTGAAAGGGTTAAAGTCCCATACTACTCGGTATATACCTATGAGATCTTATTCATGAGTTTGAAAGGGTTAGAGTCTCATACTACTCGATGTATAAGACAATTCATTATATAAGTAAATGTGGTATTTGTACTTTTGATATTTTATATAGTACAGTTATTTACTTACTGAGTTTTTAAATAAACTCACACTCCCTATGATTATTTTTTTCAGATACAGAAAATAAAGAACAAGAGTATCCGTTTGAAGATTAGAAGCCCCTTGGGATTATTCTCTATTTCTGTCTGGTGGGACACCAGTACTTATTAATGTGGATATTAGAAACGCTCTGTACTTTCTATAGGTCTCCTAGGCTTGCGATGAGATAGAAATATCAGACTATGTATGTCTATATTTGCTTATCAGATGAATATAATTCTGTAGTGTGGAATGAATGATTAAGGTTGAATGTAAAACCTTACAAAATATATGTATATAACGTATGTTTGAGAATTATATCAAATGAGTAGTATCTTTTCACATGCTCAATTTTTGGGATGTGACATTTATTCTTTTTTTATATAAGTCAAATCGATTGGCTTGTACATTGTGGGTGATTTTATAGACAAGGTTGCGAACTATGTTGGGTTTGAGATTTCTGAACCTATTGTTATTATTATTCAGTCTTGTAAAATAAGAGATTTCTCTGATGAGAGGACTGTTGCTTTGCAATCTATGCTTTTTTGTCTGTGACTTTTCTTTTATTTTTTCTCGAGCATATGTAATCTACAATATCAAGTGTTCTTTAGGCTCCAAGAAAATCTTCAATTAGTTGTATGCTTCTCAACTTTTATAAATTTGAATTTTCCCAAGAGCTCTCTATTTATTGACAAGTACTATTATTTTTCTATCTAAAATATATGTTTATGTTCTCTGTTGTGTTTATTTTATTTTGCTTCACTCTACATATGTGCTCTGTTCCAAGATCAAGCAGCTTGTAGATCGTGCTTCCCAGATACCATGCCAACTCTATTCGCAGTCAAATATTTCTCTTGGTGAAGAGCTTCTTTAAACAACTGATCATATGACCATTGATGAAATCAAAGAACGTCCAGTGGTATTAGGGAATCTTGCTTATAATGTTACAATGTAATTTATTTTTAATTTGCTAAAATTGGTTAAAATTTTATTTCATTGAGGATATTAGGAAATGACTTGCCTTATACTAGCGATTGTTATGAGCATTGAGACTTGGCAGAGTTGGTTTTATAATTCTTGTAAGACTTGTGCCAAGAAGGTTGATCCTGATGGTCACTACAAAAAAAAAATTGACTTTTGGTAGCGATTAACCAAAAGTCTAATAGTCGCCACCAAAGGGTCTTTGGTGGCGACCATAGTGGCAACTGAAGTTGCTATCGATAGTCCCGTTGTTGAAAGTTTTGGTGGCGTCAAAGGGGTAGCCACCACAAGTCAGCCTTCAGTGGCTACTATGATCTCCATTAAAGAAAAAATAGTTGTGGCCAAAACTTGTATTAAACTTTTGGAGCATGAATTAGTTGCCACAAAAAGTATAAGTTTCAATGACGAATTTCAAAAGTCGCCATCAAAGATTATATTTGGTGCCAAAAAAAAAAAGATTCAGTGGCAACTTTCAAAAGTTATCTCTGGTTCAAAACAAAAAAAAAAAAGATATAGTAGCGAAGTTTGAAAAGTTGCTACCAAAGGTCATCTTTAGTACCAAAAAAGAGATTCAGTGGCGATATTGAAAAGTCGCTACCAAAAGTGACATTTGGTGGTGACTAAAGTCGCCACTGAAAGCTGCCTTCAGTGGCAACTTTCAATAGTAGCCACTAAAGGTTTTTTTCTTTTTAAATAATTATAGATTTTTTTTCTTTAACAAATTATCATTAAACATCATTCATATACAAAATATAAAAATATTACTATTATTAACTTGTGTCAAATACATAGTACTTTACAATGTCACCACTATATCATATGCAAAATCAACATAAGTCTTACAAATTCAACAATACATATATAATAATCTTGTTTTCCTTATATTTTGCTCTACTAGTATTCGACCTTACAATATCAATTTATGGTTGTCCCTGTTAAAATCAATAACAGAAATCACTTACATAGTTAAAGATAAAAATATAAACAAGAACTTGCTCATAAATTCAAATTGAGCCAAGAAGCTACAACTATATGTTGAGTTCAAAGGAAACAAACAAAAAAGAACGTTGAAACAAGAAACCGAAACTTTATGTATTTCATAAGTAAAAGTACTACTTGTTTTTACTTATATATATAGAATTTCAAATTCTGACTTTCTAAAAGAGATTACAAAATACTGTAGAATTTCATTGTGTAACTTGTATGTGATGTGAATTTCTCTCAAACATGGCCATCAAAGTAATATCTAGAAGTGGAAAACTTCTCCTTTAAAATAATATATAGTTAAGGTCATTGTCATCAAACTTGAGATTGCACGAGTTATATACTCACCTGAACAGTGGCCTAGACCTCTTTCTCTAAAAGTTGTTTTGGCTAGCAAATCGTTCATAAAATTGCATTTATGTAATAAAAAGAAAGTTGTTTGCTATTTGCACATCCAAGGAATAAAGTACATATTACTCCCTTGTCATTTTAACCGAAGTCAGTTTTCCCCTATGCAACTGTGTCATTTAACACCCATATAATTTGTTCAATTACTACTTAACTATATATCCTGTAATTTATAACATTCAACTTAACAAAAATAATCACATGAATGTTATAATAATAAATAATTTCATTATTAATTGCCTATTTCACTTGTATCTTGAACATTTTCACAATATTTTAGGGCCTAATAATATGTATTTAAACTCAAAATCATATTATTTTCCATGTTTCTGCTTTCTACCATATGCGTTCCCTTAACTAAATGACAAAAAAGGTACAAGACTTTATGAAATTGGTTCCTATTTTGATCTATGTGGTCGCTTTTCTATTGATAGTCTTATTTATATTCCTTCAATTTCTCTTTTTGCATGATTTCTAAAAAGAAAGTGAAATGAACTTAATTTTAAAAAAGTAACTTGAAGAGCATGAAGCAAATCAAATCAATTTATCAACGACACAAACTACAAAGCAGAGAAATTTGGACTCAAAATATATTAGGTGATTGGTGTTTCTTGCGTGACATCACAATATTGCAGAGTGCATATTAACATAGTTTTGTGAAGAACCATTTTTGTGATTAATTTCGAAATGGGATCCATAATTGAAAGTTTTGTGAAGAACTCTAAATTTATGTTTAAGTCTAATTTAATGAAAATTAAGAAAATTTTTGTGTTTGTGTTCGTAATTCCCTTCTTATAACATAGTTTCGAACTTGATTATGTATGTAAACTAAGAGATTAATCAAATTTGGGTAAGATCTATGGAATTGGGAGAATTTGGGATTTCTTATTAAATCTTTTTTTTTGGTCGAAATTGGGTTATTTTCACTAATTAATTTAGGTTTTTAATCAATTCTTGGAGTTTTTTTAAGTTAGAATTCATGAAATATGTGTTTTGGATGTGATTTGAGATATTTGGGACAAAGAACAACAAATAATAATGACTTTTTGTGATTTTTCAGATCGCGACAGTCAATTAGTACGAGCAAGTCGTCGACTGGTCGCATACTGTGAAGCAACCAGTTGATCACTATCGGATGACTAGTAACTTTTTAAATTTGGAATTGACGTTGCAGTCGACTGTTGAGATTGGACAATCGACTGGTTGCCCACTATGAGGCAACCAGTCGATCGATCACTTCAAGCAGTTGACTGGCTGCATTACAGTGAGCAACCAATTGACTACACATCAATCAACTACAGTGAACATTACAGTTGGCAATCGACTACTGGGTATTTTAATGTTGTTTCTTGTCTCAAATCACATCATATGGGTTTTTTCATGAATCCTAATCAATCATAATTTTGTTTTCTTGTTAGTATTAGGTTGATTGAAATATTTAGTTGTCAAAGTAGCTAACTCAGGTAAAATTGATTTAGTTTTAACAAGAAAAACATGAAAAGCCTATGCATGTTAAATATCTCAAAGGAATTTAGTTTGCCAAGCTTAAGGTAATTAACAAATGTATAACATATTTGGGAAGTTTGCTTGGTATGTGTCAACAGAAAGGAAAACATGTACTGAGTGTGTTTGTTTTACATTGGTTAACTATATTTGAGTAGAGAGTATCCCTTACAAACATTTGTTTTGTCCAAAAACTAATAAGTGTCGATGTACTAAGCATCTCTAAATATGATTAAAACCCTTATATGTATATGTGATTGATGTGTTATATCTCTAATTGTGTAAAACCCTTAATAGTTTATAATTTTTAATCTAACAATGTGGGAGCATTTGTTTACACTTAATTCGGGGTCTGAATCTGATTCAATTTCATATTTCAGGCCATTAACTGTGTTTTTTTATTTTTATTTAGATTTTAATAGATCTTAATAAATCAAATTTTGTAACAAATCTTAAAACTATTCAAATCTAATCTTAAGTTCACGTTGCTTTATTTCCATATTAAAATTTTTAAAAGATTCAAACATGCGTCATGTTTAATGTATAAGATTGTTTCAACCAAGTAAACCAAATCTTATTATTATTATATAAGAGTGAAATTTTATATATAATATAACAAATGTAAATCATATTGTTATTTGTATAAAATGATTTTAAATTATAAAAAAAATCAACAATAAATTTTATAATACCATATAACAATAAAGATCATAATTAACAATAAATGTTTAGTTATTAATTTATTTAAAAATTTTTTAAAAATATAATTTTTTTTTCTATAAGTTATATGTATTTAGATGTTGAAAAAATAAACAGCCTTAATCATTTAGGATTTAAATTCAAAAGTAATATCTTAATAATCAAATGTGTATTTAGATTTAGACATTTTAATTTTTAAAAAAAAAGCAAAAAACCTAGTGTCTCATAAAAATTAGTAAAGTCACCAAAAGAAAGGAAAAAAAAAAAGGCGTGTGTAATAATGAATTGCAAGAGTAAAATGCAAGTAATAAGTTTAAGGATATGTTGGTTGTTCACAATGCAATAGATAATTAATATTCGTGCTATAGGATAACTATAAATCATCTTCAGCTTCGCTGATTCAATAACTTATTTCAATATATATATATATATAGTAAATATGAGGGAATCGAATAAAAATGAAAGCAACTTTAATAAAATTCTGTATATATTGCTGGAAGCTTCAAGCCCTTTAATTAGTGACTATGTATAAAAAATAGAAGCTGCCGAAATTAGCTCATGGAATCAAATACCTCTTCTAGATTGTAGCTTTGTTGAATCTGTGCTTTCCAATAAAAAGTTTAATGTGAACATCCTTTGAGATACTGATTTGGACTTTAAAGCTCAAGAATATGTGCATTTTAGAATAAATTCGGTATCGTCCCACGTTGGAGAATAATTATAAATTTAACTAACCAATACCCTTCCATTTTGCCAGTGATGTTATATGCTCTTCAAAAAGATGTCTATTATATGTTGATTCCTCCCGTATTTAAGTTTGTTTTTAGTTGATTTGATTATATTCTAATGTCAATAATTGATATATATGACTTTGTGTTCGAATATTAATTATCTAACGTTTATTTTTAAAAATATAAATTATAAAATCTAACTCAACCAGAACCTAAATTTTCGTAATATTCACAATTCAATATTTAAAAAAAATTAAAGTGCTACTGGTTAGTGGTGAAATATGCATAACTGCCTTAATTTTTTTGTTTACATTAAAAAATAAATAAGTATTGAATAACAAATTTTCAGAAACATAATACTAGTATATTTTAAACTCTAAGAGAAGGTTAAAAGGAAAAACACAATTAGAGACAGCTACATGACAGGATAAGACTCTCAGGATTCTTTCTTGCTCCCTTGTATCGTGGATCTAAAAGTTTCTTATAATAGAAGAGTTCTATTAGGATATATATTTCAATGTATTTCAATATTTTATTTTTGTATGTATTAGAATAAAAGATTAAATTATATAAGATTTAGGATTGAATTATTTTCGTATGTATTTCAATATAAGCATTGAAATATATTTTATAGGAAAGAATCTGGGCGCTTTTATTCCTATGCCAATTTTTACTTATTATCTCTTTTTCTCACATTTGTTTTTTGCGGCACAGGAAGATCCAACTCAGACATATTGATAATAAAAAATTAAAATGTAAAAAAAATAAAATTTGAGGGTTGTGCAATTTGTGCACCATAACATAATTTACTAGTAACTTTTTTAATTCAACTAAAAGGTTTCTTTTTTATTATAAAAAATAGAAGAAAATAAAAAAAATTATTATTTTGTTACTTAATGTGACAAATTTGAACATGGATCTAATTCTTGTTCTATAAGGACAAACATGATATTTGTCTTTACTTGAACAGTTAAATTTTAGGTCCAACAATTCATATTTTAATATTTTTTTAAAAAAATAAAACTATCATTTGAAATCTAAACCGTTCGTTCTGAAATCTGACGATCCAAATAAGGACAAACATTGTATTTAATTTTATAGAACAAGCACTCTACTTAATTATAGAACAAACACTAGATCTGTTTTCAAATTTTTGATATACTTTTTGTCAATTCGGCTCATTTAGGCATATCAACATTTGGATTGAAAAACAATGGAGAGATTATGTTAGATAAGATTAAAAATTTAGGAGGTCTATCGTCAGCTTTCAAAATTGATGAAATAAATTGCATAATACCTTAAATTAAATGAAGTTCTTTATATTAATTTTTACCACAGAAATATTTTAAAATTTATAAAATGAAGCAAAAATATATTAATAGAAAACCTAATCCTGCAAAAATGATAACATATTGATTAAATAATACCAGAATTTAAAAAAGTAATGAAGCGTGTTCAATAAATCTTGCGCAAGCAAAGCAGCAATATTTCTCAAATTGCATAATAATGAGACAGTATTTTAAAGTTTTTATTGAGGCGAAAAATGATTAAGAAAAGGGAATTAAGGTTCCTAATTCTGGATTTTTGTTGTTTTTTTAGTTAACATATAAAAAATATTAGCAAATGGCGTTTACATATATAAAAAAAACATTATAGTAATAATTTTCCACGTTTCTACTAGCATTTTAAGTTTTAATTTATTTTCTTTATATTGAAATTATATTTTATTTTTTATATATAATAGTATATGCATGGTGTTTAGAGATTTTTTGCAGGTGTTAAAGTTATATATAATGGTATAAATTTATAGAAAACACAACTCCCACGAGACAATCTGATCCATCTTAATAGTGGTTGTGAGAGAAATGGTTTCCGCAGCATAAAGATGTTGGCTTCTTCAAATTTAATTAGATTTAATTTCAACGGAGTCAATCTAATTTAATTTGATCATAATTAATTAAAACTGACCAAATAATCAAATTGATTTGATAAAATTTTAGCATTTAATCAGATTACTTAATAGTTATTGATTAATTATAGTAATCGTCAAATTCAAACAAACCAAATGATAACATAATATATTAATGTATTAAAAATGAAATTTCAACGGCCAAGTTTAGGGCTTCGACATGTGTGCCCCATCACTGACTGTACCGCACTCCACGTGTTGCTATTTCTCGACGTTAATACGCACGTGTGTTTCTCTTCCCACGACACCTACCTCACCAACGTCAAATCTTCTCCATTATACAACCTTACAAGATTGGCTTCAATTACAATCCTACCTCTTTTCCATCTACCGTCACTTTTTTTTTTAATTTTAAAAAAGATAAACTAATAATATAAAGTCTCAATTCTAATAGTAGAAAGTAGAAACCAATTAATTATGTGGCACGTGACATGTTTAAAGCAGTATCATATATTCTTGGGACTATTGGTTCATGCTTTTATATCAAAGATTCAAGCCTAACAACATATCAATATAACATGTATACTTACACAAACCAATTTGTGAAAACCTAGCGCATATTTGAAAAATTAATGGAAGGTCTTAAAATTAAAATTCTGCAGCAATTATATAATATTTGATTCGGCGTTTAAATTATGATTTTACAGAATTGATTTTACTCAAATTTTAATTTGTTATTAAATAACTCTATCTAACTTCTACTCAAATTTTAATTTGTCCAAAACTTATATTTTCTCAATTATTTTTCAATCAAGCACTTAACCAGCTTAATTGTATTGGTCACCTTCAGTTTATCAAAAGTTTGTAAAGCCCTAACCGACCTGTGTAAACGAGCTAACAAAAAATCAAGATTATTGTACAACCTATGTAACGCACTAAATCACTACTAGCTTAGCACATATATACGATTACTACCTGTATTAATTTTGTTCTTGAAATTACAAAATGTCACTATTCGGATACTCAAAAATCATTATAATACCCTTTTAATACCAAGTTATATACATAAGCACTTTCATGACCCTATTTTGATCCTGTTACGCGCCATACTGTTATTTCATGTTTTAACTTATATACATAAATATGAATTTTTGCGCTCTTTGTGCAATTAGTAGAAATAAAATTTTTTTATGTATGTACATCCAAAAATTTATTCTGTTAATTAATTAGTTGCTTCGTAACATTGATCATCATCATCATTATAAAAATTATACTTACCGAACCACTAAATATATAGGTCAACTAGTAAGAGATTGTCTCAATTTAATCAGAGGTTACGAGTTTAGGTCTCTGAAAATACAACTGCGTTAAAACTTAGAAAGAAGAGCTTTACCACCCATTGTGATCCTATCCAACTCTAATCTGAATTAGTCGATACCTATAATTTAATACTCGGACACCAAACGATTGTTCACAAAATAAAAAAAATTATATTGGTCCAACTAGATAAAGTACTGATCACAAACAACAACTTTATGTACAACCAATGTCTAAAGCAAAAAAAAAAAAATCAAACATCTACATTATGAAATGTGTTAAATTATATTATTTATTTAACAAAATACCATATATTAATATTTAGCAAGTATTAGATTCATCATCTTATGAAAGTTATTTTATCTTTAACATTACAAAATCATGTAATTGGTAATTAAGGATTTTTTTAAACCTGTGTTGATGCTACTATTGCTGCTATGCTTCTGTGCAATTGTAGTCTACAACTATCTTATTATTATTATTATTATTATTATTATTATTATTATTATTATTATTATTATTATATCAATCTCTATTAATAGGAAAAAATAAAAACAAAATAAAAGCGTAAAGAAAAAAATTTAAGCTTACTTGTTTAAAACTTCCTTTTACTTTATGTTGGGAAGTCCTTTATGTTGAGAAGTCTTATTTTGTTGGAGTAACACATTTTTTAATCTTAAAGGAAAAAATACAACTTTTTAAAATAAAAAAATCATATGATTTAAATATGTTTTAAAAGCAAGTGCGTATTTTATTAAAAAAAAAAAGAACATTATGGATCATAACATATATTCCGCTTTCTGGGAAAAAAATTATAGCTTCTTACGCTAACTTCTCAACATTATTTAAATTTTGAAAACCTTCTAACTTGAGGACGTTGTTGAAGTTTGCAAGGAGACAAGAATACGCTAATCCCTCGCCCAAAAAAAAAATGCTAATGCACTTTTCACGCTAATAAGTTTCTATTATTCAATCTACATATATAATTGTTATTTCCAATAAAATGCAGTTTTTCAAGAGTCACAATATTTTATTTATAAGTAATTCTGAACAAATAAATCTTAATAAAATCAGAATATAGGACTGCGTACTAGAATCTTCACCAAGTGGCACTTTCTTACAAATTAACATCATTTGGTTGAGTGTTTTAAGAAAACTTTACATATTATATTTTTAATAAAATATTAATAATAAATATTTAAATATTTTTATCAGTCAACTTTATAATTTTACTGCCAAATTGAAATTATTAAAAAATATTCAAATTATCTGAAATTCTTTTCGGTCTAGATTTAAAATGTAAAATTGGGTAATAATATGATTTAAGGTGTAATGATGATAACCATTAACGTTTCCATTAAATATGTTTGACTTTAGAATAGATTATTTTAATTGATAGTTGAATCTGATCAGGATGATTTGTTGGAGTAGCAGTAAATAATTAAATACTAAATAGTGCTTTATTTATATAGTAAAGCAATTGGAATTAAACCCCTATCATTCCAAAAGGCAAAAAGCCAATCAAAATCAACCAATGATGACACTGGTTAACAGGCCGGTTTGATCCATGACAGGCTTCTTGTAAATTTGTTGGTTACGAGTTGGCCTATTTACAAATAATCTTTTTTTAATCTTTAGCCCAAAAAGAAAAACTTCATCTTGATGGTGGAATTAGGTAGAGCGGTGTCAGAGACGTTACTATATGTTAATCAAATAAGCAGTAGAAAGAAAAGAGGAAAGAGTTTGAGATAGTGAGACCTGAGAGTACGAAGAAAGAGAACAGAAATGGCAGATCAAAGACCAAAGAGATAAGAGAAGATACTGACTAAAAGATCCGAGTTCCAGAGATGAAGACAATGGAGGATGCAGAGGCCTGATGAGTGGCAGAGATTTGAGACAAGAGATAAGGACGACGGTCGACATGAACGAGAACGAGGGAGCTTTTGATGACGAGAGATGGAGAGAGGCAGAGCTTCTGAGCTCTGATAACTTCGCTGAGAGATATGAAGACGATGGAGGAATGAGGATGCTGAGGCCTGATGAGTAGCAGATATTTGAGACAAGAGACAAGGTTGACGATCGACAAGAACGAGAGAGGCAGAATTTCTGATGACGAGAGACAGAGAGTGGCAGAGGTTCTGGGGTCTAAATCTTTGATGACTTCGTTGAGAGCATGAGAGAGAGACTAATATGAAATTCTGAATATCCTAAGGGCATAAGGGTGTTATGCTGTCGGTTTTGGTCTAAATTGCAGGCCACGAGTTTTTTTTTTCGATACTAATGATTATGTGTGACTCCACTTACTGACTCAAAAATCACAGAGTTTGCCACTCCATGTCCTCTCGTAATCACGTATGGTGTAATACCCATGAAAAATAAAATATAAATATTTGTTTACAAACTACTGTTACTATTTCAGTATACGGTACTATTTATCCGTATAATACTATTTACATATATGGTACTGTTCATTTATACAATCAAAATGTCAAGTACTAGATGTGGTTTGGTCGTAAGAGAAAACTAGAAAGAAGTTCGTGGGAAAAAATGATGTTTTATGTGTAAAAATACCCTCAGGGACTAAAGTGAATGGACTGAATTGAAAAGAAACTTAAAGGTTTAAGGTGAAAGGATAATTTTCTCTTTAAGTTTTGAATAGTAACAAAACAATTCTAAACCACGTTTTGCACAGTAAATTGAAATGTCATTTTCATAAATAGTAAGTTAAATATTTTATTAGCGCATAGTATCAAATAGTACTTTTCCTATAAATAGACTCTTTCATTTCACTTCTAAACTCACACCTTCAACTTCTCTTCTTCTCTCCTTAAGTTTCTCTTACTCCAATGCTAGGCTTATGAGATTTTGGGCCTTTCTTTTTCAGCTTAGGTAAGGATACTATGCCCTTTCTATGTCTTTCAAATTTTAAAAGTTATTTTCTTAAGTATGCTCTGTGGTTGCGGCTTTGGCTGATCTTCCACATCAGAAAAACTGTCCTTAGCTGCTTACATATTATTTTGATTCTCTGATTACCGAAATAGGATGTAAACTGTGAACAATACATGTCTAGGAAAGTTCTGGCTAAGGAAAGACCTGGTTTTTAAGTGTGTCCATTGTGACCCTCTACTCTTTCTTGGGAACTTACCTGGTGTACTCTTTTACAGATTGTATTCTCTATTTCTGGTATAAACAGTCTCCGTATATATGAATAGTGACCGTATGTACGAATAGTATCTGTATATATGAATAGTAATCGTACATATAAATAGTGATCGTACATATGAATAATGACCGTACATATGAATAGTGACCGTATATATAAATAGTGACTGTACGAATGAATAATGTCTGTATGAAAACAATCCTAACGTATTTTCTCTAATCTTTCATGAAAATCTCTGTAGCGGAACACTGAAATTCACCTGAATACTCTTGTCCGTAACGACTTAGAGAAGTGATACTCGTACGGAATCCAGGTGAGTGAAACGACCCCATTTTAATAGAGTTTTAGCATTACTGGTGATAAAAAGTATGTCGTAGGACACTCCCAAGATTCATAGGGGGAAATTGGATGCAGAATGACGAATCTAATGAGATAATTAATCCATAAGTATGGATAAGACGAAACAAGTATTTCATGTTGATGTGAAGTTTGAATCTTTTCAAAAATAGATTAATTGTTATCTTGATTTGTGGTTTATAAATTTATAATATAGTTATATGCTATACCTGTTATATGGATGAATATTCTATTGTACTTCTCATTATGATATGAACTGTTGTGCTATTGATTGTGATTGAGCGGGACAGTACCCCTTCTCACGGCAAGGCGAAAAACCCGGTTGAAAGGGTGTCTTGACCAATGAGTGTGGAGACAATGATTCCCTCAGTAGGGATATAGCCCGGATTGGTGATAAATCCGTGAGGCGCCCTAGCTAAGAGGATGAGATTGTGCGTCATGGCGGAAATATACATAATTGGTGAGCCGGCCTGTGCGCTCTCCGGGATATATTGCCATTGATGAGTACTAATAACGTTTGTTGAATTAGTTGTGTGTCATGGCGAAAATATACAGAATTGGTGGGCTGGCCTGTGTGCGCTCTCCGGGATATATTGCCATTGACGAGTACTAGTAACGTTTGTTGAATTGGATGAATTTTTATCTTCTTGTATGTAATTTCTAACTATGTCTATTGGTTGAGTATGAGCCTTCGGATATACTTGCATGACTGGTAATGTATTTGAATTTTATTAACGCGAGGCCAATTCGCTCACGGAGCTTAAAAGCTCACACTCTTTGTACAACCTTTTTGTTCAGATCAGGTTGCCGATGAAGAATATCCGCTAGAAGAGTAAATCACTTTGGACATTCCCGCTGTCGGGTAGGCCCCTCTATTGTTGTAGATTATGTTGCTCTGTAATCGTCTAGGACATCTAGGTCAGGGGTTTGACATTTGACTTGTATGTCAATAATGTATTTTATATTGATAATCTATTATTACATGCAAATCATCTCTATGATTTTCAGATAAGAAAATTTAATATATTTTTTCATATTTATTAAGGAATTGTTATTTTGATAACATAGATAATTTAAACTCACGGGTAGAATTTATCGAAAGGCTTACAGTGATAGGAAATTCATCATTGTACCGGTCATGTGCCTAGAAAACGGGTCGTGACATCTGGCTTCCCTCCTACGTGGGATTGCGTAGGAGGCTCCTCCGTGATCTTGGACCATTGGATCAAATATGATCCAACGGTTGTCAATTTTCCTATCTTTTGTCTTTATTTTTTTAAAATTTATTTTTTAAAATTTAACAACTAATAAATTAAATATTATTATAGACTCTAAATTCTAAATCTTAAACTCAATAAATTAAATTATATATTATTGTAGACTCTAAATCATAAATCTTATCTTAAACTATAAATTATAAATTCTAAACCTTAAAATGTAAACCTTAAATTAAATATTACTATAAATCCTAAATTTTAAAATCTAAATCTTAAATATTAAATTAAATATTACTGTAAATCTCTAAATTAAATATTATTATAAATTCTAAATATTAAAAAAAATTCTTTGTGATTAAAAAAATAGTAAAACTCAAAAAAAAAAAGTTAACATCGCACGCGTAGAATCCTCGTCCGCGCAGGAGGATCCATTTCCCCCGTAATCCCGTAAGTCGGACCCACAGGCGGAATTCCCCGATATAAAAGAAAGAGGCATGTCTTGTATGCGCATTTGAAATTCTCCCACACTACGAAGGCCAAGTCGGTCATTGGGTTGGAGCGAGAAAGCGCTGGTGTAAGAGAGAAACCAGAGAGAGAAGGACTCGTGGAGGTTTGTCCGCTCGGTTGCGTGGAGGCCAGGAGGTGACTCACAAATCAGAATGAATGCTCACACACAGATCGCTTTGCAATAACAATTAACAAACCAACCTAGTCTTCTTCTTCTTCTTTCTTTCATTCTTCTCATTCTCAGGCATTCTCCGACACTCGACGTTACGGTTAAGTCTCGCTGCTCTCCTTTCTATTTTCTTTCGTTTTCTCTGTCAATTTTCCCGGGATTTTGCTTTGAATGTTTGCATTACGGGTCCACTTAGCGTATATCTCGCCAACATTGGTCTTCTGTTTTCCTTTGTCACTCCTTGTTTCTCGCTTACAGCGGGCTTTGGTATTAATGTTTTTCTTTGCATGCGTGTGATACCTTTTTCTGAATCATTCTGCAATGTCAATGCGCAGGGATGGCCGAGATGGGGAAAATAGTGTACATTGTGGTGGTGGACGAGCCTGAGAAGTCTTTTCGTTATTCACGTCCAGTTCTGCAGAGTGCTCTGCAGCTCATGGGATGTAAACCGAGACATGCCTTTAAGGTATGTATATGTAATGAGATATACATATACATACATACATACATATATATATATATATATATATATATATATATATATGGGATTCTTTTTTCATTTTAATCGTTAAGTTCTGTTATATTTATTGTGGTTTTTCATCCGTTTAATTTCATTGATCGTGAAAAGTAGTACTGTTCCCCGTCGCTTTCATTCCTCATGAACAATTTTTATTTATTTTACTATGATAATTCTCTCAGTTAGTAGAAGGTTGGGCGGGGCTGGTGCTTCATCTCCGTTTGATGGTATTTTATGTTCGCCTGTCTGGATTTCCCTTCTTTCCTTTTTTAATATGAGAGCTCTGAGCTTAACGTAGTCCAGTGGAAAATTTAGCTAAACTACTCGGACTGTTTTAGACGGAATGGTATTGTTAGTTGTTCTATGTTTATTTTGACCGACAGGGAACATACACTTTCTTTTTTTTTTTTTATGCTGCCCGTCTATCATTCATTTCAACAGCCTGTCTGTGAGATATAATTTATTATCTTGTCTGTTCTGCCTATAGATATAAGAGAACGATGTCTCATATCCTTTTTTTAAAAGCGTTGGAAGAGTTAAGACATAGTATGCATATAAGATCAATATATCTTCGTTGCTTATTATTTCCGGTGAATGATGAATCATTTAAAGTGAACTCCTTTATCAAATTTGAGTCTACATGTACGGGTCGCTCTCAATCTTGTCTTTATTTATTTCTTTATTTATTCTAATATCCCTTCACTTCAAAGGGACATTATCAAGTAACTAAGGGAAATTCATTTTGCTTGGAGGTTTTTATAGAATTAACTGATATATTATGGTTGATCATCATTTATGGCATTAACTGACTTCTATTTATTAAAATCTCGACGGGAGATAGTTACTTTTTTTTCTTTCGAAGAGCCCTTTGTTTATCCAGGACATCTTGGGGTTACTTAGTTACTTTAATTTAAATGATCTTTAGTTTGATCGCTATACTTCATTGCCTAATCAGTATGATATCTTTGCATATTCTGAATATGCACTTGTCTTACCAGATCAGTCAAAGGGTTTTTGAAATCATCAGGAGTGAGAGTTCAAATGTTGCTCTGATGCCTGATAGGATGATAAAATCAGGTACGGGTGCTTCCGAGGGGAATTTTGAGAAAGACGGTCATTCTGCTGGTATTTCCCCAGGTAAAGCGGAAGCCATGAATCCTTCATTTTCAGGGAAAGATGATAAAATCAAGAGTTCATATGTTGCTCTGGTGCCTGATAGAAAGATAAAATCAGGTCTGGATGCTTCTAAGGGGAATTTTGAGAAAGACGGTCATTCTGTTGGTACTTTCCCTCGTAAAGCGGAGGCCATGAATCCTTTATTTTCAGGGAAAGATGATAAAACCAAGAGTGTACCACTTGAGTCGAATAAAAAGCGCACAACTGCTTTTGTTGGAAGAGAAAAGTTTTTAGATATTGTTTGTGATGCTCTGACTGAGTATAAGTATATGGGTCCCAACCAGAGAGCAGACTTGGTTCTAGCATGCAGGTATGGTATTATTTCATCTTGTATTGAGGACAATATAGATTTACACCTGAAAGAGAGAGAAATATAGAATTTGTCTGTAGTTTCTCTGCTATGATGCAATGGAATCTATTAGAATTTTGCTTTATGGTCAAGATATTGTTACAATCATTACGATTTTGCTGTCTGATACTTTTATTGAAAAAGGGTTACATAAATCTGATAATACCTGTTACTTTGGTTTGGTTATTATATTAATTTGAATCTTCTATAAATTGAGACCATTAAGCACAAACTTCAGTGTGACATCATGGATTCCCTTTGGACTGTCATTTGATTTTTTTTAACATTTGTAAGGGGCTTGTGGTTTTATATTCACTCTAAAGTCAATACATATAGTTACCTTTTAAAATGTCAAAATGATGATAAATTACATCCACGCTGGTTCATTATACGTTTGGCCCATTCCCACCATGGAATATTAAATGATGTATTCCGACATGATTGCATTAGATGCTTAAATTTACTCTCCTTTATCTCTATATTTCGTTTACTATCTTTCTGGCTTAAACCAGGTGTCAAATCTAGCCTCTAAATGTGACATATCTGGATAGAGTAACGAGCAACTTATATGTCATGTAAAGTTGATTGTCGCTGAGATCAGCTGCACGATTAACTGTCATGCCTCTAAAATATGCTCTGCCTCATATTGTATCTTCTCTAAACTGCTGGAAGCCCTGAATTAGTATTTCTATAATCACAGTGACTACTTGCTCATGAAATCTGGGTTAATAGACTTCACTTCAGAGGAACTGAAACAGAGACTTAAACAATGTCTCTCAATTCTAAATGATTGTACTGCTGTTTTGATTCTAGTTACCAAGTTAAAAAGAAAAAACCTCAAATCCCGCTCGACTTTGGTAATGTTTTTGTCAACATTTTCTGCCTACAATTTTGGCTCTGTTTATCATGCCAAAATACAAGACAGACTAGAAGTCCCATAATTGCTATTTTGGAAGGACGTCTCTTCTCTTTCTGTGTGATATTGTTTTTATTCAGCCTTGAAGTGGTTGTTTTACGATAAAAAGTGTAATGTTCCTCTTTATTTATTAATTTTTTGTTTTTTATGGCAGAATTCGGGAACGAAAGGAATCAGTTACAGTGCTGTTGTGTGGCACTAGTGGCTGTGGCAAGTCCACCTTGTCTAACTTGCTGGTATTTTTGTAGACAAAATAATTGTCTTTTTGCAATTATAAATATGTAGTGGTACTGGTAGCCTGGTAGGATATACAACTTTTAGTGAGCGGGAGTATTAATGCTAGCCTTTGTTTCAGTCTGAGAACTTGAGTTCCATTTGTATTTCACTTCAGGGTTACAGGTTAGGAATTACAACAGTGGTATCAACCGATTCTATTAGGCACATGATGAGAAGCTTCGCTGATGAGAAGGAAAACCCCTTATTATGGGCTTCTACTTACCATGCAGGCGATTGTTTGGATCCTGTGGCAGTTGCAGAAGCAAGGGCCAGAAGGAAAGAAAAAAAACTGGCTGTTGTGTCACGTTCAGTTCTAAAGGATGAAATAGCTACCGGTCATAGTTCTGGAAAATCTGATACTCAAAAATCAGAAAAGGATTCTGGTATTCCGGAATTGCTAAGTCCAAAACAAATGGTTATTGAAGGATATAAGGCACAGAGTGAGATGGTGATTGACAGTCTTGATAGGCTAATCACTGCTTGGGAAGAACGAAATGAATCTGTTGTTGTTGAGGGGGTTCACTTGAGCCTCAATTTTGTTGTATGTCAGATTTTAGTTCTTTTATATCTCCCTTCTTTCTTTCTATTGTTAATTATAATTTATATGTAACCATATTTTCTCTTTAATTAGTGATAATAATTTAAATACTGATGCAGATGGGGCTTATGAAGAAGCATCCCTCAATCGTACCATTAATGATATACATTGCAAATGAGGACAAGCACTTGGAGCGATTTGCTGTCCGTGCAAAGTATATGACACTTGACCCAGCTAAAAACAAGTATGTGAAATATATCCGTAACATCAGAACAATCCAGGATTATCTCTGTAAGCGAGCTGACAAGTATTTTGTTCCCAAAATAAACAATACAAATGTTGATAAGAGTGTAGCAGCCATCCATGCTACTGTCTTCAGCTGTCTTCGTAGGCGTGAAGCTGGTGAACCACTATATGATCCCATTAGATGTATTGTATCCGTTGTTGATGAGGAATATAGGAACCAATGTGCAGCCAATTCTTTGAGCTCTAAAGGGATGTTTCAGTTGATCCAGAGAAAAGGCTCTTCAAGGCATCTGATGGCTCTTGTTAATACTGATGGATCTGTGGCAAAGGCCTGGCCTGTTCATTCAGTTGACCAAAATGGAAAGCCTGTATGGGGCCATGGATCAGAGAATGGAATTGGAAACCCAATGTATGGGCCATTACAGGTTAGTAAGGCAGAACCTGTAAATCTTCAGTTTGGTTTGTATGGGATCAGTGCGTGGCCCAGTGATGGTGGTACTAGTCGCTGTGGAAGCATTGATGAGTCAAAGGCTGATGGGACTGAAACAGGTAGTAGATATCTCTCGTCTGGCTGCAGCTCGCCAAAGTCTGATGGACCTGCAAAGGAGGTAAACTTGAACATCATGTCAATGAATTCCTTGATTAAACATGAAATATTAATGGCTTGTTAATGTTAATGGTAAAAAATTGTTGAGTTTGGATTTACAATAATTTTTCTGCTTTGTCCACTAATTTTGATAATTGATTTTCTTTCTATTTCAGCTCAAGGAGGACCTTTCGGTAAATGGTAGTGATGAAGAGATTGACGATCCACCAGATGTGGACAGCGATGAGGATTTGAGTGATGATGACGAAGTCCATGAGGAGGTAGAGATTATATATATATATATATATTCATTATTTAATGAAATTTACGCACATGTGGATTTGGATCTTATTAAGAATTTCCTTTATTAAAACCATTCTCGATTCCTTTTCTTTTTTAACGGAAGTTTCCTTTTTCGTGGATGGACAGGTTGGCTCAGTCGACGAGGATACTATGTCTGATCAAGAGTATGATGATCTGGCAATGCAAGACACGCAGGAAATTGGGTACCGGTTAGACAAAGACGAGGATGATAAGAGCAAGCCTACTACTGTTTATTGTGATCGTGAGAAGCTGGATCTCTT
Organism: Biancaea sappan; assembly: GCA_037074585.1. Classification (NCBI taxonomy): domain Eukaryota; kingdom Viridiplantae; phylum Streptophyta; class Magnoliopsida; order Fabales; family Fabaceae; genus Biancaea; species Biancaea sappan. The sequence continues at coordinate 20,824,996 of CM073501.1, read as the reverse complement.
CCTTAGAACGAGAAGTGAGCCAATGCTGGAACCTATGTGCTCTCACAATAATGCTGCGGTTGTGAAGAATGAGAGGAGTCTAACTCCTCATCCTGACACACTCAGGTTGATAAAACGTTCTCTCAGTATTCCAGCTTTGGGAAACTAGCCTTGTCAAAACGGGTTGCTTGACCCATTCCGTCATGGGCTAGTCACCTATGGCCACCCATTGTGCCCCGTGGGCTTGGATATGTAAATTTGGGCCTGATCTAGCCTGTCATTTGGGCCAAGCCTGCCAACATTGTCATCCTCTATGACCTGTTTCAAGGCTTTTCACCTTTGGATGAAATTACTGGGATTTTTAAGGTTTTATATAGAAAGAAAAGATGCAAACATAGTTGGTAGTTGCTGTACCAAAGCAGTTAATAATCAACAATATTTTGTTTAATTGTATCATAGAATGGTGATCATAATTCCCAGGATCAAACATGTCTGCTCTAAATTAAGAGCTGGAAGCTGGGCTCTTCCATTTAGATGCAAGATGATCCATCGATAACAAGTTTTTCGGATCCATAAATTATACTGCGCGCGCGTTGGCATTAATGCTTATGTTACCGAAATCACTTACATGAATTTTCCTAATATATGTATAGAATCCCTTTTCTAAACTTGAAATGCTGGTTATTATTTAGCACGCTGAATGTATTTTAATTATTTAAAAATAAAATTAACATTATCTTTTCAAAATATCGGTTCTTAAATGTAAAATCCAACATTCACTGATTCCCATATTTGATGTTACTGTTACACCTAGTATTATTTCACGAAAATATATGATTCTATATTACTAGAGTTACTATATATCCATCTCTTCTACTTCATTGTATTGAAGTGAAGGAAACAAGCTAATTCCATTGTTTGGACAAAAATAATTGTAATATTGATGTAATTCTCCCTTTTCATTAACTCAATTAACTCGACCACAAACTCCCGACGCGACGGTTTAATACATTAATTCTTTCCCTGAGAAGGCCGCAAACAAGTGCAATGTGTGCTTAAGATGAGGCTACAATGTGATGGGGCAATAAGTGAAGTAAAAAAGATTGAAAATGAAGAGAAATGATCAAAATTTCTTGAATTACACAAAGCAGGGTAGTGTATAGAATTCAGAAATAAAAGCTTTTTTAGTTAAGTTGTATAATTAACCAACTAATCTAAGTTACATTTTCAACTAAAAATACCTACAATATGTGAAAGAGAAGTGAGCATTTTGAGGACTCGACGTGACAGAGAAGGGAGAGGATGGAGAATGACACCATAATTGAGCTGTGTTATCCTTTCTGCAAATTAACCCATTTCTGTCTGGGCGCCACTTGAGGTTTCTTTTTGTATGAGTTGACAATATTATGGTAGATGAGGTTTGTAACAATAAATTTGAAGATTTAAAAACAAAAAGGACTAAATTGAGAATGTAATTTTTTAAAAATTAAATTGGGATAATAATTTGAAAGTTGAAAGTCAGACTTCTTTTGGCAAAAGAAGATTTTCATTGATAAGGCATTAAGGTATGGAGTAGTCTACAGATAAATTTATTATAAACCCAGCCTAAGCTTCTAAGAAATAACAATAAAAAGTTAAGTGCAACATACTCTAAAGAAATGAAACTTAAAGCTATACAAAGTTTCTTTGATAAGGCATTAACGTATGGAATATATATAGAAGATAATACAGGGTCTATAGATAAATTTATTAGAAACCAAGTCTGAGCTTCTAAGAAACAATAATACAAAATTAAAGGCAACGCACTCCAAGAATATAAAACTTAGCTATACAACATCAGCAGATTTCAAGAAGACTTCACTACAGAGGCAAGACACTCTATCTCTTTCACTCTTCTTTGGTGGGACATGAAAGTGAAACTTGAGAGGTCTGCATTCACCTCAGTAAAGGGAAAAAGAAGTGTGGACAGTGGAGAAGCACAATAATTGTATGCTGAAACTGGGTTGGATTTTGCTGTCTAAGAAGATCTTGTGAATGGGCCCATCGTTGTCCTCGAGTTGCATGCCTGCCACATGTACCCCCCACTGAGTATGGCATACACTGCCCTCTCCAACGTACCTTTTGGGGACCAAATTAAGGACCAAATTAAACCCCTCCCACTCCTAACTCTCCATATTTAAACCAACTTTAACTGCCAATCTGCTTTCTGCATCATCATCATCATCACCATCTCCATTCACTCAAACTAGCTACACTCCAGTTTTCTACTTCATTATACTAACACAACTAGCCCATGAAAGCAACCAGGATTCAACAATATAGCTGGAGAAATGTCAGGTATCACATATATACTTAATATTGGCCGGAAATAGTGGTAGCGGCTATTTGAATTCTAAGAACATATAAAGGTTCGATTTTTTGATATGTCAATTTGAAGAGGGCTCATTCTTTTGCGCCCACTCTTCCATCTTTTTATATAAGAATACTCTTGATAAAAAACAAAAAAGAAGTTAGGTCATCATCAATCAAACCCAGCAATATTAATTGCCCTCTTCTTTTTCCTCTTAATCGTTTCGATTCTGTTGATTCGATGTATATTTATGGCTATCAGAGATTCTCAAACAAACACAGTTGATGGATAGTATAGTATAGTACCATACTGTATGAGATTAATGATCACTAAATGGCGTTATGGGAGACTACTATGGTACCTGCAGGAAGACATTGAAACGCAATTTGAAAATGTTTAGCCCGTAAAATAATACAAACCACAAGCATGGGTCATTACTCATTAGAATGACATGACTGAATTATACATACCACAACTGTAATTTATATCTTAATCATTTATTTTCGGTAGATAATTATATATACCATGCATGTCGTGTCGTCCTCTTAATAAAGCTAAAACTTCAGAATCTGATATATGTGTGTGTGTGTGTGTCTTTTAATGATCATTCTTATTGATATCATAAGAGTAAATTCACTATTTTTTCTTGAGCCTTGATTAAATTATAATTGATATTCCACTTATTTCACACTTGACTCTCTTAATATTTTGATACATATTGCAACAACTTTTTCTCAAATTAATTTACTTATGTCAAATAAGTTAGAACACAACATGATTTTGTAATTTTATTCCTCTATCTATGATAGCAGTTCTCCTAATCAGTAACTTCCTTTCTAATTTACTTCTATCAAATAAGTTAACTTTCAACACAATCCTACTATAATTTTCTTTAATTTTATATATAATAGTAAAGGCAGTTAAGGTGATGTTAATTCAACCCTAACATAACACTACAATTTAATTCTTAATATGATAATAAAAACTATTAAACACTAATTGAACAGATATTGTACAAAATATTAGCTTCAATGATAGAGCATATAAAGAAGAAGCGATTGTAATTCTTGGAAACAAATATATATATATATATATATATGGTTTAGCCAATCCTCAAAAGTAATATATGTAATTTTGTCCAACAGCGCTATCTATCAATTCATAAATCACAGTGAACACACCCTTTTGTTCTCACAATAATAATACTTTTTCATGATCATATATGTAAGCTATACAGAGATGGCAATCCTAATTGTACCCAACCTGGCATCATGTGACAATCTCATCATCACGTACCAGTATATTTGTACGAACTATACATATGGGAAATATAAAAGTTAAACTCTCTCTATATATATTTTGTGGTTTACTAAAGGAGTTGTACGTACCAGACATTAGATCATGGATGCAATGTTGCTCACCGAAGCATGTGATTGTGTCCTTGCAAAAGGTGCAAGTTATCTAGCTCTGCATCATGAGGCTGTAAATTTGGAAATAGGTGAAAAAGATGAACATATCATCATCAAAAATATGAAAAATATAGACTATAGGTTCTTAATATAGTAATGTTACAGTCCCAATCTTATCGTCCTAAAAGAATATCACTTTTTCCCTGCAGATCAAACAGTCATTCATCAAATGACATGGGAGAGATAGCTAGCTAGTTGGAAATTTTGTTATCTTGCATTTGCAAAAAGTTGCATGAATTATACCAAATAAACAAGCTGCTCGAGGTTTATTTGTATAAGCTTGCCTAAAATTATACATAATGAGTGAACTGAGTGTTTATGATATTTTTTTTAAAGAAATGTAATCTTAATTATAACACATACAATTGTACATATCTTATTATATTTTAAATAAGTTCTTTATGAATTAAACAAGTATTGTTTTTTCAAGGTTGATTACTGATTAATTGAGTCCAATGTCATGTATATTCAAACATGTTTATTCAATGAATGAACCAAGATTAAAAAAATTTTTAGGTGATTCCAACCTGAACAATTGATGAACAACTTGGTTAAGTTAAAGCCCTAAAAATGTACAAATAATTAATTACCAGTAATCAGTATTGGGCCCTAAATATTACTTTTGTACAATATCTAACTATTCATTTAATACTTGTAATTGTTAATTACTAAAGCATGTTGCTTATGAAATAATTAATCAATATGATGCAAAATGACCAGTACGCTTGCAGCTTATAAATTTATTAGGCTTACTGTATATATGATGTGATGGGCTATCATTAATTTAGCATATATTGTATAGTCTGGAAAAGAAAGGAACGAAATTGCAACGTTCTAGTAGGATTTATTTAGCCTGTATATGTGTGTGTATATATATATATATATATATATATTTGCCAACTGAATCTTTCAGTAGTATGCAAGTATACTAAATATTTTCCCTAGTACAGAAAGTCAAATCATCAACAACTAATGGTTTGTGAACGGACGAATTAAAAGCTTATAACTGCTTTAAATGCAATTAGGCCACAGCCCAAAAGTAATGGTATATATATATATATGTATATGTATTTTCTATGATTATTCCATTTACAGAAGTAATGAAACCAGAATCTTATTAGAGGTGACGTTAAAAAGTTCAACAAATACAACATGCATGAACAAATTAAATTAAATTAAACGACAATGTATTCTTTAATTATGAGCTCTGTACAGATATAGTTGTATACTGGCCATATACAGACAGTTTCATTAACCAGTGTGTGAGTTAAGATTGTTGAAACGTTTATAGAATCATAAAGAAGATGCATTAATGGGTGTACGGTAAGAAAAAGTGTATTGATATGGATTTGAATGACTTACAATTGTGAACCACACACGCTATAGCAGACTAGATCAGTCTTGTAAATCAGAAGAGAATTAATGTACCCTTTTAATACCTGCAACCAAAGATCAAGTACATATATTAACCCTTGTAAACATGTACCACTTGAGTTAGATTAACATGATTTAAGAATAACATATATACCTCACAGCCCCATATGATGTTAAATTGTTAATTATCTCAATTATCTACAAAAGTATACAATAATTAGGGTTAACTAAAAGCAGGATGAGGTGTATTAAGGTATATATATTTATAAAATAATTTATATATGAGAATGAAGAGATGTGATCTGAGGAAGGTGTGAGTGGGCCTAATATATATATTCTCCATAGCAAGGAACAAAGAAGTAGGGCAAGCTGATGCAATAATATTCTTCTTTTTCTTTTTTTTTTCTTTCTTTTCAACTTTTGGGCACACACACAAGATTGTAAGGCAAAAGTCACAACCCCTCTTTGAAAGCAGAAGAATATGTGAACCAAGAGTTGGACAGTGATGGGAGCACACAGATTTCCATGATCTTGAATAGACTGATCATACACACATATATTTATATTTATATAAAATATATATACACACACACATATGCTTGCTTGAAATGACCTATTTAATGAATTTTGAGTATATATAAATTTAAAAGGTGAATAATATATAGGTGGGGTGGACTGAAATATGTGATCCATACATTGATAGAGAGTAGTGTATATATACATACATACACTTGGTCCAACTTGCAAGGCGTAGCTGTACTATTGGTCCACCCAACAAGAACGACTGGTGATTATTAATGCATGCTATGCCCAAAGCTTTGATCATGGAGACCATCGATTTGCAGATACAATGTCCGTGATTTTGCATTTCTGATCCAATTTCCCAAGCCTGCTTCAATTTTCAATGATATCTGTTTATATATATATAATTAATTCCCCAGATGCAAGAATGTCCCATTCCATTACTTAATATATATATGTATAGATAGGTATTTCATTTAATTATTTGTACATATTCTAATAAGCAATTTATATATATGTGTAACGGGGACAACGTTCCCAAAACCCCAGAAAACTATTTGGCTCACAGAATCAGAATCACAAGGGTTAGAATCCATGATTAATTCTTTCGTGGTTTACTCAGATGTTCATATAGGCACCAAACTGCAAGCTTTGGTGAAGTTCTTTAGAGATCAGTATATATATATATATATATATATATATAGCATCATCATCTAATGAAGGACAAGTTGCCTCTAAAAATCTTATAGATGGATCTTAATAGTTAAAACCAAAAAACCCTTTTTTTTTTTTTTTAAATGACTATAGCTAAACATAGTCCAGTACGTGCCTGAAACCCAAATCGATCTTAAATATCTCTCTCCCTCTTAATTTGGGTAAAGTCCACCGTCCACCTATATTAAGAAACTGAAAACGTACCATATCAGCGTATATGTATATGTCTGTTCAGAAAAGAATATTCATAGATCTGTAAAGCACCTAACACCCCCTAACTCTGCCTGCAAAATAGCCTATATTTGATAACCTAGGATTGCCTGCAAAACGCAAAATAGCTGTAGCGTCTAGCGTGTAATAAAATAAGCATATCATCGAGCAAAACCATGCCATCCATTAATTGATGTGCCAAGTAATTTTTTAATTTTTCTCACAAAAGATGGCAGTAAATTGAAGGAAAATTAAAATAAGAATAATTAAATCCCACCTGACAACGACAAATGGCAAAGAGAAATTAAAGAGTCACCTCTTGATGTTTAAATGTGCAGAGCGGACTCTATCTCTGTAGGTCTCTGAATTGTGCGTGCCATCTGCTACCTTTTCTTTATATATAGAAAAAAAAATGTAATAATAATAATACTCTACAGTATGCTTAGAATCACTAAATTTAAAGTCGTTTATGGCCGATGCAGCATCATCAAGATTCTCACTTCCAAAGGAGTGCCATATATGGCTTTGGGTTTTGCAGAGAGTTTAGATTGCATTGCACCTGCACTTGCATGTGAATCTTGATGATGCTACATCCGCCAACAACGACTATCTGTCTCTCCATGCAACTATATATTGCTGCTTTGGTTCTATATATCTCGTCCAAAACTATATACCTTCAAGGAAAGCTGCCAATTTTTTTTTTTTTGGCTCTTAAGCTTACTGAAGAGAAATTGAAAAGAGGGAACAAGAAGAAGTTGAACAGAGAAAGAAGAGACGAGGAAATTTGAGATTTTATGTATAATTTTTAGCACAGGGGACCACAAGCAGGAGCTTAATTATGTGGCCTATTACCAGTGTTTCAATTGTGTTAGGAACTGGAAGCCCTTGTGATCCACAAGGAATCTACCAGGTGTCCGCTTAACCTTAATTTCTCAAGAAACACCCCAAAAATAGATAATCTTTGCCCCTCAGAACTTCTCTAAAACAACAAAAACGAATACTTTCAGAAACAAGAAAGATCCAGGAAGGCTGGAACTAGTAGAATTCAAAGCCACATAAACCCAGCGCCTTCGAAATCCACGAGCTTGACTACTCGTGTAGGTCAAACTCGGACACCATCCTTTTCGATTAAAAAGAATAGTCTTTTGCGAGAAGAAGAGGAAGAAGAAGAAGAAAAAGAAACCCAGGTTAGCATCTGTCAAAACCCGAACCCAAAAATCAAACAATCTGAAGAAAACATGTATAAAACAGACAGTGATGAAACATGAAACTAGTTATTGAAGAGGAATCGACCTTTAACTATATGTGATTGAAATAGAACGGAAGAGAATCTGATGAGGAAAACAAAAACACAAAAAAGAAAAGTTGTCGAAATATATTTTACAATACATAAATATGTAGGAAAAAAACGGATGAGATCTAACCCTCAGGACAAAAGCAGAAGAAAGTGGCTTTTGGAAGAGAGAGAGAGAGAGAGAGAGAGAGAGAGAGAGAAGGCATTTGATGGTAACAGTGGAAGAAGGTGAGGCATATTTATATATATAGTGGGAGGCAAGGCATTGCTTCACTGGTTGAAAAATTTTGCTTTGTGAAAATAATTTTCCAATTGGTTGAAGCTGAGCTGTATATATATACACATATATATAATATATATTATATACGGTAGTATTGTTATGACTTATGACAGATTGGAATCTCCCATAAACCCTAGTTTTAAGTTTATTGGTGGAGTGATGATACGACAAGGACACTCTCATTTTATAGGCCATAGGATCAAGCACATATGGCAACAAAGTAGAATCTATATATAGTATATACACACACACACACGATCCTATGGCCAAAAAACACACACACGGACCACCTCTGTATTTAATATATTTTATGTAAAAATGATTTGGTTTTCTTTTTACATAATAGAGCAAAATTTTAAACTTGCGACTGTTAGCTACACCCCCTCATTATTAGAACACTGTGATTCTGTGAAGCAGATTTAAGTGAGTTCGGTTTTAATTTAACATTTTTATGGGGAACAGGAATATTAAATTGAGCGAGCTAGGCTCACAAACTAATAAAATCAAAAAAAAGTACTGTAATTATAAAAATTGGTAAATGTAATATTCAGATTTTTTTTGTTAATAATCAGAGCTTCAATTATGTTATCAATAACTTTTTTTTATAAGCTCAATATTTATAACCAACTTTGGTAAAAGCCACTAATATAAATACATTGATCTGATTACGTAAAGTGCCATGTACAATTATATCCTCTAATTGTTATCTTTTCAAGTACATATCCTATTGTTCTTTCAAAATTTAAAAAAATTGAAAAAAATGCAAATTTTATATTTTTATTATTAGATTATTTAATCAATACACAATGAATTTATAATCTTTAAAAATAATTATACATTATTTACAATTTAAATTGTATAATTATTTTACAATTTAAATTGTATAATTATTTTTTAAAAAAAATTTTCTAGACATGTTTTATTTTTTAGTGAAAAACTTGATAATAAAAAGTAAAAAATTGCATATAAGTCTAATATTTTAAAAGATAAATATATCTAACTTTTTATTTTGCTTTAGTTTTTTTAAAATAATATTTCTCGTTGTGATCATTTATAATTTTTTTTATCTAATTTGATAAAATAAATTATTAGTACGTCGTGGCTAGATATATGGCTAGCTAAGAATTGATTGATATATACCAATAAAAAGAGCGACGTATGTGAAGAAAAAGATGTTTTTTACGAAAAGAAAATGACGTTCGGGGCCTTGGGGCAGAGATGCTAACTTTATTTCGGTACCTTCTTTAATTATCATATTTAAGTGGGGAAAAAAATTTCTATATAAAAGAATTTTCAATAATAGAGAGATAAAAAATAGATTGTTTGTAATTTTAAATTTTTTTGTAACATTATTGTAATTTTATATATTCGAATGAATGTATTGTAGTTTCAAACAGGTTTATATTAATGAAATGCTTCGTCAATATTATATTCCCAGTTAAAAAATGATTTCTGCTTATCACGAGAATCATGTAAAAATATACTTTAGACTAGGGAAGCATTTGTTTGTATTAAACGAGAGTATAAATCTGATTCGTTCAGATTTCAGATCCTTAAATATTTTTTTATTAAGTTTAGATCTAATTTTAAATTTTGTATTGTTAAGTGTTAATTGCTTTATTCAGATAGTATATATTAAAAAGAACTCTTAATGAAAAGATTTAGACCAGTACTATGAGGAATATAGGAAATTATTTCAACCATTTAGACCAAATTTGTTGCTATTACATAATGATAAATTTTTATATAACAATGTAAATCATATTATTATTTGTATAAAATAATTTTAATTTATATAAAAAAAAAAGAAAACATTGACAACACATTTTATAGATAATAATTTACAACATATGATTAGTTACTAATTTATTTGAAAATTATTTAAATATATTCTTGTATAAACTATGCATTTATGTTCATATGTTGAAAAAACAAAGAGTCCTAATAATTCAATATTTATATTTAAAGACAATATCTCAATAATTATATGTGTATTTGAATTCAACATTTTAATCTTAAAAACAACAAATGACCCTTAAGTGTAATATATAAGCTTTAAGTGATCGTTAGTTAATTATTATTTTATTAAATTATGGATTAATTATTTAATAATACTATGTCACAATTATTGAACATGCCAATTTATCATAAAGATTCACTTTTCGTGAACAAATTCAATAGAAAATTACTAGTTGATTTATTTTTTATATTACCTGTTAAATAATCTATTTGATATAAGTAATATTCGAAAATATGGGAAGAATATTACAAGTTAATGTCGCCCTCTAGCAAGAGGAGCAGAGCAAACCATCGGAGACAAGGTTTAGTGGGTTTTGAGAGAGAAAGGTGATAATGACAATGATCACATAATTAAGAGTAGAAAAATCAGAGAAGCTATCCTTAAAAAATTGTCTCTAGTCCTTGATGTTGAAATACAAGTTTATAATAGAGTTAGCCGTTAGCCGTTGTAATTTGTTTTAATTTTGTTGTATTTCTTGAAATTACTTCTGTATATATATTTCTCCTAATCTCAGTTGAATATACAATGAAATTTTCGGCCTCAACTCTCTGCCTTAGTTTTTTCAAATTTCTCCCCTTTTTTTCCTTTTATCATGGTATTAGAGCCCAGTTCGGGTTGACCCAAGAATTCAATTCGTTTTTCTTCTATTTTCCCATGTAGTACTGCAATTACTCTTGATCTTGGTACGATGGTGAACCCGACAATGGAGAACTAGAAGCAAATTGGGATTAACCATCCTCTCTTCCGATGGATCGAGCACGCTGTTAATTTTGTTCCAACTTATTGGAGGAACTTAATAGTACAACTTAGCAATACTTTGTACACCCCAGCTTTACAGCTCATCAATTATAGTTATATTAATTAGTTGTAGTTTGTTGATTATTCAGTTATTGTAACTACTGTAATTAGTCTATAAATATATTTTAACCATAACAATAATCAAGTACAGCATTATTCAGAATCATCTTCAAGCTTCGATTCTCTTTCTCTCTGCTTCAGTAGTATCTCGACTTCTCTCTTCTCTCTTATTCTCAAATGCCACTCTAGTCATTACACAGAGAAGCATGATCACCTTTAGCCATCTTCTTTCAGTAAAGCTAGAGGAGAAAAAATACTTTATGGAAACAGCTGATCGTAGCTGCGCTAAACGGTCACGAGCTCCAAAGGTTCATCGAAGGTCAGTCTGCGATTCCAAAAAGGTCAAGCAACGAGTATCAAGCTTGGCATAAGCAAGATCAATTACTTCTGTCTTGGCTGTTGTCATTGATGACCGAGAATGTCTTAATGCGAGTAGTAGGTTGCACAAGATCTCACGAGGTATGGAAGAAAATTAGTGATTATTTTGTTGCGCATACTAGGGCCAAGGTGCATCAGTACAAATTTGAACTTTGGAGCTCTAAGAAAGGCTTTAGGACGAGCCATAACCGAGCTAAGTGTGAATTTGGCAAATACGAATAGCAAAGACAAAAATAACATAGAGAAGTAATTGAGTAATCCTTATGGTTCTCAAGCTTTTAGTTAGAATTCCAGAGAGAATTTTAAAAATAGAGGCAGAGGAAGGAACTACGAAGGACTCGACTGAGGTAGAAATTTAGGAGGAGGAAGAAATTACATAGTTTGTTAGGTCTGCTTCAAACCTAGTCATGATGTTTCTTATTGTTTTCATCGCTTTGATCAGTCATTTCAACCAAACTATCAGAGTCATCAATACAACAACATCATGGCTAAAAGTAGCTTGGGTAACATGTGAGCACTGGTGAGCACTCCAGAATATGCCTATGACTCTTCTCTTCGCCTATAATCTTGTCAGGAGCCGCTTCTTATATGTGCTTCTTCTCTACACCGACAATCACTTTTTGCTCTCGTTGGCCTCAGGCATCACACCATCCCTGATTCTTGACTCCTCGCAGGGTTACTAAAATATTGTTGAAAATATAAAAAGAAAAAGAATTAAAAAACACATAAGACAAGACTAATTGGGAGCAAAAAGCAAGACTAAGAGCAAAGTCAAGACTAAAACTGAGAGAGGAGAGAGACTAAGAGGAGATGACAGTGATTGAGATGGTGACAGAGGAGCAAGACAGAGAGGAGATGAAGATGACTAAAATGGCAAGAGAGGGGGCAATGGCAAGAAAGGATTGAGACTAAGAGCGAAGTTGAGACTTAAACTAAGAGGAGTAAGACTGGGAAGAGACAACAGTGACTGAGACAGTGAGAGAAGAGACAACAGTAATGCGAGACTAAGAGGAGACGACAGTGACTGAGACAGCTGCATGATGAGAGAGAATGGAAATGGTGAAATTGTGATTTAGGAATTAGAATTGGGAATTATGTTTTTTTATTAAATTAATTTAAATTATAAAATCACTAAAATATTCCTAAATAAATATAATATATATATATATTAAGGGCATTTTAGTAAATTTAGTAAGGGATTGTGATTCTTGTCCCCGTTCCCAAATTCTTTTCGGGGAGATTTTTCCCCCATTCTCGTGGGGAAAAAATCCTTACCCACTGCCATGTTTATATTAGATACTATATAAAGTTGGGAGAGGCCCTCATATCTTGGAAGGCTAAGAAGCAGCACACTATTTCCAAATCATCAGCAGAAGTTGAATATAGAAGCATGGCCTTGACAGTAATTGAAATAGTGTGGATTTGAGGACTCTTTAGAGACATGGGATTTAAGATCTCTCAACCAGTGGCCCTCTACTATGACAATGAAGCTGCATTACAAATTGCAGCAAACCCAATATATCATGAAAGGACAAAACATATAGAGGTTGACTGCCACTTTATGAGAGACAAGTTATGGGAAGGGGTGATTGAGACAAGGTTTACAAGACCAAAAGAACAACTTGCTAACACATGACTAAGGCTTGGGAATGACTCAACACGTGAAAACTCTTATCCAAATTGGGTGTTTTTTATCTTTATATTATCAACTTGAGGGAAAATGTTGAAATACAAGTTGATAATATATAGAGTTAGCCATTGGTTGTTGCAGTTTGTTTTAATTATGTTGTATTTCTTGAAATTATTTTTGTATATATATTTCTCCTGGTCTCAGCTAAATATAAATTGAAATATTTTGCCTCATCTCTCTGCCTTAGTTTTCCTTTTTTTTTTTTTCCTTATTTTCTTTTACCACTTGAGATATATGTAGGCCTAAAGATACTTTATGATTTCAACTTTCATAATTACTGTAAGAAGGCAATTTGTTTTCTTAATTTTGATTCTTATTTTATATTAGTCCTTTAACTTTTAAAACCATTTTATTTTGATCTTTGTTTTTGCAATCATCCTTAACTTGATGGATGAAAATTGTTAATTTAGCTACTAACTTAGTGAATATTTAAATATCTATCATACAAGGAAGAGAATGTAACTCTTGACTCATATACTATAATTCAAATTTAAAAAAATTACAACTCAGACGTACACCGTCTTCTTTCTCATCTTCTCACTTTCAACTCCTCTCATTTCTTAGGAAATATTTTATGTAGAAACCAGTAGAACAAAATGTGTGGTAAAATGCAATAACATAACAAGAGTGTGTTTAAGAAAAGATAAATCAAATCGAATCCTTCTATTTGAAACAAAGTGTGCATAATTGTAAGATAATAAAAAAATGAAAATCAAGTATAAGTTTTTGATGGGTGGGAGATACCACAAACATACGTAAAAGAATTTTGACAATCTAACAACAAACATAAAAGAAATCCACATGTACATTATATATATATATATATATATAATAGCACAAACTTATATCAGGTCTCCATTTTTAATTATTTTACAATTCTGCACACTCTATTCTTCAAAATTTGCTTTTAATGGAAGGATTCACATGATCTTCTTTTAATTTGAATGCATTCTTGCGATATTATTGATTATTGCATTTTGCCACATACTTCGTTTTGTATTAAAGAATTCTTAAGAGGTGTTGAAATTAACAAAGTAAAGAAGAAGATGACGTATGTTTTAATGTGAAAGATGTATACCTTGAATGCAATTTATTTATTTACTAGCAACCACATTTTTTCTTTGTAGGATAGAGGTTTAAAAGACTTAGCAGCCACGTCAACCATTTCTATCAAGCTAACAATGTTTGCAAAAGGAGCAAAAGCAAAAAGTTTTAAAAGTTAAGAGATCAATATGAAATTAAAAGACTAATATAAAACAAAGTTCAAAATTAATAAGGGAGCTAAATAATGTTTTTGCCTTTTAAGAAACACCTTGACACATAACTGCTCATACATTCATCTGATCAATTGATGTACCGATAAAAGATAAAGGTGTTTTAAATTTGATGGGAAGTCAAACATTTCCCATCAAAAGTGTCATTTAGGGCATTTGGTTCTGTTTCTATTTTAATATTTTTAAAAATATAAATTTTTGAAATAAAATTAATTTAAAAAGATCTAAATTAACTTTTCGGATAATACCTTTTAAAAGTAATTTTGAAAATAAAAAAAATTAAAACTACTTTTAGTGGTTTGTTTCAATGTTTTAGAAACCGGTCCAGTCATTGACCCGAGTTGACCTTCAAGTCACCAAGTAATTAGTCCAACTGCTGAGTCACCGAGTCAATTGTTGAACTAGCTAAATAAATAAATAAAAGGTTTGAAAAATTATATATACCTATATATGTTTATAAATAAATATTAAAATAAGTAAAATAAATATTTTATATACAAATTTCACACCTTAAATTAATTGATTTGATTTCTTTCACCATAAATTCCTATATATAAAACTAATTAATAACCCAGAATATATATGATTTAGGGCTACATTAAAAAAAAAAATCGATCAATGGTCACCGAGTCAACTATATTTTCGCTAGGTCGTATGCAAAACAATCCAATAATACTACAACCATGTGTTAAAATAGCGACGGAAATCTTCCTACTGATTCTGATTGAAAGAATATGCGACTGGCCTCACAGTCATTTTCGACCAAATGTCAGTATGAAAGCAATTTTTTAGATTGATAACTTCCCACCAAAACATTCTAACTCAGAAGGTGACCGAAACAGAGTCTAAATTAAAAATCTACTGCAAAACTGACTAAAAGTAGTAAGTAGGTATGTAGACGTAGGGAGCCTCCCCCACACCAATACTTGTGGCGCAGGGTAGCCGTCCCCACGCCACAAGTATTGGCACGGGGGAATATGGCTACAATGTCAATAAGTTAATATTTTATTATAATATATTAAAAATGATATATATTTGTATTATTTAAATCTACAATAAGTTAATTTTTTTTAAGAATAATGTGTTTAAAAAGTTTTTTGTTGAAAAATAAGCTGATAATTACCAAGAAAAAAATGAAATATACTGAATTATCACACAGAGTACAAAATATAGTTTGTTTAGTATACAAAGAGAGTTGTAGAATAGAAAGAAAAAAAAATTAGTTATCAGTTTTTGTATTTTCCTCCCTTTTCCTGTTGTTTATCTTGTTCTTCATTTGTATTTGTGTCTTGGTCCTCATCCTCATCTTCACTCTATTCATCCTCCTCTTATTCTTGATCTTCCTCTTTTGCTTATTCAAATCTTATTTCTACATATTGTCCTTATTCTCTTAAATTTTCATTTAATAAATCGCTATCAACATTAGAAACAAGAGATTTTTCATTTGGTAGGAAACTTCTAGACCTTCTTCATTTTCTATTAGACTTCTGGCCCTAGTTTTTATAACAACCCACCAGTCAGATTTCTCTCTTATTCTAATTGGATAAGGAACAAAATATACTTGTATTGCCTATTGTGCAAACACAAAAGGATCTAATTTTCTATATCTCCTTGTATGCTTAATTTCTATAATTCCTTAGTCTTGGTGCATCCTAGTCCCATGATTTGACATTAAATCAAACCAGTCACAGTAAAAAAAATAATATTTTTTCATAGATTCTCCAAAATACTATAATTGTACCACCTGTTTAAGGATGTCAAAATAATAATTTTCTCCACCACTTTTCCAATGCTTTTAACACAAACCCCACTGTTGATTGTCTTTTTTCTAGTGCTCCAGTCATCAGTATGAAATTTGTATCTATTCACAAAATATATTGGCCATGTCATGACCTCTCTAAATGGTCCCCATGCTAAGTCCCTCACATTTGGATCATTAAATACATGAGGTTGAGTTTGTACCTAGTTAAAAGTTATAAATGAATAATTGATTAATTAATGCACACCACATTAAAAAAGACCCATCATGCAATTAATCCAATTAAGTTAGAAGGCCACTTACAAGGCTTTTCAGCCATGAGACAAGGTGTAATTTGACAAGTCTATCAATATCTGCATCACTGAAATGAGGATTTAAATTTCTGTGGTATTGTTCAAAATTGCTACCTTGGAAATCCAAACTTAGTGAGCATACATAGTGTTTATACAATGTTTGATTGAATAATAAAATTAGGAAATAGAATGTGTTCTTACTTGAGATATGGCTTCATTTCATCACAATTGAGAAGAACGTAAAGTTAAGCAGTCATATATTCTCTATCACTTAAAAATTTAGTGACGCTTTTGCCAGAGGGATGCTCGACTTGGTTAAAATTGTTAATGTCATCAGTTGGCCTGTCTCCTCCTGCATACAAAGATTCTGACCAACTCTTGTTCTTAATGAATTTACGTGTGACCTTAAATAATAAGAACAAAAGTACGATGTCTCCTGTGCCAAGTATGCTTTGCAAATAGAACCTTCCACTTGAGATTTATTCTTGACTGCCTTCTTAATTTTTTTTAAAAACCTTTAAAAATGAAAGGAACCAGTTTATTAGATTTTAATCAATAAAAATTAAAATAATATACTGAAGAAGAGGTAATTAATGATTGAATACCTTTCAAAATGATACATCCATCGATATTGAACTGGTCCACTAACTCGAGCCTTATACGAAAGCTAGACAGCTAGATACTCCATTGAGTCAAAAAATATAGGAGGGAAGATTCTTTCTAGCTTACAGAGAATGATAGGAATATTGTGCTCCATTTGCAGTAGCTCATTCACTTTCAACCTTGTTGAACATAAATCTCTGAAAAATTGACTTATTTCAGTGAGAGGCTTCCAAACTTGCTCTGGCAATGCACTAATGTAATAGGTAGCAAACATTCCATGAAAATGTAACAATCATGGCTCTTTAATCTGAACAACTTCCCATCCTTCATGTCAACACATCTTGACAAAATCGAAGAATATCCATCAGGCATGTTTAATCTTTTGATTGATTTGTATGCGGCCCTTCGTTGCTTTAGCGTAAAATGCTTATTTAGCCTTTAGCTTTATCACTCTGCCATTTCTTAATTCTTAGAACTCTAAATCACAACGCTTGTAGTACACTACAAGATCTATCCTTGCCTTAATGTTAACTTTTGTCTTCCCTTGGACATTCATAACAGTGTTAAATATGTTGTTAAACACATTTTTTTCTATATCCAGGAGATCAAGATTATGATGGATTACTTGATCTCTTTAATAGGGAAGCTCCCAAAAAATGCATTGTTTTGTCTAGTTGTGCTCAACCCGATAACCTTGATCCTTGGAAATGCCACTTTCAATGACCTTAGGAAGTATTTTAGCTTCTTCCCATAATTCTTCCCCACTTAGTCTTGGTGGTGAGAGACCATTATCAATCCTATTCCTGGTGAATGCATCCTTATTCCGCATAAATACATAGTCAGCAGGCAAAAACTATCGATGACAATCAAATCCAGAGTTCTTTCTCCCATTTTGCAGAGTTAAGTAAGAACAAGCTAACTTACCTGCAGTGCTCCACCTCAACAACATTCCATGCACTAGAAAGTCGTTTATCATTCACATCAACACTGCGTGCATATGGAACTTTTATTGTGTCGACATGTCAAAGGTGGATAGTCCGTCTCACAACTTTTTTCAGCTCATCAATGAGCAATTGCAAGTATACATCAATGCCAGCCTTTGGTTTTCATGGCCTAGGTATAATGGCTGTTAGAAACATATACTGTGTAGTTATGCACAGCTCGGGAAATAGGTTGTACAGTGTCACTATAACTGGCCTACACGAGTATGGTGTCCCATGTTGATCTTAAGGTGTGAACCCATCTTTACATAAACTGAACCTCACATTATATGGCTCACTAGCGAAGTCTGGATACACCATGTCAAAGTGTTTCCATGCTTCCGCATCTGAAGGATGGACCAAGAAGACTTGTCATGTCATTGAAAGCTTGAATGGAAATGTTGCCTTCAAATTTCAGACTCAACATTCTGACCACAATAGACAACTCTAAATGATTGGTACAGCCTGGCCAAAGGGGCCACTGGTTGGCATTTAGCATATCAACAAAACTTTGCGCTTCTGGATTTAGAAGTTCGTCAGTATTTAAATTATCATAATTATTTGGTTTCGAGCTATCTTCAATATCCAGATCTTATCTAGTTGCATCTAAAATCATGGCATAATACTGGGCATCCGCTACAACAACTGTAAACGTCGATCTACTTGAACAACCAACATCAACAAAAAGCTAATATTGTGGCTTCCCTACCAAGTTCACTGTGAGAAGTCTAGCACCATTATCCTGGCTCAAAGCCTCTTTAAATATATATTAATGCAATGGATATGACAACTCCTCCTAATAGCATGAGTGCTACTTGGGAGCCACACGATTCAAATCTGCAATGAGGAAGTTTGTTTTTATTATTTCCAAAAGTGAGTGCTACTCTTCACAGTTTGATTGGCTATATTAGACAAGGTAGAGGAAAAAAGGTCAGAGGATCCTGTTCCCATTGATTGTTAAAATATTATCTCTAAATTTAAACTTTAGTGGGAATGTGGTCGAACGATTGAATTAAAATATTATAAAAATTAATTTTAGTATGTTTTTAATAATAATAAAATTTTTAAAATTTTATATAATTTAAGATGAATTACATAAAATAATAGCATATTTATTTATTGTAAAATTTATTATTATCTTATAAAATATAATAATTTATGTATATTGTTTCGAATATAATATATAATCTCTCTTATATATAAAAATCGGTGCATATAGATTGATAAAAATACATTGGTTGGATGGCCAATGCGTTTAAATTTCTCCTCATAGTCGGGGGTTCAAGCCTGGATTGCTGCAGTTAGATAATTTTGGAAGAAAAGTTAGAGGATCCTTTTCCCCACAATTCCCTGCTTTCTATATATAATCATTCTTACTTCCTCAATTCCCCACTTTCCATTCTTCCCCTCTCACTTGCAACTCCTCCCCACAATTACTCACTTACTTATAAAGTTTGTCATGGAGCCATTTCTATTTGAGAATGACTACTTTCCTGAAGACATTATGATGAACATATTGTCACGCTTATCAGTTCCTGATGTACAGATGTGTATGACAGTATCTTGGAACTGGTTCTGGAGCTTTCATCATGAAACTTTCAAACAATATCACATGAAAAGAGCCAACAAACATTCTCCTTTTGTCCTGCTATCTTTTTCGAGCTCATATCGTCTAAGGTCTTTCACTGATGTGTATGACACAAGCACTCGGTCATTTCACAGGATCGACATAGATGAAGGTTGGTCCAACGAATGCTCAACTGTCAAAGTGGTTGGATGTAGAAATGGTCGAATATTACTAAAAGGAAAAAGGCCACATCATCTTCACCAATTGCTTCTTTTCAACCCAGTCATCAGACAAAAATGCGAAATGCTTGGCCCCATCATAGGTTATTTGCTAATTAATTATAGTTGATTCCTTTCTGCATTTTTTTCAATATGTCCTTATAATATTGATAATATAGAGTTTTTTGTCAAGAAAAGCTAATTTTTGTCTTGTATATGAATACACTGTGAAGACTTTGTTGTTGTGTGCTACCATTAGTTGGGCAAATTGTGGTGGTGACAAAATTATACACACGAGAACTCTAGTGCCTCCCCGTTCAACACACTCCTTGGAACAATGATGTAACATAAACATTTTTTTGTACATAATTTTAGCATGTGGGTATCCTTAAAGGATAGGCCAACTCTAATCGTGCATGACATACAACAAGATCATTTCCAGTCTTTGCTTATTCCGGAGTTTGTATTTGAGGACGAGTTTGTCCTAATGGAACACAAAAATGGCTTGGGCATAATCTTTTCTTTTGATCATTACCTTTAAAGGAATATGCTGCAACAGTGGACATGCGATATAGTCCACTGTGATCCACAGTCGCGCAATTTTGTGTGGGCTTTACATCTTTCATTGTGCTCTAATCCATCATTGCCCTCCCATATGATGAGTTATTGGTTGTCGACACATCTGCTATAAGGGGAGCCCTAGAGAGTGAGGAGGAAGATGAGGATCCAGATAGAATTACATGTTCTTACAGATTTAGCACGATAGACACTACGGTAGGACTAGCATTTTCGAACCTGTTTGGCACTTTGTAGACCCCGCACCACATTTATTTTAGTAATGCTCACTTTTTTTTCCAAATTTTATGTAAATTAATTATGTACCACTTCTTCTTTTGACATCAATATTATATGCAATTGATTATATTTATGCATTATCTCTTTTACCCATACTTGATGTACATTATTAAATATTAATCATACAAGTTATTAAAAGAAAAAGTAAAAAAAACAAGGTTCCTGTTTACCATCTCAACACACACACACACACACACACACACACACACACACACACACACACACACACACACACACACACACACACACACACACACACACATATATATATATATATATATATATATCAACACATATATGTTGATTTGAAATACTATCGGCAAGTCTACCGAGTCAAGAAGTAATATAAAAAGTAAATAAAGTGTCGGTCCCATGAGAATTATAGTAGTCAAGTACTGATTTGGCTATTTCTACATTATCTAAACAGTCAATTTTTAATGTGAGATTAAACTGAACTAGTCTAAATTAATTTATCTAAAATAAACTAAATTACTAATGATTGACGAAAAATTACACAATTAAACTAATGAACGTATTTAGAATTTTCAAGTTATCAGAATGTTAAAAATCTGATTTCACTAACCTATCCAATTATTATCTGAATTTCTTATTTTAATCTAAGTTCTCAATTTCTACATTAATGGTTAAATTCTCAATTCTAGTTAAAACTCAATCCCTTGGCGAATTAAACCTCTTAACCTAATTAAATTTTCTAATTCCTAAGACCAATTTAATCAATAAAAGGCAATAAGAACAATTGAATTTAGACACAACCACATAAAATATTTATCTATTCCTAGATTAAATTAATTTATGGCAATTATTTCAATAGACATGTTCATATATGAATTTTTCAATTTCCTATACAAACCCTAATTCAATTTTCAAGTGGCTAAATTTGAGAAAGTAGTAAGCGTAGAAATAATTGCTCAATAAAAAAATAGACTTAAATTAACATAAAAAGATTCAAATCATAGCATTCAAGGGAAGCTACATCTTCTCCCTAATAAAAGGAATTTAGCTACTCATGACAAATAAAATATCCATAATAACAAAGTTCATGAGTTTTGCCATTAAACTAAAAAGAATAAAAAGAAAAGAAAAGATGAATAAGATATGAATGAATCAAAATTTCTCCAAAGCTTCCTCTCTGTATCATCACATCTTCCCCCTTCTCTCTCCAACGTATTCTTTTCCTTAATCTCCCTCCAATCTTGGAAAATCTTCTTCAAAATAAAGCTTATCCAATCAAAATTAATAACAGAAAAAAAGTAAAATATAAAAATATAAAAATTAATTTGTTTTTTCAAATCCTAATCTTAAATTAAATTCTAAAAGAAACTAACCAAAATAAATTCTAATAAAAG
This sequence comes from Biancaea sappan, assembly GCA_037074585.1. Classification (NCBI taxonomy): domain Eukaryota; kingdom Viridiplantae; phylum Streptophyta; class Magnoliopsida; order Fabales; family Fabaceae; genus Biancaea; species Biancaea sappan. Next base: position 20,802,942 of record CM073501.1, on the reverse strand, counting down.
TTAAATTAAATATCCTAAACTAAACTAAACTAAATAAACATAATAAATTATAAAACATAAGATAAATCCTAAAAAAAACTAATTCCCTATAAAATTAAACTAAACAATTAAAAAGACTAAATAAATTCAAAAAAGAATTAAAATCATTTATTTTACTCAATTTATTAATGAAAATATAGATTAAATAACTCTATAAAATAGAGTTATCACATCTCAAAACATACATACATACATACATAGATATATATATATATATATATATATATATATATATATATATATATATATATATATCACCTCATACTCACTCCCATGCCACTCTCACTTGATATCCAAGGATCTTGCACTCAGGCACTAAGGAGACAAGGTTCTCGCTCACTTAGACTCAAACTCAAACTCATTTTTTTTTTCCTTTGGCAGTGTTGTTTTAAACATGGCAGAGCCACTTTTCAAAAATTCATACTTTCCAAAAAAATGTCATGCTTGATATTTTATCTCGAATCTCTGTTGATGATTGTAAAAATTTCATGTTAGTATCTAGAAACTAGCACAACAGCTTTCATAACTCATTTTTCAAAAAAGCCTATTGTGAAAAAACCAAATCAGCCAATTCATTTTCCCTATTACTATCCTGGCTGTCAATCTTATGGGAGATCTCATTTAGATATCCTTGAAATGGGACATGGGTCAAAGCGTACACTTCAACTTCCTCCCTCATTGTACTGCACGCACCACCCCATTCAAGCACTAGGGACACTAAATGGTTGGATATTGCTCCAAGTGAATTACGTATGGACACGAAGATGTTGACAAATCACATCATCTTTTATAGGTAATTTCTCATATTTTTTTTCTCATGCTTGATGTTTCCATTAGACATAGTTTCACTGACATTTATTATCCTTTTAGGTGTTACTAAATATTGTCTTGAATGTGACATAGACATGCAAGACTTTGTAATTATATGTTATTTTCGTGAAGCTAAAATTGTGCAAGTGGCCAAATGATATCTGGAAAGGATCGAGGTCAGGTGGCTTGAATCTTAGTAAAAGCAATGCCTACTTAAAGTAGTTACCACAACCCACTCCAATCTTGCGCTAGACAATTTCACCGCCTCTTTATTTATAACATCTAATGGGGAAGGTTGTTTGATGGTACACAATGTATCTAATGATACATTCAAATCCCTAGTTGTCCCATCAAATGTAATGAATAAAGACTACAAGTTAGTAAGCTACAAAAATAGTTTAGAGATCATATTATTTGGTGAGCACTAGCATCGAATAGAACTGTGAACATGCAACACAGTCAATTGTGATCCCCACTCATGGAACTTAGTTCTCTGTTCTGATTTTGATCATGGCTCAGAAGCATTACTATGGCTTCCAAACGACAAGTTCTTAATTGCAGATGAATCAAATGGGGATGGCGAGTTTGAAGACGAGATGGAAAATGAACCTTAGGCAATCAAACTTTACATATTAAAGGATGATTGGTGAAGGTTATTCAAATTTGTAAACACAAACCTAGAACTTCACAGTTGTAATGCACATTATGCCACTTTTTTGTAGTATAGAAGTGATCTGTATGACTGATATATCTTTATTATATCTTATTCACTTGCCAATTTAATCTCTTATATGTTATAAACTAGACCAATTAAAAATTTTCATATATGTTAAAAAAATTGTATAATTTTTGAAAGATATTAAAAAAAACACAGATGCTACTTGTCAAAATTTTTAAATGCCAAAAAAATTATAAATTAAGCCCTTCCTTTGCACTGAGGTGACCCTCACCTCGGTGAAGAGATATTTTTTAATTTTTTAATAAAAATTAAAATAAAAAGTAGCAAAAAAAAAACACTATACTAATCCAAATTTTTACATATGTCATCAAAAATTATAAATTAAAAATAAAATAAAATAAACCACCCCTCTACAACAGGGCTATATAAATCATAATATAAACAAATTATTTCTTATTTTTTGAGTTGTGAATAAAATGTAAATAATCAAATAAATTTAAGTTAATTTTAAATCTTATATAAAATTATATTGTTTGGCTAATTTTAACATATAATTTAATAAAGTTCACAAAAAATTAAAAAAAATTCAAATAACATCTAATATACAATTACTAAAAATAGTTGGATGCCTATTCATTTTCTCTATCTCTTCTCTCTTCTCCTTATTTTTGATCTCTCCACCTCCTTATCCTCTTCTTTTTGCTTAGTCCAACAGTGTTGCTTGAGCTTGCAACATTACTGGCACTGGCTTCCTAGTCCTAAGGTTCAAACCCTTGAGACATTTCAGCTTGTATCTGCCCTAATTGTCTCTAGTTCCTCTGTCTCACCTTCCCTTGAATTAATTTCATTTTCCTCGAATGAACTGTTTAATCAAAAATGTAATTGAAGCATGTTCTACTAGAAACGCAGTGTCATTTTGCATCACAGTGTCATTAATTTTTTCTTTAATCAATTGATGTGAATTTTAAAAAAATTATTGCATGGAAGATGAGACAAATACTATACCACAAGAGATAACACTGCGTTATCTTGACCAATATATCAACATATGAATGCGAAATACCAATTCATGTACGACGAGTTTAAATCCAAGTGTGGCTCGTTAGTAGAGTCACCCCGTATGACATGGGTTCTCCAATTGTTCCACATCTCAATGGCCCCCTTGTGATGGTCAGCCCAATCATAGTTCCAGTATTTCCCTTTGACCTTTAGAGTGTGCAAAGTTTCCATCAGTTCTCTCAGTGGATTATGTGGTATTTTTTGAATGTACCAAATTTCCGCCTTACACGATCAAGGAATTGCATTTCAACAATGTGTAAACAAATTAAAGGCACTTTGGCATGACCCATTTCATTCACAGACATACAGTATATAGGAATTTTCCCCACCCACTTAAATATGGAAATCATTGAATCTAAAACGATTTGACACATGTTAGCATATTTCATATTTAAGCAAAACCAATTTACCTTAGTAAACTTTGAATACCTCTTCGTTGCTCATGTAGTCTAATATTTCTCTATATTTATTGATCAGCACTTTTGAAGGAGTTAGATGCATCTGAGCCCCTACCTACCTATGAAGATAGTAATAGATTATTATTTATTAATTAGAAGAATACAAATTATTTAACCCTACTTGAAACGGCTGCAATGCATAAGTGTCTGGCAATGGATCTGATTGTCAGACAACATCAAGAGAAAAACAAGAAAATCTCGACCAGATCCACATATGTAGTAGGACTATACACCTCTCGATTTGTTTAGTGTCCTTTAATGCGGTGGAGCAAAGCTCTCTGTACAAGAAGGCCAACGCTGTCGAACCCTATGCCATATTGCCGCTCTAATCAAAATCAAGGAGGAAAGAGAGGTACTTCAGATTTTCAAGATTGCCAGACTATCTGGCATCAAATATCCACTAATTAACTACAGAATCCACTCTCTAGCGCGGAATTGTAAGGTGCTCTGGTTTGCACCTTCAGGGATCTCTTCAAATGTATTGGCGAGCCAATTTAGTGTAATTGTTTGCCTATTGGTTTCCAATAAAGGTGGTACAACTCAACTTTCTCACATAATTCTTCAAATTTTTTTAAGCGAGGATTATCCATAATTGGTATCCCTATACACGAAAATCCCAACAACATTCCTACATCTTGAAGTGTAATTGTAATCTCACCCCTAGTGAGGTGAAAAGCATGTGTCTCTGGGCACCACCTTTCAAAAAAAGGCAAAAGCATAGTTATAGGCAAAATCTCTCAAGATAAATACACCATAAAACCCAAATTGTATAAGAAGTGGAACAATAGCAACAGGTGGATCACGAACAATTCACGAATTCGCCCATTTTTTTACCGTAAAAATGTAATTTATCTAGATAGAAAAAATTAATTAATCATAATATGAAAATAAATTTTTTATAATGTAAATAAATCATTTACACTACAAAAAAAATTGACTTTTAGTGACGACTTTTTGGTGGTAACTATTGACTTTTGGTGGCGACTCTCGGAGTTACTACTGAAAGTCGACTTTTGATGGCGACTCCGAGAGTCGCTACTAGAAGTCCAAAACATTTTGTAAGTCAGACTTTTAGTGGCGACTCTCAAAAGTCACACCAAAAGTCAATTTATTTTTAAATAAAATTAAAAGAATTAGACTTTGGCGAGTATAGTCGCCACCAAAGGTGACCAAAAGATTTTTTTATTTTTATTTAAAAATAAATTAAATTTTGGTGGCGACTTTTAAAGTTATCACTAAAACACCAAAGGTGACTAAAAATCATTTTTTTGCACTTTTTTTTTTGTAAAAAATGACTTTCAGTGGTGACTATAGTCGCCACTAAAAGTGACTTTTGGTGGCAACTCTGAGAGTCACCACCAAAAGTCTAAATTTTTTTATTTTTATTTAAAAATAAATTGACTTTTGGTGGCGATTATTGAGAGTCGCCACTAAAAGTGGGACTTTCAGTGACGACTATATTTTTATCTCTTAATCTATTAAGAATAATATATTTCCTTTTTGTTAAGTTAGATGTTGTTTCATTTCAGTGTTATAATGTTTTTGGCTTAAAATAATTTTAAGAGATTATATATATATATATATATATATATAATATTTTGTCTTACATAGCACAAATAAAATGATGGCGTAATGACAAGAAACACATGATAGCAAGTAAGGGACCTATATTCAAATCTCAGGTATACATATATTTGGTTTAATTTCAAATAAACTCCAATATTACACAAAAAAATTGAGTCATCCTAGGGCAACAAGTTAACGGACCGGCCAAGACCTGTACAGGTCGAATGGGTTTCGATCAACACGTCGGACCAATCCGAGTCTAAAAAAATTACTATTGACTTTTGGTGGCAACGTGTGGTCTTTTGATGCGAGTTTAAAAGTCGCAACCAAAGGTAACCAAAATCATTTTTTGGCACGAAATTTTTTTTGGCAAAAAAATGACTTTTAGTGATGACGGTAAAGGGGTCACCACCAAAAACCTTTCAGCCGCAAACTTTTAGTAACAACTTAGTCGCCACCAAAAGTCTTTTTTTTTGTAGTGTTAGTAACTTGGCATAAATGAAAAAAATAATATCAGTAAATAAATAATTTAATAACTTCCTTGATAATAGTTTTGATGCAATGAACAATAGATACTTACTTGGTCATTGTCCCAAATTTTAGAAAAAATATGTTGTTCCTGCATATACAGTAAACTAGGATATGAGGGGTCAGCAATATCTGTATGCTCATTATAATCACATGTGGCCATGACAAATAACTAGATAGAGACTGGAGAAGTAGAAAGAATAACAGAGAAGTAGGAAGATAAATAGGAACAGGAAGTAAGAGCATGTAAAAACTAGAAGAGAGAGATGGAAAAGGTTGAAGGAGTTCATGAAATGGTGGAGTTAGATACTTATAGGGGTATGGCTATGGGGTGTGTGTTGCAATAGGTTAAATGAAAAAAAAAAAAGGCCAAAACATTTAATATTAAATCATATATATATTTAATATGGTGGGGTATATGTGGCGAGGGGTTATGCTGGAGAGACTTGGGATTTTTTTATATATGCCATATTTTTATTTTATAGATATTATTTTTAAATAATTATAAAAAATATTTATTAATATATTTTACTAAATATTTATTGTAATAATTATTATTTCATAATAACTAATTTTACATTTATATATGCTAGCTATTTTTTAATTTCTATAAACACGATTTCATTTAAATTATATTTTTATAAATTATTATAATTCTTTTATAAAGACTCAAAACACATTCAATATCGTGTATATATATATATATATATATATATATATATATATATATATATCTTTAGATAGATATGGAAATCCACTCACATCTTACTAATGTTAGTTTCTCAACACTCACTTCTCTCTTCTTCATCTTCATCTCCCTTTACTATTTCTGATAACTCGTAGCTTCCATTTTTTCTTTTCTACTTAACATCTCGGGGGATCCACCACAACATGCTGAAATTTTATCAAGAGGAAGACTAAGAAGACAACCTTCTATTCAAACTCATAATCCTTCTTCTTCAAATAATACTGCTAGTACAGACATTGATAATGCCATAACAACAAATCCATGACAGTCATTTCCTTACCCTTCTTTTTTTGGCCTATAGCAAAATATGTCTTCCATGACTCCTCTAAATTTTTCTCACTGATGCCATGGCAATTTCAGGGAAACATACCGCAGCCAATGGCTCATTTTGGATATCCTCTAGTTGGACGACTGTCACATCCCAAAATTTACATGTGAGATAAACATAAAATACCTAAGGTGTACCTCCGTGGTACCCCTTAATCTCTATGAATATTCTTAATATCCATAACTATGTGAATCATAAATGTTTCAAGAAAGATATTTTGTATACATATTCAGAAAATGTTCAACATTCATACACTATACAGTACTATACAACCTCCCAAGACTAGGTGACCTACTAGATTACAGAGCATTTCTAATCTTCACCAAATCTATATTTATTTGTTTACCAGACAAAAGTGTAGTATATCCTTAAAGGCTATAAATTCTCCTTCTCAACCACTGAATCTGAAAAGATAATCATAGAGAGTGTGAGTTAATCAAAACTTAGTGAGTAAACAACTGTACATGAAAATATCACAAGCACAAATACCATATTTACTAATACAATCAATCTATCATTTATTTTAAATAATTATAGTATTACATTTGTCTGAATTTGCGTATGATTTCTTGGGTGATCAATCCCTCAATCACTTTGCATTATGTGCCATAAATACTTGCACGGAGTGACTTGGGAATTTAACCCTCAAACTTTTTGTGCATAAGTTTTCACATTTATACACTGAGTAGTATGGGACTCTAACCCTTTTAAACTCGTGCATAGATTTTCACAGTTATACACCGAGTAGTATGGGACTCTAACCCTTTTAAACTAGTGCATAGATTTTCACAGTTATACACCGAGTAGTATGGGACTCTAACCCTTTCAAACTCGTGTATTAGATCCCGTAGATCTTTTGCTCATCAATAAAATAGTGAGAATTTATCACAATACAATTACTATGAAATAAATTAATTTACATATACTTTTATTCCTTTGAATTTCTATCATCAATCATAGCAATCATCATATATTGTCAATTGAAAGATTGATCGTTTAACATTTCAATAATATTATAAATGAGACTTATGTTGTACTTTGTCTAATAATATCAAATTAGTCTAGTAAGGTCATTCACTTACAAAGTGTTCCAGTTTATTCAAGGAACTACCACATCTAGTTATTTAGTTAACTAGAGAAATCAATTCACAAAGGTAATAAAATAATTCCCAATGATATTGTAATTTTTCTCAACTTGAACATACACTGGTAATCTTCTCAATTTCACAATTAATGCAAATGGGATTTATATTGTGCTTTGAATAATTTAGTAAATTAATTTTGCAAGGTTGCCTACTCACCTGGATTTCATGCCCTCGGCGCTCCCACCTTGCGCCTCAACCATCCCTATTGTAACCAGGTAAAAACCATTATGGTTACAAAATAGAGAAATTTCCTATCACTACTATCGACCTTTACTCACATCTCAAGTTATAACTCATAACCGGTAATGAATATCTAAATGAAACTTATACCATTGGAAACTAGACTCAGAGAACTTTTCAACGATATTAAAAAAAAAAACTGATGTTACAGTAATGGTCAACGCAGCTACAGTAATATTGACCGAGTCAATGCTACAGTAACGAGAAAATTTGGAAAAATTTTCTCGGTGAACAGTAATTTTTGGGAAAAATTTTCGGATGTTCTTCGTGTTCTTCATCCAAAAATCCAAAAATCATATCTAAAACAATATTTCTTTTGATTTCTTCCATGGGTTTTGTTTCTCAATGTCTAATGAGTATTTTAACACCAAAATCCCTAATTTTTACCAACAATCCAAGCTCAAATCTCAAATTTTCATCAAGAACACTAACTTTTTCAAATATCCAAATTCTACGAATTTCTCCTAGTTTTCTCCAAATTTCTTATTCTAATAACATCATAAACCACCTAGGAATGTTTTAGATTGACATCCACACTTAAATTCATCCATAAAAATATTATACAAAAATTGCTCAAATTGATAGCCTAGGATTTGTTCTTGTAAGAGGAGGAAGAAAAAGAAGAACATCTACTTACCAATCCTCTTCGGTTCCATGGTTTCTTCCCCCAAGCAAGATGGCAAGAATGGATGATGAAGGAGATGAAATGAAAGTTCTGCGAAGGAGCTGCAGAGGGCTTCAGGAGAAAGAGAGGAGAATATGTTTAATGATTGTATGTGTGGGCCCCACTAATATTTTTTTGATAAAATTGCTCATAGCCACTCTAACTTGTAAGATTTGTTCACTTAGGTCCTTAAGAATGTATAAAAATTTCTTAAATATCGAATCCATCATCTTTTCGGTACTGGACTCATAATTCATTCTCATAAGCTTTATTCTTCCTCTAAGGTTCCTATTTGGTCATTTCTCAAAAGTACTTCATATTTTCTTTTCTTTTCACTTTAGTCCTTGAGAATTTGTAAAAATTTTAATTTTTCAAATTAAAATTTTGAAATTTCTATTCCCAAATTTTCTTTACTAATTCAAAGAAAGAAAACATATTTCACGCAATTAAATTTTTCACTAAACTTCATAATAGATTTTAAATATTCATACAAATTTCTTGGGATATTACAACGACTACCCCCATGGCAATTCTATGCCCATCATAATACATCTAATATGCCAACTACTTCTCCTTAAGTTCCAAATAACTCACCACCTATAACTCAAATATATCATAATAACTTTAATTCTTTGCAACATTCTCAATCTTCATACCAATATTTAGGCCCAACACCATCTCTACCTCTACAAAATGTCCCATCTAGATCTTCACCGCCATCTGGATCCCTAGTCCCAATGGATGTAACAACTCATGATTCGCAACATGAAGATAGCAATGCAATTATTAGGAAAGACCTCATTGCTCTTGATGGAAATGAGTAACTATTATTATTTTTTTCTAACTACCGTAGTTTACATATAATTTTATATCGATGAAATTTGTCCATCTTTTAATTTCTTAAATTAGGTTTTTTCTAAACCATGAAAAGGTTCAAGGTCGGATCGTGTCCGTCATTAAAGCAACATATGATGGACCATACACTTGTTGAAGAGATGTACCAAAATCGCTGCGAAATTTTTAGTGGATAAATTTTCACATACAATTTCATTATCATTATTTCAAATTTTTTTTCTTTAGTTAATAGTTTATTGTTATTTAACTAAATGTTTTTTTAGAAATACCATACTTGGTTACCACATCATTGCGACAATATTTACAACATTTGGAAATGTTGTGTGTCGAAACGCCTAAAAGATTTTATATATACAGCTTATAAGAAGAATAAAAAACCAAACTAGATAGGGGAATGTATTTGGAATCAATTGTGCAATAAATGAGAAACGACACAATTCAAACAAATTAGCAAGCAAAAAAAAGAAAAATAGATCTTCTGACTCTAATGGGTTTAACTCATATCTTCACATTGGAGGTTTTATTTCAATGGCTGAGCATAAGAGAAGATTGGGAACTTGTTTAATTTTTTAAAAATATCTTAATTTACTATTTCATCATTATATCTAAAATTTATTTATTTATTTTTTCTATACAACAGACACAAAAATTAGGATGAGAACCTACAACATCTGAGTTATTTCTCTAAACTCATCAGAATAAGAATGATCAAAGATTGGTTGATAAAAAATCAGGGACAACCATTGTAAGTGTTATTTCATGTACAATTGCATATGCGTGGTATCTCGAAATAAAACCTGATATAATTCCATTTTCTTCCAAGGCAGAATATCGAAGGCTACAATCTTCAACTAGCTCCGATCAGCAATTGTCTGATCTTGATCTATGGATGAAATCAGCCAGAGGAAAAAGAAAAGGTCATATATATGGTTTAGGAATTGAGGAAACAAAAATTGTTGGTATCACAAACTCTAGATATTGTATACAAGAAGACTCATCAGAGCTAGATTGGGCTCACTCCCAAGAATTTCAACAGGTTCTAAGGGATAGACTTGTTCTAAGTCTAAGTAAATCTTACGAAGAAGTACTGAAAAAATGAGGAAAGGATGAGAAGACTAAGTAACCAACACACTTCCATGGAGAGCAGGCTAAATGCAATCTAAGGATTTTGTCCACTGTATCCACCTCCACAAGGATTTTATGCAAGTTCAAGTCATCCACCTCCATAGGGATTTCATGTGAGTTCAAGTCAACCAGGGCACATAGAAGTGTATTGGCAAAAAATAACTTCTTTAAATAGTGTAACAACTTTTTTCATTCCACTGGATATTCCAGCAAATGAAAACATCAATGATAAGAATAAGGAAAATGATGGGGATGAACAAGATGATGAAAAAACATAGATTTATATTAGGAAAATTAAATGTAATTTATTTGTATTAATATAATAGCTTATTTTTTAAACATCTAACTACTTATTTAGTACAATATATTAACTAATTATACTAAGTATATAAATATATTGAATATATAGTATAATCTACAAATATGTTATTGAGTGTTTAATGCAATTTATTCAATTAAGTGTTATTTATTATTTTTTATAAACATACAAATAATATAAAATAAATAAAATATTATCAAATAAAATAAGTAACAACTTATTTAATAACTTACAAATAAATATGCAATAACTGATTAAATAATAATCAAATTGTAGAAACATATATATAATATATAAAGGCAAGTCTTATATTTATTTTAGGCATATTTTAAGTCTTCTCTCCTATCTCATTATGTCCCACGTATTCATCTAAATATTTAGGTGCCTTTCAAAAGATTTTTGATTGCCGCCAAAATATATCTATTAATACCTTCTCCTTCACCTGATTCAAAATTCTTCTTTCTTGTTGCTTCATCTTTTCTTTTCTTTCTTTCTGCTCATTGTTTAGCTTCTCCTACTCACTGTTTAGCTTTTCTTTCTTTCTGCTCATTATTCAGCTTCTTACTCGTGTGTTGTTGTACTAGTAACTTCTTCAATGTTTTCTCTTTTTCAGATTTTATCTTCTGTTCTTTTCTTTTCTTCTTTTTATCTCATCTCTTAGTGTTTGTTTCTTTTCTTTTTCATATATTGTACTATATTCTAACAAAATTCTTTATGTACGTGTAGAAAGTAGAAAGTGGACTTGAATAAAGTCAAAATTTCACAGAAAGGACGAGAGAGGGAACAACACTACAAACTGGATTCATTGAGCATTCTTATGTATGTGTAGAAAGTAGAAAGTGGAGTTAAATAAAGTCAAATTTCACAAAGAGGACGAGAAAGGAGACGACGCTACGGACTAGATTTATTAAGCATTCCAGAAGAAAAAATATAGAAGGAAACATAACATTAAATTATTTGATTATGTAAAATACATACCATTAAATTATTTGATTTTTTATTATGTAAAATAAAACAGATTTATATATTAAAATATAAAGTTGATATTTTAACAACAAAGAATTCTCTATTCTATAAAATAAAAGTGATTTATATATTGACAACCAAATCTTAATATTTTTATGAATAAGTTATCTTTTGTAAATTTATAAGTTATCTTTTGTAAATTTCTAATCCACAATTTCGCATCTCAACTATTTTTTCTTAATTACAATAATAATACAAATAATATGAATATAAAATTAATCACTAATTTTTAATTATTGATAAATAAAACATAACAATAAAATTGCCAAAACATAATAAATATTTGAATTATAAATACAAATTAATAAATAAAACTTAACAAAAATACACAAATAACCTAAAAAAAATAAATGAATGGATAGCAGCGACTGAGCCAAAGAAATAAAAAATAAATAAATGAGTGGACAGCAACAACCAAGTAAAAAAAAAAACATATGTGTGGACAGCAGAGCCACTCGGGTGCTATCCAACCCAGAGCAAAAGCTCAGGTGTTGTCCACCTAAGCATAAACAGCACCCAAGCAAGGGTGCTTTAAGCTCGAGTGCTGACCCAAGCTTTTCCTCATACTCGGGTGGACATCACTCGAGCAACATAACAAGCTCGAGTACACAGCACCCGAGCTTCTCTTATATTGCTTAGGTGGACAGTACCCGAGCCAGTTGGAACACAGGTGGAGGATTCATTTTCTAACTTAAAATGTAGACGCATGCTTGTAGTAATAATTTTTTTTAACCAAAATTCAGTAGCTTTCTTATTTCCAATTGTGCATTTAGCTACTGCAAGTTTTTAGTAAGAGTTCAGGAGGAAATTTCTTTTTGCTACTGAATCTCATCTATTTGCAACTAGACTCTCTGTAGCTATTAAGAATTATTCTTATAGTGTAATGTGACCTAGCTCGAGTTGGTGCAAAGGTCTTCGGGTCCTGGGTTGACCCGACCTAGCCATTTCCTCAATTATTCCAGTCCTTGCCACCAATGGAACTTAATCCCTCAAACTCTTAAATTCAAATAATGGCCTAAACTTAGTTAGTCTTATCACGTTGGGATTGGAATAATTTCCTTCTCTAGAAATCTATGATTATGCCAATCACAGAGGTAATATCTTGGAAGGTTTCTAGATGGTTTAAAACCATGCCTATTTAGATTTTTTGATACATAGAATGGCTAAATGCCCTAAGAAAAATTTGAAGAATGGTAGGTAATGGACCACCATGCTTTTAAGCTGGTTATACAGTTCTCTATCCCTCGACATTGCAGCTCAAGTGATTGATTGTAGTACTAGCCATGAACTCTGGAAACAAATTCAAGATTTGGCAAGAGTAAACACAAGATCTAAGATCATTGGTATAAAAGTGAAAACCAAAAAAACAAGGAAAGGGTCATTGGAGATGCAAAAATATCTCAACAAAATAAATGGATTGGCAAATAATTTACAATTAGTAGGATGCAATTCCTCTAAAATTGATCTGTATACTCAAATTCTTGCTAGTTTTGATAGTGATTAAAATCATGTTGTAGTTCAACTTAATGAAAAATTAGACATATTGTGGGTTGAATTTTGAACCTTACTTCTAACTTTTGAAAATAGGATTGAATATCTGAATAATTTTCAAAACTTGAACATATATTTTGCTACCACTGTTTCTAATTTGTTGTCTCAAACACTAACTTAGCTTTTAACACTAGCAATAGCAATAGCAATAGATGAAATTGGAAAGGCTCAAATCAAGGAGGTGGCAGATCAAAAGGTAGGGGAAGAAACTCTAATAGCAGGCTAATTTGTCAAATATGTGGAAAAACGGGACATGGATATGTTATTTGTTATAGAATGGATTACTATGGACAGCACTTCAAATCAAAATAGCAATAATAGTTCAACTAATTAGACTTCATATAGTGCTTATTTTGCATCACCGAAAATAATCAGTGGTCCTATCTAGTTTTTAGACAGTGGTGCAAGTCACCATGTAACAAGCAATCCTAATCTCCTGTAATAAGCTGTCAAATACAATGATAATACTAGTCTAATAGTGGGGAATGGTCAGAATTTGCATATATCTCACATTGGTACCTATTATATTGGTATTCCCTCAAAACCTCTTCAACTCAAAAATATCATACATGCACCTCCAATTGCAAAAAAATTTGCTCAGTATTTCACAACTTACTTCACAAAATGATGTCATTGTTGAATTTGATCTTGATTGTTTCTTTGTAAAGGATAAGAGCTAAAATGAAGGTAATTCTTCAAGGGAGAATGAAAGATGGCTTATATTATTTTATTCTTCCTTCAAGTTCCATACCTCAAAATGCACAATTTTTTTTTTAAACAAGAAAGCAACACTCCAACAAATTGAATTGGTATATAATCTTGGGTCATCCATAACAAAATATTTTAACTCTAGTTCTTACTCTTTATATCCCAAATATAACCATTAATAAAGACTTTTATTTCTCTTCTGGTTGTCAAATAGGTAAAGCTCCTTTTTAATTTTCCTATTTCAAGAGCTTTCGAACCTCTTGAGCTTGTTCATATGGATATATGGGAATCAGCACTTATACAATCTAAAAATGGTTTCAGATATTATATCATTTGTCTTGATGATTTCAACAAATTTATATGGCTTTATCCTTTAAATAATAAAAGTGAAGCCTTATCCACCTTCATTTAGTACAGATCCATGGTTGAAAAACTATTCAAAACTTCAATAAAAACTATAATTAGTGATTCAAGAGGCAAGTTCAAAGCCTTTTCAAATTTTGTCACTCAAAATGGCATTAATCATATCTTCACTTGCCCTCTATACCTATTCCAAAATGGTAAAGTAGAAAGGAAGCACAAATATGTTACAAAAGTTGGCTTAAGTACCCTCTTAGCTCAAGCTTAAATTCCTATGGATTTTTTGTCGAAAGAATTTTTCAAACAATATCTTCTTAATAAATAGGTTGCCTACACCTATCTTGTCCCATAAATCACCCTTCCAAGTTTTATTTAACAAAAATTAGAATTATCATGTTCTTCATCCTTTTGGAAGTATTGTTTTTTCTTGTTTGATCCCTTATAACCAAAATAAACTTCAATTTACTACAAGAAATTAGGCTTTCAATGGAGATTGTTTAGTGGCAAGAAAACAATTTGTCACTAAAAGCCATTTTCGGTGGCGACTATTCAAAATCACCATTAAAAGTGGGACTTTCAACGGTGACTTTTTAAAGTCGCCACAAAAACACATGATATCAAAATTATGCCATTACTTTTTGTGGCGACTCTTCTAAGGGCCTTCAGTGGCAACAACTTTGCCACCACTAGAGACCCTTTAGTGGCGATTTTAACATTGCTGCCAATTTTTGTGCCAATAATAAACCTTAAGTAGTGAATTTTACTAGTCACCACAAAAAATTATTTAGTGGTGACTCATTTGTCGCCACCAAAAGTCCTTCAATGGAAACTCTTTGAAAGTCATCATTCAAGGCTTTTCAATGGCGACTTTTGTGTGGTCATTGAAAATGTTTCTCTGACAACTCTTATATAGTTGCCACCAAAAGGGTTTTTTTGTTTCTTTTTTTTTTTTAATTCCTTGTTTCTTGTATTTTCTTAGCCAATTAATTTGAAGTGATTGATGATTTTAAAAATTTTTGTATGAAAATATAAAATATTTAATTTTTTTATATTAAAACATTTGAGGAGATTAATATGAAACAAATTACATGTCACACTAACAAAATAAACCATCGAAAGTTCAATAGAAAGTTGAAAAGGGCCATTGCACTTTCAGAAGACATAACTTTTATCACAGTTGGAGTTTTAGGCTATGTTATATGTCTACAGAAAGCTCTTTCTAATCCCTACATCATGGCAAACTAATTTACTCATTTGAGGTCATTTTTATCCCAAAATCCATAATTTTCATGTTGTTTTACCCATATTTTTTATGTTTAGAATAATTGTCTTTTTTTAGGACACTTTTGAGTAAAAATAAATTAGAAATTTTCTCTAATGTTTTTTTATTAAACAATTTTTAATAATATAATTTTTGACAAGAGACACTGCTCAATACACTTGTTTGAACTTGAATAAAATTTTAAATTTGTGTTTAATAAATTTAAGTCTACCTTCAATGGTGACAAATATCGACACCAAAGGTGACATTTGCTGTCAACAATGAAAGTTGTCATTAACGGAAAAAGTCACCACCAAAGATGACTTTTAATAGCAACACTCAAAAGTCACTACAAAAGGCCACTTTAAGTGGTAACAAATGTCACCATGAAAGGCTACCACTTATGAAATATATATAATATAATTTTCATTATTAAAACAAAGAATAAGCTTGGCACAATTGGTCAGGCACACATTCTATAACATTCATGACCCAAGTTTAAGGCTGACTGAAAACATTCTGAACAATTAAATCTCCATGCCATATCAACCTGCCATGTCAACCAGTTAACCATTACACGTGCGCCATGTGTGGTGGTGATTGAATCTTACCTTTTTGGTGGCAACCAACTCCAAAGAGAGATGTTTAAGACAATTTTTGGTGGTGGCTTTTTGGTCTTTAGTGGCAACAAATGTTGTCACAAAAGGATAACTTTCAGTGGTGACACCGTTTGTCCCACCAAAACTTTTAGTGACAAAACTAATAGTAGCACTTGTGTAAGTGATTCCACTCCACTAATTGCATATTCATTGGCTATAGCACATTTCACAAAGGCTATAAATGCTTGTCTCCTCAAGATCAAGTTTACATTTCAAGATATATTGTTTTCAATGACTTTGACTTTACTTATACTTTCTTTATTCAAAACAATTGGCAATATAAACCACAATAATTTGTATTACCTCTAAATATTATTCATCATGCTACCTCACCCAACTCTTTGCAATAGATTGGTGTATGCACTCTCTCCTCTACAAAATTACCTTTCTCAAGTACTTCTTTTTCAGGGTATGTTTCAAACTCTTATCTTAATGAATTTTCATCCTCTTCTTCTTATACTATATATTATTTAAATCCTAGTACTCCTCATTTGAACTCTTCTGATTTTGTCTCCAAGACCACTTCTAGCTAAAATGTTAAACGGGCCAAGCAGGACCGGACTGGATCGACCTGTGATGGGCTTAATGTAAACGAGCTGGTCACGAGCTAGCCCATTTACAAACGGGCCAAAATATCAAAGGCCAAGATAGTCTGTGGCTAGACCATGGGTAAACGGTCCAACCCTCGATCTTGGTATTTTTTTTCATCCAACTTCTTTTTTTTTTAAGCTGTTGCTATTGGGCTTGCCAGCTGGGCTTCATTCTGGTTTTTTTTTCTAAGCTTCAAAGACTTTAAGATTGATCTTAATTTGGGTCAGAAATTTGTCAAAAAAAAAAGGGTCAAAAATGATGACAAATATAATGAGCTACGAAGCCTGAAAGATGCAATCCAAAAATATATATGAGCATGACTGTATGACACATTCAAAATATATATTTCCATTCAAATTTCCATAGCAAAAAATTCAAGATAGTGAAATTCAAAATCATGTTTCCAAAATGCTTATACTTTCTACAAAAATGAGCTAAACATAAAGAAACTAGTATTTAAACCTGATATATGTGTACTAGGCTTGATTTAAAATAAAATATTTCAATTCGAGGAAACTGCATCAACAAAGAAATTCATAAGTATACTACAACGCTTATAGAGTAAGAAGTCCGATAAATCAACAACAATATATGTAATACCCGTCAAAAAAAAATTTTGTCTACTTAAATTTTTACGTAAATTTTATCTTGGCTGTGTATGATGTTGAAAATATGAATTTTCACTTATAAATTGAATAAATTGTGAGATATAATGAATGGTACGTTATGAAATTTATCCCATTAAGTAAAATACAATTTAAAAGTGGAATTTAGAATGTATAGCTGAAAGTGAGACTGGTAGATGTAATAGTATATGAGAACGGTATATGAAAACTGGTAAGTGAAACTGGTAGATGAAATAGTATAAGAGAATGGTAGATGAAAACTGGTAAGTGAAACTGGTAGATGAAATAGTATAAGAGAATGGTAGATGAAAACTGGTAGATGAAATAGTATAGGAGAATGGTAGATGGAATAGTAGCAAATAGTACCATAACTTCTCCTATAAATAGGCCCTTCCATTTCACTTCTAAACACACACCTTCAGATTCTATTCTCTCCTCTCCTCTAATTCTTCTGGTTCTGGTGTTAAGATTCTGAGTTATTATAAAAGTCCTCCTTTATAGCTTGGATTCAAGGTGAGGGAATATTCTACTATGCTCTTTTAAATTCTTATAATAATTTAGAGGTTAAATTCTTAGTATGCTCTGTAGTTGCGGCCTTAGTCGATCTTCCATATCAGAAAGGAACTAACCTCGATTGTTTAAGAATTATTTATTGATTACTAAGATACTGTGAGGGTACTATATTTTTGCAAATATCTGTATGATAAGTTCTTAGTATACTCTGTGGTTGCGGCCTTAGTCGATCTTCCATATCAGAAAAGAACTAACCTCGATTGTTTAAGAATTATTTATTGATTACTAAGATACTGTGAGGGTACTATATTTTTACAAATACCTGTGTGATAAGTTCTTAGTATGCTCTGTGGTTGCGGCCTTACCCGATCCTCCACATCAGAAAGGAATTATCCTCAGCTACTTGAAAATTATTTCTGATTATCGCATATATAAATAGTACCATGCCGTAAATAGTATTATACAGTACATATAAACAGTGTCGTATTTATGAATAGTATTATATCGTACATATAAACTATATCATATGTACATATGAACAGTGCCGTATTTATGAATAGTATCATACCATATATATAAATAGTACTATAGTTATAAACAGTACTACATATGCATATAAATAGACCGTATATAAATCATGTTCACACGTTTAGTTGTATGGTATATGTAAACAATAAATAGTATCATATACATTACTATATATGTGAACAACATCACATACATGGGTAGTATTGTGTGTAAGGTTGAATTATTGTTATGTTTGTGATTGATGGAGAATGTTACGGGGACGGGTCCCTGTGTGGGAGGAAAAAGGGAGGAGTAGGAGATAATAAGGGTGGCAAATCATGTTAAACAAAAATTTGTTTCAATACAAAGAGTATTGAAAATATAGGGGTGAAATAAGGGAGGCATTTATGAAAGCAGTAATAAGGGAGGATGTGGCAGGGGCCGCGGGACAACGACCACCTTATGTGGATTGGACCCAAAAAATGTCTGGGAATTTAATTTGGAACTATATGATATGTTTTGTGATTTTATATGATTGTTTCTTATGTTTGTGATAGAATAATATATTTCCTCACTGAGTAAAATATACTCATTGTTAAGTGCTAGATTTAGTACCATTTGGTGCTGAATCCTTGATCCTTTTTATCGCATACTTGTGGTTGCTTGTATGTCTTTTCCGTTGTTTTTGATTGATTTAGTTTAGTTTAGGAATTTTTAGAGTTTAGTCTTCTTCATGTGATTCTTTGACCAAGAACGTCACTAATCATCATTTTATTCTCTCTGACGTAAGGCAAGATGGACGAAGCTGAAGAGGAAGAAACAGATGGCCACTTTCTGTCTACCACCGTTATAGCGGTGGATACTCACCGCTATAGCGGTGAGTCCTGCACCAAAATTGCTGGAAGCATTCTTTACTGTCCTGTACCGCTATAGCGGTGGAGACTTACCGCTATAGCGGTAAGTCGCGATCCTGCACTGATATAAAAGGCTTCAGATGAAATTTTTAGGGTATTCTGGAGTTGGAGACTGAAGGGAGGCGCCGTTTTGGCTGAGAGGAGCAAGGGGAACCTGATTCTCAAGGCTTGGGGAGCTCAATCCATCATTCCACCTCAGATTCATGGCCAACTTCATCTCTTTTTCTGCTTTCTGCTGTTTGTTTTCTATGAGTAGCTAGATTTTCTATCTAGGGTTACTATGAACTTGACTCTTGAATAGATTTTACATCCTCTCATGTATTTGGAACCTTATTTCAATTAATATAAGTCTTTCTATCCATTTTATTGTTGCGTTATATGGACTTGATCAATCTATATGTATGCTTGTTGCTGTCTTCGAACTCGGGAGAGGGAGGTGAGAGTAGAACACTGAATAGGAAGGACGAGTGCGTGAACCTTACTAAGTGTTTTCGCTTGTTAGCTAATAGGAATGTTAGTTAATCTCGTTTAATCAAAGCTAGGTTGGTTGTATTAGGCTTAGCCCACACAAGGAATTGCGTAGGAGTTGAGTAACTTAATTGAGATTCGGGAGGATTCTTTTAAGTTATTAGAATAACCTAGGATTAACTTATAGAGTTGAATAAGTTGCGAGTACGTGAGAGGGGTTTTGTAAGTTCTAAGATAAAGGAGAGGGATTAGTGACCCTAGGCTTTAATTAAACTATTTCATCAGTTTTTGTATTGTTTACTGTTATTAAAAGAAAACTCATAAATATTTACGGTTATTGATTTTATTTCATCATTCATTGGCTAAAGCTATCTTCAATCCAATTGTTTCGTCCAACTAATTCAATTAAATTTCTTGGGTACTTAGTCGCTTAGTCCTCGTGGGAACGATACTTTTACTCTCAAATCACTATATTACTTGTGCGATTGGTGCGCTTGCCAAATCTACTAACAAGTTTTTGGCGCTGTTGCCGGGGACTAAGATTTGTGCTAATATTCAAAGAAATTTAAAGGGTTAGCTTAGACGTTTTCCTTGTTTTGTTTTGTTCTCTTTTGCTTTTGTTCAATTTCTTATTATAGAGTCATTTTTTTTGTTTGTTTTTGCTGTGTTGATTTTTGCCGCTGAATTTACTGTCATTGCTAATTAGTATCTTCTTTTTGTGCATGCGAGGTGCCATTAATCAAGCTGATCTTCTTTTTGACCCCGAAATCGAGAGACTTGCACGGAGAACTCGAAAAGAAACCAGAATTAGAAGGACCCAAGAAGGACAAAGTTCTCAAGAAGAAATAGCTGATGATAATGTAAATATGGATGGTGTTGAAAATAATGGAGGAAATGGAGCGGGAAATTGGAATCAAGATGAAAACAGAGCTGTGTGGGATTATGCCTCACCCAACAATGTTGGGCGTGCATCGAGCATAGTGAAACCTCCACTTGATGCAAATAACTTCGAAATAAAAGTAGTCTTGATGAACTTGGTTCAGCAGAACCAGTTTGGGGGTAACCCGATGGAAGACCCGAACAATCATATCACAAATTTTCTAGATATTTGTGATATGGTTAAAATTAATGGAGTCAGTGACGATGCTATCCGCTTACGTTTGTTTCCCTTTTCCTTGAGGGATATGGCTAAAAGTTGGTTGAATGCTCAACCAAGAGGAAGTATAACAACGTGGGATGAGCTACAGACAAGATTCTTGGGCAAGTTCTTTCCTCCATCAAGGTCGGTCAAATTGAGGAATGAAATCACTGCATTTTATCAACATGAAGGCGAAAGCCTATATGAGGCTTCGGAGAGGTTCAAAGATTTATTGGTGAAATGTCCTAATCATGGTCTACCGGAGTGGCAACAGCTCACTATCTTTCACAGTGGTCTCACATATGAGACTCGAGACAAACTGGACACTGCAGCTAGTGGTGCTTTGATGGCGAAGTCCATAGTGCGAGTAAAAGAAATAATTGAGACAATGGGGGCAAGCCAAAATGCGTCCAGTCGAGCCAAGAATGTTGCAAGAAGGGGAGTCATGGAACTAGACACACTGAATGCTTTGTTAGCTCAGAACGAAGCATTAACAAAGAAGGTTGACATGCTGTGCTCTAGGCAAAATGAACAGGCGAAGGTAAATCCAATAACAATGCCTGAAGCAACTTGTGATTTCTGTGGAGGGGCTCACGTTAATGGTTGTTGTGAAGAATTTCCTTCTGTGGAACAACTAAATTACTTAGGCAATATGCAAAGGAACCAGAACAACCAGTACTCCAACACATATCATCCGAGTTCAAGGAATCATCCAAATTTCTCCTGGAGTAATAATCACTGCCTTAATCCCTCGACTTCTTCTTCTTCTAGTAGGCCTTCTCAACCTCCAGGTTTCCAGAATCAAGGTAATTATCTTCCTCAGAACAGAGCTCCACTACCTCGGTGGAAAAGAAGTCATCCATGGAAGAAATGTTCATGAAGTTTATGGAGAGAACAGAGGTTATAAGCCAAACCCAGGGTGCAGCCATTAAAAATTTGGAAATTCAAATGGGCCAATTGGCAAGTGCTTTGAACAAAAGGGAACAAGGCAGCCTCCCAAGTAATACAGAAAATAATCCAAGAAGAGATGACATGGAGCATTGCAAGGCCATTACATTAAGGAGTGGTAAGGAGCTTCCTAATGTTGTTAAGTCGCATGATAAGAGGCAAGGGATGATTAGTGCAGAAGAGAATGAAGAAGTTATCAAGCCTCAACAGAAGGCAACTGAGAAAATTGATGCTTCAGGTGATCAAGGTAAAAGGGACAATGCAAGGCAAGACATTAGGACTGAAAATTTTATTCCACCATTACCTTTCCCTCAGAGACAAAAAAAGTTTAATCTGGATTGGCAATATAGGAAATTCTTGGAGATCCTGAAACAACTTCACATCAACATCCTATTCGTAGAGGCATTGGAACAAATGCCTAGTTATGCAAAGTTCATGAGGGATGTGTTGTCAAAGAAAAGGCGCATGAGTGAGTTTGAGACTGTAGCTATGACTCAAGAATGCAGCGCCATTCTCCAAAAGAAGTTGCCTAGCAAAATGAAAGATCCGGGTAGCTTCGTCATTCCCTGCCACATTGGGAGCAACTTTTCTGGAAAAGCACTGTGTGATCTGGGAGCGAGTGTGAATCTGATGCCGCTCTCTGTTTTCAAGAAATTGGGTTTGGGTAATGCTCGGCCTACCACAGTGACTCTACAGTTAGCTGACCGTTCGATGTGCTACCCGAACGGAATCATTGAGGACGTACTTGTCAAGGTGGACAAGTTTATTTTTCCGGCTGATTTTATCATCATGGACTATGAGGAAGATAAGGAAATTCTGATCATTTTGGGAAGACCTTTTCTAGCAACTGGAAAAACTTTAATAGATGTTCAAAAAGGTGAGTTAACCATGAGGGTTAATGATCAAGAAGTCACCTTCAACATGAACAAGGCAACGAAAGCTTCTGATAAGCTGGAGGAGTGCTACTTCGTGAAGATAATTGATAAAGAATCTCATGGGTATTTTCATGATGGGATAGATAAAAATTGTCTGAAGGATGCTGATGATGTGAGAGAAAGAACAAGGGGAGATCTTGGAACTTCATAGGCATATGCAAAGCTTTGTGATGATCCCCATGAATTCAAACCGCCTGACATTGCAAAAATGGTTGTGACTCAGTCAAAAGCATTTAAGAAGCAGCCGACATTGGATGAGCCACCTTGAACAAGCATCGGTAAAGTCTGGCTGAAGACTATAAACTTAGCGCTCTTGGGAGACAACCCAAGTTTATTGCTTTCGTCATTTTTTTTTTTGTGGTTTGATGTGCTGCTATTGGTAAAATTTTAACTGCTATTTATTATTTATTTTGGAGTCGAATTGATAAATGCTGATTATGGGCATGTTTATTATCTTGGTGAATGGCAGTTAGGATGTTCGTAATAGCATTTTGTTTTGTTTTGTTTTGTTTTTTATGTTGGGTCTTCTTTTCCTCTGTGGGCTAATTTGGGACAGTGAGGACACTGTCAAATTTAAGTTTGGGGGAGAGATTTGTTGATGGGTTTCTTCTTTGAGAAAATTTTGGTTAATTTTGTGTTGTCCATATGCATGTGTAGTAGGAGGAAATTTTTGAAAATTTTGAAATCTGAAAGTTTGAAGTTTTTGGCAAGTCAAACCATGTCAAATGCAATTCTTTTTAAAAGTTACCTCTTGAGTTTGCTAATCTTAAGTTTTCATATTTTGTAAGTGTTACCTCTATCACTTCAAAATATCAGGAGTTTTATTTTTGTCTCTTTGAATGGTTTTTAGATCATTTTCATATTTATATATATATATAAAAAAGTTCAATAAGAGGCTAGTGAAAAAAGGATTCAATAAGGGGATAGCTGAAAGTTTCAATAAGGGATAGGCTCTTGTAATTAAACTAAAATGAGAAAATTGAAAAAAAAAATTTCCAAAGGAAATAAGGAAAGTTAGGAAACTATATCCTTGAGAACAAAACAGTGAAGCCCTTGAGAATCGAAATAAAACGATGCCTTTGAGAACAAAGAAGTAATTTAGTTTTGGAATTTTTGTGAATTTTTTATAAACTGTTCCAAGAGGTGAAGCTTTGATTTCAAATTTTCTTGTGGTTTGGTTAACATTTCTTATTGAATCCTTAAGATTGCAAACTCTTGAGTTAAATCTTTTGAGTAATGGTTTGATAAGGCTTGGTTTGCTTTAATTCACATTTTCATATCTTTATCCCTCCTAGTGCACATATTCATGGTCGCACATATTTTTCTCAAAATTTATCTCATTGAAAGTTTTTGCTTGAGGACAAGCAAAAGTGCAAGTTTGGGGGAGTGTTAAGTGCTAGATTTAGTACCATTTGGTGCTGAATCCTTGATCCTTTTTATCGCATACTTGTGGTTGCTTGTATGTCTTTTCCGTTGTTTTTGATTGATTTAGTTTAGTTTAGGAATTTTTAGAGTTTAGTCTTCTTCATGTGATTCTTTGACCAAGAACGTCACTAATCATCATTTTATTCTCTCTGACGTAAGGCAAGATGGACGAAGCTGAAGAGGAAGAAATAGATGGCCACTTTCTGTCTACCACAGTTATAGCGGTGGATACTCACTGCTATAGCGGTGAGTCCTGCACCAAAATTACTGGAAGCATTCTTTACTGTCCTGTACCGCTATAGCGGTGGAGACTTACCGGTATAGCGGTAAGTCGCGATCCTGCACTGATATAAAAGGCTTCAGATGAAATTTTTAGGGTATTCTGGAGTTGGAGACTGAAGGGAGGCGCCGTTTTGGCTGAGAGGAGCAAGGGGAACCTGATTCTCAAGGCTTGGGGAGCTCAATCCATCATTCCACCTCAGATTCATGGCCAACTTCATCTCTTTTTCTGCTTTCTGCTGTTTATTTTCTATGAGTAGCTAGATTTTCTATCTAGGGTTACTATGAACTTGACTCTTGAATAGATTTTATATCCTCTCATATATTTGCAACCTTATTTCAATTAATATAAGTCTTTCTATCCATTTTATTGTTGCGTTATATGGAATTGATCAATCTATATGTATGCTTGTTGCTGTCTTCGAACTCGGGAGAGGGAGCTGAGAGTAGAACACTAAATAGGAAGGACGAGTGCGTGAACCTTACTAAGTGTTTTCGCTTGTTAGCTAATAGGAATGTTAGTTAATCTCGTTTAATCAAAGCTAGGTTGGTTGTATTAGGCTTAGCCCACACAAGGAATTGCGTAGGAGTTGAGTAACTTAATTGAGATTCGGGAGGATTCTTTTAAGTTATTAGAATAACCTAGGATTAACTTATAGAGTTGAATAAGTTGCGAGTACGTGAGAGGGGTTTTGTAATTTCTAAGATAAAGGAGAGGGATTAGTGACCCTAGGCTTTAATTAAACTATTTCATCAGTTTTTGTATTGTTTACTGTTATTAAAAGAAAACTCATAAATATTTACGGTTATTGATTTTATTTCATCATTCATTGGCTAAAGCTATCTTCAATCCAATTGTTTCGTCCAACTAATTCAATTAAATTTCTTGGGTACTTAGTCGCTTAGTCCTCGTGGGAACGATACTTTTACTCTCAAATCACTATATTACTTGTGCGATTGGTGCGCTTGCCAAATCTACTAACACTCATGCCATTCCTCCCCTCACAGATTCTCAAGAAGAAGTAGAGGCACAACCAACTAATCGTTCGAGTCCTCAACCCCATTGATCGGGATAAATATTTGTTATTATGTAAAACTTTATCAAAAGTATTATAGTAGTAGCTCTGTAATTTGGGTAGGTAAATCTTGGACGAACAATGCTCGTTGAGAATATTATTTATTAATGAATAAATATATATATTTGAAATATTTATTGTACTCTCTTTCATGAGATAGCATTTTTATATATATCAAATTGGTACGGAATTAGGCTTACGGTGGTGAGGTAAATGCTCATCTATCGTGCCGGTCACGTGCATAAATTGGAGGCGTGACAATATATGGATGCCAAAAATTCATAGTCTTTAAAGATTTATAAATGTGTCAGTAATAAAAAATATTTTTATTGAAACAACCACACACCACACATAAATGTACATATTCAAGAAAACTAAAGGATAAATGCATAATTATAGCAGCCAAAATACATTCATCATCCAACCAAAATACAGATACAATTGACAGAAAAACACTATCCAACCAAAATAAAAACATCCAAGTTATACAACTCTAAAGCATTATCCAACCAAAATACAATCCTTTAAAGTTTAAATCAAAAGTTATTTAAAAATCTGTAATTGACAAGCATTATCCCATAAAGCATAATTGACAAGCCTTGATGAATCATCTTCCTCTCTTCAGTGGTCCAATAGTCCAATACCAAGTGAAGAAATCAAGAAAGTTCCCTAAATAATAATTAAATCACAAGTTATTTATATGTTTCAAAATCAAAAGTAATTAAAAATTAAAAAAGTATGAAGAGAGGTGAAAAAAATAAATTTTATTTCCTCAATCCTCATCTAGCAATATGAAATATGACTCCATTGTTGAAGTTGAAGAAGCATCTTTCTTACTGTTATCAATATTATCACAATTATCAAATCCAAAAATCATATAAAAACAATTTCAAAAATTAGTTAATTTTCAGAAAGTAAGATATAAACATTAATAAATTGAAAGATAATTAAAAACTATAAAAATATATAAACATTACCTTCTTCATCATCAAGAGCCACAAAGCCAAGCAACCAATTACAAATACAAATTAGAGCTTGCACATTAGTTGGAAGAAGACAACTCCGATATTTGTTTAGAACACAAGAACCAATACTAAAGGCCGACTCTGAAGCCAGTGTAGTAATCGGGATGCTCAATATGTCAATGGTCATTTGTGCCAAATCTGGGAGTCTTTTCTTATTGTCCTTCCAAAAACTTAAGACATCCAAATCTTCATAGTGATCCATGTCAAGGGGTGGTTCCTTCAAGCATATTTCCAATTGAGATTTTCCCACTCGAACTATGATTTGATCTTGAGAAACCTTAAAGGTCTTGAAGAATCAAGATCCACAAACCACAATTCCACAAATCACCCCAAAACAAATATCTTCAAAATTTCAAATTAGTTATACATAATTAATGTCTAAATAAAATAAGTCAAAGAAATAAAATGTTGCTAAAACTACTTACATAATCGCTTTGTAACCTATTATTCCACTAGACCTTGAGCTTGATAATGTTAAAGTTGGATTTTGTGATTGATTCGAGTTTAAGGAAGAAGATACATCACTGGAGTTGCTAGAGTTGGAGCATGCATCATAAAGTTGAAATAATTTATTTCTCACAATATCAACCTTTGAGATGCAAGTGAAAGGATCAATCTCTTTAAAATAAAACTCCAACAACAAAAACTTAAGTTGTGGGTCAAGAACTGCCCCAAATAGAAGCACAATGCTGTATTCACTCCAATATTTATCAAACTTTGTCTTCATTCTGATTACCATGTCTATTATGACCTCATCTTCGTTGGGTGAGTTCCCAATCAATAGAGTTTCTATACTCCAAACTTGCATTAAATATAGATTATAAGTTGGGTAGGTGGAACCCAATATCAAGTTAGTGATATCAAAAAATGGCCTAAAAAAGGCACATATCTTCTCCCCTCTATCCCATTCTTTCGTAGATAGGCAATTCATATAATATTAAATTGCACTTTCGAGCATTACATAAACAAAATTCCATCTAGTTGTCACATCCAAACGTAAATGAACGCCCTCCTTAATACCAAGTCCTCTTGCACATTCCTCCAATTTGATCTTTCTTACCTTTAACCCCTTAATATATTTAACACTCTCCCTAATTTTGTTTAAGGCATCATGAGCTACTTTAAACCTTCTTGAACTATTAAATTGAAGATATGAGCACAACATCTCATGTTAAAAAACTCCCCTTCACATACCAAATTATGATGCAAACAAAGTTGGTCTTTCAACAAGTCTTGCATGACATTGTTACTGGATACATTATCTAAAGTGATGGAAAAAAGTTTTTCTCAATCCCCCATTCTTTTAAAATGTCCATCACTTTCTTACACAGTTTATTTCCCAAATGCAGAGGAGGCATACTAATAAAAGCAAGACTTTTATTTTTCAAAGGTCAATCTTCACCAACATAATGTGCTATCAAACAAATAAAACCCTTAATTGTGTAAGCAGTCCATTCATCACATGTAAGGCATATACTACTAGGAATTTTGCTTAAGTCTTGCTTCAAACTTTCTTTTTCAGATAAGTTTCTTTACATCAAGAGCGGTAGTTCTCCTACTAATAAATTTTACATCTGGATTACAATATTTCTACACATCCCTAATTCCTTTATACTCAAAAAAAAAAGAAGGGAAAATCATGCTTAATGATAACAATAGCAAGAAGCTCTTGGAGATACTTTTGGGAAATCTTTCTACTTTTAAATTTTCCAGCATGGTCAATAAGCACGTCACTTATATCTTGATAGCTTTTTAACTAAGCACACTTTGTAATATGACAAGACAAACTTGAAGTACTATCTGTACTACCCCCACCTATGTATTCAACCCCACATCCTTTACATCTTGCTCTAAGTTTTCCATCTCCATCTACTAGTAGAATAATTCCATATATCACTACTAGTTGATCTCTTTCTGGAAGGACCAAGAACTATAGAATCAGACTCTACAGTTCCACTTTGAATTCTACTTTCTTCAGGGGCAGTAGGATTACAAGGAGGAAGAGGAGGAGAAGCATCCATAGACACAACTAAAGAAACTGTTCAAACATCACAATTTTCAAAAATTAACATTCATCCATACAATTTTGTCATAATTTCTTATAATTAAAACGTCAACTAGATATGCTCTACTAATTTCAGAAATTTTAGTGGTTGCTAAGGATTTTAAGTTCAAATTTGAATCTAGGTGCAAAGGCAGTAAATAGATTCATATCATATTCATAATCATAGAAGAGTGAATTGAAATATTTCAATTCAGTAACTGCACAATTATGCAGAAGCATAAAAACCAACCCAAGATTAATGAAACTTACTCCACATATCAAACATTCAAACTAAAGCCCTTACAATTGTAATAAGGTAGCCCTAGAGTAATTTAGAACATCATGGTTTAAGTATTAATATTGGAGTATATCAAGTCAAGATGAGATTTCAAGGTTAATCTTGAACCATGACAAGTATTGGGACATATCTCTTTTGAGCATATAACTATATACTAGTTATAACACTAAAACATATCATAGAAACATAGTGGCACATATACATAGTGCATCTAATAAATAGACAACATAGTAGTACACTGAGTTAATAAGACATTTCATAAGATACCACAAGTAACCTAAGAACATAAAAGACACAAGTAGATATAAAACTAATAACTCACTAGAGATTTTCAAAACACAGCATCGTTATATTAATTGTATGAATATCAAATACATAATCGATATCAAACTCATAATTGTATCAATATCAAAAATTAAGCAGTGCAAACTCATAGCACAAGCTAAGTATATTTACCACCATCCATCGGAGTAGCCTTGGTTTGCAACCTCCAGTCCACAACATAACGGTGACTCTATGAGAAATCCAAACCAAAATTAGGGAAAATAAAACTCAGCCACCTAGGGAATAAAGAATGCATAGAACAAAAAATAGAGAAAAATAGAGAAAGAGAGAGAGACATCAGAGCAACCTTAATTCGCAACCTTCAATCCACAACACAACGGTGACTCTGAGAAATCCAAATGAAAATTAAGGAAAATCAATCTCAGCCACCCAGGGAATAAAGAATGCATAGAACAAAAAATAGAAAAAAATTGAGAGCGAGAAAGAAAGAGAGAAAGAGAGAAGAAATTAACCCTAACAAAGTATATGAAGCTATGCAAAGCTGAGAGCGAGCGAAAGGGGAGGCTGAAGAATGAAGATGAGTGTTGAGTGCTGACTATGATGATTAACGATGCGAGGAAAGATGAATCGAGAAATTGAGAGAAAAGAAGTAAATATGATATTGTCTTAATGTCTCTGGTTGTTGTACATGGCCACCGAGGCTGAGAGAGATAAAGTAAAGATTGAAAATGTGAAAAATTAAAATGTTGAAGTGAAGATAAGAAAACCTAACCTTAATAAAGTCTGAATAAATATTTCAGTGGTGAAGAGTGTGCGGGTGGGTCAGTAGATAGGAAATGGGGGGCGAACATGGGCCTGGATGTAGTATAGACTTACTAGATTCAAGAGTAAAAACAAAGGCAAGCTGGCTCGTGACAGTCCTCCCAGTACCCGTTGGACCAAAAAGGTGAGCTAGCTCCTGACCGGCCCACCCCTTTTAGACCCATTTTTAAACAAGTCTAAAAAGCTTAACCCAAGATTGTCTATTTATGGGCGGTCCTGGTCAGGCTTGCGGGCCACGATTTTTTTTGCACAATTCTACTTCTAGCAGTTTCGATTAGGTATGTCTTAAATCCTAATTTCACTTCTCTTCCCTTAATAAATTTCCCTTAAGCTGATTCCACTTTAACAAAATCTACTAGATATGTTCTTCATCCAAACTTTTATCCTCATTCTCAAGCCATATCAAAATCCCCTCTACCACTACGCTCCCATCCTTTGCAAACTAAAAGCCGTAAGGGAATTTTCAAACCAAAAATGTTGTTCACAAGTTACACCAATCTATCTTCACCAACTAAGCTTTTAACTAGTGTTACCAAGGCCATAACACATTGTATATTGAAGAAAGTGATGCAAGAAGAATATGGTGCACTACTTAAATAATACATGGAGTATTGTCCATGTCATTCCATCAATGAATATCATTGGCTCCAAATGGGTCTTTCAAATAAAACATAATTTAGATGGAACTATATAGCTTATAAGGCATGATTAGTGGCCAAAGATTTCAATCAAAACCAATCATTGACTTCTTTGAACCCTTTAGTTTAGTAATCAATTCTACAACCACTAGAATTATCTTAACAATTGTAGTATCATTGCAGTGGCTTGTATATCAGTTATACTTCATGTAACGCCCCGAAAAATGGGCATGTAATTTAATATGTATATTGGAGTGTACCTCAGTGGTAGCCCATATTTTTCCTAAACAGTCTTAATATCCACAACTAAGAAAGCGTAAATTTACAATAGAAATAAATTTACATATTACTTTCTCTTAATTCCCATAACATTAGGAATTATATTTACAATTAAATGGTAAAGCAAATTGCAGTAAAATCATTAAACCTCTAATGCACAGCAGGATCTAGGTGGCCTATAAAATTATAGAGCATTTCTACGAGGCATATAGCCCAAAAATTGGTTCCACGAACCCTCCAACAAAAATGGAGTTTATCTCCATAAGCCGCTAATCTCCAGCAGTTTTTCCATCCTCATCAGCTGCTAAATCTGAAAATAACAATAAAGAGTGTGAGTTTATGAAAACTCGGTGAGTAGGTGATTGTGCAATAAAATAATGCACAAGTACAAATACCAGAATCACTGTGATAATCAAAGCAAATACCACCAACACATATCGGTACGAAATAAAATATATGTTACGTACCGTACCACGCTACCAAAACCCACTGTCTCAATGCAAATCTACAATCTCACAATATAATTGGTAAAACAATCCTCAAACACATAAAAGTGTAAGTAAACATCCACGCTGAAATACATTATGCAACAACCAAATGCAACATGTTTCCATTTTTTCCTGCACTTACCACATTCTGACTTAGTCTAGAATTTTCCCCTTAGACTATAATTGCTCAATGGATTTATGTCAGAGATCCGCCCTTTATTCCCATTCATTTTAGAGGTCCACCCCTATGTTCCCACTCTCATGGTATGATTATGCAATGCACAGTATGTAATGTGCTTTCCACTCTTTTCCCGCTCTTATCGCATTGAGACCCAGCCTAGATTTTTCCCTCAGACTTTTAGTGCTTAATGGGTTTATTCCAAAGGTCAATTCCTCTATTTCTATTTTTCGATGATCTTCCCTAGTAATAACCACATACTTGGGTTACTAGTCGATTCCCTCTCGTAGGTCTACATTCCCACACATTTCTTTTCTTTTCTTTTCTTTGTTCGTGAAATGCATTCATCCAAATACCAAATGCATTCACGCAAACACCACATAACACATACCACATCAATTCACCACTTAAATTCAAATAAACATTAAACTACCAATCTCATAAAGTAAATCCCATAACCAATTAAAAAATTCCTTAACCTAGTTATTACTACTAACTAGGGAAATTATTTCTAACTATAGTGTGAATGGGGTTTATATTGAACTTGGCCAATTTTTAATAAAAACTTAAATGACAAGGTCACACACTCAGCTCTATGCCGTTAATGATTTACCATGGAAGACGTTCCAAAAAAAGTAGCCACGAAACCCTCCAAAAGCACATGAAACCAAACCCCACAACTTAGCAACAGAATCCCCCTTAATTTCATTTTTCCCCTATCTGTCCAGTACTGGGCACCAGCAGGGGTGACTAGATGCCCAAGGGCCTCTCCAAGAGGCTCTCGACCTCTGCACAACTGGTGCCTGAGCGCCAAAAGCTCCCAATTACTGTTCTTTTTCTATTTTTCGCGATTATTAGCCCAAAAATTCCCAAAATCCATCCTTTTCACTGTTCTTTGGTCCTTGCATCATTTTAAGGTTTAGAGTTTAGGGTTTAGAGTTCATAAAGCAATTTAGAAGAATTAAAACTCAAAAACAATTAGTTCATGAATCTCCCTAAATTTTCTAGAAATTTCTCAAGAACACATTCTTGAGTTTTAATCCATGAAACCAACTTGTTTTGACTCCAAGAACTAGGATCTACCATTTACATCAAGAAAACCAAAAGAGAAAAGCAAGGTTCTAGCTCAAATACACAAAACCCATTTTTTTCTTCAAATAAACAACAATGGAGGAAATGGAAGAAAAGGAAGAAGATAGGGCTTACCTTAACCTCAAGCAACTCCAAGAAACCAAGAACAACCGAACAATCAAAGATCATCGGAATAAATCAGGAGAAAAGATGGAAGAAGTTGAGAGAAAAATAAATTTTTGCCTCTAAGCTTCTAAGCCCTCCTCTGAGTGAGTGAAGAAAAGAAGAAGAGAGAAAGAGACTTAAAAATGGTGGCGGGTCACTTGGTGACCCACGGATACCCGTACCCAGATACCTCAAACTTAAATGATGCCGATGTAATTATTTTTCAATACTTATATTAATTCTATTTAGTTTTCTCTTTCCATCGTCTTTCCTCAAACCTCAAAATTACCACCCGAAATAAAATATTTAGTCTGGTTATTTATCTCAATTTCGATAGATAATGTTTCCAAAAGAATAAAGAAAATATGAAAAATAAAATGATAGATTAATTCCATTAAAATAATGCTTTAAAAATAATTTCATAATAACAACGCTCTAAAATAATATTATTAAGATAATGAAAATTTTTATTATAATAACTGTAATACTGTCAATCACGTGATCCAAAATTGGCAGGTATTACACTTCAACAATGCTTTCCTAAATGGTAGTTGGGAAGAAAAGGTATATATGGCTCAACCACAAGGATTCACTAATAATCAATTTGCCTCTTATGTTTGTCAATTGCATAATGTAATCTATAGTTTGAAACAAGCTCCAAGAGCTTGGTTTAATAAGCTTTGAGACATTTTACTTAGCTGGGTGTTTTATAACAACAAAGTAAATTCTTCCCTTTTTTTTTCTTGCATCAGCAAGATAAGGTCCTCTTTATCAAAATATACATTAATGATATGCTTGCTACATTTAATAAATTTGAGCATCTTAGGGCTTTTATTCATGATTAGCTTTATTATTTCTCTTTAAGGGACCTTGGTCTTATTCATTATTTCCTAGGCATACAAATTCATAGATTTGATCAATCATGGATTTTATCTAAATCAAGTTCAACATCTTTCTGATCTCCTTACAAAATTTAATATGCATTATTCACATCCCTGTCTTACTCCAATTGCAATTGGCAACAATTTATCTAAGGATAAAAAAATCCTTTACTAGATCCATCTAAATATTGAAGTGCTTTAGGAGCCCTCTCCCAATTAACATGAATTTTGTGCATTCTATCTTGACATATGAATCTTACTATTGCTTTATTTTTACTGATTTACTACCTTTTTGGCCTTAAGACTCTAATTCTGATTTCCCTAAGTCTTTACAATTTTCTCCATTTTTTTCCTCATTTTTATGCTACTCATTGATCTTTGATCTTGTATTTCAGGGTGTATAGAAGGACTATTAAGTAAAGGAAAAGAAACCATATTGGGAGCACTGAATTAGAAAACTAACATGAAAGAAATTGCCCAGCGCCTGATGCTAGAGTTATAATTTTTTAGCATTGCTTCTACCTTCCTCTGCTGCAGTGCTAAGACATTTCGCTGCAACGCCATATGCCAGCGCCCAGCACTGTCTGTCCAGTGCCCAGTGCTGGCGTTACAAAATTCTACTACAAATGTTTTTATCTTCTACCGCTGCAGCAGTGAGTTCGCACCACTGCAGCTCCAGGCCTTTGTTGAAGCTCATTTTTTGGCTATTTTTGTGTGTTCCACCGCTGTAGCGGTGGAAATGTACCACTGCAGCGCTGGAGCGCATTCAAAGCCACATCAGGAATGTTTTAAATTGCTTCAAAAATTATTTTTTACACCAATTCTGATATGGAACAAAGGGGAAAATGTCATTTTGGCTGAAAGGAGAAGGGAAACTCGATCTTCAAGGCTTTTGGGGCTTAATCCATCATCCAACATCAGATTCATTGCCATCTTTATCCCTTTTTTCTGCTTTCTATCATTTAAATTCCATGAGTAGCTAGATTTTTTATCTAGTCTTTTTGTTCATTTTACTGCTGCATTATATAGACTTGATCAACCTATATTTATGCTTGCTGTCTTCTTTGAACTCATGAGAGGAAGGTAAGAGTAAAACGCTGATTAGGGAGGACGAGTACGTGATTCTTACTAAGTGTTTTCGCTTGTTAGCTAATAGAGATATTAGTTAATCTCGTTTAATCAAAGCTAGGTTAGTTTGTATAGACTTACTTAAGGAATTGAGTAGGCATTAAGTATCTTAACTGAGATTCGGGAGAATTCTTTTAAGTTATTAGAATAACCTAAGATTAACTTATTTGGTTGATCAAGTTGTGAATGTGTGAGAGGGGTTTTATAATTTCTAGGATGGAGAAGAGGGATTAGTAACTCTAGGTTCTTTTAAATAGATTATTTTTATCAGCTTGTGAGTTTGTTTGCTGTCACTGAAGAAAATCCTCATAAAAATTTACTGTTATTTAATTTTTCCTTTGTTAGTTTTAATTAGAGCTATCTTCAATCTAATTGCTTTTATCTAACTAATTCATTTAAATTTCTTGGCTAGTTAGCCGTTTAGTCCTCGAGAGAACAATACTTTTACCTTCAAATCACTATATTACTTGAGCGACTGGTGCACTTACCAAATCAGCTAACAATTTTTGGCGTCGTTGTCGGGGACTAAGTGTTGATCTAATATTCAAAGAAATTTGAAAGTGTTAGCTTAGACACTTCTTTGCTTTTTGTTTTGTTGTTTTCTTTCTTTTATGTTTTGTTTGATTTTTTTTAGTCATTTTAATTTTTATTGTGTTGATTTTTGCTGCTGTGTTTTTCAATGCTAATTAGTATCTATCTACTATGTATGCAAGGCACTAACAACCAAGCTAATATTTTCTTCGATCCTAAGATCGAAAAGCTTATAAGGAGAACTCGAAAAGAATCTAAGGCGAGAAAAGTCCAAGAAAGGCAAAGTTCTCAAGAAGAAATGGCAAAGGGTAATGTAAATTTAGGAGACATTGAAAATAATGGAGGAAATGGAGTTGCATAGTTACAACAAGATGACAATAGAGCTGTATCGGACTATACCTTACCAAATAATGCTGGACATGCCTCCTGTATAGTAAAACCTCCACTCAGTGCTAGCAACTTTGAAATTACAGCTGTCTTGCTGAATTTGGTTCAATATAATCAATATGGAAGAAGCCTCATGGAAGACCTGAATAATCACATCACAAATTTTCTAGATATTTGTGACATGGTTAAGATCAACAGAGTCACTGATGATGCTATTTGCCTCCATCTATTCACCTTCTCCTTGAGGGATATAGCGAAGAGTTGGCTTAATTCTCAACCAAGAGGGAGCATTACTACATGGGATTAACTTTAGAGAAAATTCTTATATAAGTTCTTCCCTTCCTTATGGTCAGTTAAATTGAGGAATGAGATCACCGCCTTTTATCAACATAAAGGC
The DNA here is from genome assembly GCA_037074585.1 of Biancaea sappan. NCBI lineage: Eukaryota > Viridiplantae > Streptophyta > Magnoliopsida > Fabales > Fabaceae > Biancaea > Biancaea sappan. Next base: position 20,766,777 of record CM073501.1, on the reverse strand, counting down.
AAAAGTCTTTATGAAGCTTGGGAACGGTTCAAGGACTTACTAATGAAGTGTCCCAATCATAGTCTTCTAGAGTGGCAGCAGCTCACAATCTTTCATAGTGGTCTCACATATAAGACTCGAGATAAATTGGACATCGCAGCTGGCGGTGCTTTGATGGCAAGATCTATAGTGCAAGTCAAAAAGATAATAGAGACTATGGGAGCGAGCCAAAATGTATCCAACCGATCCAAGAATGCTTCAAGAAGGGGAGTCATTGAATTAGATACCCTAAATGTTTTGTTAGCTCAAAATGAAGCATTAACCAAGAAAGTAGACATGCTATGCTCAAGACAAAATGAATTGGCGAAGGTGAATGCAATAATTATGCTGGGTGAAAAATGTAATTTTTGTGGAAATGCTCATGTCAACGGGTGTTGTAAGGAATTTCCTTCAGTTGAACAGTTAACTTACATGGGTAATTTGCAAAAGGACTAGAACAGCTAGTACTCCAACACATATCATCTGAGCTCAAAGAATCATCCTAATTTCTCTTGCAGCAATAATCACTGCCTGAACCCAGCAACGTCATCCTCTAGTAAGCCATCTCACCCTCCTAGCTTCAATAATCAGAGTAACTATCTTCTTCATAATAGAGCTCTACCACCTTAAGTAGAAAAGAAGTCATCTATGGAAGAGATATTCATGAAATTTGTGCAAAGGACTGAGGCAATAAGCCAAACTCAGAGTTCTTTCATCAAGAATTTAGAGACACAAATGGGCCAATTGGCTAGTGCGTTGAACAACAAACCTCAAGGATCGTTACCTAGTGACACTGATGTCAATCCGAGAGAGCATGTGAATGCCATAACCACTAGGAGTGGGAAGGTAATAGAACCTATGTCTAGGAAAGAAGTGATAGCTAAAGAGGCAAGTAAGCGGTTGACTAAAGATGACAATTCTGTAACTCATAGCACTTCCCCACATAATTCAGGAAGTAAGGAGAACATTGAGAAAATTGACAAACATTGTATTGCTACACCATACATCAAGGTGCCCTTTCCTCAAAGGCCTTGTAAATAGAACAATGAGAAGCAGTTCAGTAGATTTTTTGAGGTATTTAAAAAGTTAAAAAAAAATATATACCATTTGTTGAAGCTTTGGAAAAAATGCATGTTTATGCAAAGTTCATGAAAGAGATATTGTTGAAAAGGAGGAAGATGGGGAATGATGAGAGAGTTACATTAAATGAAGAGTGTAGTGCAATTATACATAAGAAGTTGCCTCCGAAACTCAAAGATTCAGGGATTTCTCTATCCCTTGTACTATTGGAAGTATTACATTCAAGAAGACCTTATGTGATCTCGGGGCTAGTATCAATTTAATGCCCTTGTCAGTTTTTAAGAGACTTGGGATTGGTCAGGTGAAACTAACTATGATGACCCTTCAGCTTGCCGACCGATCATTGAGACATCTATATAGGGTAGTGGAAGACGTGCTAGTCAAAGTGGGAAAATTTTTCTTTCCTGTGGACTTTATGGTTTTAGACATGGCAAAGGACGAGGAAATCCCTCTCATTCTGGGTAGACCATTCTTGGCTACTTCAAGAGTGGTAATTGATGTGGCTCAAGGGACATTAATTTTGACAGTCCAAAAGGAAAGCAGACTTTTAATGTGTTTGACATTGTTGAATCACCTGTGGAAAAGGAAGCTTATGATTATAAAGAAGAAACAATGATTATTGAACAATTTGCACTTCCTCCATGCAAAGCCAAAGAACCAATCAAAGAAAAAATAAAACAGTGGCAAGATTGGGGGAAGGTAATTTAGCTTCAAGACTCTTCCAAGAGTTCTTTTGATCTAGGATAAATCAGTAAAGTCTAGCTGAAGACTATAAACTTAGCGTTCTTGGGAGGCAACCCAAGTTTCCTTACTTTCTTAGGTTTAATTTCTTTATTTGTTCTTGTTGTGTTGTTTTTTCTTTTAGTAGTTTTTATTGCTTGGCTGTGATTATGAAGTTGTTTTAGTGGAACTTTGTTTCCTTGGGACTTGATGTTGTTGTGGTGGATTTTGATATGGTATTGCACTTATGATGATACATGGTTGTTGGATAGCAATTTCAATTTTTGGACTATGTTATTATGATGATGATATTGTGCTGTCAATATTGAATATTTCTGTGTTTGTTGTCTGTGTGTTGAGAAAGAAAAATTGATGCTTGCATTCTTGTTGGTCGACTTGGCAAGCGTACCAATCGTGCAAGTAATACAAAGTGAGTAGAGTATCGTTCCCACGAGGATTGAGGTACCAACTACCCGCGAAGCTAAAATTAAATGCTATCTAGACGAATCATTAAACAGAAAAGTAAGTCTAACGCTACAAATTAAACTAAAACTATTATCTAGAACCTAAAACTAAGCTACTCCTAATGACAGTAACCTAGGGTTGATGGGATTGTCTTCACCTAAATTCTTAATCTGACTAATTCATAGAAAAATGAGTCTTTGAGTTGTTAAAGAAGGATTCAATCAAATTACAAATCCTTTTAGTGTTGGTTAAGCTCTCAAAATTGTTTGAACCCAATCCCTTGGAGAAACAAACCTACCTAACCTAAATGATTGTTTAATTCCTTAATCCAATCATTCAAGTAGGTGATTAAGTTTAGGAACTCATAAAAACTACATAAATAAGATTATCTATTCCTAGATTAATCCGATTTATGGTGGAAGTTACAATGGGCTAGTTAATATCTAGCTATCCTTAGCATAGATAAAAACCTCAAACTCATAAAAGTGGTGATCAAGCATTTTTAGAGCAATTCAATTCCATAAAATCCGCTCCAACAAAATATGAAATGTAATTCAAAAGAATCACTCAACAACAAAACTTCTTAAGAAATTAAATTACATCAACCACCAAGCCCTTCATTTTTCATAGGTTCTATTATCATCCTCTTACTCTTGCTCTCATTAATTGTACATGCTAGTCTAGGGCACAAATATTCCTAGAAGGATTTTCCCAAACCTCAACTAAGATAAAACCTAATTCTCCATAATTCCTTATGTGAAAATCAAGTTTATTAAATGAACAAACCCTAATTTGACCATATGAGACTAATATCTATATTCCTATGACATTAGTAAATCAATCCCCTCTCCTTTAAGGTTCAAGAACTCATACAATTCATTCCTTAGGTCTAGTTTTTACCTCCCTTTCCCAAGTTTGGTAAAAACACCAAATCATCCCAATAAGTGGCCAATTTAAAGGAAAGCATTAAGATTAGAATAAATAAATATGTTTTAACCAAGCAATAATTACAAGAGTTTAAGAAATTACACAAAACCTAATCTAAAATCGGGCTCATAACAACCCTTGAGTTACATACTACCTATCACTACATAAAACAAGAAAAATACAACATGGAAATAGAAGAAAGTGAAGAGAAAAGAGAAGAGATGGGGGAAGGAAGACCAATCCCATGAGGGAAGGCCTTCTTCCCCCCTAAGCAGCTCAAGTTGTTGCTCTCTTGCTGCCTCCAAGCTCCCTAAAAATCTCCCAATCCAAAAATTAGGGTAAAATGCCCCAAAAGAAGCATTTAAACTGTCAGATACGTGACGTGGCGCCTGGGCGCCAAGCTGACAGCTCTGTAGTTAGTTCAGGGGGTTGGGCGCCTGGGCGCCACGTCTGGCGCCTGGGCGCCAATTGGGCAGAGAGCACTATAAAGTTCAAATGTATGGCACCTGGGCGCCAGCTCACTGGAGTCTCAATTTCCTCTTGTTTTCTCCCCAAAATTGCACCTGCAAAAGACAACAACTAAAACAAATTAAAAAGGAAATAAAAAGGGGAAATAAAACAAGAAAATAAGAAAACTATAAAGCACTAGATAACTAAACGAAAACAAAGATAAAAAGCGCAAAAGAAAAGCAACAAGGCTAAAAGAGGACTGAAAATCCCACATATGATGGCATTATTTGGTGAGTTATTAGGACTTATCAACTCCCCCAAACCTAGATCTTTGCTTGTCCTCAAGCAAACAACTACCTAACACAACTAAATATACTAAACGAACATAACAAAAGGATATTTCATGATAAAGAGGAAGTATTGAACAACTTTGAAAGATTATGGCCAAACAAGTTAAATTCATACATTCATCTAAATAAAGCAAAGCTAGGCAATGAATTTCTAGAATTTATAGACAAACTGAAAAATTTCATTAATCCTTAAAATTAAAATCATAGATGCCCTTAACTTTCTCTAATTACTCCTTCAAAAGTTTAAAAGAATTTACCTTATTGTGAGGATTTTTTCTTAGCTCTATCAAAATGCATTTTAGCAAAGGGAATTCTAATTTATTAATGATCGAAATGAAGACCGTGCGCCTAACCACACATCTTCCTCTCAATCTAGGTAATATCCGCTAATAGGCTAAGGAAACAAAGAATTATCAGTGCGCCTAATCCACACAACAATGCCTTGTCTGTCGCCTTTATTTATTAAGATATGGTTCATTGGTTGGAGAAAGTATTGTGCGCCTCATCCACACTACCCTTCCTCAACTTAAATCACACTTATTCTATATATATTTTTTTGTTTTTTTTTTAAATTCCCTTATTGAGCAAATCTGCATCACAAATAAGAATAAAAATTTTTAAAAAATTTGAGGAGCATTTAAAGAAAATTAAAAACACCTACAACCTTTATTTAAGAATTTTTGAAAATTTCCAATATTAATCAGTAAATTCTAAAAATCCATAACTTAGCTCGATTTTAAATAAGATGACGACATGAATTCAACCAACGTTGACATAACATAAAACATGTTCAACAGTTTCCAAAATATCAAGAAAAATCCTAAAACGTGATGGTTTAACAAAAAGAAATGCATTCTTATTTAACAACCACTCTACTCCCCCAAACCTAAACTAGACATTGTCCTCAATGTCAAACCAACCACAAAAATAAAGCTTGAACATCCAAAAAGGGACAATCAACAAAAACAAAGGGGGGTGGGATCAAAATGAGTGCTTAAAAAAAAAACAAAACCATCAACAACAATAATACAGAATTAAGATACACAAAAATTACAAAACAAGAATCAAAATAAAAAGAGAAAGACAATAACAAGAATCTTAACCATTCCATCACAATAATCAAAACATCAACAAAATCCACAAAACTCCACTAAGTACATAAAAATAACATAACATAAAGTTCTCAAATGAGAAGTACAATACATGAATCAATAACAAAAGAAATAAAAACAACAAAACAATGAATCACAACGCCTCAATCCGTGTCATCAGCGTCGTCTTGTTTGCCCATCTCTTCGTCTCGGCCGGCTGCTCCACTGTTGATTGCAGGATCAAAATTGATGTCGTCTGTTGGATCGTAAGAAGGATCCTGCAAAGTCCAACCCTCAGTGCTCACTCCTTAGCTCATTGAGGGCAATGTTAGATTCAAGTTTAGGGGAAAGGTTTAGCATGTTTTTGGGTTCCTATATTGAGAAAATTCTGGTTGAATATGTGCTATTCATATGTCCATATGCATGTGTTATAAAAGGAAAATTTTTGAAAATTTTGAAATCTGAAAGTTTGGAATTCTTTAGCAAGTCAAATCATGTCAAAAATATATATTTAAGATTTACCTATTGAGTTTGCAAATCTCAAGTTTTATATATTTTGATGAGTGTTAACCCAACTACTTCAAAATTACAGTAGTCATGTTCACGTCTCTTTGAATGGTTTTTCGATCATATTCATAATTAAAAAAAAGTTCAATAAGGGGCTAGTAAAAAAAAGGTCCAATAAGGGGTAGGCTCCTATAATTAAAATAAAATATGTAATTTGAAAATTTTCCAAAATGAAACAAGGAAATTAAGGAAGCAATGCCCTTGAGAACAAAACAGCGAAGCTCTTGAGAATCGAAATAAAACGATGCCCTTGAGAACAAAAAATAATTTAATTTTGGAATTTTTGTGAATTTGGTTTTATAAATTGTTCTAAGAGGTGAAGCTTTAATTTCAAGTTTTCTTGTGGTTTGGTTAACACTTATTATTGAATCCTTAAGATTCCAAACTCTTGAGTTAAATCTTATGAATAATGGTTTGATGAGGCTTGGCTTGCTTTAATTCACATATTTTCAGATCTTTACTCCTCCTAGTTGCACATATGCCTGGTTGCACATTTTCATATCTAAATTTTTCTCATTGGAAGCTTTTGCTTGAAGACAAGAAAAGGTTCAGATTTGGAAGAGTGTTAATTTTCCAATTAACATGACTTTTGTGCATTCTATCTTGACATTTGAACTTTACTATTGCTTATTTTTTACTGATTTACTAAATTTTTGGCCTTAAGACTCTAATTCTGATTTCCATAAGTCTTTACAATTTTCTCCATTTTTTCTTCATTTTTATGCTAGTCATTGATCTTTGATTTTGCATTTTAGGGTGCACCGAAGGACTATCAAGTAGAGGAAAGGAAACCATATTAGGAGCAATGAATTAGAAGACAAACATGAAAGAAATAGCCCAGTGCCCTGTGTTGGAGTTGCAATTTTTTAGCAGTGCCTCTGCCTTCCTTTGTTGTAGTGCTACCAACGCTGGCGTTGCAAAATTCTGCTACAAATGTTTTTGTCTTCCACCGCTGCAGTGCCAGGCCTCGCTGAAGCTCATTTTTTGGTTGCTTTTATATGTTCCACCGATATAGTAGTGGAAACGTGCCATTGCAACGCCGGAGCATGTTCAGAGCCACATCAAGAATGTTTTAAATGGCTTTAGAAGTTATTTTTTATGGCAATTCTGATCTGGAGCAAAGGGGAAAGCACCGTTTTGGCTGAGAGGAGAAGGGAAACTCGATCTTCAAGGCTTTTGGGGCTCAATCCATCATCCAACATCAGATTTATGGCCATCTTTATCCCTTTTTCTGCTTTTTGTCATTTAAATTCCATGAGTAGTTATATTTTTCATCTAGGGTTACTATGAACTCGACTTCTGAATAGATTTTGCATTCTCTCATGTATTTGCAACCTTATTTCAATCAATATAAGTCTTTTTATTCATTTTATTGCTGCATTATATAGACTTGATATTTATGCTTTTTATTATCTTCGAACTCAAGAGAGGAAGGTGAAAGTAGAACATGATTAAGGAGGACGAGTGCATGAACCTTACTAAGTGTTTTCACTTATTAGCTAATAGGAATATTAGTTAATCTCGTTTAATCAAAGTTAGGTTAGTTAGTATAGACTTAACCCACTTAAAGAATTGAGTAGGCATTAAGTATCTTAACTGAGATTCGGGAGAATTCTTTTAAGTTATTAGAATAACCTAAGATTAACTTATTTGGTTGATTAAGTTGCGAACGCGTGATAAGGGTTTTATAATTTTTAGGACGGAGAAGAGGGATTAATAACTCTAGGTTCTTTTAAATAGATTATTTTCATCAGTTTGTGAATTTGTTTGCTGTCATTGAAGAAAATCATTATAAAAATTTATTGCAATTTAATTTTTCCTTTGTTAGTTTTAATTAGAGCTATCTTCAATCCAATTGTTTTCATCTAACCAATTAATTTAAATTTCTTGGGTAGTTAGCCGCTTAGTCCTCAAAGGAACGATACTTTTACTTTCAAATCACTATATTACTTGAGCGATTGGTGCACTTATCAAATCGCCTAACATCTACCTCTCTTCAAACATTGCTCGCTTAAATCAACCAAAAAAGGTAACAATGTTAACTAAAATCATTCTTACTCTCATTGAGCAATTACACATTTATTATATTTGACATTGATATCAAAAGGGACATACAAACACTAAAATTCAAGATAAACATATTCTATTAAAGAAATTAGTGATTTGCATAAGTTCTAAATAAATATTACAATGGCACACAAAAAAACAAAAACATAGGCATTTCTTGGCAATCTTGGATCTCTTAATATCAATATATGGAAACACATTTCTCTCCATCTTTCAAGTATTCATGATCATGAACCCAAAATAGATGTGAGTCTGCATATACAATTCAACATTGATCTGGCTTCTTTAAGAGCTTTGCTGAATACTGTCCAATGAATAGGCACAACATTAGGTTTTAGAAGAAAAATATTGTGAGGACTATTTTGAAAAAATGGTATTCAATTATCACCCATGTAGCCTTGTGAGTTGGAGTATCTCTGTTCTCAACATTAAAGACATGCATCCTTTGAAGAGTTCCTATTATTAAATGTATAATAGTAACTTATGCTCAACACAAGCATAAAAATGAGGATGGCTAACACAAGTTTTGTCAAGAACATAAACCATCCTCCTCCCACCACATAGCAACATTCTCACCCCCACACAAGAAAGGCAACCAACTTACAGAGATTTCTCCATCATACAAAATATAAACTTAGGTGAAAAATTCTTAAGCAACATGTTCTAAATCATAATCATTTGCAACTTAATGAAACAAACATTTTCCAATACCTCAACACATAGCAAGTACAATTGCAATGCCAACTCTGGTTCAGGGACACCTGATAGTGTCTCAATATTATGAGATCATAAGAAAAAAATGTCAACAAACAAATTAACCAACTATGTAGGCATGATTTCCAAGAATACTTTGCATTTAACAAAGACCAGAAGTAGAAAATAAACAATGTAAATTTCAATTGTTAAAATTAGAGAGACGGACAGTGAACAAGCTTACTGCCGGTGAGAGACAAATAGTGAGGGATGAAGTAGAGGGAGACGATAGTGAGAGAGGGGCTAAGAGACGAAGAGTAATTGGCCGCTGGCAAGTCTTGGGCCATAAAAGGATGAGGGAGATGAAGGGCGATGATTGGCTGTCAGCGAGACTCGAGTCAAAAGAGGCCTAGAGGGGTTGAGAGACAAAGAATGACAGTAAGGTAGAGCTGTAGAGGGAGACAACGAGTGGTGACTGAAATAGAGGGGTTGAGCATCTATGACGGCTGACGATAAGACGAAGACCTGAGGCTGAGCCGTTGAGAGACCATTGACCTGTGACCATGAGACAATGACAATGGAGACATGAATCAAAGAATGAGATGATGACAGAATTGAAATGATTAGATAATGAAGATGGATTTGTGCTGATTTGGGAATTAGGGTCTTGTTATTTTTAATTAATTTTATTTTAATTATAAAATTACTAAAATATCCTAAATAAATATTTATTATATATATATATATATATATATATTTATATTTATATATATATATATATATATATTAAAGGCATTTTTGTAAAATTAGTAAAATTACTAAAATACCCTTCAGGGACATGGATTCGCAGAGCGAGGAGTGTGATCCCCATCCCTGAATTGCCTTTGAGGAAATTTTTTCTCTCATCCCCATTCTCACAAGAATGAATTCCCCATACCGAGGCCCGGGATCCCTACAAATGAGCATCAACTGCTATCCCTAATTGCTTATCTCATTGAGTTGTCAAACTCACTTCATTCTTTTCTTCCCCAGATAACCAAGTTAAAGAGAATGTCTTGCCCCCCACGTAGTGGAGCGAAATCGAATCTCACTTTTCCCTTTCTTTTCTTTCTCAAAGGTGACCCATCTATTGTAAATATCTCTTTTTTTTTTTGCGACTCTAGAAGTGCTCTATAGTTAGATAGGATTTAGTGGGGGTAAAAGTGATGTATGTGATGCCTATAACAATATTATATCTTTGTTTTTCTTATACCAAGTTCCTAAGTATTCTAGAGTGTTGCATTTTAACACCAAAATGATTAGGAACATGGGACAATTGTTTGGTAATAATCTTGTGACCCTTTTATTTTTGTAAATGAAATCTATACTTTTGAAATTTATTATTATTTATCTTTTGCTAGTTCAGCATGTAATCTTGTTATGTGTTAATTAATGTATGTATGTTATGCTTGGGGGTTAGGCTGACAGTGGTGAGGAGTTGGCTCACTCGCTGTTCTGGTCACAGTTCTCCAATTGGGGCATGACACTGTCCTTCTTGCAAGAAGAAAATATATTGAATTGGCTATTTATTTCATTAGAGCAAATATTCAGTCCAAGGAATTGGTTGTTATATATATTACCTTCTCATGATCAAATTGTTGACTGTCTCACCAAGCCTGTGTCTCATTCTCAGTTCAAATACCTTAAAGACAAACTTGATGGTCACTTTCATTCCCACTCAAAGTTTAAAGGGTGATGTTAAGCATACAGCTCATAAATCTCCTACTAGCAAAAATGCCTCGTGTGCCTCAAGCGAGCATCAATAGAATCACGCCTCCAACACTCTCTCGAGATCTACAATCCAATAACAAACTCTCACATTCTCTCATATTTTTGTTTTCTTATTATTTGGATCTATGTCATGTGTATATTAAAGTGTATCGTAGTCTCTCTTATTGTAATTGTACAGCTCTATAAATAAGAGTAAAATGTGCTACACTAATTCAAGCTCAGCGCAACATTCATTAAGGGTTTGACTTTTTATTAATAAACGCCAAGCATAAATTATATGTTATCTTATGCGTATATATATTGATATAAAATTGTAAAAATATAATGTTATTAAGAATATATAAATAATATGACTAAAAATGGTAATTTTATATTTATCCAAATTTCATTAATAAATTTATCTAACTATAAATTTGTTACAAGCAAGCTTTTTAAATTAGTATCTTTAAAAAATGTTAAGCTTTTTTATTTTTATAAATATTTTTTAAAATGAAAATTTCAAAAAAAAATTCAAAATACACTTTTGAAAATAAAAACTATATCTCAAACAAACAAAGCAAGCCATTAAGTTCTGTTCACTGAATATGAGATTAATAAAAAACTACTTCAAAATAAAGAATACTGTGATTGGTTTCTTGTTTTTAATCTTGACAACTTGTATGAGAAATAGGAGGAAATAATTATCTTAATAATATAAAACAGTGATTGGAAATAATAATAAATTTCAAACTATATTTATTTTATATATATATATATATATATGCATATATTTATTTATTTATGAAAAACTTTACAATATTGACAATATATTTGTTGTCTGATATTTTTTCCTCACTTTTTATATAAGATGACTCATCTTGCTTAATATGTATTATACAAGGAAGCAACATGAAGAGAACAATATTTTAATTTGAATAACATATATTGATAAAATAAAATAAATTACATCAACTTTTGTAGAATTAATTAAAAAAGTATAAAATAAAAATGCTTCATCAACCCCTTCTTCTTTTTAATGTTATAAAGTATTGATAGCTAATTGAGAAAAGTCCCACGCTTTAAAACATTGTCACTATGTTAGATTTTACGTTTCGACAACTTAAAATTTAATTTGAACTTCAAAATGTAATTTTGAGTACAAAATTAGTTATTTGTTTAGCGTCTATCTCTTTTTTTAAATTACTTTTTTTTCAAACTCACATGAAACAACTCCAACTTAATTTGAACCAAAATGTGATGCCCCATGATTAAGGAATGTCTAAAGTATATGTATTAAATATGATTTAGGGAGTTTGAGTGTTAAACTTTCATATTTTTTAATAGTTAGTCCTAATTTGGGAACCCCTTCAAGCCAAGAAGAATTAGTCGATTGATAGCACCCAACCAATCGACTGATAGTTCTCTGGCAAGCAAGGGATACCATATGATTTAGGGAGTTTGAGTGTTAAATTTTCATTTTTTTTTTGACAATTTGGCTTACCAGTCAATTGGCTACGCTCTACCAATCGACCGGCTAGTCCTAATTTGGGAACCCCTTCAAGTCGAGAAGAATTAGTCGACTGATAGCATTCAACCTATCGATTGATCGCTTTGTGGCAAGCAAGGGATACCAATCCCTGCAGCAAGTTGATTGAACATCGAGGCATTAGGTGGGCACGAAGGGTTATTTTAGGGAGCAAATTACAAGTTTGCCCTTTATTTTAAACCTCTCCAAGCTTCATGACCATTAATTTGAATTTTTTAAAAAAATAAAATGAAAAATTAGACTTTAGTCGCCACTAAAAGTTAATTTAAAAAAATAAAAAATATTAAAAAAATTCAATTTTTTTAAAATAAAATTTAAAATAATCAGACTTTAGTCGCCATCAAAAGTCAATTTTTTATTTTAAAAAAAGTCTGATTTTTTAAATAAAATAAAAAAAATAGACTTTTGGTGGCGACCATCGTTACCACCAAAAGTCTTTTTAAAAAAAATAAAAAAAGTCAGATTTTTTAAAATAAAATAAAAAAATTAGACTTTATAGTCGCCACCAAAAGTCTTTTTTTAAAAAAATAAAAAAAAAGTCAGATTTTTTAGAATAAAATAAAAAATTAGACTTTTGGTGGCGATTATAGTCTAATTTTTTTAAAAAAAATTAAAAAAGTCATTTTTTTACTTAAAAATTCAAAATTTTTTATTTTTCTTAATTTTATTTAAAAGAAATTTAATTTTTTTTATTTTTTTTATTTTTTTAAAAAATTAGATTATCGGTGACGACTGAAATCTATTTTTTTAACTGAAATCATTTTTTTTATGAAATTAGCTGAAGTTGGACTTTTGTGGTGACTCCAATAGTAATAATATATTTGCTTTTTGTTAAGTTTAATATTATTTTATTTCTGTTTTATAATATTTTTGACCTAAAATATTTTTAACAGATTGTATATATAGATATATATAATATTTTGTACTTACATAACACAAATGAAGCAGTGGCAGAATGGCAAGACACACATAGCTGCAAGCAAGGGACCCAGGTTCGAATATCAGGTATGCACATGTTTGGTTTAATTTCAAATAAACTTGAATATTGCACACACAAAAATTGAGTCAGCTCGGGATAGCGAGTTATTGGATCGGCCAAGACCCGCACGAGTAGAATGGATCTTGGGGTCGACCCGTCGGGCCAATCTGGATCTAAAAAGATGGCGAGTGACTTTTGGTGGCGACTTTAGTAGTTTTTGGTGCCACAAAAAATCACTTTTTTCATGAATTTTCTTTTTTTTTTGCAATAAAAATGACTTTTGGTGGCGACTATAGTCGCCACCTAGTCGCCACTAAAGGTGACTTTTGGTGGTGACTTTTGAAAGTCGCCACCAAAAGAATCAGCCACGGACTTACGCCAACAACTTTAGTCGCCACTAAAAGTCAAAAGTCGCTACCAAAAGAATCAGCCACGGACTTACGCCAACAACTTTAGTCGCCACTAAAAGTCGCCACCAAAGACTTTTAATGGCGACTTTTAGACTTTTGGTGGCGACTAAAGTCTTTTTTTTTTGTAGTGTTATTCTCTAGTCATCCTATGTATTGGTAAGGGAGTTCTCCTTCTTGTCTTCCTTGTTTTCAGACTCACTCTCCCCTTTCATACTTTTCATCTCAAAATTTTATAAATGTTGTTTGTGACGCTTGGATTTGTACCAAGGCTACCCATGCTCTTTTTCTTCAGTCGTAGCTCTCTAAGATAAATCCTAAGCTCTACGTATGATTTTACATGATCAAGTGTTGTGGAAAACCAAAGATTAGGGTTTAAGATTCTAGCTAAGGTTATAATATGTTATGGGGATTAAAAATAAGGTTACTAGTTAGAAAGTAATCATGAAGCTTAAGACAAGATTCAATGTTAATTAAGTTTTATGGTATGCTATGTATGGGCCCCTAATGTATAATCCCTTGGAGGGTTTGAGGTGTGACAAGATGAGTTGGTAAAAAGAGATGTACCATGTTAGGGATGACAATATGTAGCACCCAAATGGGAGCATGGAAGTATGAAACTTAGGGATGACATTACTTGTGCCTAGGTGAGACAAATTCACGAATGCAAACATCGCCTTGGGGACGACATTTGAAATGCCCAAGTTTGACAATAAACGATAATAGGACTAGGTCTATGTTTCAGTAAGGTGGGTGTTCAATAAATAGATTTCCATTTATGACCTCTCTCAAGCTTTTGTCATTTCCAATATTTGATGTCAAGGTCGTGCATACTCATGGTTCCTTTTTCCCAAAAGGATTATTAGGAGTTGCATATTGGTTTACTATTGAGAGATTTTATGAACATTCTCTTCCTTATTTCCATTAAATTCTACAAGTAACATATTTATTACTCTTATTACTTTCATCTTATTTATATGTTATAGTAAGGTTATCCCTCACTGTGTTGTGGAAACTCATCCTTTATTTTTCATGTTTAAGATAGAAATGAAAACATAGATCCCTTCATCAATGACTTAGTATAACTGAGTTCCAGGTCACCCTTCTTTTGGTTCAAAGGGCATAGTTGATTTAGTTTAGACTGCTCCACATTCCACATGTAAGATTCTTGGTTAGGTTATGGGAACACCACAAATGTATTTCTTATAAAGAACCATGTTCAATTATTTTGTCTTTGTCTGATGATTAAAAGTGTATTTAAACTTCTTCTGTATGAACCCTCTTCATTTTACAATATAGGAATGTTCTCTCAATGATTTAAGTTTTGCATTTGGTTGTGTTTTACTATTTATGCCTAGTTGCGTGTTTTCTCATAATGCATGTTTATAAGGGTATTGACACCAGTCGGTCTCATGCCAAGCTTATGAGAGTTGTTAGAATTACAAATTGGGTTCCTAACATGTTTCTCCAATTTAAATTCTACTTTAAACTTTAACCAATATTAATTCATGATGAGAAACGAAACCGGAAGCGTACTTGATGAATCTATAGAGTCACAATCAACAAGTAACAGGATCCTGATCTTCCAATTGTAATTTTGCCTCAAGTTTTCATTAGATTCTCTTTGATGGGGAAGAAGAGAAAGATAGAATGTTTATTACAATTTGGGACCATAACCCCTTGTAAGTAATTAATAAATTTTAGTTACTTTTCAAGTTTTGTCCAATTTCTAATTTTGCCACTCATCAAATTAAAAATTGCAATATGATATCTGCCAGTGGTGTATCCAGGATTCCTGGGTCAAGGGGTAATATGTTTAAAAAAATTAATAATAATTAAAAGCCTTACATATGAAGATAAAGAAATAAATGTTAAAATCATAAAAGAAAAAATTTCATGAAATTGACTTCACAAATATGTTACACGTAGTCCTAATTATATAATCAATTAACAAATTTGATAGTATTAAACTTATGTACAAAATCTTCAAATTTCTTTTTTGGTGAAAAAAACCCCCCAAATTTCAATTGAATGAGAGGTGGGACCAATGGGGTGGATTGAACTCATTGTCGGTGAGAGGAGATGAAGATCAAGGGAGCCAACCGCCTAGGGTTCAAGATCATGGCAGACTTGAAAGGGAGAGACAGAGAGGAGAGTTGATGCTTGCTAATGATGCAGATAGGGTTTAGAGGACGATATTGAGAGGGAGAGAAGAAGAGTTGACACCTTTATGGGGGGGTCAAAGGTCGGCGGACTAGGGTTGAACATCGAAGGCTGATGGACTGGCGAACTGGGGTCGAAGGCTGATGGCGCCGTGGCTGATTGGGGTCTGTTGTCGAAAGAGCCAGAGAGTAGTCAGTCAGGAGAATGATGTTTTAAGAATTGGGGGTTAAGAAAAAAAGGAGGGCAAATTAAAAAAAAATTAATGGAAATTTTTAAATTTTAAGGGGTGAGTAACGAGGCTCCGCTACTGGTATTTATACTTTTATATTTCATGATAATTATGCTCTTAAGCAAAAATTTATTATCAATCAAATCATTTTTTATTTTTATTTATTTAAATAATAATCTAACATATTTTAATATTACGTGTGAGCCTGAATTAAATAAATAAATCTAATAAGAGCAATCTTATATTGTGCCCCATGTTAGTTACGCCTTTGAGACTGTGATACAAAATTAACTTTAAAATGAAGTTGGTATAAAATCAGCTTTACCCCACTCTAATTTAAAAATACACTACGCATGACATGAGTTATAGATGATCAAAACAAAATTACAAAAAGACCAGAAAGCATTGTAAAGTTGTAGCACGAATATCCAAAAGGAGAAAAAACAAAAACAAAAGAAATTTTGATCGAATAACATTTTATAGTGGCCCACATGGGTGCGCGCGGGTCGCAGCATAACATCCCATGGGATTTTTATGCAAATGTTATTTATTTAATTATACAAAGTATTTGGCAACTTGTTCTTTATCTGAACTGCTTACTGCTTAGATTGGATTTATTAAGAACATAATTATTCTGACAGAGATAATATTTAAAATTTTGACACCGGCGAATAATTAAGTTATTTTTACAAAATTTATTTATATTACTTTTAATAAAATGATTAAATTATATTTTTAAAAACAAAGTTTCTTAGTTGCTTCTTTTTTTATTAATTAAAGTTACTTAGTTGCTTTTAATTACATATTAAAAATAAAAGAGTTTATATTTCTGTTATTATTTTTTATATTAAGAAAAAAAATTTAGTCTAATATCATAAAAAAATAGTTTTATTGATAAAAAATTTAAAAATTTATATTTCAAAATAAGAAACTTCTCAACTTAATTAGAGTATCTACAGTGATAAACCTCAAGTCAGTTCTTATTGTGGGTTTCATAGTGTCATATTAACTTAAGTAACTCTCCACCACTTTTAAGTAACTTTTCACTCTAAAGGTGAACCTTTTAAAAATCTACAAATTGATCTCACAATCAATTCCATTACTTTAACATTTATTATTCTCTACTAACTCCACTAACATTTTATTGTAAGTTGATTATTTTATTATTACTTTTTATATAAGAATCAGTTTTTATATAAGAACTGTTCTTACGCGTGGCACCTAACGTAATGAACTACAATGATAAACTAAAATAAGAACCAGTTCTTAAATTTAAAAATTCTTTAAAAATTACTACTGTAGATACTCTTAAATGTTGTACAATATACTCATTCAATTTTGAAAATTAACATTAAACCCCTTACCCCTTAAACTTTTAAGTTTATGTAATGTAATTTTTCTATTGACTTTTTCATGTAATTCTTACACTAGTTGAAAGCTAAAAAATGCAAAATCAATTAACCATATATATATATATATATATCCCAAGTTACTTTTTTATTATAACAATGTAAAAACTTTGACAGAAACCGTTTTTTTTTTCGGGCTATCGATATGTTGGATACATTTTTTTTCTGAGTTTATTTTTTAAGCCTTCATGAACAAATTGTGATAAGATTTTCGACAAAAGTCATGGATGGGTTATAATCACATAAAATTAAAATATTTTTAAAATTATTTTATTTTTAAAATTCAGAGAGTAAAATATACAACTTCTTTTAAGGGGTATTCTACATTTTTCTTTATAATGACCAAAAAGTTCAAGATAAATCACATTAAAAAAAATTGATCCATTGCATTAGCCAGATGCAACAAAAATTTTAAAATAAAAACTGAGACAGAAAATAAAAAAAAAGTCATAAAAAACTCTAAAACCTATTAAAAAATCTAAAGAAAAAAAACATACATCGACTTATCAACCAAAGGGAACAAAACAAGGTATACCGTTGAAACATTGGAAGTCGTTTCATCTATCTTTCCTCGGATCATATTGATAAATGTTTATACGTTTTGACTGATAATAAACTCCTTTTTCTCCAAAATACTCTTAGTTCCGAATCTCTATTAAAAAAAAGTCAAACAACACACTTAAAAAGGAAAAAAAAATACATAATTGATAGGAAACCATCGTCCGAGAAAGAATCTACTAGGATGGGATAAAAAAAAACTACCACCTGAAAGAAAAATTACTCAAAGAAGAAGAAAAAAATACCACTCAAGAGATATCTACTCGAGAAGGACTAAAGGAGGATGAAAAGTCACCACCAAAAAGACTAAAAGCAAACACAATCTCAAGGTAAAAAAAAAAAGGAGTACACTTTCTCTCAATAACCGTATTAGGGAAATTTTGCCGAAGGTGTTTTTTACATTAAATATAAAAAGTGGATATTATTTTTTTTTAATCAAATGTGATATAAAACAATGAGAAAAATGCATGATTGATCAGACACAGAACCTGAAAATATTGAATAACAAATTTACACTATAATAGGTTCCCACCTGAATGAGGATGGCCATTCCGTACAATCTGAGCTGGCTCTCCAGCATTCCCATTATTCTATTTTTTTCTTGAAAAAAAAAACCGTCAATATTCTTGGCCTCTCTGTTTTTTGTTATTTTTAATCAAAATTCACATCCTCACACGCAGATTCACAATGTTTTTAGTACACAGTATTCTCTCTGTATTTTTTTTTTGCTAACAAGTATAATTATAATTACTCAAGCATCCATCAATATAATGTCTGAATTGGAATTTCACCTAAGATTAAATTTAACTTCATATGCCACGATTAAATTTCAGTTAACCCTTATACATTTGTACTTCACCGGTTGACCCCGTAAAAATTGTAGGCTCATAGCCGCACAAGCGAATGGAAAATAAAATGCTTCTTATAAAAGAAAAAGCCAAATTTTACAATGAAAAAGAAATTATATTTATATGTGAATCCATTATATTCATATGAATTCCTCATTAATATTACGGTAAATAACAACTTTTAATAAATCAGGAGAATTCTTTTTATAAACATGTACAATTTAAAAATTATATCTGTCTTAGTTTAATTTTTTTTATTGCTATTATATTTGTTGGTGTTATATTTTAATTTGTTACAGTTAAAATATTTTTTTTAATGAAAAGTTAAAATATTATTTTAGTATGTAGAGAGATAAATTAAAATAAATATATTTTTTATGGTTATTGAAAATATTTTTACATATGATAATAATAAATGAAAATATTTGTGAAAATTGTAGGAAAGAAAATGTGAAATGGACTTAAGAAGGAACGAAAAAGCCAAAAGCAAGGCGGGGTAACGCGGTATGTGGTCCCAATCCCAAGGGGAGTGAAAAGGCACGAAAGCTACTGATCGGTATGATTAGTAGATAGGAATGCAATAAAAGAGAGAATAAGAAAAAAATAAAATGCGAAATTGTCTAAATTATTATTTTTAAAAATATTAAGTTTTATTATTAAAAATTAAGATATTTTAATGAAATATTATATTTTTACTCTTTTTTTACTTACGCACTAAACACGCTGCTAATTGCAAAGACAAAAATAGGTGGTGATTGGTGAGTAAGAGTAAGCACAAGTTAAATCAGATTAAGTTGAGTGAAATTCTGAACTTAAACCAACCAAATGATATTGGGTTGGCTTAGTTTAAAGTTTAGCTTTTTGGAGACTGAAACTAAACTAACCTAAATTGACCTTGATGGGTTAGTTTGAGACAATGTGGGCGGGTTGTGTTTTTTATTTTTTCTCCCTCCCTTCTTCTTCTTTTTCTTCCTTACTAAAATAATTAAAAATTCTCATATCATAGAAAAATAATTTCACACAAAAGAATTCACATAAATGGTTCATACGAACTAGTTCATAATAAGTTAAAAAAAATTAACTCGAGGTTGAAACTGAAGAAGGCAACGACTGAAATGATTAAAAAAAGTGAAAAAGAATAAGAGGCGACGACCAAAGAAACGAAATAGTGGAGAAAGGCAAAAAGTGACAACCAAAGACGAAAAAATGTAAAAGGGAAGGGTAGAAAGCAACAACCGTGCGAATTGAGAAATAAAGATTTGAGATTAGAAAAAGAGAAGACGTCTGATCTGAAACATATTCGTTTGTATAATTGTGTTGGAGAAGAGAAGTGAAAAATTTGTATTTAATGAGAAGGAGATTTGAGTATTAACTAAAGGAACCCTATAAATATTAATAAAATTCAGATTAAGTTTATTGGATTGGAAAGTTTATAACCTGCTATCAAAATCACCAATAATCAAGTTGAAATTTTTTAATCCAATCTAACACAACTCAAATGTATAGTTTGGATTGGGTACTACTAAACCCTACTGATGGGTTCAAGTGACCTTCCACTCTACTGTAGATTGCCAGCCACGCCCCCACTTGACTATTGACTTCTATTCGAGTCCCATGTCTCAT
Organism: Biancaea sappan; assembly: GCA_037074585.1. NCBI lineage: Eukaryota > Viridiplantae > Streptophyta > Magnoliopsida > Fabales > Fabaceae > Biancaea > Biancaea sappan. The sequence goes on along the minus strand of CM073501.1, from coordinate 20,746,838 downwards.
TTCATTCCCTTTAAAATTTTTGAAATATCTAATCACTCAATATTAAAAGAGTGGTCTACTCTATGTGTGTAGTATATAATCCAATGAATCTACATGAACTTCGCCTTTTTTTCTTCAACTTAATTACATGTAACTCTTTAGAGAAGTCATTTGTCAGTTCAAATTTACGTGGACTCTGTTGTACATAAGAGTCTAAGAGAGCATTTAAAAAATAATGAACTCTAAAGAGTACAATGCTCACGAGTGAAAATACATTAGTTTTTATATATATAATAAATTATATATATATATATATATATTGTTGTAAATATTTGATAATAAATAGAGTCTGAGTAGTGTTTTGAAAAACATTATCTTCAAAAAAATTATTTTATGATTGTAAAATTTTTTCTCAAGATAAAACAGGTTTTTCTGAGTTAATCACAAGTAACATAATAAAAAAATTACACAATAACTAATATATGAAAACCAGAAAAAAAAAATGGAAGAGAGAAATTTGAGAACGTGTCTATTGAAAGTCTTAAAAACACTGTCTTTTATAAACCAAAACATTTGTATAACTAATTCAGAATAAGAAAATAGGCAATTTCAAATATTCAAGTGATTCAAAATTAATTTAATAATTTGAAACAATCAAAATTGATTAATAAAAATTGTCCCTTAAATTCTAAAACAAATCCAAATTAATTTGCAATTGCCATAATTTTTACCTGGTTAAAAATAATTTAATTAAAATCATTTTTATTATTAAAAAATAAAACTATTCCCCGTCGTAATTTTTTGTGCTAAAAGAAGACAAATCGCTCATTTGTATTATACTAACTTGATCCTCTTCATTTAATTTTTTTGTGAGTTTATTATAATATATTGGTATATAAGGTCAAATTTTTTTTTATTCTAGTTAATAAAAAATTAATTTTCTTCTTTTTAAATAGATGAGTGTATATTTAAATTGCTGTTATCTCTATTCTATTTTACTATATGTGGTATCTGCAAACCTAGCTCGTAGGATAGACTGCCCCTTATTTCTGTTATATGGCACCATATTAATTATTTTAAAAAAGTTAGAAGATTGAAACTGGGAAATGAGGGATTGATGGCAGTTAAAATGATGGTGGAAGAGCGGGAAAAGAGTGAGAGTCTGACAAGGCTCAAAGTTATTCCACTCCGTCCACGCTCCCATCACGTGGCAAGGTGGTCCCATCCGTACCAATTCTTTATTGCTCTTTCACCGATGTTGTCCCACGTGACTCACCCGCCCGTCTCGGCTGACACACTCGCACACACATAACCCACTTCCTCAGCACTCTTTTTATTTTCTAATACGTTTCTTATTTTAAAATGGGATTCCCTATTATTTAATTTAACCATCTAGTTTCGCGCTGTTACACTTTCCTATCCTTAACTTGTATTGAATGTCTGTCAAATGTCAATCATTCTGATTATGACGTACTAAATAATCATCAAAATGACGACAATAGACGTTCCATCAACAATACTATTTCTGTATAAAATTATAAATTATTTTCTGTCATTTCAAGTTCTAATCCCTTCAAATTTAATGGAGACTGACAAATTTTTTTCAAGTTCAAACACAGAAAATTAAAAAAAAAAAAAAGGTACAAGAACTTTTTTTGTAGAGATATTTATGGATTTAGGTTTAGAAATTGAAAAAATTTGTGAAAAAAGAAATTGAAATTAATTTAAGATGTTTGACAAAATTAACTTATAAATTAATTTAAAATATATAAATTAATTTTTTATTTATAGTTGATAGTTAAAAATTTATAAATTAACTTATTAAATTAAAAATATTTAGTAAAAATAACTATTGAAGTAGCTAAAAATTGTAAAATGACATAAAAAGATATATATTTTATAATTTTAAAATAATAAAAATAAACATTATTTTTTAATTAATATAATTTAAATTATTACATATATAAAATTCATTAAATATATTATATAAAATATATTATTTTTGTTTTAAATTAAATTAATTTAAATTATTATATACATGATATTAATTAAATATATATTTTTATTATATTATATATATATATATATATATATATATATATATATATAATGTATGTGAGATAACGGTATAATTGGTATTTTGATAAAATAATTAGGATAAAATAAGAAGATAAATATAAAAGCTATAAGTTATAAGTTATGAAGTACTCAAAATAACATCTCAGAATAAGATATAATCTATTGAAATAAATTCATTTACCAAACACTTCTAACAAATTTTTAAATTAATCAAATAAATTATACATTAGTTTATTTTACTAGTCAAACACAGTTTTAGAGGTTCAAAGATCAAGAAAATATATTTTTTAAAGTTTAATGATAAAAATTATAATTCCCCTACTCATTTTCATCTATAAATATAAAAGTGAACTTTTATTTTCAAAATAATAATTGCGACTGTTAAATAAATTATTTTTTACGAAACTGAAAGGAATATATATAGTACAAAAAGATTAATTTATTAATACACAATAAATTAGAAATGGAGTGTAATTTTTGTAGAAAGAGTATTACATAGAATTTAATCAAATTTAAAAAAATAAATATAAATAACAAATATTATTTTAGGAATCCGTTAATTTTTTAAATAAAAAGGCATGAATTGTCGAATTTATCACCATCTGAATTAGTTTTGTTTTAGGAGAAATTTTAGTGTTATTAATTTTTTTTAATAGATATTACTCTAGTTTATACACGCACGTTGGGACAAGCGAGAAATGGTCCACATTGCATTGTGAATGTGGTCGCATCAAACGTGTCAATTTTAGACTCAACCTACGTGGCTCGTTGTAGTCCTGTTAATAGCCAAGTGTAGGGTTAAACTGTCAAAATCATGACGCAAGCTGATCATTTATTATTATGGATGACGAAAGAATTAAAAAAGTACAAATTAAAAAAAAGCATACGAAATTTTTAAAATTAATATATCAGGTGAAATATGAATTAAATAAACAGTTTCATGCTATTAATGGTTACTAGCGATTTGATACACAAATTTCTTTTTAATTTAATTTGAAATAATTAAAAAATTACAGTAATTTTATTAAAATGAAAAATATTTAAAAATTAATTTTTTATTCTTAAATATATTATTTTATTAGTTTTGAAATATATTAATTAAAAAATTTTAAAATCATAATATAATATCATATATATTCAATACTTTCTTTTAATCATTATTATCATGATAAATGCGTTTTATCATTTACGTCACTTTATTTTAAAAATTTATTTCACACGTTTCACACGTTTGAAATTGAATTATAGGAAACAAAAAAGATAAAAATTATAAACTTGAAAAATCAGGCAAAATAATTCATTTATAGATAGTTTTACGCTGTTAATACTATTATTGTTTCCTGATAAGTATAATTTTTACAATTGATTATAAGATTTTTTTTATAAAAAAACAGCACATAAATATTACATATTTATCAAAAAAATAATAAGAAAAATAAAAGTAATTATATCAAATAAAAAGATGTTGCAGGAGAGAGAAGGGAAACGCGTTGAAATGAAGCGAAATAAAAAGATGTTACGATTGATGGAAACGAAGATGCAGGCTGGGTGTGGAATAGGTCATAGACTCATAGGTGGCATTTGAATTATAGAAAAAAAAGGCGTGAGGCTTTGTCGTTAGCCCATCACTTGAATATGGTCCATGGTCTATGGCTACAGTTATCAACATTGCACACGAGCCCACACACCCACTGGGTGCTGTGCTTGGTCCACCAGTCCTTGCCTTCCCTGCCCCGCTTAAATAATATAGGTGCGGGGTGTGTGTGTGTACGTATGAATGGTATGGATTCACGTCTTTTTCATGTGAAAAATTAACATCGTATGATATAAAAATATATATATAAACATACAGTGTTAGAGACTTGTGCACAGTTGATGAAATTTATGATACACTTCATCTGCATAATGCACCAAAACTCACGTGCTATGTTGTTTCTTCTATTTACAAGGCACATTATATTCCTTGTAGATGCTTATTCTTGCAGTCTCATGTTTAAAGTCACTGTACTGATTTCCAAATTGCAAGATTCTAATCTGCAATAGCCTGTAGCTAGCCTCCTAGCTGGACAGATAAATTTGCAATTATTGCATACGGTGCATTATGTGAAGGACAGAATAGAGATGTAGGTCTTATGTATTTTCAAATAAAAATAGTGTGTAGGGATGGGTTGTCAAATTCAATTAAGTCGAGTTATAATTAAATTGATCTAATTAATCTAACCAAAAATTAAACTGAATTTTGATAAAAACCGATTTAGTTTAATCGGTTGTTGGTTAGTCATAGTAAATACTCAGTTAAAACTGCCTAACTAATTACATAATATATTAATATATTATAAATTTTATATTTTATGGATAATATATGTTTAATATATTTTTTATTTTTAATAAAACACTAAAAAGTAAAAAAAGAAAATTTATTATTAAAAGTCTCTATTTTTATTATTGAGATTTGGCAAATAAAAGAAAGTTAATGTTGAATTTTTAAAATTTTGAATATTTAAAAATCGATCATCTAATTTAATCTAAATTGATTATAGTTAAATTGGTTGATTTTTTTATCTATAAGTATTTTTTACTAAAATCAGTCTTATTTGAAGCCCAATCAAATACCAAATGTAAAAACTTCTATTAGTAAAAAATCAAATCTTAGTTCACTAAGACTAGTCCTTCTACCAAACTCAACCTCTATTGATATCGGATTTGTTTGAATTTATACAAAATAATTGAATTGATTAAATTTTATTTCTTCCCATCTAATTAAACCATATTAATTAATTGATTAAAATGGTTAAACCATTCCAATTCAAACTAATGAGTACCCTATGGGAACCATACTTTCTCGACATATCTCACTCATACTGGACCATCTCAATTTCTTTAAAGATTCCACTCATAATAAATCGTAGTTATAACCAAAAAAAAAAAAAGACTTAACTTGGTTCCACACAAAACGTGACTTGTATTTACAATCCAGCCTTCGTGCATAAATTGTCGTGAAAATTAGAGAATTTCAAAAAAAATATTTTAAATTATTGTGAAAATTTTTAAATTTAAATTTGTCATTTATGATTTGATAACAACCTATTTATAATTTACAATTAGAATTTATTTTAAACTGAATGTTTCCATAATTATCATGATTGCCTAAAAGTCCTAGTGTAACATCTCATTTTTCCCATAATATCTCTAGTCAATTTTTAAAGTTGTTCTTATCCTTTAAAATGGATTAACTTCCTCATTCTTTTATGTATATATACATACACACACACACACACACACAAAATATACAGTTTAATTGTTGAGAAGATATTTTTGAAATATTTTAAAAGAAATATTTTAAATTTAAATTTGCCAGTTATGATTTGATAACAACCTATTATAATTTTTAATTAAAAATTATTTTAAATTGACTGTTTCCATAACTATCATGATTTCCTAAAACTTATCCCTAGTTTTCACGGTTGTTCTTATTCTCTAAAATGAATTAACCCCCTCATTCTTATATATATATATACACATATATACATTTTAGCAAAAGAATGAGAGAATCTAGAGAGAGACTACTACAATTTTTTGGGTAGCTGATTCTAATTCTTATTTTTCTGGTACTTAGTTTCATCCCAAAAGAGCTTGCTTAATTTTGGAAGAAATTTGGCTTTGAAAATTTATTTGATGTCTCAAAATATTCCTTAAGGACAATGTTCTACAACACGACTCAGGCGAACTTATTGACCATATTTGCTTTAATTTAGACAACATAAATAATATTATTTTGTAATCTATGAAGATCCAAAGTACTAGGATATATGCTAATTATGCTTTTATGATGGAAACCGATCTTGCTTTTACCATGTTAGCTACTGGGATCTTGAATTTCATCCTTATTTGTTCAAAAATAATCAATTTCTAGGCAATCAAGAAGCTAGAGGCACACCAGGAGATTGATAGTGTTATGCAGTAGAAAAATTGGAAGGAATTAGTTGTTGTTTTGTATAAGATGTTTGTAAATTTGTAGCTGCTATATTTTGATAGATTTGAAAACTTGTAAAAGTTCTATGTAAGATATTTTGTGGTTTGGAATATTTACCTATATTTCTTAAGGTTGTATACATGTTTTGAATGTTGCAAGTTACAAAATTTCAGCTTAGAATATGTTATTATGCTATCATTTAATGCTGTTATTGTTTTGGAATATTTGAGGTGTGAAATGAGCTCAAATGGCCATGAAATTTGATATTCAATGAGAAATAGTGTCTAAGAATATGTCATAAGAGTTTCAAAATTTTATGAGCTGGTTTGGTACTCTTAATGTACCTAAAATAGTAGCTGAAATTTGAAAATTGTGAAAATAGGACTAATCAGTTGGCATTATATTGTTTCTGTACATTTTTGGATGACTAAATGAAGCCTTAAAATCTTGATTTTTTTCATGACGAACTCTTGATATGTTAAAAGTTTAAATTGTAAAGTTTCATGATTTTTAGAGGAGCTTGGTTAAAAATCAAAGGAACATAATCTAATTCAGTATAGAGACCAATCTAGATAGGTTGGAATTTGATTTTGTTTCAATGACCAAATGACCTTATTTAGACCCAAAATTTTTATGGCACCCAGTTAAGACATCACATGTCTTATCTACAAAAGTTGGTAGCATATGGTTATAGTTTCCTACCGAGCAGAAAACAGAACCTATGCAGAATTTTAAACAGTTTTGATACATAGTCACTGATATGGTCTTTAGATGGGTCAAATGGAGGAGCGGAGTTCTGAAATGTTTAACCTAGTATGCCAATATGCTAATAAGGATTTGCCAAATTTTATACTTTTTGGACTTGTGGATAAATCTCAAAAAAAATTTTTTTTTTAAAGATATGATCAGAAATCAACCTCAAAACACAACTTGGTGAAATGAATTGTAATTTGTAATTTAATTTCAAAGATTTACCTTGAAAGCTTCATAAAAAAATATATCTGTAAGCAATTTGTAAGAAGCATTTAGAGCAAGAATGTTTTGTGGGAGATAAGAAGTAAAAACAAAACATATCTATAAACTTGCCCAAATCCATTGAACAACAATGGAATCTGTAGTAGAATTTTGAATAACGGTAGAAAAGAGTTCTTAGATGGAGAGAAGTTACAAATCATAAAAACCTTTTTCAAAAGAAAATTTTTTACTTTCAGAAGGTTAGGGGTTTTATAGATTACCATCTTATATATAAAATAATAATAATAATAATAATAATAATAATAATAATAATAAATTTAAAATATAATTAAATATCATAAAATATCATTTAATCAATGTGATAGACTCATTGATATCAAATTGGGCTATGAGTTGGACCCTCAATCCATATTGGACTTAAATCAATCTTTCCTATCACAAACTGACTATTTTAACAAGATCTAATTCAAATGTGCTTTATAAAAATAAAATAGTAATATCAACTATCGTGTAAAATAAATTATTAACTATATAATTATTGTTAATCCACATAATTTAAATAAAATTGTCAACAATTAGAACTCAAATAGGTATCTTTCCAATATAAACCACACCACTTAATTTAAGGGACAAACTAATCCAACTTACTCCCAAATCATCTTAAAACCCTTACCCTATCTTGTGCCTTATTTCATAATAACTCTAACAAACATTATCCAATTGAATAGTAAGGTAGGAAAGAAAAGGAACAATGTTAACCATAACATGAAAATATTGTCTCGATCTTTTATAGATATAGAACTTCTCATTTTAGTCTCTTATATCTTCTCATTTTGATCCATTACTTATAGGACATATTTTATTTTAGTACCTCATAAGATTGTCTACTAATCTTAGTATTCTCACATAAGTGTTTCTTAATTTGGTTTCTTAAAAATGAAATTATTAAGTAATGTCATTATATTCTTTTCTTATTAATAAATCTAAAAGCTATTTTATATATTATATAATTGTATAATTGTGACTAAATAATAACATATAAAAATATTTTATATACCTTCAAATTTGTTTATTTCATTAATCATATATTGAATGAAAGATGTTGTTAAAAATATATTTATTTTTGAGGAATCAAATTGAAAAATACAATTTATAAGGGTCCAAATTTTAATCTTGATAATAAGAAACAATATTGATTAATTACCTTCAAATTCTGTTCTATTTAGGATTAGTGTTCTATTAGCTATTATTTATATTCTGTTTTATGCTTAATTATACAATCACCCCCCGGTGGTAATGAGGTAGTTAATCAGTAGGTAATTTAGGTAAATTAGTATTAGAACAATTAATTAGACAATTTAGAAGCAAGACTATACGACTGGGGATAATCACTATATTGCAAGTTGTCAAAAATCTAATTTTGAGCGACTTGGCTGTCATAGTGGCTCCACACACACACACACACACACACATATACATATAATGGTGAGAGAGGAATGCAAATAAACATATTATTTTTTTGTTTCTTAATTAAATTAATTTAAATTATTATATATATAATTAATTAAATATATTATGTATATAATATTTATTTATATTTTATTATATATTTATATGTTATTTATTATATATATAACGTATCTGATATGAGAGTATAATGGATATTTTCATTAAATAACAAGGATAAAAAGGGAAAAAATATAAAAGCTATAAGTTATAAGCTAACTTAAATGGTTTGCTGAACATAACCAAAGTAGTAATTCAAAATAAGCTATAAATTACTTAAATAAGATTGTTTACGAAACACATCTATTTTGATCAAAAAAGCTTATAAGTTAATCAAATAAGTTATAAATTAGTTTAAAAGTCATTCCAAAAACAGGCAAAAATAACTGATAAGCTAGTTAAAAGCTTATAAGCTAATTTTTAACTGAAAGTTAAAAGTTGTTAAGCTAGCTTATTGTCACATCCCAAAAATTGAGTATGTGAAAAGATACTACTCATTTGATATAATTCTCAAACATACGTTATATACATATATTCTGTAAGGTTTTACATTCAACCTTAATCATTCATTCCACACTACAGAATTATATTCATCTGATAAGCAAATATAGACATACATAGTCTGATATTTCTATCTCATCGCAAGCCTAGGAGACCTATAGAAAATACAGAGCTTTTCTAATATCCACATTAATAAATACTGGTGTCCCACCAGACAGAAATAGAGAATAATCCCAAGGGGCTTCTAATCTTCAAACAGATTCTCTTCTTCTCTGTTTTCTGTATCTGAAAAAAAATAATCATAGGGAGTGTGAGTTTATTTAAAAACTCAGTAAGTAAATAACTGTACTATATAAAATATCAAAAGTACAAATACCACATTTACTCATATAATTAATTATCTTATACATCGAGTAGTATGGGACTCTAACCCTTTCAAACTCATGAATAAGATTTCATAGATATACACCGAGTAGTATGGGACTTTAACCCTTTCAACTCGTGTATAGATTTCATAGATATGCACTGAGTAGTATGGGACTTTAACCCTTTCACACTCGTGTATAAGATTTCTTAGATATACACCGAGTAGTATGGGACTTTAACCCTTTCACACTCGTGTATTAGATCCCGTAGATCTTTACTCATTAATAAAATAGTGAGAATTCATCACATAGTACAATTGTCATGAAATAAATAGTTTCTTCATACTCTTATTTCTACTGATCATCATATACTCCCATATGAAAAATTAATTGCTTATTATCCAAATAATATTGTAAATGGGACTTATATTGTACTTTGACTAGTAATATCAAAGTAGCTGAGCAAGGTTATTCACTCACCTTGATGTTTGTCCAAGTTTACCTTGTTCCACACTAGAATTTGTGTAGGAAAATTTCCTAGTAAAATATATTACAAGGAATCATAAGAAAGGAAACAAAATCACGAAAATACGTAAAATTTTCTGACTGCTACAGTAACGGGTTGCTACAGTACGGTTTGCTACAGTGTCGGTTCGCTACAGTAACGGTTCACTACAGTACCGGTTCGCTACAGTAACGTTGACTGCTACAGTACCGTTGACTGCCGACACTACAGTACTGCTACAGTAACCCGACGAAAATTTTCCAGATTTTGTTTCGAAATCCCTGGTCGCTACAGTAACTCGGTTTTGCAGAAAAATCTTTCAAAAATTCATCCTTTCCTTTCTTGTTTCAAAACCAGAATTTCAACTCTTTTAACCGATTATAACTCAAATATAACTTCTAAAACAACTGAGATTCATGAATTATCATCAAAATCTTCAAGAACAAAACCTCCTCTGATCTTCTACATAAACTGAAATTTAAGGAAAATAATCGGATTAAAGCTTACCTTTGATCCTTACAAAGCTTTTGAACCGAACAAATAATCGAACTTCTGAAGATCAAGGAAAGGATTTGAGAAGAAAATGAAGAACTGAGAAAGAATCTTTTCTGCTTTCTTCGGCTGAGCGAAAAATATGAAGTTACTATTGAAACTTTATATTAAATATTTCTAATGGGTTATTCAATAACCCATGGGTATCCATAACCCAACATCCAAACCCATCCAGTCAATTTACAATAAATGGATTAATTGACCATTCTGCAACCACTTTTCCATGAATTTCACCATTCTTAGAATATATCCCTCATTGTGCAAATATTTAGTCCAGTCATTTAACTCAATTTTCATAAATAATATTCAAAGAGAACAATTAAATATGAAAATTAAAAATGACCAAAATAAATAACTAAAGTAACGTTGTAGAATTCTAAAATACTCTTAAGCGAATTATATTCTGAAATTAACGGGTATTACACTTATTGAATTAGAAATGTTTAGTAAAAATAGTTGTTGAATTAGCTCATAGATGTAAAATGACATAAAAAGACATATATTTTATAATCCCAAAATAATATAAATAAACATATCATTTTTGTTTTTTAATTAAATTAATTTAAATTATTATATATAAAAAAGTAATTATATATAAATATATTTATATATTTTTATTATATTTTATTTTATATATATATATATATATATATAATATTATATATATAAAAGATAGAAATAAAAGGGGCATGTATATGAACAAAGGGTATAATAAGAATTTTCATTAAAAAAAAGGTAAAAAAAGAAGAAAAATCTAAAAGATATAAGTTATAGTTCCTGTTGGACAAAATTAACTTATTAGCTAATTTTTAATTTATAGCTTATAGCTTATAGCTGAAAGCTGAAAGTTTATAAGTTAGCTTATTGAATTAGAAGTGTTCGGTAAAAGTAGCTGTTGAAGTAGCTGAAAAGTGTAAAATGATATAAAGGGCATATAATTTTTAATCCCAAAATAATATAAATAAATATATCATTTTTTATTTTTAATTAAATTAATTTATATTATATATATATATATATATATATATATAATTTATTAAAAACTATATTTATATATTTTATTATATTTTTATATATGTATAATATATTTTTACATATATAATATATTTATATATATATATATATATATTATTATATATAATAAAATATATTTTCATATTTTATTATATATATATATATATTATATTTATATATAAAGGTATAATGAATATGAAATAAAGGTATAATGAGTATTTTTATAAAATAACAAGGGTAAAAAGAGAAGAAAAATTCATAAGCTATAAGCTATAAATTACTCAAAATAGTTTATCAGAATAAGCTATAAGCTACTGAAATAAGCTCGTTTATCGAACACTTTTAACAAGCTTATAAACTAGTCAAATAAGTTATAAGCTAACTTATTGTGCTTGCCTAAAACAGTCATAAGCTACTCAAAGTAGTATTTCAGAATAAGTTATAAACTACTTAAATAAGCTCGTTTACTAAACACTTTTAACAAGCTTATAAGCTAATCAAATAAGTTATAAGATAACTTTTTGGTATTGCCAATCACATCCTTAGCGGTTTCTTCAAAGTTAGGGTATATTTGGCAACAATAGTAGATAAGTTAGCTTATTGAATTAGAATTATTTAATAAAAATAATTGTTATATATATATATATAACGACAGACAAAGAAGATAGCAACGAAGAAGGCAGAGAAGACGGAGGGAGCTGTTAATGAATTATAAGGGTATAATGAGGATAAAATGATAAAAGTAAAATAGAAAGAAAAAGGAAAAATTGCACTTTACTTCCCTAAACTTTGCTCCATGTGCAAAAAACTCCCTTAAAGTTTTAAACTCAACAAAAGACCCCCTCAACTTACATCTTGTGCAGAATACCTCTAAAAGTTAGTTGACCGTTAGTCAAACTAACGGTCAACATTGATTGTACATTTTTTTGTCACATTATCATTTTATTTAACACATCAGATTACCATATTCCCTAGTTAGTAAAAACCAGTAAAAAAGAGACCAGCAAAATTAGTAAGTCAAAATCAGTAAAAAAATAGAACGAAAATAAACTAGGAAAACAAATACTAGAAAAAACAAGTAACCAGTAAAAACTAGTAACCAATAACCAGTAAAAAAAGAGACTAGAAAAATTAGTAAGTCAAAACCAGTAAAAACAAGAATGAAAATAAACCAGAAAAAATAGTAACCAGTAAAAAAGAGATTAGAAAAATTAGTAAGTCAAAACCAATAAAAACTAGAATGAAAATAAACCAGGAAAAACAGATACCAGAAGAAAAACAGTAACAGAAAAAACCAGTAACAGTAAAAACTAGTAACCAGTAATCAGTAAAAAAGAGACCAGAAAAATTAGTTAGTCAAAACCAGTGAAAACCAGAATGAAAAATAAACCAGAAAAAACTAATAAGTAAAAATAGAAATAAACTACTGTGTATGTGTATTGACAAAGCCAAGACAGTCACCAAGACAAGTTGATCACCGTGGGACTCTCTGTAAAGCAACATTTCACATTGTGGTCCCAAAGAAGCACTGACATTAAAATAAAAGAACTGTCTCTTATATGGCAATAAAGAATTTAATTTACTCTCAAGTGAGGTTTGGTACATTGGTATTGATACAGACAACCAGATTGGCTTTTCTATTCCTTAACTAAGAGAAGAAAATTGAACTAAATTTTTCCTGAGAAATTTCTACAACTTGGATGGAAGGGTTTTAGCTTCAAATGTTTCAGTTTTAATCCCTAAGAAGCACATCCATCTAGGAAAGTTTTGATTTCATTCGTGTCATAATAAGATTATGTTGTTTCTAGCTTGCTAGATTCATTTTTTATTATTCAAAAAGGTGTCTGAATAGCAATTTGTAGTTGTTAAAAGTTTATCATTGATATTGCCCCTAATTGCAGACTTGAAGCAATTTGGTAAATTATCATTTTTACTTCCCTATCGAAGGTGATTCATAATTTCATACTGTCTAATCTTATTTAATATAAACTTTTTACTTATTTTCTAATATAAAGATAAAGACCTGGAAAACTTTAAGGATATTAGAGGTTTAGGGGAAATGGTCAGTTGCCCCTCAGCCCAAGGATTGTGTGTTAATCTATGGCATAATGTATAAGGATAAAAACATTATTAGATCCTTACAATGGAGATGGCTTGGCTCTTTCAGTATGCATAGAGAGTTGTATCTAACTTCCTTTTCCAATTGTAAATATTAGTGACAACTGCTTCTTAAAGCCAGAATGATCCCAACTCAATTTGGGTCAAACTACTACAGCTTTTGTTTATTCTTATTGGGAACAATTGCCCTTGAATTCTGCAACTATACTACAACATAGAGTCCATGTTCTAAATCATGTAGACTCTCAGATTCGCCTCAGTCAACACTAATCTATCATGAAAGCATAATCTATCGGGAACAAGTAAAAGAAACAAGGGAAATGAACTTATTTCTGAACTATGAGGATCAAACTAAACTTCAGTTCCACAATCTCTCTGATCTTCATCTCTCTAACCTTCCTTCTTGAGTAGAAACAGAGGAGAAGGAAGAATCCCAAAGAATTCTAATACAGTTGAAGCACATGAAGCAAAGGTTTGAAGCACACAAAGTCGATTAGGTTTGAAAACATAAAAAGGAATACAAAGAAATTGAATGCGAAGCACCCAATGAAGAATTCAGCACAGACACAGAATTCGAACAACACAACAATAGCAAGAGTTAGGTGATTGTAAATATTCAACTTTCAACCCTAAAACCCATTTGAAACTTAAATCGCAGAGAAGGAAGATTCTTAGCAAAATCTATAGATTCTGTAACTTAAATACACACTAACCTTAAAATCTTGCCTAGCGAAGTCAGCTCTCTGGTCACCTTCGACGCCGTCTTCCTCCTCTCTATGTTCGTCTCCCCCAAATGGTCGTTTGTGTTTAGATGTTGGGTCATGCGTGAGGGGCATGCTCCTGATGTGTGAGGAATGCTGACTAGGCAATATGGCAATTTGATGTATTAAATAAAATGATGATGTGGCAAAAAAATATACAGTCAGCATTGACCGTTAGTTTGACTAATGATCAACAAATTTTTAAGGGTATTCTGCACAAGATGTAAGTTGAGGGGGGGTCTTTTGCTGAATTTAAAACTTTAGGGAGACTTTTTGCACATGGAACAAAGTTTAGGGGGATAAAGTGTAATTTACCCAAAGAAAAATTCAGAAGTTATAAGTTACTCAAAGTCGCATTTCAAAATAAACTATAAACTACTGAAATAAGTTTATATACCAAATATTTTTAATAAACTTATAAGCTAATCAAATAAATTATAAGTTAGTTTATTTGTTTATCAAACACAGCCATTACTCTTAAACTTTTTTTATTTTTAAAAAAAAAGCGTGTATTCTCTACAAGCCCAGCCATTACTCTGAACTATGAGGATCAAACTAAACTTCAGTTCCACAATCTCTCTGATCTTCATCTCTCTAACCTTCCTTCTTGAGTAGAAACAGAGGAGAAGGAAGAATCCCAAAGAATTCTAATACAGTTGAAGCACATGAAGCAAAGGTTTGAAGCACACAAAGTCGATTAGGTTTGAAAACATAAAAAGGAATACAAAGAAATTGAATGCGAATCACCCAATGAAGAATTCAGCACAGACACAGAATTCGAACAACACAACAATAGCAAGAGTTAGGTGATTGTAAATATTCAACTTTCAACCCTAAAACCCATTTGAAACTTAAATCGCAGAGAAGGAATATTCTTAGCAAAATCTATAGATTCTGTAACTTAAATACACACTAACCTTAAAATCTTGCCTAGCGAAGTCAGCTCTCCGGTCACCTTCGACGCCGTCTTCCTCCTCTCTATGTTCGTCTCCCCCAAATGGTCGTTTGTGTTTAGATGTTGGGTCATGCGTGAGGGGCATGCTCCTGATGTGTGAGGAATGCTGACTAGGCAATATGGCAATTTGATGTATTAAATAAAATGATGATGTGGCAAAAAAATATACAGTCAGCATTGACCGTTAGTTTGACTAATGATCAACAAATTTTTAAGGGTATTCTGCACAAGATGTAAGTTGAGGGGGGTCTTTTGCTGAATTTAAAACTTTAGGGAGACTTTTTGCACATGGAACAAAGTTTAGGGGGATAAAGTGTAATTTACCCAAAGAAAAATTCAGAAGTTATAAGTTACTCAAAGTCGCATTTCAAAATAAACTATAAACTACTGAAATAAGTTTATATACCAAATATTTTTAATAAACTTATAAGCTAATCAAATAAATTATAAGTTAGTTTATTTGTTTATCAAACACAGCCATTACTCTTAAACTTTTTTTATTTTAAAAAAAAAAGCGTGTATTCTCTACAAGCCTAGCCCAATTATTCTTCTACTGTTTTTAATGAGTACCCCTTCTCCCAACGTACCCTGCTAATGTTGGGCCCCTTAGCTATTAATAAAGTGAAAAAAAAGTTTCACGAAAATAATAGATTCGAAAATAATAGATTCGAAGTGTTACAATTTTACGTAATTTTTTAAAATAAAATGAACACATAATAATTATTGTTTTAATAAAAGTTGACAAGGCGATCGTACAGAAGTTTTGGCTTAAATGACCTTGTTCTTTTTTGGATGAAAAATGGCCTTTTGTTTTTTAAGCTAAGTCTAGGAAGAACATGATGAATGTTAGTTCAATTCTTATGTCTTTTTTTTTTTATTCTAATTCTTGATATAAATTAAGAATAACAAGGTGACTTCCTTATCATCTAGAAGTTTTATCGTATTTAAAGCTTTTGAAGAAAGTGATTTATTATGTTCCAAAGCTTATTTAACTCTTATTTTTAACACCTAAAAACAAGATTTCAAAAATGAAATTTTTTTTAAAGAAATAGATATCAATTCTATTAAAATAACACGAAACCAGGATTACATAATATATACCCAGACTAAAAACCAAACTAATCCTATAAAAATATGGGTTCAATTAGAAATGCACGTATATCTATCTTATTCGGGCCAGCCCGAATTAAAATGAGAGTAGGTCCATATTTCATGTGTTAATAATTGTCTGGGCTCATTTTTTAAGACCCCTAATCATGTCTACACCCTATAAAAAAATTAAAGAAAGAAAAACTTTTATGTTATTGGTGTAAAAAACCCTTAACAAAACACACACACATGTATGTATATATATCAACTGTCATAATGGCTAATTTTCAACAGTAAGATTTCAAAATTAAAAAAAAGAAGTTACGCACGTCATTATTGTAAATTGACACACTCATTTGTATAGAAGTTGAATTTTTTATTGGGTGCTAACACCTCAATAAAGTGTTGGATTTCTCAGTGTCATCCAATTGAAGCAAAATATGTGAAACTCACGTGAAATTTATCTTAACATTTTAATATTAAATATTATTAAGAAGTCTAATATTTTATTAGATATCGACACTTGATAAAAGATCTAAACTTTTCATTGTAATGACACGTTATTGTCATTCGAGAGAAAAGAATTCTCGAGCGTCATCGTTGTGATCTATACACAACGAAAATTTGTGTTTGCATCTACCATAAAAACGCGTTGAAACAAATTTGACACAAATAGGAGCAAAATAATAATACCAAAAGAAGGCTTCCTTAAAAAAATGAACAATACAAAATCTGATTTATACTGGTTCAATTTTTGGACACTTGATGCATTTTGTGACGGATAGTTAATTTTGGGCCTTGTCGGCCCAAAATGAAACATACCCGAGAACTAAACTGGGAAACCCGAAGCCGAAGATCTCCATGTGTTCTGGCAAGTGTTCTTTCTTTGTTCAGCTTGCTCACATTATTTGGCAGACCCCTGCACTTTCTACTTCCCTTGCTCCCGGCTTGGTTTCCGGCTCTGCAACTCCTGCTCGCCATTTCAGGTTTCATTTTTATTTCTACTGTCTTGATTCTGCCACCGTCGCTATGTTTTAATTTATCCATTATTTCATACTTCTTATTTTTGGCGGATAAATTTTAGGTTTCACATAATTCATTCACTTATCTGATTCCCGCACTTTACTGGTTATAGACCGACTTTTATCAGGTTTTTATTTTTGTTCCTTCTGAACCATGTTTTAAATATATTCAGCATATGGTATTTTTTCTATTTTGAAGCTGAATATTGTATCACTTAGAATTATGTTTTGGTCTGTATTTGCGATATCGCATTTGGGTTACTGATTCTTTGTTAATCAAAGTTTTAAAGATCTTGATTTGGCTGCATATTTACTTTTGTTTCTATTTCGAAGAATTTTCATATGCATACTCTCTATTTTGATTCCCAAATTCGACAATTTGAGAACCCATTTAATTAGGTTTTTAATTTGGTTGGGGGTTAGGGTTGTGCGCATGTGTACACCCAAGTTTGTGGACAGGGCGTTTAAGTTTGTCTAATTGCTGTATATCAACCTTATGGGCAGTCTGTAGTTTGGAGATAAATTATTCCTCTGCTGTGCTCTATTCTGTTAGTTAAGCTTGGCTTGGGTTTTTCTTCGCTTATCTTCTATTTTCCAGTTATCTTACCTCTAATTATATGACACAAAAGTGTTAAGCTTCTTAGTATATACTTTGTCATACCCTCATTTTCTCTAATTCCAATCCTATATTCTCATTATCCCATTTTTCTTAGGACCATCAGATCTATCAAAAGACCTAAGACCTTACTTATTGAGTTTTATGCTTGTATTTGCCATTTCTTTTTTCCTCAAGACTTCATTTTGCTTATAAAAGAATTCCCTAGAAGTTTGAGTTTGGTATAAAGTGAATATATTCCTAATATTCATCAAATCTTATAATAGTTAAAATTCATTGTTGATCACATTTGGTGAATTGTTCGCCGGATTTCAGTGATACAGCAGAGTATGATGTCCTCAGGTGAAAAGAACTGGAGTCCTATAAGGATGTAAAGAAAGTTCTAACAGATTGTATACTTGCCAATCAAGTTTTATTAAGATTGTAAAAAGGCCTGCTAGGTGTAAATCGAGGAGGAACCACTTATACTTTTTAGTCATGAACATTGTTATTTCAAGGATTTTTCTTTTCTTCCCGGTATCCTGGAAAAATCTGAAGTATCTACCCAACCTAGTGGATTCTAGGTTGTTTGCTAAAACATCCAGCCTCTCTTTCTATTTTCCTCTTCCAGATACGTACTCTGTTAGAACTCAGAGAGGTACATATATCTACAGATGGAAGAAATTTGAAAGTTATAGATAGATAGAAAGAAAGGGGGTGAGTGGTATATAATGCGGTTCATTATTTATAAATAGAGAGTCAGAGGGAAAAGAAGAGAATGGGGTGCCTGGTTACAACTGTATTACTGTAATATAACATATGATCAATTTATTCTGCATTCAGTTTTTACTGTAATATGATATTGTTATGGATTGTAGCTGCAAGATGCATTGCAACCATCTAGAGTTCTAGATTGTGGCTTTGATCTATATGCATTATGCACAAGCCATACATGTAAACATTTAAAACTATAATTTGGTTGGATCCTATTAACCAGTAGGTGTATTCTTATATCTTATTTTGCTTGCTTATGAAGGAAAAATTGTTCTTCGTCAGGCTGACCGATTCTTTGCCAGGCTTCAATTGATGTATTTACGCTGCTAGTGGTTGGTTCCTCTTGCAAGATGAGCAATTCATACTCTGAAGAGAACGTGAGTGATTCATCCCTGCAACTACCTCAACTACTTTTCATTAATAGGTCTAAAAGACATAATCTTCTTGCAGGGTGAAGCAACTGTCGTGGGATTCGAAGTTCCAAAGTCACCGGATTCGAGTTACAACAACGTGTACTCTGGTAATGAAGATGAAACACGCGAGCCACCTATGGTCCCTCCACATCTGCAACATACCTTACTAAGCTATCCTGCAAGTAGAGACACTTCAGGGACTCTTCCATTGCCCCAGAACGTGATCCTCAATCATCTTTACATTGAGAACAGCGAGGCCCCAAGATCCGTTGTGGCACTGGGGTTCACTCATCGCTTCCGTTCGAAATATGTCACTGTTGTGCTTTACAAACCAGTCCAAAGAAGGGGGAATACAGGCATTTAATGTGCATATATTTATTGTTGCCTTTCAGCAGTGTTGGTTTGTAATGATTCTGCAATTAAATTAGATGTTATATACCAAATATCCCAGTTAGCAGAAAATTATAATTCTTCCCTTGCAGCAGTTGAAGAACTTTAGATCATTTCAGGGTAGATTTGCTCCTTATTTAACTGTTTATCCTGTTTAGTGTTATGTGGTATTGGTTTAGTACACTTGTTATCTTGGTTCTTTCTTCATATTTTACTCTTGTTTTCCAAATTAAGCTAGTGGTATGTGTTCATTTGCACGTATATAAATAAACGTTATTTCTGATTTCTGACGCCTGTTTAGGCTGTGTCTATTTGGCCTTAAGCTCTATTTCTTTTTAAAATAATTTTGCGAATTAAGAATTAAGACCGACCTTATTAGTGATGTATACAGTTACAGAAACATAGTGTTATGTGGTATTGGTTTAGTACACCTGTCATCTTTTTCTTCTTCATATTTTACTCTTGTTTTCTAAAATAAGCTAGTGGTATGTGTTCATTTGCACGTATATAAATAAACGTTACTTCTAATTTCTGACGCCTGTTTAGGCTGTCTATTTTACCTTAAGCTTTATTTTTTTTAAAAATAATTTTGCGAATTAAGAATTAAGGCCGACCTTATTAGTGATGTATACAGTTACAGAAACATGTAGTGTCCTTAAAATAATTTAAGGTTGCTTGTACGGTGTGTACTTGGGTTAGTTTTGGTTTTTTCTGCCTGATTCTTTATTCAATTGAATTTAAGGATTCATTTAAGTGCAAGCTTATATAATATTATAATCATAACTGACCGTACTAGTTTGTATTTCAGTTTAATAAATGAATTAGAATCCTGCGTTAGTTATATATGTAAAGTGATCGTTTCATTATATCAATAGCATTATTCAGTGCTTGATGCCTAAACAAAATTGTCTTTTTTCGTGATTGGATTGTTATCACTTATTTAGAGTTTGCCGTTTGTGATAATGTTAAATTTGTAGGGTGCGATTCTTTTATTATAATCCTTTATTTTTATTGAACGGTCATGATTAGAGATAAAAAAAATATTTCATGAGATGAAAAAAAAAAGTTAATATAATTGAATAATTGAACTCTGCAATTTTAACTGCAAAATATTCGAGTTGGATTGACACTTACCAAATTAAACTGCCTAGTAGGGGTGTACAACGGTTCGGTTCGGTTCAGTTTTGGGCTTGAACCGGACCGAATCGAACCTAATCGGTTTTCTAAATTTCAAACTTAATCGGTTTTAATTTTGGGCGGTTTGGTTCGGTTTTTTGACGGTTCGGTTCGGTTTCCTTTGGACAGTTCGGTTTGGTTTTGCGCGGTTTGATATTCTAAAGAATTTTTTTTTAAAAGAAAAAAAAGCTCACTTTTATCTATTTTAACATAACCGAAAGGTATATCATTTTTTTAAAATTATATATATATATATATAATTATATAAATATAATATAATATATATAAATTTTTTTTGGATAGAAATATATATAAAATTTTTTTATAATACATGGTTCAGTTCGGTTCGGTTCGGTTATAATCGAACCAAACCAAACCGGAACCGATCGATCGAACCAAACCGAAATTTTCATGATTTTTAAAACCGATTTAGACCTTCTTTGATCGGTTTTGACTCGGTTATCCTCGGTTCGGTTTGGTTCGGTCGATTCCGGGCGGTTTAATTTGGTTTTGTACACCCCTACTGCCTAGTTCGGTTTCAAACAAAAAATTAAACTGTCCATTGAGTTTAGTGTACAAAGTCAAACCAAATTATACATAGTATACTCGGTGCGATTTTGGCCTATTATAGGCACCCTCTCTTTTGGTTCTAGTTACCTAATTTTTTAACAGAGGCTAAATGAAAAGAACACCATTATCATTTCTAAACACTACTTTAAGGAAAGGACACTTCTTAGATCTCAAACTAATCGAAAGAAAATGATAGTCAAATCCTAGAAAGCGGAGTTTTTTTTTTTGGCCAAGATTGGCCATCAAACTACATTGAGATAAGACGGAAAATCAACAGTAGCCAAACCAAACCGTTAAAAAAAAAATACAAAAGTCATATGAAAATTCAAATACTAATGGGTTTTGTTTAATTTTTGTTTGGTTGGATTTAATTTGTTTACGAGACATTTATTTTAATCAACATCAGGCAACATTGGTAGAGTTACAACAAAATTTAACTCTCTCGCTCTGTCAATGAGAAGGTAGAAAAATTCGCAAATCCACCATAGGAAAAGATTAAATTTATAATGTAATTTACTTTTTTTATCACTGAACTGAATAAATATTATATAAGCTCTAACTGATAAACTATGATCTCAACTAATATCTCAACTAATCCTCATTTATTATATATGACCATAAACTAATATGAAGTTTCCTTTGATTAGTGTTTTTTGGATGTATAAAACAATATAGTATATAATTATAAGTCATATAATCAAACAGGCTAAGTCTGATTATGTGTATATGACGTGTTGGAAGATATATGCTTATCAAAGCAGCCATTATGAACTTCCATTTTTCACATTTCACACACACACACACACACACACACACACACACACACGCACACACACACACACACACACATATATATATATATAATTTGCTCAATACATTTGATAAGTACAATTGTGGTGCTGATGTCTTTTAACCAGCAAAAATTCTAGGATCATCTATATAAATACATTTTTTAAAACTGTAGTAAATAAGTATATTATTAAATAATTTTTGGTTAACTTTTTTAACTTAACTACCATTTTTATCTTTTATCTTAATTTATTTACTTTATTTTAATTTACCCTCTGCATTTTTAATTTGTGTTCTATTTGCTTTTCTCATTATATTCATTGAGGATCATTTTAAAACATTAAGAATAATTAAAGGACATTTTTTTAAAATATTAGATAGAAAAAATTTTTTTGACAGACCATTCATGTAGAATATATTAAATTTATTTATTTGAGAACAAATAAAAGCTCATGGTTACATTACATTTACACATCCAATTAAAAAAACTATAAACTATTAAATTTTTCAATATAACAAAAAGCAACTTATTGTAAAAAGTGAAACAACATAAGTATTGACAAAATTAATTACATCTAGAAAAAAAATTATATGCAGTTTTTTTTATAATTTTGTTATATTAAAATTTTGAATCATCACATGACAAGTATATATGATTTTTTAATTAAGATATGACAACTTCATAATTCTTTAAAAATAATTATATATTTTTTACAACTTAGTGTTATTTTATTTGGTCCCGTAAAAAACTTTTTACATGTTCTATTTTTAATAAAAAAACCTAATAATAATGATACAAGAAACTACATATAAATCTAATCCATTTCATCTCATTCTCATCTTAAAAGCATCTATATAATTTACTATACTTCTATAATGCCCCAGTATTTATAAACACTCCATAAATAATTGAATATATTCCATAAATAAATGAAGTCCAAAAAAAGAGAAGAAGAAAGGCACACATGCCGTACAAATCGTGTCCATCTAGTTTGGTCATATATGATAAGCTTGATCAATACAGGTTCTAATAAAATGGAATAGAACTTAACTTATAAGATGTAAACAACCTCCTATAATTAATTATAAACACAACAATAATATATTTCAAAAGTGCAGGAAATGTGGACGTTTCTACTTTATTTGTCCAACTAATCACAGCCACGAGCTAGAGTTTTGGAGATTTGCAGCCCAAAATAATACAGCAATTAGCAAAGAACTCTAAGAGATCACGAAAGGCTATATCAAGTATATAATTAATTAAGATAGGATTTCTGTCATTATCTGTTGTTGCAAGTCTCAATTACCAACGAAAGAACGAGGTAATATTTACGGTTTATTTATACTCTACAAACACATAAACAAGTCATGATTATTTGGTTTAATTTTGAGTTTACATGATTGATAGTGACGTAAAATTTTTTTACAATGAGATTTTTTTTTAAAAAAAGATAAATTATTCTTTTCCCCCTTAAAAACAGTTAATTATATAATGAATGATCCTTCTTGAAACTGTAAGGAAGCGCCTACCTCTATAAATACATTTTGACCAAAGTGTTCTTAAATATATTATTTACTTAAAAAATATATATTTCTTAAAATTTTATTTTGTATTAAAAATAACTTAATTTATCGTAATAAATTTATTATAAATAAATATATATATATATATATATATATCTATATATATATAAAATAAATATTCATTTTTCATATATTACTGAATATACAGAAAATAGGTTATTTATAAATTTGAGAGTATTTGAATCAAAATATATTTAATTATATGATATTTTTTTGATTTTAGAAAATGTCTCTACGTTTTGAAATAGAGCCGTATTTCTTATTGAAGAGAAGAGTAACTTATTTAAAAAATTTATTTTGTAGCCATCTATATGTAGATAATTTTTAAATATAAATGTATTGACTATTATACTTATTTTTGTTCAATCAATTAACAAAGTGATTAATTATAATTCAAATGGTTGAATTAGTATAAAAACACACACTCTAATTATATAAAATAAAAGTATGGAGGGAACATCTCACTGAACAAGTTAAAGCCTCTATAGGATTGGTTGACTTGCAAGTTGGATTTGCCAAATTATATCTCAATTATCAACTCTTGGCCGCGGATATGCAACTAGCACTACCCTACTTGCCAAATATAACCGGACTTAATATATAGTTCACTATCCATGACGCAAGTTTCAGCTTTTGCATTTGAAATTATGACTAACATTTCATTTTTCTTGTTTCACTAATTAAGTAATTAGAAGTCCTCATATAGTTCCACTTCCACCATCTTTACGTATTGCCGAAGAGATATAATACCAGTATAACGATTTTTGGCTTCAGTTTCCTTATACAAATTAAGATCTCTGATAAATTTCAAAAACAAAAAACTAGATCTATCGTTAAACTGGTTGAAGATCTAGTTCAAGGGTCAACGATCGGAATTGGGTGTAAGCTTTGTTTGGAAAAGAGGTGGTAGATAGATATTAAGCTCAAACAAAACACGCATGCGTGTGGTGAATGCGTGTGGAGAAACAGAGTGATAGATACTTCTGGAAATTAGAACTAATACTAAATAAAAGATTCAAGTTTGAAGGTTCCGTGAATCTGTTTGTAAGTGATCCTTTGGGAAACTCGATGAGTCTCTTCCCTGTTCACTACGTTCATGCGGCGACTTGGATTCTGCTTACATCACTTTGTTTGATTAAATTAAATCTAAACCCTTTGGGAATCCCACTGGCTCTGCCTCTGCCTCCTCTTCCCCTATTCCATTGTCAACGCTTTCCCACCTATATATACCCTCTCCCTTCCATTCCATCTCTTAACACTTCTCTTTCACTTCCTGAATCCCCAATTCCCGAGCTACCAACAATGGCCGACGTTGAGGGATTCCCAGGAAGCTCCATGCACGGAGTCACAGGCCGAGAACAGACCTTCATGGCCTCTGTTCCTTCCCCAATTGTCCCCTCTGACCCCACCGCCAAATTCGCCCTCCCTGTGGACTCCGAGCACAAAGCTAAAGTCTTTAAGCTCTTCTCCCTCGCCAACCCCCACATGCGAACCTTCCACCTCTCCTGGATCTCCTTCTTCACCTGCTTCGTCTCCACCTTCGCCGCCGCCCCTCTTGTCCCCATCATCCGCGACAACCTCAACCTCACCAAGTCCGATATCGGAAATGCAGGGGTCGCCTCTGTCTCCGGCAGCATCTTCTCCAGGCTCATCATGGGTGCAGTGTGCGACCTCCTCGGACCACGCTACGGCTGCGCCTTCCTCATCATGCTCTCTGCTCCAACAGTGTTCTGCATGTCCTTTGTCAAAGACGCTGCTGGTTACATCGTGATTCGGTTCTTGATTGGGTTCTCGCTGGCCACGTTTGTGTCGTGTCAGTACTGGATGAGTACGATGTTTAACAGCAAGATTGTGGGGCTGGCCAACGGGACAGCGGCGGGGTGGGGCAACATGGGAGGTGGGGCAACTCAGCTCATAATGCCATTGGTCTATGAACTCATCAAGAGAGCAGGAGCCACTCCATTTGTAGCATGGAGGATCGCCTTCTTCGTCCCAGGATGGTTACATGTCATCATGGGAGTCCTTGTCTTGACCCTCGGCCAGGACTTGCCTGATGGTAACCTGGGTGCCTTACAGAAGAAGGGTGATGTTGCCAAAGACAAGTTCTCTAAGGTAACAACATGCATATATATATATATATATATATATGCTCTCTTCAGTGTTTGGAAAGTATTGGCATTCTATGCTTAATCAAGTCTGTCATTTGAATTTTCAATCTTGTGTGTTTTTCAGGTGTTGTGGTATGCTGTAACAAACTACAGGACATGGATTTTTGTTCTACTGTATGGATACTCTATGGGAGTTGAACTAACCACTGACAACGTCATTGCTGAGTATTTCTTTGATAGGTCAGCTGCTAGCTCACCTCTGTTATAATCTCATAATTGATATCAGACAACATTTAAGTTTTACTAACAGATATATATATATATATATATATATATGAAATTAACGTGCAGGTTTGATTTGAAGCTGCATACAGCTGGAATCATTGCTGCTTCGTTTGGAATGGCCAATATTGTAGCTCGTCCTTTTGGTGGATACACTTCAGATCTTGCTGCTCGTTTGTTTGGGATGAGAGGCAGACTGTGGAACCTTTGGATTCTTCAAACCTTGGGAGGAGTTTTCTGTATATGGCTTGGGCGTGCCAATTCTCTTCCTATTGCTGTGGTAGCCATGATTCTATTCTCCATTGGAGCTCAAGCTGCTTGTGGTGCAACTTTTGGCATCATCCCCTTCATCTCAAGGCGTTCTCTCGGCATCATATCTGGGCTAACTGGTGCGGGTGGAAACTTCGGGTCGGGTTTGACCCAGTTGATTTTCTTCTCAACCTCAAGATACTCAACAGCCACAGGTTTGTCCTTGATGGGTATAATGATTGTGTGCTGCACTGTTCCTGTGACCATTGTTCACTTCCCACAGTGGGGAGGCATGTTCACTCCTCCTTCGAAAGACATCAACAAATCCACTGAAGAACACTATTATGCATCTGAATGGAATGAAGAGGAGAGGCAAAAGGGGTTGCACCAGCATAGTCTCAAATTTGCAGAGAATAGTCGCTCTGAGAGAGGCAAGCGTGTGGCTTCTGCTCCTACACCCCCAAACACAACTCCCTCCCATGTGTAGCAGGCAAATTACTTCATTAGATCGATGCATATGACGTATCATGTGGCTTTACATCAAACCAATAAAAATTTCGTCAAAACATGTATGGCAGATCTCGTAAATCCATTTCATCCTTAAGATGAAGGGGCTTCCATCACAGGAAAAGTAAGCATGGTTCAACTACAGCTTTAACCCTCCCTCCCTGCACGCCAATAGTGAGGAACTATATATGTAAACATCGTGGGTGCTCTATTCTGAATGAGTAAACCTTGCTATGATTTTTGCTTTCTCTATATATATGTATGATGTAGACAGAATATTCTGGCTTGTTTGAATAATTGGCAAAGATACAGTTTTATATACGAGATCGAGTTGTTTGCCACTGGTATTTCTATGTCAACGGGGATCTCGAGGACGAGTATCATATTAGTGATTAGTAGATGCCATTACATGATTGGATGGGATGGGTATATTTTGATATTATAGATTCTCAATTATTGAAGAGTGTCTATGGAGAAATTGTTTCTTTCCATGAAACATAGAATATACTAAGTCAAATATATAATCTGAATAATTGATGACGAAACAGATACTCTTACAGAACCAACTGTAATGGCAATAGTTTTATATACATATATATATATATATAGACACAAACACACATAATTAATTATAAGTTTTGGGTTTGCGTCTGAAATTGGATATGGTGCTCAAGCTGCATATGACTACGTTACTTGGCCTCCATTACAGATATTCATATTCTCCTTTGCAACTGAGTCATCTTCGTGTCCGCTTCTGATTGGTAACTACTGTGTCGTTTTGCTATATGCTACAACAGGTTTCACTCATTTCCGAGGATTTTGGACGGCCAAAAAATAAAAATAGAGAGACAAATTAATTGAGGTTGTCGTTTATTAGCTCTTTTGGTAGCAGATGATCTCATTTTCATTCAACCAAAGAAAACAGGAGTGCGGCGCGTCTATATTTGTGGCGCCAACTACACTCTGTAGTTGGCCGACAGCCGTTGGATTTTCTTAAATCCAACGGCACTCATTTGTTTTACTTTTTTTTATGTTTATTTTTTTTATGTGTGATCTTAGTTGTTCAAATTTTTTTATTTAATCATTCATCAACTAACACGTGTCTTTTTCTTCTACCTTTATTTTATCCCAATCATTTTTCTTAAGTTTTGAAACTCCAGCACTGTCTTAATAGTCACTAAAAAAGAGAAAAAAGTTTTTGAAAACAATATTAATGCAACGGTAGCTAAAGAAAAAAAGGAAGGCATATCATAAAACAAAGTAAGGAAATAATTTATCAGAGTGGAGACTATAATTTTTTTTTAAAAAAATAAATCAATTAAGGGTGATTAAGATTAAAATGAGACTGTGATATTAATTCTTGCGTTAAAATTTTTTTCTAAAACTTTTTTATTTCTCTCTTTTAGTGACTGTTAAAACAGTGTTGGAGTTTCAAAACTTAAGGAAGATAATTAGGATAAAGTAAAAGAAGAAGAAATGGACACGTGTCAGTTAATGGACGATTAGATAAAAAAATTTGAACAGCTAGGATAAAAAGATAAACTTGAAAAAATGCAACAAATAAGTGTTGTTGTATTTAAGAAAATCCAACGGCTGTGGGGCAACTATAGAGTATCGTTGGCGCCACAAATATAGACAATGCCGCATTTAGAAAACAGGTGCATTCAAAAAAAAGAAAAAGACAAGTGCATTCTTACCAAAAAAAAATAGAAGACTAGTGCAACAAAGCATGATCAACATTTATTATATAGTTTGTAATATTACGAGGTTATAAAGTTTCACATTAAAAGAAAATTATGAATTTAAAAACATTTAAGTGAAAGTTTCTTGTAAGTTTTTGGAGACAGATTTGCTAAAAGCAATTTATCTTATTAAGGAGGGTGGCACTTTTATTCATTTTTTTAAGGTAATTTTTTCAAGGATATTCAAAGGATTTTAAAGAAAATGTGAATTTTCAAATCACTTATAACTTAAACTTGGAAAATTTGAGGTTCAAACTAGTGTTATCAGATTCGGACCGGTTATTGACTTGTGCTGGTCTTTGGGTCACTAGTTCAACCATTGGATCACCGGATCAATTGGTGAACCAAGTTAAAGTTAGCTGATAGCTGATAGTTTATAAGTTAGTTTATTGAATTAAAAGTGTTCGATAAAAGTAACTATTGAAGTAGCTAAAAAGTATCAAATGACATAAATGGGCATGTATTTTTTAATTCTAAAATAATATACATAAATAAATAATTTTTGTTTTTAATTAAATTAATTTAAATAATTATATATATATATAATTCATTAAAAATATATATTTATATATTTTCTTATATATAATAAAATATATTTACATATTTTATATATATATATATATATATATATATATATATATATATATATATATATATATATAAGGGTATAATGAGTATTTTTACAAAATAACAAAGGTAAAAAGAGAAGAAAAATACATAATAAGCTATAAATTTTTAAAATAAGCTCGTTTACCGAACACTTTTAACGAGCTTATAAGTTAGTCAAATAAATTATAACCTAACTTGTTAAACACAACCTATAACAGGTAGACAGTAGACTCAGTACCACTACCACCATTATTACATGCCAACTACAACATCAACATCAGTCATCTTGCTTTCTCTAAGATTCCAACCTTTCAGACTCTCTTCTTCCTCTTCAAGGCTTCACCAGCGCTGGGTTTCAGAGTTCAGTCCAACCTTTTAGTCTCTCTTCTTCCTCTTCTTTCTTCACGAGCTTCACCAACGCTGGTTTCTATGATTTAGAGTTTAGTCCAACCTTTCAGTCTCTCTTTTTCTTCTTCCAGATCTTTCTTTTCTTTACTCACTTGAAGTGAGAAATTTTTCTTCTTCTTTCGCCCAGTGCCTACTGAGCACAAATGAGCGATGGAG
Organism: Biancaea sappan; assembly: GCA_037074585.1. Lineage (NCBI taxonomy): Eukaryota > Viridiplantae > Streptophyta > Magnoliopsida > Fabales > Fabaceae > Biancaea > Biancaea sappan. The sequence continues at coordinate 20,717,092 of CM073501.1, read as the reverse complement.
ATGGTGATAATGAATGATGGCTAAAGCTTAGGTTCCAGAAACGAGGATGGCAAATCCTTTTTTTTTTAATATTGAACTAGGCCAACTGGGTTGTTGGGTCAGTGGTCGGCTGAGACCCAACCGGGTCATCCGGGCCTTAGCTAGGCCGCTTGCACTTGCATAGTAGTTTGAAAGGGTGACCCGAATCAATTTCAGCCTTGGTCATTGGGTCCCGGGTCGACCCGCAGAGCCAGTCTAGGTCTGTTAATATTGGTTCAAACAATCCATAACCAAACTTTGTAGGAAATAGTTAGGAGGCACAAGATCCAATGGCTCCTAATTATTTAATATTTTTTGAAAAAAAATAAATAAATTTACACTTACAATTTTATATTTATTATTGTAATTACAATTATTATTAAATCAGTTGATACTTATAAATTTTTTAATTTAAAAAACATTAGATAAATAGAAACAGTTGAATCATCAAGATCCAACGACTCTTAGTTTGCCTTGTGCCTGTTTCCAACTTTGTATAGCTCACTATAAATTATATTGTTCGTAGAATCAAAGCCTAATCAACCTAATGCTAAATTTGCCAACTCCCTGTTTGATTCTCCAACAAAGAAAGTAAAAGATCAAGTTCCTCGAGAAACAAGGGGGAAAATAAGCCAAGTATTTGTCATTTATGAGTCTTTGGGAATATTGCTTATGCACATTAAAACAAAAATAGAGCTTTCGTAATAGAGAAATTTTTGAATAGTATTGGAGAATTTTATTGATTGATGGACAATTACAAAGATCAGGTTCAAGGGTTTATATAGGTAGAAAAATCCCTTAATAGAAAACCAAATTTTAACATAAGCCTGGGCTTAATCTTGTGCAGTCAAAGATGAATCACTCACGTGATCTTCAAAGTATGAATTGTTCATTTGACGTCTGAAGTTATTTTAGGCTGTGTCAATTTTTACCTTCCGAAGCTCCATCTTTTTTGAGAATGATTTGCAATTGCAAGAATGGAAATGGAATTAAGGTCGAGCTAATTGGTGATGGATACACTGACAGAAAATAAATTTTCTTTAAAATAAGCTAAACCAAGTTGTCTGTATGGCGTGTACTTGGTTTAGTTTTAGTTTTATCTGTTTGATCCTTTATTCAATTGAGAAATTTGGAATGTAAGGATTCATTTTAGTGTAATACGACTTGTATATTATCATAATCATTACGTAATTATATATGTGTAAAATTATCATTTCATCTATAAATAGCATTATTTTGTACTTGATGCCTTAGCAAAACGGCCTTTTTGTGTGTGTGTGATTGGAGTGTTATTTCTAGTACATCTCGTATTGGAGTAAATGTCAGGCAACATTGAACAAGTTACTGAAACAAAACTACGATGGTAGAGTCACAGAAAAAGTTTACTTTTTCTCAGTTATTGATCAGGTAGGTAGCTTCTCAAATTCACGACAAGAGAAGAGTAAATTTATGATGTAATTTTCTTTTTTATCGCTGAACTGAATAAACATTATATAAGCTCTACAAGTTAAAATATAATCTCAACTAGTCCTCATTAATTATGACCATAAACTAAAATGCATTTTTCTATTGCGTTTATAGGATTTATATATAATCAAACAGGGCAAGTCTGATTATGTGCATATGACGTGTTGGAAGATAGTGCTTACCAAATTAGCCATTAGTCAACCTCTATTTTTGACATTTGACAATTTTTTTTTTCAAATTTGCTCAATACATTTGACAAGTATAATTGTTGTACTGACGTGATGGAAAGGAAGAGGATGAAGTATTTAACATAAGAGAGAATCAAATTTCTTAAATTCACTTGAATTGTATCACTTGCACTTATATTCAAACGCAAGTATATGGCGGTATTTATAAATATAGTAGGTGACATTTTACTGAACCTAATTAATATTATACTATTGTAGATAGTTCATATGAATTGATCTACTTAGAAACTCGAAAGGCCCATCTATAGATTCAAAGAAATGTCTAAAACATTAAAAATTACAATATCTATTTATTTATTATCGACACACTCTCCCTTAATTTGAAATTTTCTTAATTACTTTAAACCTAGTTTGTAGTCTTTGAATGTCTTCAAACTTGAGAAGTTTTGTTAAAATATCAACTAATTGAGCTCCACTTCCTTATTGGCACCACATTCTCTAATATAATGATATATTTTGTATATATGCTTACTTCAGTCATGAAATACAAGAATTTTAACAAGTGCTTGTGCGGACTTATTATTAAAAACTTCATAATATTTAATCCTATACTTTCATTTATAACCTTTAGCAATGATCCTTACTTTTGTATTTGTTCAACTTTCTTCTTGCATGTCTCTTTATCCTGAAGACTCAGTTTAACTCCAATTGCTTTTTCACCCTCAGAAAGTGCTGTTAATTCCCAAGTGATTTTTTTAATGGATTTTATCTCTTTATCGATTGCTTGTCTCCATCTTTTGCCTATTGTAATCTCACCAAAGTTTAATGGATCGTTATCCAAAAAGAGAAAAAAATAGATCCACTACAAGAAATTTATGCACCAGATGTAGAAATAATTTCATCTTTGATCGTTCCATTACAAAGATTTTTGAGATGGAGAAAAAAAATTGTCTTAGAATTAGGGATGGATTTTCCGTCTCAAGAATATTTTACACGTCAGAGATAGTATATAAATATGTCTCTGATTAGGGACAAAGAATCCGTCCCTGATTTCGTCTTCAATCAGAGATGAATTATTCTGTCCATGATACTGTTTCAAACATGAATGACAAGATCTCGATTTAAATCTTAAGATCTTACAATTTTACGATTTCAAACAACTTGAATGATCCCAATCCTATATAAAATCTAAATCTGCTAGGATATCAGGAGGATATATCGATTTAAATCTTAAAATCTTACGATTTTATGATTTTATCGATCTTATAACATGTTAAATTTTTGTCATTTTTTATTTGTTAATATGTTTCTAATCTATTAGGTCAATTGAGATGAAAAAAAGTTATTAAACTAACTTATGTTTTTACTAATATTATACAATTACAGTCTTACCACTCATAATTTGTTTAGTTTTTAACTTAATTTAGTAAAGGCTGATAATGAGATATAATATTATAAATTTTGAAGAAGAAAATGTCTATTTAGTAAGAAAAAAAATGTTTCTAAATAATACAGAAAGTGAGGGTTACTCTTTATTTTTTCTTTACTTATTGTATGATATTTGAGCTTGTTTTATTCAAATATAATGAGACTTTAATAGTTTTGTATTATTTACAATATATATATATATATATATATTAATAGGATCTTACGATCATTAATTCGATCCTACGATTTGATATATCATATGCCCCTTTTAATCCTGCATAAGATCTCGATCCTAACAACCATGGTTTTAAATAAGGAAAGAAAAATTCATCCCTAATTTTATCTCAAATAGGGAAGGAAAATGCTTCCCTAATTCTATCCCAAATTCGTCCTTAATTCCATCTCAAATCAGGAGCAGATTTTTCTGTCCCTAATTTCGTCTTTAATTTGTTGATAGAATTTTTTTTATATGTATTGTAAAATTAATCTGAACCTAATTTGAAACCTGTGAAAAACATAAGAATATAACCAATTTCAAGTAGCAGCCAGTAACACGAACTACATATGAAAGGAAATTTTATTATATAAATACTCAAACCATGAAATTACAAGTTCTAATCACAAAATACAATGTGTAACTATCATTGAAATTCCAAATAAAAGTTTACAAAAATAAACTAATCCATGGGGGTTGTGTGCTATCATCACCCTTAGCAACACTAGTACAAGAAGGGGTTTGCTGGCTTAGGAAGTGGTCGATAACTTTCTGCATATCATGGAGCATGGACGCTTGAGTTGCAATCATCTCTTTTAGAGGTTGAACCGTCTGTTCGACCCTCTCTTCGATGCAGTGATCTAGATCCTGCTTGAAGTCTGGATGTAGCCTAACTAAGGTAGGACAAATGTTTGACTAGATGAATAATTAATGTCATACGCGTCTGACCCAATGCTAAATATGATACTCTTCTTGTTCTTCCTTCCCACTATTTATAGGCATAATGATAGGAATTTGAGCATGTAAGAACCTAAGTCCTACATTGGGTAGGGAAAATTACTCGATGAAGTATTTAAGTGGCTTAGTTCTGCTGCCTTAACAGCTAGCTTTTAAGGGTGGGTTCCCCAAGTTGTTTGGATATCATTGGTTCCGTTGCTGGGAAAACTGGTGGAGCATTCAGAGGAAGTTGGCCTAGGGAGGGGCTGACCAAAAAGGACCGAGTGAAGCGCGCAAGTGCAGCTACCAGGATGTTGGCTAGTCTAGAAGAGGTTCTATGATAGGAACTTGGGCATGTGAGAGTCTAAGTCCCACATCAAGTAGGGAGAGCTACTTAATAGAATACTTAAGTGGTTTGATTCTCTCCCTGAACAACTAGCTTTTAAGGGTGGGTTCCGTAAATTACTTGGGTGCTTATCACATAATTGTGTATCATCAACCTAAGCATCTTATTCAAAAACCCTAGGTGACACGGATGTTTGAGATGATTTCAGTCTAGTATATTCTGCATGTTAAATGGATACAACCACATAATTAAGAATAATCAATTAGAAAATTAAGATAAATATTAAAAGAAAAAGTAAAACATTTCACTCCATTCATGTAGACTTCAGCCAAGCGATGGTCAACGAATTCTCTAGTGTCCTTATTCTTGTAGGTCCATATGACCAATTCCAGTAAGCGAGGTTTTCTCCCGAATTCACGCTCTTGCATATTTTAGTGAACATTATATGTCTAAAATTTTAATGTGTAATCAACAAAAAGTAGAGGAAAATATTAGAGATCTTACCATCCTATGCATGTACTTAGAGACAAGAATGCTACACCAGCATACAATGTCCCCCCGTCATAGACACCCGATTTCTATGTCTTTGATCACACTTCCTCTTCTAACTCCTCTCTATCTTCCTCCTTTTCAATTTCTTTTTCTCCCGCTTCCTCTTCGTCATTAATGAAGGGTTGATCAATTAATACCCTATCAATCTCTTTATAGTGTCCCTCGTCTTATAAGGTTTGAAGTTCATTATCATTTTAGACCATTGCACACATACTATAACCCATATCATCTTCTTGGTACGTATCATGAGTAATTTCAGTACTAGGAGCCTCAATTATCCTCTTGGACTTAATCTTAATCACTGTCAACCAATCAACTTTATTGCGCTTTGCATATAAAAGGTATAGTATACCTGCAATGCTTGTTGGACAAATATGAATAGGACATACGTGTTCAGCCTCTTTAACTTTTGAACTTCAACAATTCCAGATTGAACATAAGTTCTTGTGCCATGACAAGGGTTAGATCAAACCACTCACAGTTAAATAATACCAAAAGCTTTGGTGGTGACCCTATAAACACCAGTTCAACTACCTCTTAGAGTGTTTCATAAGAGTTATACTCTACCTCCCTGTAATCAGATCCCTTGATGCATACATGATACATCACTGTTTATTGTGGATTTATGATGGCTCCACGATTCAGTGTGAAATTTGTATTTATTAATAAAATACATGGGCCATGTTTTGACTTTTTTCACTAACCCTATGCAATACTTTTTATCACTGGATCTTCGATAGAGTTGGTTGGGTCTAAAACCTATTTGTTCAATGACATTAGATGTAATACCCATGAAAAATAAATATAAATATTTGTTTACAAACTACTGTTACTATTTCAGTATACAGTACTATTCACCCATATAATACTATTTACGTATACGATACTGTTCATTTATACAATCGAAATGTCAAGTATTAGATGTGGTTTGGTCATAAGAGAAAACTAGAAAGAAGTTTGTAGGAGAAAATGACGTTTTATGTGTAAAAATACCCTCAGGGACTAAATTGAAAGGACTGATTTGAAAAGAAACTTAAATGTTTAAGGTGAAAGGATAGTTTTCCCTTTAAGTTTTCAATAGTAATAACAGAAAAATTGTCAGCCGTTGCCGCTATTTGCACAGTAACTACATTATTAGAAATGTCATTTTCATGAATAGTAAATTGAATATTTTATTAGCGCATAATGTCAAATAGTACCCTTGACTTTTGCTATAAATAGGCCCTTCCATTTCACTTCTAAACTCACACCTTCAACTTCTCTTCTTCTCTCCTTAAGTTTCTCTTACTCCAATGTTAGGCTTATGAGATTTTGGGCCTTTCCTTTTCAGCTTAGGTAAAGATACTATGCCCTTTCTATGTCTTTCAAATTTTAGAAGTTAATTTCTTAAGTATGCTCTGTGGTTGCGGTTTTGGCCGATCTTCCACATCAGAAAAACTGTCCTTAGCTGTTTATATGTTATTTTGATTATCTGATTACCGAAATAGAATGTAAACTGTGAAGAATACATGTCTAGGAAAGTTCTGGCTAAGGAAAGACCTGGTTTTTAAGTGTGTCCAGTGTGACCCTCCACTCTTTCCTGGGAACTTACCTGGTGTACTCTTTTACAGATTGTATTCTCTATTTCTGGTATGAATAGTACCCGTACGTATGAATAGTAATTATATAAATAGTAACTGTACATATGAATAGTATCCGTACGTAAAAATAGTATTCATACATATAAATAGTGATCATATGTACGAATATTATCCGTATATATAAATAGTATTCGTATATATGAATAGTGACCGTACATATGAATAGTACCGTATGTATGAACAGTATCAGTATGAAAACAATCCTAACTTGTTTTCTCTAATCTTTCATGAAAATCTCTGTAGCGGAATACTGAAATTCATCTGTGTACTCTTGTCTGTAATGACTTAGAGAAGCGATATTTGTACGGAATCCAGGTGAGTGAAACGACCCCGTTTTAATAGAGTTTTAGCATTACTGGTGATAAAAAGTATGTCGTAGGACACTCCCAAGATTCATAGGGGGAAATTGGATTCAGAATGGCGAATATAATGAGATAATTAATCCAGAAGTATGGATAAAAAAAAGCAAGTATCTCATGATGATGTGAAGATTGAATCTCTTGAATTGTGGTTTATAAAGCTATAATATAGTTATATACTATACCTGTTATATGGATGAATATTATATTGAGCTTCTGATTATGATATGAAATGCTATTGATTGTGATTGAGCGGGACAGTACCCCCTCTCACGGCAAGGCGGAAAACCCGGTTGACAGGGTGTCTTGACCAATGAGTGTGGAGACAACGATTCCCTCAGTAGGGATATAGCCCGGATTGGTGATAAATCCGTGAGGCGCCCTAGCTAAGAGGATGAGGTTGTGCGTCATGGCGGAAATATACATAATTGGTGAGCCGGCCTGTGTGCGCTCTCCGGGATATATTGCCATTGACGAGTACTAGTAACGTTTGTTGAATTGGATGAATTTTTATCTTCTTGTATGTAAAAGGATGATGTTGTGCGTCATGGCAGAAATATACATAATTGGTGAGCCGGCCTGTGTGCGCTCTCTGGGATATATTGCCATTGACGAGTACTAGTAACGTTTGTTGAATTGGATGAATTTTTATCTTCTGTCTATTAGTTGAGTATGAGCCTTTGGATATGCTTGCATGACTGGTAATGTATTTGAATTTTATTAACGCGAGGCCGATTCGCTCATTGAGTTTAAAAGCTCACATTGTTTGTACAACCTTTTTGTTCAGATCAGGTTGCCATCGAAGAATATCTGCTAGAGGAGTAGATCACTTTGGACCTTCCCGTCGTCGGGTAGACCTCTCTTCTGTTATAGATTATGTTGCTCTGTAATCGTCTAGGACATCTATTTCAGGGGTTCGACATTTGGCTTGTATGTCAATGTATTTTAAATTGATAATCTATGATTACATGCAAATCATCTCTATGATTTTCAGATAAGAAAATTTGATATATTTATCGGAAGGCTTACAGTGATGAGAGATTCATCATTGTGCCGGTCATGTGCCCAGAAAACGGGTCTTGACATTAGAGACATTAAGATCTCATTTATATATCAAAAGAAAGAAAACATGCAACATTAACTTACATATGCTTAAAACTAGGATGAAAATTTTAAGTCAATTTACTTGTGGACCTCATCACCAGTGATGTTGGCATAGAATCCTACAGATTCTCAACAAACAAACTGCATTCATAAAATTACTTGATAAGATACGAGGAAGCATTATTAATAATAAGAAACATAGTTAAAACATGGGAAAGGTAAGCTTACTCAAGATAAGGTTGCACTTCATCGTAGTTCATTAGAATGTACTTTGTGGCAACCTTCACCTCTTGATTGGTTAAGAACTGTGTCTTGCATTCACTGCCAGGACACCCAGGATAATTGGAGATTGAGCATTGGTTAGACAGTTCACCCCCATCATCATTTCTGGAAACCCTAGTTCTTTTAGAGACAATGATAGGCTCAAAATAATGAGAATATAATGTAACTGTCTCTTAAGTGATGTAGGCCTCACATATGGATCCTTCCACTCTAGCCTTATTTTTTACTTTTCACTTTAGGGTGTAGAGGAACCTAGATTAAATTCAAAATTAAAGTACATAAATTAAAATTACATTGATGAGAGCTAAATGCAGAAATAAAACATTAGTAAAATTTTTACCTTTCAAAAGGATACATTCAACGATATTGCACTGGCCCATCAACCTTCGCTTCATATGCAAGATGTATGGGAAGGTGTTCAACAAAGTCAAAGAAGCCTGGAGGGAAGATCATCCCCAACTTGCATAATGTTACCGGTTTGTTTTTCTCTAACTGAGTTAACTTCTTCATTGTCAACATAGTGGATAAATGTCTCTAAAAAACTGGCTAAGTTTTGTTAAAAGTGTCCACACAACATCTGAAAGAGAAATGAATGTGATGGGAAATAACCGCTTCATAAAAATGTGGCAATCGTAACTTTTCATGCCATGAAGTTTACCTTCTTTTAGGTCTATACATCATGCCAAGTTGGAGGCATACTCATCATGAAGCTTAAGGTTCTTAACCCATTCACAAACAACACGTTTTTGCTCTAGATTGAATGAATATTAAGCTTAGTAGATTATAGGAAAAGAAAACAAGGAGTTCGAAATTATTGAAGTTCCATTTTACTAGTAGATCATATTGAGCCTATTGAAGACAACACAACTCTATAATCTAGCTTTCCTTAAGGGCTCGAGTTCCTAAACCTTAAGGCAAAAAAAAGGAAGGGAAAATATATTAGAGTTAAATAAAGAAGACAATAAACTACCATTACACAATCCAGCAAGCTACAAAGAAAAAGAAAGAACAAAAACATCAGAGAAGTGCCTTCCTCTCTCAGATAGCCATTGTTGCTATCTGAGACTATTGTAGCGAATAACCCAGGACTTTTATATATGGATCATATACATCCCAAAGTAGCACAACAAACCTTACACAATTCAATTACAACAACCATAGCTCCATTATACTCAAATAGCCATGCTTTATGCCTAAGAACTCAAATTATAGCCACAGCCAACCAAACAACTTATCCATCAATTAGTTTTAAAAAAATCATATTCCTTCTTAATTAGTCTTGCACCTAATTATAAGAAACATTCCACACTCCTACTCTTAACTAGAAGTTTTCTCACATACATAAGTTTTTTCTAGAAACAAAACAAATTTCACTATTTTTCCTCAATTGAGCTGTCATGAGGAAACAAGAAAAGTACATCATTTCCTTACCATACAAAATTTCAACCCAGAGCTACCAAAAAATCTTCAAAATACCCCTCAAACCTCAATTGACCGCCAACCACTTCAAAACTCCTTATTAGATAGAAGCTTTTTTCAAAATTGTCATACATATATACATATGCACAAGGGGGAGAAGAATTAGAATCAATGAGGCTTTTGATCCTCACCTGAGCCATAACTTTCACCAAGAGCTGCTGAGCAAGACAAAAGCCCAGCTAAACTGATGATGGAAGAATCCTAAGCTCGATAATGGAGAAGAAAGAGAGAAAGATCACGTGTGGTGGTGGATAATAGAATCTAGAAATTTCTTTGAACATTCAACACTTCGTGGCTGTGAAATAAGAGTAAGGGAGTTATGTGATCAGCTCTAGAATTCACATTTTTAGTTATCTTAGTTGAAAATCTCCAAGACCCCTCTTAATAATAATAACATTAAATTCACTCCAATCCCTTTGTTCACACATATATATATATGTACACACACACACACATATAATTTTATTTTATCTTTCTTGCACTCGAAAATCAAAAATTGACTTTATTTTCCTCTTACAACAAGTTAAGAATTCAAAATTTTTAAATGGAAGAAAGAGATTAAAGCCACAATGAAAGGGGACTCACCTTTTGCATTGATCATGCTCACCGTTGTTTACCTCTTTTAATTCTCAATCTCTTCTCTATTAGAGCCCCTAGTTGTTGTGCCTCCTACCATGACAAAATTTGGTTTATAAAACAATAAGACTAGCACATAGAAAATATACTCAAAAACTAGCAATGGTGGAATGATATAGAAACCAATGACATAGTACAGAGCATAGTGGATGGTGACTAGAACTGAAGATGATGGTGAAAGGCGAGGATGAAGAAGATAGGGAAATTTGGGATAAGGGCATGGTTAAAGACAAGGGAAACGATGTTGTTTGGCAAAAATAAACTTAGAGAAGGAATTTTGACATGAAAATTTCCAATTCTAAAGTTGAAACGATGTCATTTAAAACTACCTTTATTAGAGACAGATATTTGATATGGAAAAATCCGTCTCTAATTATTAAATTCTAAAAAAATCAATTTAAAAATTAGGGACGAAAATCAATTAAAAGACAGAAAATTTTCATCCCAGATTCCATCTCTGATTATCTCCATTCCAAATTCAAATCAAGGATGGACTTGTAACATATCAAAGACAGAATTTGAGACAGAATTTATTTGGTCCCTTCTTTGGTCTCTAATTATGTTTTTCTTATAGTAATCATTAATAACTTTAGTATTTTATACAAATCATGAATGCTTCTCATTTTTCTTGGCCTTTCACTTGATCTTTCTTTAGAAGATGGTGATGTTTCACAAATAGCATTTGGTGAAGTGGGGGAGTTATGTCTCACATCAGTGCTATAGTTTCTTTATTTTCCTTTCCCAAATATGGAATGAAATCATAGGATCTTTCCTCTTAAATATCCCAATTCCAACTTGCCTTCTTTATTGAACTCAACACATAGTGACTTATGATATTTTTCCATTGCATATATTGTACAACTTGTAGCCTTTAGAAGTTAAGTCTTAGTAAATAAAGACATACTTCATACTTTGATCATCAAGCTTCAATCTTCCTTGATCAGGGATATGTGTATTAAGAGATATTAGTTTATGTGAGGGTATTTTTGTCTTTGTATATTGGTTAATTGAACATTAGTTAGTTTATTCTGTTAAAGTTTCATTTTCTATTAAGGGGTTTTTCTGCATATATAAACCCTTGAACTTGATCTTTGTAATTGTCCATTAATCAATAAAATTCTCAAGTATTATATATTCAAAAATTTCTTTGTTAGAAAAGCTCTATTTTTGTTTTATGGTATTAGAGCTAGAGAAGATCTCTATGGCTAGTTTGAATCAAGAAAACGATCACCTCTCAAAATTCATGATCCCAGTTTTCTCGTACTCAACTCCAATGAAACTTTAAGAACATAACTTCCTACCATGGAAACATCAAGTTCTTACCATGCATAAGGGATTAGAGCTTCAAAACTACATTCTCTGCAAAGAAACTGTACCAACAAAGTTCAAGAACATCAAAGAAGAAGCTGTAGGAAAATCCACCGATGAATACGTGAGTTAGGAGTAGCAGGATCAGCTTTTGGTATCATGGCTTCTATCCTCCATGTCAAAAAGTATGACGAATCACATGGTAGGATCTGAATATTCATATCAAATCTGGGAGAAGCTTGAAGTCTTCTTTGCCTCTCAACTAGCGCCAATGTAAGGCAACTCAAGGTTCAAGAGATCAATTAAGAAAGGTAATGATTCTACATATAATTATCTCCTCAAGATTAATTAAAAAGATAATAGATTCTCCAACTTTAGTGGGTTATCCTATCATTGCCATAAACACATAGAGGCTAACTTGGATGGCCTTTCAAATGGATTTGAGGGATTTATGACCTCAATCATCACTAGAGTGGACCCTTACACCATTGAAGAGATAGAGTCAATCATCACTATAATGACTTAGGAAGAAAGTGTAATACCCGTGAATTTTAAATTCACTTGGTAAACGTATTAATCTTCTTATACATTCATATGTGAAATTTTGGGGTAAATTAGAAATTTTGTAAAACCATAAAAATCTTGGATTTTCTAAATTTTGTTGTGAGAAATTTCCAAGAAAAATCTTAGCCGAGAGACTTAACTAAATTAATGACTATAATTTTCGGGAAGGTATGGCAATAGAGAAATAAAAATAATTTTTGGACCTTAAGTGATTTGAGAAATATTATTTGAAAAGCCCAAGGACCCAAGTAACTTAAGAGGAAATAAGTGGTGGATTTATGAGGTTTTAAGCCAAAAGGGAGTGGGGCACATGAGATGATGACACATGTTCAATTATCTACCCTTTGGATGTAGGGCAACCAATACAATTGAGCCCAATTTTGTTCCTCTTCAGCTGATGTTCATGAAGGAAAAAAAAAATAAAGAAGTGAGAATGAAATGAAGCCAAGAGAGAGAGGAGGCCATCGGTGAGAGAGAGAGAGAGAGAGAGAGAGAGAGAGAGAGAGATCACCGTGGTGGCCACCACCACACTGGAGAAGCCTCCTCCCTTCCTTTTCTTCCTCCCTTTGACCCTTCCCTGCCTCTTGATGTTGATGATGTAGTTGTGAGACAGAAAACAAAGATGAGGAAGCATTTTTGAATCTCATCATTCCTCTTCCCTGTCTGATGGCATGGGGTGGCTTCCATATAGGGTTGAGTTGCTGTAGCAGTGGCTTGTGGTTGCTGATACACCAACAGAGGAATTGGATGTGGAGGAGGAAGAAGAAGAGGAAAATAGAAGAATAAACCACCGAGAGGTAAGGGGAAATTAATCTGATGATCTTCTGTGCAAATTTTTGATTTATGATTCTTATGAGTTGCTTGTGTTGGTTGGGATGTGAGGGGTTAGATATATATACTGAGATATGTTTGTGTAAGCTGCTGCTTGAGGATATACATATATAAATATATATATACATATGAAATTTCTGGTTTGAAATGTTTAGGCTTAAGGAATATGTAAAAGTGAGACTTAGAAAGTTTATTTGTATATTGAGGAAGGAGAACTTGGAATGTGTAACCTTGGTAATGGAAGAAGGTGGCTGAAAATTGTAGAGAGGGTAATGAGTATGTCACAATTTGATTTTGTAGCCAAATTTTAGAAAGTGTACAATGTCATGAATAATAGAATCGGAATTGCTTAGTGTTATTGTTGTCACTGATGCTGCTGAACTCTTGATCTGTTGTGGTACTAAATGAGCTCTTGTTGATTTGAAACTTGCCATGTAATGAGTTATGACACCCAAGTATGTCTAAATTATTCCAAATTTTTATGGGCTAATTTGGTACCCTAAGCCTTTAGAACAACAGCTGAAATTTGTAAAGGACAGAACATGACTGAATTGTCATGCTCCTGGTTTTGTGTATTTTTGAATGGCCAATCCAACTCCTAAAATCATAAAACTTGGTGGAAATATTCTTTGTACAGTGACAAACTAATCTGGAAAGTTTCAAACTCTTTTAAATTAGTTTGCTTGGTCAAATAAGCATAGAAACAACACTTGTGCAGTGCAGGGAAAAATTTGGTCAGTTTTGGAAATTTGTTTGGTTTCGGTAGTTAAATGTCTCTTTTTGACCTGAAAATTTTATGGCACTTATTCAAGATATAAATCTCATGATCTAGAAAATTTCATTGTATTTGGATATGTTTAAGATGGTCTATTGCATGTCAGAACTGAACCTATAGTAGAATTAAGTAATCCTAATGTATGAGTACTAATGTGACCAATTGAGGGACCAAATTGTAGAATTTTGACCTGAAATTTTTATCATAGTGTAATAACACATAAATTGGCATATGTACCAAATTCTATAATTTTTGAAATTGTTTTGGTGGGCCAAATTCTTGCAAAACCGAGGCTACAGTAGCTGCAGAGTCAGTCTGGGCAGCACCTGTGTTTTAGTGATTTTGAAGGAGCAAATCAAAGTATTTTCTTTTGAAATTTTTATCTAAGATTCTAGACATATTCAAAATGTATCGTACCAAATTTCATGAATTTTGGAGTTGTGAGGACTGCCCAGTAAATTCATAAATTCCAGGATCCAAAATTTGGTATGAAGCATAGCATGTGTAGAATTTAATTTGGTTTAGAGGGGATTGGCTTCTAAGCTTTGTAGGGAGAGGTAACTAACATATAAAGGAGTAGTCTCATAGCTTTTAACTCTTGGTGATTTAAATGGTCACACTGAGCCCAGTGAAACAATAAAGTGATCCTAAGGGAAACACCTTTCTCTTCATTTTGAATGTAAATTTTGAGTCTTGATACCTTATTAATATTGAAGCCTTGATAAGGTGTGAAAAGGGAAAATATTACTTTTGTATGTATAAGAATGAATTGTTAATCATGGATATAAATAAACTTATTGTATGTTGACAAGATAATCTAGAGATGTTAAATGTTACGAATGTTACTCATGTGAATGACAAATTACTTATGCTTGTCTCATATTTTACTCCTATGTATATGGGGAATTATTGTCCACCCTAATATTTGGGTCGATTATACATCTCTGTGTCAAGTGAGTTGTTACAACTATGTTGTAGATTACATGCAATTATATAAATATAAATATATATATATGTGCATATATATTGTGATTCCCCATCCCTAGAAAAGACTTAACGGATGAATTATTTTAATTATTACCCTAGACAGCAGGCACCTCTAAATTATTTTTATTATTACCCTGGACAGTGGGCACCTCTAAATCATTTTTGTTATTGTCCTAGAGAGCAGACATCTCTTAATTATTTTTATTATTGCCCTAGACGGTGGGCACCACTTAATCATTTTTACTATTACCCTGGAATGGTGGGCCTCTCTTAATTATTGTTTCTATATAATGGGGAATTACATGGAAATGACTAAAGTTCATAAATTTTCTTATTGAGGTTATTGCTATGTATGCTTGTGTGTGTATGGTAGAACTTTTACTTGACTTGTAAGTTTTGTAAGGTAAGTCCTTGGTCTTATGTTGGTAGATGAGATACCTCTTTGTGTCCTATCCCTGTGAGTGGTACACAAGTCATATTTAAATTTTTTTATTGTTTTTCTCTTACTGAGTATTTTCATACTCATCCTTTCCTATGTGCCCTTGCAGGTCCTACGTTAGAAGGCGAGTCTCTGTATGAAGAGTAGCGGAGCCTCCAGGTTTGTGTTCCTCTATCTTGGAATACTAGTATGTCTAGTAATGGAGTATTTAAGTCGCCCTATAGTTAGATAGAACACCTAGGAAATCTTGTGTTGGTTGAAAAAAATGAACTTATATATTATATTTATTTCACGTGTTAATAGCTTGAGGTTAGGCTTACGGTGGTGGATGGAGTCCACCTCCGTACCGGTCATGTTCCCAAATTGGGGCCTGACAGAAAGATTGCTTAGGAACAAGAAAAATTATGAAATTATTTCAGCTATTTTAGGACAAACAAGCATTTCTAAAGATAAAAGATCACAAAAAAATTCTATAAGTCCCTAGAATTCACCAAGAAATCAATTTACTCCTTTAAGAGGCTCGAGTAAAGGAAGGAAATGAAGAAGGCAAGGCTAGAACAATAACAATGAACAAACCTATTTGTCAGTTGTGTGGGAAAATTGGTCACATGGCTTGGTAGTGCTATTTTCATTATGATCAAAACAAAGTCTCTCCTTTCGCTCCTCAACATTCTAACCAAAGAAACAACATTAGTACATCAAATAAAAACATAATTATGATTACAACTCCAGAGATTGTAGTAGATCTTACGTGGTATGTAGACTCAGATGCTTCCTGTCACCTCACATCATATCAACATAATCTTGACTCTCAAAGCTCTTAGAAAAGACAAGAGTTTTTGAAGGTGATGGGACAGGTTTGGACATAAAGAATGTTGGTTCTTCAAGACTCAACATTCCTTCAACTAACTCTTCCTTTTCTTTAAATAATATGCTTCAAAAAATTTGATGAGTGTTTCTAAATTCTCTCAAGATAATCATGTGTCTTTTGAGTTTCACGTTGACAAGTGCCTTATTAAATGACAGGACATGGGTAAAGTTCTTCTTTAGGCAAAACTTAAGGATGGCTTATATGGTTTTGATCTTCAACTTGCACATGATTCAACTTCAAAAATCAAACAAGATATGCAAACCAACATATCGTTTTTAACTCTACATGTGTTACTTATTCTACCTTAAATTTTGATGTGTGGCATAGTTGTTTAGAACATCCTTCAAATGCTACGTACTTTGAATAAAATTCTCAAAGAATGAAATCTTCCTCTTACACATAAAGAAAATTCTCCATGTACAATTACTTGTTTGGGAAAAGCACATAAATTCCCATTTACAAATTCCTTTACTATTTTTAATAATCCCTTTGATTTCGTCTATTCTGATTTATAGAGACCAGCATCTTGTGTTTAATCAAATGGTTTTAGTTATTACATGTTGTTTGTAAATGCTTTTTCTAGACATATGTGTTTATTTGTTAAAAAGAAAATCATATGCTTAGCAAACCTTTCTTCATTTCAAATCTATGGTTAAGAAAGCCTTTCAATCTGATGGTGGAGGTGAGTACACACCAATTACAATTTTTTAAAATGAAAATGGTATTAAACATAGAATTTCATGTCCCCACACACATGAACATAATGATTTTACTAAAAGAAAACATAGGTTGTTGATATCTAGCTTGACAATGCTTCTCTTCCTCTTTCTTTTCGGGATCATGCTTTTATGACAGTTGCATATTTGATTAATAGGCTTCCCTTTCTCCTTCTTGAGAATAAATCACCTTTTGAAGTGCTTTTTTCTTAATAAACCAAACTATAAATTCCTAAAAGTTTTTGGATGCACATATTTCCCTTTCATTAGACCATATAACAAAAACAAATTTGCATACAAATTTGTGCTTGTGTGTTTTTAGGATACAACATGTCACATAATGGACATAAGTGATGATCCCAACTTAAGGAAAATATATGTTTCTAGACATGTTCTATTTGATGAAAATTTATTTTACTTTAAGAATAAATAGGAAAAGCCTACTATTGCCTCATCTCTTGTTGAACATTTTTAATCTCAAGGCTTCCTTTTAATAATTATGGATAATCCTCCATCTACACCAGATTAGGTTCAAGACGCATCCACTTATGTTTCTCTCAATGATGAAGAAAGACAAAACCTCAATCCTGATTCAAAAAGCAATTATACTACAGAACAGGTAAGGTCAAACTCTATGACCATTGATTAATCTAATTATGTGCAATCTAATTGTGTGCAGGACCATAAATTCCTTTATACACAAGCAGGCATCCTTCGAAACCTTTACAAAATACTCACCTAATGACAACTAGAGCCAAGGCTAGGATCTTCAAGCATAGAGTACTTAATCATACTACAACTGTACCCATTGAACTAGATTTTGTAGATGAAGCTTTGGCTAACCAAAACAATACAAGGCAATGAAGGAGGAATACACAAAATTATTGAAGGATAATACTTAGATACTAGTTGAATTACCGCCAAACAAAATTGTGGTGTGCTCTAAATGGGTGTTCAAGGTTAATGAAAATCTTGATGGAACAATATAGAAACTCAAAGCTCAACTTATTACTCATGGTTATACTCAAAGCCTGGGTTTGATTACACAAAAGTGTTTATCCTTGTGGTAAAACTAGCTACTATGAGGACCATCTTGACCATTGCCCTTGCATGTGGTTGGCACATTCATCATGTGGACATTGATAATGCTTTCCTGAATGGTTCATTGAAAGAAGAGGTTTACATGAGTGAACCTCAAGATTTCGACCATTCTAAAAAGAAATTGGTGTGCAAGCTCTATAAATCCACTTATAGCTTAAAACAAGCACCACTTGCTTGGTTTGATAAGCTCACTCCCACTCTTTGTGATGTGGGATTTAGTTCATAAAAATGTAACATGTCACTTTTCATCAAGTAAACAACCACTATTATTCTTTATGTGCTTGTCTATATGGATGATTGATCACTACTAGCAACTCAATGCATGAAATATCTAGTTTAGTTACTATTCTTCAATAGTCCTTTTCTCAAGGTTATTGGGAAACTATATTATTTCCTAAGAGTTCAAGTCAATCATAGTTTGGAAATGATGGTTATTTCCTATCACTTTTAGTGCTATATGTCTAATTTTACCTCAAACTTGACATGTTGGCCAATTATTTCCTCTTCTAAACTGGCCTCTTCCACCTCTGCTACCTGCTCTGCTTCCCCTCGAACTAGAGCCTCCTCTCTAGTTAGCCTTGTTTGTATCTTGACCGCTTGAGGCTGAACGGTTGTCTGATTTTCCTGTAACCAAATTAATGTTAAGTGTCCAAGGTTCAAATTATTGAAACGATTGATATGCTCTAGCCTGCTCTCTTATGTCATCAGCGCTGAGTACAACTGCACCCATGTAAGATTTTCCTTGTCAGCAAGTTGAATGACTATTGGGTTATATTCACTGTCTAGACCCATGAGAGTTTGTGTAATTAAATCTTCTATAGTAACAGGACTTCCTGCTAACAACAACTTATCAACTATACTCTTGATTTTGATCAAATATTCTTCCATTTTGAGCCTACCTTTCCTCAGTCTTTGAAATTCACTCTTAAATAGAGTGATTCGAGAACATGTCTGAGCTCCCAGCATCTCTTTGGTTTTCTCCAAAAGTTTTTGTGAAGTGTTGCAATCTAATAACTGCGAAGCTATGTCAACTGTCATTGTGTTGAACAACCACCTTAGCAACAAAAGGTCTATTGCCGTCCATTCTTCATATTCTGAGTTGATTCTTTTCTCTGCACTTTAGAGAGAATCATAGTAGGACATGCCTTTGTGCCAAACAAATATCCTTCTAGTTTATGCCCTTTGACTATGGGCAACACCAGAGACTACTATTGAATATATATAGTTGTTCCAGCCCAATTTGATGGAACGTGCTTGATTCAAATTTGAGAGTAATGGTGTGGTTTTGATAGACACCCGAGAGTTATTTGAGGAAGTAATGGAAGCTTGAGGGGAATGTTTAGTAGCAGAAGCAATAATCCATGCAAATGCCCCGTTGCTCTGATAAAGGAAGATGACGATGCAATATGTATTTCTGTTATTCAATCAATCTGAATATATAATACACAAAATTTTACCTACAATACAACAACTCAATAATAACAATACACATGTCCAATACACCTCACTGCCTACAGTTGTACACAACCTAAAAATAGAATAAAAAAATGATTGTTGCAACTGATTTTGCAGAAAGCGCAATATTACACCAAGAGCAATTCTACAATGACTGAGAAAATTATCTTCATATCAGTAAAATTATAATGGCAATACACATTTGTTATTTAATATTACTAACTATATAATATAATGTTGATCATACTTTGTTGCACTAGTCTTTTTTTTTTTTGGGTAAGAGTATACTTGTCTTCTTTTTTTGTTTTTTGTTTTTTTTAATGCACTTATTGTCTTCTTTGGTTGAATGAAAATGAGTTCATCTCATAGTTTTGGGAACTGGACCGGTCAGGCTAGTCGATCCGAGACCTGACAACCCAGGACCAGGGTTGGTTCGGTTTATAATTTTCAACCCGGGTGCAATCAACTGGTCGATCGGGTCTTTACCAACCCTGCCTCCCTTTTTTAAAAAAAATTTATTTTATTGTTGCTCTATTATCTTTTTTTTTTAAACAATCCCTTAATTTTTAAAACTAACCTAATTAATTTTGTAACTGACATATTCTCATATGTTCAGATAGGCACAAAAAATTAAATTAAAATTATTTTCATAAAAATAAAACTAGCCCAAGTCGACAAATATAAAATCTTTTTTTAACACAATTTTCACAACAAAATTTTCATGATTTAAGTCATTGAATATGACTAAGAAATTCAAATATACATTCTTGAGAAAAACTGATGTTCTGCATCTTAGTCATATTATTATGTTTGGATGATATTATTTATGACTTTATGAATTATTATGAATATTTATGACTTTATGTTTAAATTATTATAAATATTTATGACTTTAAAGTTTGAAATGTATATATAAATTATTTATTTTACTTGTTTTTTAATTTATTTGTAAAGATATATAGGTATATATATATATATATATATATATTAATTTATTTATCCGTTTCAAAAATTGACCTGATGACCTGATGGTTGAACTAATAACTCGATAATCCAAAAGTCAACTTGGGTCAATATTCGGACCGATTCCAAAAATATTAGTTCATCTGCTACCAAAAGAGCTAATAGACGACAACTACAATTAATTTGTCTGTTTCTAATGTTTCTATTTTTTTTTTTTTGCGGTCCAAAAACCATGGAGCAAAACGACACACAATAGTTAACAATCAGAAGCAGACGCGAAGATGACTCAGTTGCAAAGGAGGATATGAATATCTGTAATGGGGGCCAAATAACGTCATATGCAACTTGAGAACCATATCCAACTTCACACGCAAACCCAAAACTTATATGTGTGTGTGTGTGTGTGTGTGTGTGTGTGTGTGTGTGTGTGTGTGTGTGTGTGTGTGTGTGTGTGTGTGTGTGTGTGTGTGTCTGTATATATAAAACTTTGCCATTACAGTTCGTTCTGTAAGAGTATCTGTTTCGTCATCAATTATTCAGGTTATATATTTGACTTAGTATATTCTATGCTTCATTGAAAGAGACAATTTCTCCATAGACACTCTTCAATAATTGAGAATCTATAATATCAAAATATATCCATCCCATCCAATTATGTAATGACATCTACTAAACACTAATCTGATACTCGTCCTCGAGATCCCCGTTGACATAGAAATACCAGTAGCAAACAACTCGATCTCGTATATAAAACTGTATCTTTGCCAATTACTCGAACAAGCCAGAATATTCTGTCTACATCATACATATATATAGAGAAAGCAAAAATCATAGCAAGGTTTACTCATTCAGAATAGAGCACCCACTATATTTACATATATAGTTCCTCACTATTGGTGTGCAGGGAGGGAGGGTGATTTAAAGCTGTAGTTGAACCATACTTACTTTTCTTGTGATGGAAGCCCCTTCATCTTAAGGATAAAATGGATTTACGAGATCTGCCATACGTGTTTTGATGAAATTTTTATTGGTTTGATGTAAAGCCACATGATACATCATATGCATCGATCTAATGAAGTAATTTGCC
This sequence comes from Biancaea sappan, assembly GCA_037074585.1. Classification (NCBI taxonomy): domain Eukaryota; kingdom Viridiplantae; phylum Streptophyta; class Magnoliopsida; order Fabales; family Fabaceae; genus Biancaea; species Biancaea sappan. Next base: position 20,695,565 of record CM073501.1, on the reverse strand, counting down.
TGCTACACATGGGAGGGAGTTGTGTTTGGGGGTGTAGGAGCAGAAGCCACACGCTTGCCTCTCTCAGAGCGACTATTCTCTGCAAATTTGAGACTATGCTGGTGCAACCCCTTTTGCCTTTCCTCTTCGTTCCATTCAGATGCATAATAGTGTTCTTCTGTGGATTTGTTGATGTCTTTCGAAGGAGGAGTGAACATGCCTCCCCACTGTGGGAAGTGAACAATGGTCACAGGAAGAGTGCAGCACACAATCATTATACCCATCAAGGACAAACCTGTGGCTGTTGAGTATCTTGAGGTTGAGAAGAAAATCAACTGGGTCAAACCCGACCCGAAGTTTCCGCCCGCACCAGTTAGCCCAGATATGATGCCGAGAGAACGCCTTGAGATGAAGGGGATGATGCCAAAAGTTGCACCACAAGCAGCTTGAGCTCCAATGGAGAATAGAATCATGGCTACCACAGCAATAGGAAGAGAATTGGCACGCCCAAGCCATATACAGAAAACTCCTCCCAAGGTTTGAAGAATCCAAAGGTTCCACAGTCTGCCTCTCATCCCAAACAAACGAGCGGCAAGATCTGAAGTGTATCCACCAAAAGGACGAGCTACAATGTTAGCCATTCCAAACGAAGCAGCAATGATTCCAGCTGTATGCAGCTTCAAGTCAAACCTGCACGTTAATTTCAAATATATATATATATATATATATATATGTGTTAGTAAAACTTAAATGTTGTCTGATATCAATTATGAGATTATAACAGAGGTGAGCTAGCAGCTGACCTATCAAAGAAATACTCAGCAATGACGTTGTCGGTGGTTAGTTCAACTCCCATAGAGTATCCATACAGTAGAACAAAAATCCATGTCCTGTAGTTTGTTACAGCATACCACAACACCTGAAAAACGCACAAGATTGAAAATTCAAATGACAGACTTGATTAAGCATAGAATGCCAATACTTTCCAAACAATGAATAGAGCATATATATATATATATATATATATATGCATGTTGTTACCTTAGAGAACTTGTCTTTGGCAACATCACCCTTCTTCTGTAAGGCACCCAGGTTACCATCAGGCAAGTCCTGGCCGAGGGTCAAGACAAGGACTCCCATGATGACATGTAACCATCCTGGGACGAAGAAGGCGATCCTCCATGCTACAAATGGAGTGGCTCCTGCTCTCTTGATGAGTTCATAGACCAATGGCATTATGAGCTGAGTTGCCCCACCTCCCATGTTGCCCCACCCCGCCGCTGTCCCGTTGGCCAGCCCCACAATCTTGCTGTTAAACATCGTACTCATCCAGTACTGACACGACACAAACGTGGCCAGCGAGAACCCAATCAAGAACCGAATCACGATGTAACCAGCAGCGTCTTTGACAAAGGACATGCAGAACACTGTTGGAGCAGAGAGCATGATGAGGAAGGCGCAGCCGTAGCGTGGGCCGAGGAGGTCGCACACTGCACCCATGATGAGCCTGGAGAAGATGCTGCCGGAGACAGAGGCGACCCCTGCATTTCCGATATCGGACTTGGTGAGGTTGAGGTTGTCGCGGATGATGGGGACAAGAGGGGCGGCGGCGAAGGTGGAGACGAAGCAGGTGAAGAAGGAGATCCAGGAGAGGTGGAAGGTTCGCATGTGGGGGTTGGCGAGGGAGAAGAGCTTAAAGACTTTAGCTTTGTGCTCGGAGTCCACAGGGAGGGCGAATTTGGCGGTGGGGTCAGAGGGGACAATTGGGGAAGGAACAGAGGCCATGAAGGTCTGTTCTCGGCCTGTGACTCCATGCATGGAGCTTCCTGGGAATCCCTCAACGTCGGCCATTGTTGGTAGCTCGGGAATTGGGGGATTCAGGAAGTGAAAGAGAAGTGTTAAGAGATGGAATGGAAGGGAGAGGGTATATATAGGTGGGAAGGCGTTGACAATGGAAGGGGGGAAGAGGAGGCAGAGGCAGAGCCAGTGGGATTCCCAAAGGGTTTAGATTTAATTTAATCAAACAAAGTGATGTAAGCAGAATCCAAGTAGCCGCATGAATGTAGTGAACAGGGACGAGACTCGTCGAGTTTCCCAAAGGTTCACTTACAAACAGATTCACGGACCTTTCAAACTTAATCTTTTATTTAGTATTATTTTTCCAGAAGTATGTGTCACTCTGTCTCACCACACGCATGCATGCTTTGTCTGAGCTTAATATCTATCTACAAGCTCAACATGCTAACCCCAATACACCAAAACTAAATCAAAAACAGCTTTTAGCCATATATGCTCTTATAATATAGCAGTATAATTAATTTGCTTCGTATAGTGTCGGTCTATATATATATATATATACAGTTATCTTTTTTTCTCTTTTTTTTCTTTTTTCTTTTTGACTAAATTATACTTGATTGTTTTATTTTAAATATCACATAATTTATATTATCATTAAGTTAATTTTTTACATGATATGTATTCATTCTAATAATAAAATTATTCAACAGATTATTACTTTCTTTCATGTTAGAACTTAAGCCAATTTAACTTTCTTTATAATCACATTAAAAATAACTTTATAGTCTCACATATTATATAAAAATTTAATTTATTTAATAAAAAATAATTTAGTAAAAACTTTTCTATAATATGTATCGAAATATCTCAAGAAAATTCAGTGTATTACTTAAAAGAAAAAATTGTATAATTTAACCAAACTTTATTTGTTAAAGTTTACAATTTAGGTTTGAAAAATGAGAAAATAGTTATCATAATTTCAAATGTACAGCTGAAACTTTCGTCATATACGACGAGATTTAATTTTCTTCGTAAACATATTTGCATTTCTGCTTGCATGCAACCATTTCTGATTTTTTAATTCAAAAAACCCAAAAAATGAATTATTATATGAACCCAGTTATTCAGATTTTTGGCAGGTAGGTTCTGCTAGTTGCCCCACCGTGGCTAACGTCATAGTTGAGAATTGAGGTATAATTTATCAAAGCCAACTTGCCCGTCAAAATCATATAGAGGCCTTGTTTAATTATAAGTTCCCTCCATACTCTCTGTTTGAATCTTTTCTATAATAATTGTATGTTTTAGGGAGCATTTATCATTGAGTCCGTATAGTTTGATCAAGTTCTAAATTTTGTCCTTATTCCTTTTTCTTTTTATAAAATCATTCTCTTTACTTTGTAAACATTTTAGACGCGAGCAGATCGTGATGCTTGTATTGTGGGTAAAGGTTTTAATAACAGTTTGAATCATTGCTAAAGTTGCTGAAAGTGTTTTATTACATTTTTTTAACCACTGTTTTAACCGTAATTATTGGGAACACCATGCTTGGCCCAGCAACAAATCCGAAGGCATTTTAGACATAGTCCTCACTCTTGTAAATTTGTTTATTTTGTGTTGACTAAGCTAGAAAAGTATACAAGTGGCAATAAAATATGGTGAAATAACATGTTTGTAAATATGGGCTTTGGCCTGCCCGTATTTGAGCGGGCCTGGACCCTCAAAAGTAGGTTTATTTAAAAACGGGCCAAATGAGTTAAGTCTCAGGGTGGCCTGCATTCTTTTTTTTTAGTTTAATTTTTATAAGTTTTTTTTTTTGGATACTTCTTATACTTGTACTCCACTAGAGAGGTCCTCAGTGCTCAGCCCAGCCCGCGTGCCCTCTGATTTGATTAAAACAACAAAAACACATCAGATTTCATTTGTCTTCAATTCTCTTCTTTTCGTCAAAGGAATGGCTTTATATTACACCTCTTTTGTGCTTCGTACATCTGCAGAATGCTTATAATCTCTTTAAATTGATAGTTTTCTTCCAATTTTGAGATAATGTACATAAATTTTAAACTAGTCAATATTTTGGCTTCAATGTCCATTACATATTTCTCTGGTACAGAAGCCCAATTTTGAGATAATGTACATAAATTTTAAACTAGCCAATATTTTTTTTACATTATTTTAATTTTAAAAAAAAGTTTGGCCTGTGGGCTAGGGGAGGGCGGGCCCGTATTACATTACTTTTTTTTTGGACAAATAAAAATAATTTTCATTAAAGACATTGAGCCTAGAATATATGAGATAATACATAACCTCGACATCAAACAATTATAATTCAAACGTGGACTCATGGAGTAACAAGTACATAAAATTAGAGCAACACATTCTAAAATAGTACTTAGGTCTTAAGAGAGACGACATATCCTAGACCAAGTGAATTAAAGCTAATAATGTTTAACCCAAAGAGCTGACCATATTTTTGCTTTTTAAAGAAACATAACCCAAAGGAAATAAAAAATATGCAGGAACCCATAAGCCCAAGAAGCATCAAACAACAAGTCATAATGGGTCAAAAAACATTCTAGAGCCAAAAAGATACAAGGCCAGACTACTACATGCAGGAATCCTAACATCTTCACTCCTGTGTCGCTGCCTCTTACCTCAGATGCCAAACCAGGAAAACCAAGGTTGCATCACTGGAGGAGTTTGAGCCCCAACCTAGCATCATCGCATCGTCACCGAGTATGGTTAAGATTCAAAGACCAACCCAAAACAGTAAAAACAATAAAATCAAGATTCTTGGCCTCAAACAAGCGCTTCAAAAATTGAGTCGTGTTGAGATCAGAACAGTACTCAAACCAACTGTATGCTTGTATATCAACCACATGGAGGATATCATAATGATCCCGCTTCCATAATGCATATCAACCACCTGGAGGATCTTGAAAGTACCGTCAGAATGGAACTGGAGAGGAAGATCCGAAGTCCTCTTGACGCGAACAGTTTCACTGCCAATGAATAGTTTGGGTGCCAAATGGAAGTGAGTGAAGTAGAGAATGGATAAGACAAATCTGAGATGGTGAAGCAGCGACTCTCATAGAGTACCAGGGGGAAAACAACTTCGACGAGGCGAAGAGGAGATTTCTCACAAAAAAAAAAGGACAAAGAATTGAGAAGAGGAGGAGGCAACCCTTCGCCTTTGAACATGGGGCTGGAGGAAGTCAAAGCTCTGCTAGGGTTTGGCCACCTAATCTAAAAGTACTCCTAAATTTCATATCAGAAGCACGGATGGACAAGCCCAAACTTCATCTTCCTGCACTGCCTACAACCCCCATATTCTTCCCCCACCACCACACCACGCCTATTGGAATCTTAAGAAGGAAAATACTAACCCAAAAATAATGACCCATAATCTCAAGATATGTATGGGACCAAAGAGTTGATTCTAGAAAAGCTCATCTTTGATTCTAATCATAGTAGCTTCAAGGTATAAGCTATGTATGACAAAAACTAAACTTGAAGAGGTAAAAGGCACTAATCAATCTCTGCTCGCAATTTAGATTTCTTTGAAGATAGTCTAAAAAATGGTGAAAAAGGATGGATAGAAAGGATGAGACCGATAAAAACGTGGCCTTCTTAACATGGTTGCTTTGGTGACGGTGATGAGCTTGCCGCCATTTTGGGTGGCTCTATAGACGCTGTCTTGATTGCCTTTACCTAACAAGCCATCTAGTGGAATTTTAGAGTCTTTTTTTATTTGGATATTTTTTGTTTTTATTTTCAATGAAAGTAAAAGAAATAAAACAATGCTTGAAAATGTGTTTAGTTGCATTCAATAAAAATATTTTTTAAAAATATTTTTAAAATAAATTAAAATTTAAAAATACCAAAAAAATATTTTTAATGTTTCAAAAAATATATCTTAGAAAATAAAGATTGAAAATAAAAATAAAAAATATTTTTACAAATTAAACAAACTCTTGCCTAAATCTTTTATATATATATATATATATATAAACTTTTTTAATTAATATATAATATATAATATATAATAATGTTATATATATAATGATGATAATTAATAAATTTATATGTATGTAATAATGATAAACACTAGTCCCATACATACGTTTGCAGATTCTAGAAATTATGGGTAATTATTTAATTTCTGGGTTAGCGTTTTCCTCCTTGAGATTCCAATAGGCGCAGTGTTGCAGTGTGGGCTTTTCCTCAATGCTTGTCTTAAAGAAGCATATGGTGCTTCCGAATCCCTATTATAAAGTTTGGGAGTTTTTAACAGTTGTTGTTTATGTGGCCGAACATGATCCACCTCATTTTTTTTTAATTGCCACCTCTACTCTTTTCTAGCTTAGTTAGCACAAAATAAACAAATTTATAAGAGTAAGGACTATATCTAAAATGTTTGCAAATTGTACGGAGTAATTTGGAAAAAAATAAATTATAGGGACCAAATTAAAAACTTGATCAAACTATAGGGACCAAATGATTAATTTTCCCTATGTTTTAAATACTGATTCAACCGCTGAATTATAATTAATTATCATGTTAGCTTTTTATTTTAAATTGAACTGATTGAACAAAAATAAATATAATAGTCAATAATTTTATGTTTAGAAATTACATATACCGATTTTAATACATAGATGGCTACAAAATAAATATTTTCAATAGATTATCTTCTCTCGAATGAGAAAAACAAAAGGCTCTATTTCAAATAAAAATAATTATCTATTACAAATAAAAATGTTTATAAAACATGTATATATTTAAAAATATAACCAAAAGATTGTAATAATATTTAATTTAAACATTAATTCTAAAATAAAATCATTATGGTCAATTAAGTTTGTTTTTAATTAAATAAATAAATAAATACAATTGAAGTCAAAAATTTAAGAAATGTATATTTTTTTTACTGCTTATACTTTTTAAGTAAATAATATATTTAAGAACACTTTGGTCAAAATGTACTTCTAGAGGTAGGCGCCCTTTCAGTTTCAAGAAGGATCATATAATTTACTGTTTTTAAAGGGGAAAAGAATAATTTATCTTTCTTAAAAAGAAAAATCTCATTCTAAAAAAAGTTTACGTCACTATCAATCATGTAAACTCAAAAATAAATCAAATAATCATATATTTGTTTATATGTTTGTAAAGTATAAATAAACCGTAAATTACCTCTTTCTTTTGCTGGTAATTGAAACCTGCAACAACAGATAATGACAGAAACCCTATCTTAATTATATACTTGATATAGCCTTTCGTGATCTCTTAGGGTTCTTTGCTAATTGCTGTATTATTTTTGGCTGCACATATCCAAAACTCTAGCTTGTGGCTGTGATTAGTTGGACAAGTAGGAATTGTAGGAAAGTCCACATTTTCTGCACTTTTGAAATACATTATTGTTGTGTTTACAATTAATTATAGGAGGTTGTTTACATCTAATAATATAAGTTAGGTTCTATTCTATTTTATAAGAACCTGTATTGATCAAGCTTATCATATATAACCAAACTAGATGGACACGAATTGTACGGCATGTGAGCGTTTCTTCTTCTCTTTTTTAGGACTTTATGGAATATATTCAATTATTGATGGAATGTTTATAAACTAATACTGAGGCATTATACAAGCATAGTAAATTATATATATGCTTTCAAGATATATATAAGACGAAATTGGTTAGATTTATATGCAATTTCTTATATTTTTTCTATCAAATTTTTGGCTAAAAATAAAAAGTGCAAGAAGTTTTTTATAAAATAATCATGTAATATAATATTGAATTTAAAAAGATATATAATTATTTTTAAAAACCATAAACTTAACATATTTTAATTAAAAAACCTTACATCTCTATTCTAATAATTATTGAAGAACATGACAAGAAAGATATAACAATTTACATATAAGTTTTTCGGAAGTTATTACATACGTTAACACTTCTATTGTTTCGGTTTTTTACAACAAGTTGCGTAATATTGAATATATTCATAGCTTCGAGTTTTTTTAATTGGATGTATAAGTTCAATGTAACCATTATAGTAAAATTCAGCGTTTTTATTCGCTTTCTGTAATAAAGCAAAGAGAACTAGTGCTCCGTATATATTCAGGATGATGCTTACATGAGCATATATACTGTTACAGATTCATAACCAATCTATTAAATAGATCTAACTAATACATTCTAACACTTAACTAATTAACCCACATGATTCAATACATGCATGGATGCATGTGTACTCGATCATTCCCTCTTAAACTCGATCAAGGGGCTGGGGATTACTACTTTTGAGTTTGTCTCTGGAAAAATTAAAACGTGCGCAAGGTAATAATGGTTTAGTTAGAACATCAGTAAGTTGATATTCTGAAGCAGTGTGTCTAATTTCTCCACCGACTACTTTCTCCTTCATAAAGAATAAGTCTTCATCAATGTGTTTAGACCTTCCATATGCTGCACAGGATTGTGTGACATGAGGACTTATCACAAAACATGAGGGGCTTAGCAGCAGGCATAGAAACGCATAACTCTTAAGCAAAGATTGAAACCAAATCAGTTCTGCTAAAATGGCTACTGACTGCTTTTCACAGAATTAACTTACAAGATTAGTGCCAAGAAACGTGCTCGAGCCTGAGGTTGAGCGCTAGTCATCAAGGTCACTTCCCCAGTCTGCATCTGCAAAACTTCTAATGGACAGATCAGAAGATTTATGAAGAACCAAACCGAAATTGGGTATTGCAGCAAGATATCAGATACATTTTGTGGCAACACAATGAGCATCTAAAGGAATATTGCTCATAATTAAACTGAAATACATGACTCACAGCATAAGAAATTTCTGGCCTAATAATGGTTGCATATTGCAATATTGAACCTACAGTAGAACATACAGCTTCCGAAATGCGAATTTCTCACTTCCATCTACCTTTGATCAATTTTGGTGTGGTTGCCATGGGAGTAGGCATATATACCTTTTGTTGTTGTTCCAGCCTTTTTCAGAAAGTCTTGAATATATTTGTGCTAAGAAAAGTGACAAGAGTCCCTTGTCATTTTATTAACCTCCTCCTAAAAATTAATGAAGTAAACTGAGATCCTTTAATGCAAATTTCTCATTCAACTGCCTCTTCAAATCATTGATACTGGTAGTAGACGATCAGTAATTAACTAATATGTCATCGACATATACCAAGACATAAGTAATATTAAGAGAAGTAATCCAAATGAACAAAAATGAATCACATCTATTTGAGACAAGCCCAAAACTAATTAGAGTAGAAGTCAATTTTTCAAACCGGTGCTTGTTTGAGCCCATATAGTGTTTCTCAAAGCTAGGGGGTTAGGGCATATACACTTCTTCATGTAGCTTTCTATTAAAGAAACCTTTATTCATATTTAACTGAAAAATTGGCCAACTTTTTGAAATAGTTATGGACAAAACAGATCTTATTGTTGCTAGTTTAACAAGAAGCAAAATGTTTATGTAAAGTCAAAACTATGAACTTGATGAAAGCCTTTTAATTTGTGACCACTCCCATGGACAAATATTAATATGCTAATTTTGCTAAATTAAGATCATTTTTTATAATCATTTATATCTTCGATGCTTATTTGTTGCCTTTTTAGTCAAATTTATTTTGGTTTCCTTTAAGTGTTTAATATTGCTATTATTTGTTTAATTTTTAAATTTTAGTAGTTTGACTCTAATATCCGTTAATAATTGTTATTTTTGTTTATTTTTGTAAGGTTGATGTGTGCATGTGGAGGGATGAAGAGATGGAGAGAAAATTCACTCCCTTTTGATTAAGAAAGTGTTGTCTATGCGTTTTTACTAAAGCAAAAACTTTTTTTCGTTGGAACGAGACAATACAGCAGCAGTTATGAATTTTGAATCTTTAAATAGAATTTTTAAAATCTTTTCTAGATATTTTGAGTTTAGGATAGAAGGGAGTGCCGTTTTTTACCAAGAAGCAAGGGAACTTGACATTGGAGCATTATTGAAGTCATTTTCCAACCATATCCCTACCTCGGATTCATGCTTCCTTCATCTACTTTTTCTAATTTTTGTTATTTTACCACCATGAGTGGCTAGTTTTCTTATCTAGGACTATTATGAACTAAAGTTTGGATTAGTTTCTTTTCTCTCTTATTTCTTGTGAAATCATATCAATTCAATATATGTTTATTTTAGTGTTCGCTTAGAACTTTCTCTTATCCAAATTGAATCGTTTAGAACTTTCTCTTATTCAAATTGAATTGTTTAACTAGTAAAACTTTAGTTTCTTAGATAATTAGTAATTTAGTCTCTATAAGAATAATATTTTTCTCATCACTTTGTTATTTGTGTGACCGATATACTTGTTGTGTCACCAACAAATATATTCAGTTATTAACGAGGACCCATTATATTATAGATTTAGTTTGTCAAAGAATTAATTGCTTGCTTAAATCTGTAATTGGACTAATAATTAATTAATGCTTATCCATAAAAAAATTAATTAAATTAATTCAACAGTTACCATTAATGTTGATCTTCAGATAGTGCTTTGACGATTTATACCATTAATTTTTCATGCGGAGAATTTACACCAAAATCTTTCTTTGGTCATCAAACGCCTTCGAAGACACATGCACAAAACACGATATTGCAGGCATCCATAGGGTTTATATTTCCAGTACCTATAATATATAGTATCAACTAAAAAAATTAGTTGAAGTGTTGAACTAGTATACTAGATAACATAATGGTCAAATTAATAAGCGAAAAATTAATCGTCCAGTTTAACTCCAAAAACTACGCCTACAACCCTCGGAGTTTATGATAGAAAGCAAAAACACATAAATATTCGAAAAAAAATAATGCAATGGCAAAAAGCCCATGGCCTAATATATAGTTGCCACGTGGCAGAAGAAATGTAAGACTACGGCGGGATTGTCATCTGAGGTGGAGCTCCAAGAAGTAAGCAATTTCACGTGAGGAAAGTAAATTTTAGGTCTGAATCTTCTGAATTCTGATGCTTCAGCCGTTTCCTGGTAATTTTTTATTTACAATCAATAGCAATAATAACGAGCATTTACTAGGGCACACCGCTTCATAGTTCATAATAAATAAAACAAATAAATAGGTTCCAAGCATTTCAAATTCGATCTCACGTGGAAACCGAATCCTCCCTCTTTCACCGATTCCTTCGGCGTATGAATTTATTGCATCTCCCATATCATAAATGAAAGTTTAATTTTTTATCAGCTTTCAAACAAAGTTGTTAGGCAAATGTATGAGGTTCTGTAAATACTTCTGCTACAACCTAAGTTCTATTCCTTTTTAGTTACGGTGGTTAGTACTTGTATGGAAGCTGCACCCAATGAGTATTCGGTTTTTTTTTTTTTGTTGATAAACAACCCTCTAACGTCTAATTATCAAATCACGAGTATCGACTAATTTATATTTAAGCCGGGTGTGACCACAATAAATAATAAAGTTTTTCATACCAAGTTTTAACACAGCTGCATTCTCAAGAACTAGAACTCAATACCTCTAATTAAGCTAATTAGGATAACTTCTTACCAGTTAACCTATGCAGTTGGTGATAAGTATTCAGTTTCAGACCAAGCCCTAACCTCCCATGGACACATCCTACAACGCTTTGAAAGGCTAATTCTACGGAGAGATAACTTTTTTTTTTTGGGTTAAAGAAGAGTTAAGGCCTAATGAATAATTTAGAGATCGATGTAATTTGTTTGTAAGCAGATGCAATCTCAAAATAACGAGGTAAGCAAATGTATTATGAGTATTCATTTAAACCAGAATATCTACACATTGACTAGTATTGACATCCCTCTCAATAAGAATTTGCCCTAACAATGACACTTGAAATACATTTTGAGATTGAGTACTTTTATCATTAAATGTATTTTGAAATTTTTACCTGAATTTAATTTTTTATTAGTAAAGTGAGATTTAAAAAAAAACTAAAATATTATTTTAGGTATTTATTTCAATTTCCATTTATATCTCTCAAGCTAATTTTGTTATAATTTGATTCATTAACTTTATTTTAAATTTCACTTTGGTTTCTTAATCTTACCTTGTTTCAATTTAACCATTTATCTTACAAAAACTATTTAAATATTTCTTTCATTTTAAACCACCAATATGCTTAACAAAAAGGCTTTATATGATTTCTTGGCGGCTTTAACTCTTAGAATTTCTTCTCTTACCAGATTCTACCTCTCATAATATATTTCCTTACATTATTATTAAAACACTCAGTTTTGTTGTGTGATTTTCTTGTTTCTTGCTTATTGTTATATTATTGCTCTAATATACATAACTAATACTCTTATGTTTGTTCATTTTCCATAAGCATGTCATTGGCGAGATCAGAGTTACCAAGGGTGCATTTGGTTTCTGAAAATATTTTTTATTTTTATTTTTAGTGTTTATTTCTTGAAATGCATTTTTTGAAACATTAAAAACATTTTTTTAGTTTTTTCATATTTGAACCTATTTTAAGAAATATTTTCAAAAAAAATTCATTAAACTCAACCAAACTTATTTTCAAGTCCTATTTCTATTTTCAGTGAAAATGAAAATAAGAAATATCCAAACCAAACAATTTGATAGTGTGTCAAAAAGAGAAAAATATATATTTGAAGAATTTTTTAAAGTTAAATAACTAAATTGAAACAAAATAATATTAAAAAATGAAAATTAAGCTTGAAGTAAAGTCCAAAGACTAAATTATAACAAAATTATAAAATTAACTGATCGGAGAAAAACTTAAAATAATGCTAAGATTAAATTGAAATAAAATTAAATAAAAGACAAAAAATGAAAGTAGATAAAATTAACGAACTAAACCAATATTTTAACCTCAAGTGAATCTAACAATCAAAATACTCAAATTTCTAAAATATCAATGAGGGAAAAGATATCAATGAAGGAAGGGAAAGGGTAAGTGGGGTTAAAGTTGTGTTGCTGCCATTTTAAATTCACAAGTTTATGGGTTGCAACGTAAAAATTGAATCCTCTTCATGAATGTCATATCTATCATCACTTTGAGTTTGGGTCCCCAATAAATAATGACCTATTACTACAGCAACTTTGTGGGTGAGTTTATATATATGTGCACAATTTGTGGATGGGGGAAAATCTGCCACCTTAATTAAAACGACATTGATGAGGCTTGTTTTCTGTTGTTACCAAATGATTTTATGGGATGTTATAAACACTATGGTGATAGTCATTATAATTCTTTAATTCCTATAATGACAGATCAACAGCCACAGAGGAAGATGTGTGAGAAACTCACAACTGTATTTGATGTGTCTTCAATGTTCTTTAAATGAGCTTGCTCCAAATTGCTCGACAAAGTCTAACTTATAAAGTTATAATTAAAGAGGCTGTTAGTGTAATATCATTTTGATCCGTTCAAGATTTTATTTTGGTCTCTTGAGTTAATTTTGTTAAATTTTAGTTTCTTAATTTCATCTTAGACTTTTTCTTAGTCCCTTAATTTTTTTCTGTTTCAATTTAGTCCTTTCATTCACAGATGTCTCTAAAGCCATTAAAGTGCTCAAGGTAAGAAATGATGACAGGTTATATTAGAGTAAAGCAAAAAAATCACATAAAATTTTTATATTAAGCATGTTGGTGATGTTATATAAAGGAAAGAATATATTCGAATGGTTTTTGTAAGTTTAAAGGACCAAATTGAAACAAAATAATAAAATTATGGGACTAAAGAGATATCTAATATATTAAGGGACTAAATTTAAATAAAATAAAAATAAGGGACGAAAGTAAAACTTAAAATAAAGTTATGGAATTAAATTATAAGATGAGAAAAGTGAAACCTAAGATAATGTTATAGGACCAATATGAAACTAAATTACTGAACCAAGATAAAATTTGAGATAAAGTTAAAGGACTAAAATGGTATTTTAGCCTTTATCATTAATATTTAAAAAAAACTTATATAAAATTCCTTATATCTTTGCTAAGTATGTGTAGAAATTTTTTTGAAAAACCAATCATATAACAATGCATTGTAAAAAAAAATATAAGTTATTTTTTAAAAAATTATATATTTATTGTGTTCTGATTAAAAGATCACACACGTGTTATTCTCTAATTAGAGAATTTGATAACACGTATATAAATAACTGGATTTAAGTTTTTCTTTTTCCTAATATTTACCTCTACCCCATCTTTTTATAAGCAGTTTACTGTGTATCGTGTGGTAATTGGAGATTCGAAGAGGATATTACTTAGATTATGGGGTAAACTACAGAGTGTAAGATTTGAATTGGGATATTGCAATAACATGAACTCACGAGCTTCCTCACTTGCTGCACAGATAAAAAAAAGCACCCACCTCACCAACTCCACCACCACCACAAACCTTGAGTAATGCTGTACTGTAATTAGTTGTCAATATCTGCCTTCAACATCCATTCACGAGCCCATTTAAGACATTTACTTTCAAGCCCCTTCACATAAAGAGCCTCTTATAAAACTCTCATTTGTCATAGACGGTACCGCAGAGTGGAACATCAAACAATCAAAATGTGCAGTGCTACACATTTCACCCTTTTGGCTCTTTACCTTTTCGTTTCGCTGCATTCTCTAGACATAGCCATGGCTGCACGTGTTATTCCCCCCAGTGCTCCAAGTACAGTTACGAGACCACTGGTTTCGTCAGAAGCAGAAACTTACATGAAGTCGCGGTTGCATCAGAGAGTCTTCCATGGCGGAGAAGTGAAGAATTGCCTACCAAAAGGGTTTAGGCATAACTCAGCTCCCAGCAGATTCGTGAACTACAAGACACTGGGCTCTAGTGCGTGTACGGGAATGCATACCAAGAAACCTTGAGTCTTGGCGACCTCTTGTTGCAGAAGGGAGACTTTAGAGTTTGTTTGTATATGGTTAAGAAAAATCAAAGTATTATGTATGTCTTTTGCTTTTTTTTTTTTCTTTACTTGTGATAGATATATCTTATATCATAAATCACAATTTTGAAGGGTTTCTTTCTGTAATGTGTGTAGCTAATGCTTGAGACATTAGCCAAAGATTCGAAAAAGATAGATGATATTTATATATATCTGATTGTCATAACAGGGTTGATGGAGAATGATAGCATTATGTTATGCTTATATCTAATATAAAAGAGTTATGATTGAGTCTACTTTTCTGCGTCATGGACTGATGGGGAAATAGCTCATTGGGATAGACACGCCCGACCTTGCTACACAGAACAAACCAATGGGAAAAACTCACAAAATAACTCTGTTGTCCAATACAAACATCTTAATAAGTTAATTTTCTGTTCTCTGGTACAACAAAATAAGCTAATTTTCTGATACTAGGAATACAAAAACGCAAATTGTTTGGCTGGTGCAACTTTTCGCTCTGTTTTCTTAAACTCCATGATTTCAGCGAGTGGAGGAATCTTGTTCCCATAAATTATGAATATGTGAAACTCCAATTCATAGAGATCTGAGCAAGCAGGGGATGGAACCATGGCCCCTTATTTTAAGTACCACATGCAGTGCTTGTGGCTCCCCAATGTCAGACACCGTCAACTTTGGTGTGTAGCCTCTAAAGAGACAACTTATCAAATAGACCTAATAACTGAATTTTGTACCAAATCGCATGAAAAAGTGGACCAATTGTGTAAAACTGTAAATACGTGAAAATTTCATAAAGGTATCATTTGACTGTTCCTAATCGCAGTTTAAATCTAATTCATTCAATCTAATTTATTAAATGCGTTCATTTCTTATTTTTTTTAAAATATTTTATTACTTTAAATACATTTTCTTCTGTTAAATCTTATGAAAAGTAAAAATATTCAAATGTATTTAATATACACAAATTAAAAAACTATTTTTTATTGATATATATTTAACGAAAACAGATGTTGAAAAAAATAAATCATTTTAATTATATAATATCCACAGATATTTAAAAAAATCATTTTAATTATATAATATCTATTTACATGTCTAAATCTTCAAAGAAATGCCACCTAACACTAAAATCACAAACAGAGCACAAACAGAGGATCAGCCATTCCAACGTTAAGGCTGTGAATAGTGCCTCCTATTCTTAGTCCCACATTGAGTGGATTAGTGAAGTGGGGGGCTTCCTTTGGCTATAAAAGGGAAGCTCTCCTATGTATTTCTTCACCCCAAAACTAAAGCCTAATATCTCTTCTAAGGCTTAGTTTTCTCTTCTCTCTCTTATAAATATATTTTGGTAGTGTCCGAGGACGTAGGCAAAATTAGCCGAACCTCATTAATTTCTGGTGTTCTCTTTATTTAATTTCTGCTCTTTATTTATCTGCTTTATATTTGCCTCCTATATGGTAGGCTATTTTGTCGGGTATTGTTAATTTTATTATTGGTGGAAAATAGCCCGAATTTCCACAACAATTGGTATCAAAGCCTTGGTTGCGAAAACTCTTGAAATTTTAGTATGCTCTTGTGGTTGCAGTTTTAACTGATCTTCCACAATCAGAAAAAATTTTTTGAGAATTCATTTGAAATTTTTTTGGAAGAAATTATTAGTAATATATTGTCTAATTGAAGTGCATGTCTAGGAAAGGTCTGGCTAAGGAAAGACTTGGTTTTTAAGTGTGTCCGTTGTGACCCTCCTCTCTTTCCTGGGAACTTTCCTGGTGCATTTTTTTTTTGGACTAGAGTATTACTAGTAATTTTCATATTTGGAAGTTAAAATGGCAGATAATAAGGAGCAGAGAACCACTGTTTCCACCACAACGTCGGCAGCTTCTTCGTCGTCATTTTTGACGAGAATTGCTGCGCCAAATCCAAGATTAGCGGTGGAGATTTTTGACGGTACAGGTCATTTCGGCATGTGGCAAGGTGAAGTTCTAGACGCTCTTTTCCAGCAAGGTCTAGATATTGCTATTGAAGAGGAGAAACCAGATGAGATTGATGAAAAAGAATGGAAGACCATCAACCGGTTAGCATGTGGTACTATTCGATCATGTCTTTCCAGAGAGCAGAAGTATTCGTTCGCAAAGGAAACTTCTGCTAGTACATTGTGGAAGGCATTGGAGGACAAATTCCTGAAGAAGAGCGGCCACAACAAGCTCTATATGAAGAAGAAATTGTTCCGGTTTAGTTATAAACCCGGTACCACCATGAACGATCATATTACTGCTTTTAATAAGGCAGTAGCTGATTTGATGAATGTTGATGAGACTTTCAAAGATGAGGATCTGGCCCTGATGTTGCTGTTTTCTCTTCCTGACGAGTATGCATTTATAGAAGCTATGTTACTTCATGGGAAAGAGAAAGTTTCCCTCGGTGAAGTGTGCAGTACTCTATACAGTCATGAATTGAGAAAGAAGGATCGAGAGGAAAGCAAGCAAGCAGAGGTGGTTGCAGAAGCGCTAGTGGCAAGAGGCAGACCACAAGGCCAGAAGAAAGGAAGGAGAGGGAGATCGAAGTCAAAAGGCAGACCGAGCAAAGACGAATGTGCCTTTTGCAGAGAGAAGGGGCATTGGAAGAAGGATTGTCCAAAATTGAAAAATAAGGGCAAAGATGATAGAAGCAAACCTCCATCAGAAGCAAATGTAGCTGAATTTAGTGATGAAGATTCAGATCTTTCACTGGTTGCTACAACATCAACAAGGCGATCTGACAAATGGATGTTTGACTCAGCTTGTAACCAACATATTTGTCATATTCGGGAATGGTTCACTGAATTTGAAGAAGTAGCTGGTGGTGTTATTTACATGGGAAATGACACATATTGCGAATCAACTGGTATTGGTTCAATCTACTTAAAGAACCATGATGGATCGACTAAAGTTCTAACAGAAGTTAGATATGTACCAGACATGAAGAGGAACCTCATCTCTTTGGGAGTCTTGGAATCCAAAGGATTAGCAGTGACGATACGAGATGGAGTTCTAAAAGTCATTTCTGGAGCTTTAGTGATGTTGAAAGGTACCCGAAAGAATAGTTTGTATTACTACGACGGTAATACAATTGTTGGGACAGCTGCAGTTGCTACTCTCGATGATGATGGGTCAGATGCAACTAGGTTGTGGCACATGCGGTTAGGGCATGCAGGAGAAAAATCCTTACAAATTTTGGCGAAACGAGGATTGTTGAAAGGTGCACAAACCTGTAAGATGGATTTCTGCGAACATTGCGTGATGGGGAAACAGAAGAGAGTGAAATTTGGCACCGCAATCCATGATACCAAGGGTATTTTGGATTATGTTCACTCTGATGTATGGGGACCTTCCAAGACAGCTTCTTTGGGAGGTAAACATTATTATGTTACTTTTGTTGACGACTTCTCTCGACGAGTGTGGGTGTACACTATGAAGTCAAAGGATGAAGTGTTAGATTGTTTCCTTAAGTGGAAAAAGATGATAGAAACTCAGACTGGCAAAAAGATCAAACGACTCAGAACAGACAACGGTGGTGAATACCGGAGTGATCCGTTTGACAAGGTTTGTCAGAATGAAGGCATTGTTCGACACTTCACAGTAAGAAATACACCACAGCAGAACGGGGTGGCCGAACGCATGAACCGAACATTGCTGGAGAAAGTTCGGTGTATGCTGTCCAATGCTGGGTTGGGCAGACAATATTGGGCTGAGGCAGTGAGATATGCAAGTCACTTTGTTAATCGTTTGCCATCAACTGCTATTGGTGGCAAAACACCTTTGGAGGCTTGGTCTGGAAAACTTGTTACTGACTATGATTCGTTACGTGTGTTTGGTTCCGCTGCATACTATCACGTTAAAGAATCAAAATTGGATCCGAGAGCAAAGAAGGCGCTCTTTATGGGGATCACTACTGGTGTGAAAGGATACCGTCTATGGTGTCTAGAAACACAGAAGATAATCTTTAGCAGGGATGTTACCTTTGATGAATCTGCCATGTTGAAAAAGGTAACAAAAGATGATAGTCAACAGATCAATGGTGCACCACAGCAGGTGGAGGAAACTCCAAAGCAGGTGGAGTTTGAAAGTAGAAGAATTAACCCAGCAATCAGTAATGAAGGTGATGAAACTCCTATGGCAGAAGAGGGGTTAGAAGAAGAGGAGGTTCCAACCCAAGAACCTCCACAGCAACAAGAACCAATTGCATTACAAAGGCCACAACGAGTAAGATATAAGCCTGCTCGATTCGATGATATGGTGGCTTATGCATCTATAATTGTCAATGATGAAATTCCTACCACCTACCAAGAAGCAGTACAAAGTTCAGAAGATGAAAGGTGGAGGAATGCTATGATTGAAGAAATGCAGTCTCTTCAGAAGAATCAGACATGGAAGCTAGCAAGTCTACCGAAGGGAAAGAAGGCAATTGGATGCAAATGGGTATATGCAAAGAAAGATGGATTTCCTGACAAGAATAACACTCGTTACAAGGCGAGATTGGTGGCTAAAGGCTACGCTCAGATGGAGGGAATTGACTATAATGAAGTTTTTTCTCCAGTGGTGAAACATTCCTCCATTAGAATCATATTGGCCTTGGTAGCTCAGTTAGATTTGGAACTAGTTCAACTTGATGTAAAAACTGCGTTTTTGCATGGAGACTTGGAGGAGGAAATCTATATGACTCAGCCAGAAGGGTTTAAGGTTGCTGTTAAGGAAAATTTGGTTTGTAAACTTGAAAAATCCTTGTACGGATTGAAGCAATCACCAAGACAGTGGTACAAGCGATTTGACAAGTTTATGTTGAGGTAAAAGTACACAAGGAGCAAATACGACCATTGTGTGTATTTGCGCAAGCTACAAGATGGATCGTTTATCTATCTTCTCCTATATGTTGATGATATGCTTATAGCTTCAAGAAATCAAGGAGAGATTGAGAAGTTAAAGGCACAATTGAAGCAAGAGTTTGAAATGAAAGATCTAGGAGAAGCTAAGAAGATTCTCGGCATGGAGATAAGCAGAAACAGAAAATTGGGGCAACTTTGTCTGACTCAGAAACAATATCTGAGAAAGGTACTGAAACGTTTTGGCATGAATGATAAGACAAAACCTGTAAGTACCCCGCTTGCTCCTCATTTGAAGCTTAGTGCTAATTTATCTCCAAAGAATGATGCTGAACGAGAATATATGTCGAAAGTTTCGTATGCAAATGCGGTTGGTAGCTTGATGTATGCTATGGTATGTACAAGGCCTGACATTTCACAGGCAGTTGGGGTTGTGAGCAGGTACATGCATGATCCTGGAAAAGGACATTGGCAAGCTGTCAAATGGATTCTGCGGTATATTCTGAACACCGTGGATGTTGGTTTAGTGTTTGAGCGGGATGTAAAAGCGGGTCATTGCGTAGTTGGATATTGTGATTCTGACTATGCTGGTGATTTGGACAAACGTCGATCAACTACCGGTTATGTGTTTACCCTTGCAAAGGCACCGGTCAGTTGGAAGTCTACTTTACAGTCAACAGTTGCTTTGTCTACCACAGAGGCAGAGTATATGGCAGTTACAGAGGCTGTTAAAGAGGCTATTTGGCTTCAAGGTTTGCTGAAAGATTTGGGTGTTGGTCAGAAGCACATCAAAGTGCATTGTGACAGTCAGAGTGCTATTTGTTTAGCAAAGAATCAAGTCTATCATGCACGAACGAAGCATATAGATGTCCGATATCATTTTGTAAGGGAAATTCTTGAAGAAGGAGAATTACTACTTCAGAAGATCCACACAGCTGAAAATCCTGCAGACATGATGACCAAAGTTGTGACATCAATCAAGTTTCAACATTGCTTGGACTTGATTAATATTGTGAAGATTTGAAGATGAATAGCGCCTTAGGCGCATTTGAAGACACTATTTTTGAAAATTTTTAAGCGAGAGTTTTTGTATTGGGACTTGAAATTCGGCAAGGTGGAGATTTGTGAATAGTGCCTCCTATTCTTAGTCCCACATTGAGTGGATTAGTGAAGTGGGGGGCTTCCTTTGGCTATAAAAGGGAAGCTCTCCTATGTATTTCTTCACCCCAAAACTAAAGCCTAATATCTCTTCTAAGGCTTAGTTTTCTCTTCGCTCTCTTATAAATATATTTTGGTAGTGTCCGAGGACGTAGGCAAAATTAGCCGAACCTCGTTAATTTCTGGTGTTCTCTTTATTTAATTTCTGCTCTTTATTTATCTGCTTTATATTTGCCTCCTATATGGTAGGCTATTTTGTCGGGTATTGTTAATTTTATTATTAGTGGAAAATAGCCCGAATTTCCACAACAAAGGCAAGTACCAGAACGACATGCTATCCAAACCGAACTCCCCCTCCCAACGCCAATCCAAAAATACATAAATAAAAATAGATGGAGACTCCCATCCATGATAAGAACATACCATGTCTAAATTTTATGTTAAGCGAGTAAATACTTAAGGGCATTTGCATATATAAAAAATCAAAATATTCGACAAGTTTTGAATAAGTTTTGAACATACCCTATTAGGGGAGACAAGTCTACAGACAAAAGACATGTCAAAATACATCTTTTATGAAACCTAACTATACAAATCATCATCATCAACGGCAGGAGTTGCAAAGGGGTCAGATCCGGCAGCTCTAGTTCCGGTCTCTGGAAACCGAAATTCACTTCCGAACCCCCTGGATTGCTGCAAGGTCTGAGCAAATGCCTGATATTTGCGTATATCAGCATCGCTAACACTCCTACGTGCAAACTTCATTGACTCTTCAAAATGAGCAGCCGTTATCTCTGCAACTTCTTCCACCATGTCTTCATCCATGGCCTCAGGGTTCTCCCTCCTCCTCCTCTCTCGTTCTATATCCTGAAACATACAGGACAAGATATCAAGACTCAGGAAAAACCTAGTATGGAAATTCAGTTAACTGGTATGATAAAAGAATTCAACATCTCAAACCAATACAGACCTCCCGGGGGGGGGGGGGGGGGAAGGGCCCAGTTCGCCTAATGCATACTAAGACTAGAAACTGGCAGGCTTTCTAACCTAAACCACTAGACCTTGATTGGCTGTCAGCTTTGTAATTACATTGCTGACAATTGGAACCAAATTAGTCTCATTGAACCCAGAAAAGGAGACTTTGTTTTTTTTTTCCCCACAATACTAACGAAAAGTATAAAGCTCCTAACCAAATTCAAAGTTCAAACTGCCCTTTTTCATCGCATACGATGATTGGTTATGCATATTGCTTGAGCAATCATCACAAGCGCACAAGGATATAAAGAGAGCACATTGGTCCAAGGTACTTAGGATAAATCAATTCTAACTGCAGGTGAACTTTGCATACATTTAATAACAGACTTTCATTTAGTTGGTTTAGACTTCCAAGGCAGCCAACTAAATGAAAGTCTGTACGATAAATCAATTCTAAATGCAGGAGAACTTTGCATACATTAATAACAGACTTTCATTTAGTAGGTTTAGACTTCCAAGGCAGCCAAAGGTTGGCATCATGAAGACTGGCATGATCAAAAGCTTTAAAAACTAAAAGAAACATAATTAGCCTTACTTAGAAACATACCTTTTCTATGTTTTCCCTTATAGCATATTTACATGCTCGCTGACATATCTCTGTAATATCAGCACCACTGAAACCTTGAGTATACTTGGCCAGCGCTCTCAATTCAACATCTTTTGAGACAGGTGACTTTCTCAAGCAGGCCTTGAAAATTTGAAGACGGGACTCCTCGTCAGGAAGAGGAATATAGATCAGCTGATCTAGACGACCCGGCCGAAGAAGTGCTGGGTCAATGATGTCAGGTCTGTTTGTTGCCCCAATAATGAACACAGTCTTTTTTGCTGACATTCCATCCATTTCAGTCAGGAGTTGATTTAGAACTCGATCAGCAGCACCACCAGCATCCCCAACACTACTACCTCTCTGCAACAACAGCATAATATATATATATATATATATATAAGTAGAGAAATAAAGAGGTGCAAATATTTGTTTTTTTTTTTAAAAAAAAAAGGCATGTAATGAAAATGAAATCCTGAGATTAGTGATTCATAGGAACATACCAATTTTCCTAAACATGCAAATTAAGACTGAAGCATCTTATATGGAAAACTAGAAGAAAAATGTGACCAGGGGAAAAAAGAAAAAAAGGTACCTGAGTAGCAATGGAATCAAGCTCATCAAAGAAGAGGACACATGGGGCAGATTGTCTAGCCTTGTCAAAAATTTCCCGAACATTGGCTTCACTTTCACCAAACCACATTGTAAGCAATTCAGGGCCTTTCACACTGATGAAGTTTGCTTGACATTCATTAGCAATTGCCTTGGCCAACAATGTTTTTCCACATCCTGGGGGACCATAGAAGAGTACTCCTTTTGATGGTGACATACCAAATTTCTCAAATTTTTCTGGGTGCTCTACAGGATATTGAACAGTCTGTGCACATAAAGGCAAAAGCGATTCAAGATTAAATGACAGAAAAATAGGTGACAATGTGTAACTGAGTATAGGAAAAACTTATGACCTCTTGCAGCTCACGTTTGACATTCTCGAGGCCTCCAATGTCATCCCAACTGACATTAGGCACCTCAACAACCTGTGGTGAAAGACATAACAAATTAGAAAACAAATAATTCAGAATACAGGCCTACCAACTAATGAAAATATACAACAACAACAACAAAGCCTTATTCCACTAGGTGGGGTCATAACGCCATTGAGCTCTATCAATGAAAATATAACTTGAATAAAAAACATAAAAACTACTAACAGTTTCACGTAAAGCTGATGGGTTGCTTGTTCCTAGAGCAGTCTGGAAATGCTCATTTGTAACTGCCATAGAATTTAGTACTTCAGCATCAATAGTCTCATCTTCCAAATCAATGACATCCATCTTCTCCCTAATGCATTGCAGTGCAGCTTCAGTGCAAAGGGCAGCCAGGTCAGCACCAACATACCCATGGGTATCTTTTGCAATTCTCTCTAAATCAACCTACAGTAGGCAGACTGCAAAGGCTAAATAACAGCAATTCTCTCTAAATCAACCTACAGTAGGCAGACTGCAAAGGCTAAATAACAGCAATTCTCTCTAAATCAACCTACAGTAGGCAGACCACAAAGGCTAAATAACAGCAAAGTTTAAGGACATCAAAGATTGAAACCATTACCGAAACCAAAGCTAATGCCTATACCATACAACTCCATCAGGTATGCATCATACAATGCATATTTCAGTATTATTATATAGTTAAATAAGAAATTCTATTCATAAGTAATGGAGATTTGAATTGATAAATGGAACCAAATGCACAATATTTTAGACAGGCTACCCAACACACACACACACACACACATGCCAACAAAATATGCAAATTAATTAATGCTCAGCTTACCTCATCAGCTAGCTTCATGTTTTTGGTATGAATACGCAGGACTTCAAGTCGCCCAACTTCATCAGGAACACCAATATCAATTTCCCTATCAAATCTACCAAACCTTCTCAATGCTGGGTCAATGCTGTTGGGGCGATTCGTAGCTCCAATAACAATGACATGAGCCCGAGATTTTAATCCATCCATAAGAGTCAAAAGTTGAGAAACAATCCGCCTTTCAACTTCACCATGTGTTTTCTCCCTCTTGGGTGCAATAGAATCAATCTCATCAATGAAAATGATTGACGGTGCATTCTTTTCAGCTTCTTCAAATGCTTTCCTTAGATTACTTTCACTCTCTCCAGCCAGTTTCGACATAATCTCAGGTCCATTAATACAAAAAAAGAAAGCTCCAGTTTCATTTGCAACAGCTCTTGCTATTAATGTCTTCC
The DNA here is from genome assembly GCA_037074585.1 of Biancaea sappan. Classification (NCBI taxonomy): domain Eukaryota; kingdom Viridiplantae; phylum Streptophyta; class Magnoliopsida; order Fabales; family Fabaceae; genus Biancaea; species Biancaea sappan. Next base: position 20,671,008 of record CM073501.1, on the reverse strand, counting down.
CAGAACCTGGGGGTCCATACAGTAAAATACCCTTGGGTGGTTTTACACCAATTGATTTAAAAAGCTGAGGATGCCTCAATGGAAGCTCTACCAACTCACGAATCTGTGCCATTTGCTTCCTGACACCGCCAACGTCATCATACCCAACTTCATCCAACCTATCCTCATCCTCCCTTTTAACAGGCTCCCCCTCACAGAAGATTTCAGTGTCTGGCGAAACCACACAATATTCCCCTGGATCAGTTTCAATCACCTTGAACTCGACACTTCTCATCCCTCCACGAACAAGAAATAGATCTCCTTTCCTAACTGGACGATAAGCCTCCAAGAAATAAGCTGCAAATTTAATTACAAAGAGTCAAAAGTTACAGAGGCACAGAAATTAATATTCAATCACATGAAAACCTGGGAAACTAAAGAGTACATATACTCCTGATATCTAGGGTGTCAATTTGACATGCATTGTATCAAGTGGAGAGGTAGGCGATGGAACCAAAAATTGAAACATCAACTTCGCCATACCATATGTTCCAACTTCCAAGAATAAAAATCAGGCTCATTTACTATTTTACAAAGATGTCAAAGATGAAAACATCAAAGCATCTATTCTACAACAGCACAGTCGCTTGAGCAACCAAGTACGCATGAAATAGACAGCATGAGTCCCAGTCAGAGAGAATAATACGGAGTTACGGGATTCCAATAAGAGGAGGGACCAGAAAACCACTGACTATAATTACGTAAAGAAAATATCGTGCTCAAAGTTTACTTATTATAAATTCTAGCAAGCATCAACTCATAAGGCAGGAACAAATCTTTACAGCAAACTTTTGAAGAGACATTTGTTAGGCAATACCTTTAGATAGTGGAGATGGTAGGTCATAGTCGCAAAACAAATCAAAATTCAGTAATGGATAACTAACAACTGAGACTACTCGAAACACTCTCATGCAGAAGAAAGCAAGGTAAAAACTCACGTTTCAAGAAAGCGTCAAACAGATTTCCAGTGACGCCCTCAATTGTATCATCGATGGGCAGAATATGCACACGTTTCCCATACTTGACATCGGGACACTGGTGTACAGATACAACATCTCCCAAGCGAACTCTCAAATTTGACCTCACAACTTTGTTCATCCTGATCTTGGGCTGCTCACATGCGTCGTCCGCAAGAGCAATGCAAATTGTATCCCTCCTTTTCTTGCCCTGCAAAACAAATCAAAAACCTTGAGTACCAATATGAGAAAAGAAAAAAGAGAGAGGGGGGGGGGGGGAATCAAAGGTAACACAACACTGACAAACACAGTAAATAAGTCAAGTAAAGCAGAAAAAATTCCTTGGAAAAGAACTCCAACTAACAAAGTTTCGCAAAACAATAAAGAAACCCCAATATCTATGAACAGCTCGCAGCCAGAAAGTGACAGAGAGGAAGGTAAAACTGTCACCTTAATGAGGATTGTATCACCTCGGAAAAGCTGCAACTTTTCCATTGTTTCGGGGTGCATCGACACCACCGAGTTGTCGTCGTTGACGGCCTCATCCACAATCAGTCGATTCGGCGACTTCTTACGCTCCAAAATCGCTGTCGAGAAGTCTTTCTTCTCTGATTTCCTGAGATTCAAACAAACATGGAACATCAAACGTCAGAGCCTAACACAATACATGGGGGAAGTGAACGCGATACCAATTTGTGGATTGTAAACAAAATGAAGAACAGTGAGAAGCGTGCAATAGCAAGAAAGAGTTTACACACGATTTAGACGATTCAGCTTGGTGGGACATAGTTCGAATTGAAGATCACAAGAACAGAAATCTCAGGTGAAGTGAAGGAGAGAAGCAAGCAGAGAAAAGCGAAGCAAGAATCCAGGTGCTCCAGAGGAGACCTTTTGATATTTTCAAGGGGGATTGTCTTGTTTGGCAAGAAACGAATTAGGAAATTTGTAAATTTTGATTTCAATTGGGTACCCAATTGTTCTCCCCCATCCAAATATTTGGGCTGACTTTTCTTCGGCCCAAATATGTTGTCCATTATAAATCAATTGCCAAATATCATAAATTCATTCATGAGCTTCTCTTAGTGCATTTAAACTAGTGATTCTTAAAAAAATTTTAAATTTAAAAATCAATTTTTATTTCGATTCACCACTATAATTTGTTATATTAGCTGCCACGCATAAGAATAATTCTTATATAAGAATTGGTTCTTATACAAAAAATAATAATAAAATAATCAACTTATAATAAATGTTATTAGAGACTAATAAATGTTAACGGAAATTAATAAATATTAAAGTAGTAGAGGGTTGATTGTGTGACACATTTGTAAATTTTTAAGAGATTCATCATTGTAATAGAGAATTGTTTAAAATGGTGAAAAGTTGTTTAAGCAGATGTGACATTATGAGATCCACAATAAAAATACAAGTAAGATTCATCATGAGCATAATAAGTGGCTCAACTAATTAATTAGGAGCCAAAAAACTTGGTTCTAATTTAAGAATTGGTATTCGCCCAAAAATAAATTATAAATTGATTCATGACTTTGAAATGCAATGAATATTTTTCAAAATATTATATAATAAAATAAATAATTAAATTATATTCCAATAAAATTTTTGAATTATAAAGAGATTTGTTGAAACTAAATAAACTTTGACAAGTTTTCCATTTAATTTAAGCCAATCATTATGATCATGATTAGAATTATATTATCTTCTATTAATCCTTTTAATTGGAATTTAAAGTTCGAGGTGTATTTTTGTCATATTTTAAAATTAAGGCCAAATGTAACAAATTCTTCTTTATTTTAGAGGTTTGTGCAAAAATTCTCTTTAAAATTTATTATCGTTGTGCAATATAATTTATCTGTCAACTTTTTCATCTAAAATTTTAAACTCTCTCGTTTCATATAAGTTAAAAGATACCAAATCAGAAAAAATATATCTAATATATTATTTTAAAGGATAAACAATAGGTTTCTTTTTCATCATTTTCTTTAAATTTTAAAGTGAAAAAAGCTTATTAGAATTGTCAGGGATAATTTCAATTATATTCATAAATTACACAAGCCATGGACTAAGCAGCAGCATGAGTCATACCTATTGTGAGGTGTTAAAGTTGTTACGTTTAAATCCCTTGCTTCTGTTATTGTATTTTTGTACAAGTTAGTTAGTGCCTTAATTCATGAATCCATTGTCGGGCTTATTGCACACATTACTTCTACATTGTAATTCCTACATATAAATAGCCATTCTTTGCCTCCAGATGATCAAGCTGAGATAATCTATACAAATTCTTGTGTTTTCCAAAACTTAACTTGGTATTAGAGCTCTATTGGTAAACATTCTAGATCAATGGAATCAAGCTCAACTCAGTCACCTTCAGTCTCCATGAGTTTTGCAGCTTTAAGCTTGGGTCTAAAAAGCTCTCAATCCTCGAGCAACTCGTTCAATCTTGTTACTCCTGTCAAATTAGATAGGACCAACTTCTTGTTGTGGAAATCTATTGTCCTACCAGTAATTAGAAGCAACAAACTTGAAGGATTTATCAATAGAACAAATCATAATTCCCTGTTGAAATGGTTGAGACTTATGCTAGTTTAATAGCAAATCCAAAGTATGAAAAATGGGTTATAACTGATCAACTACTCCTTGGATGGTTGTAAAGCTCAAATAACATGAAAATTGCAGCACAAATGATTAATTGTAAGACCAGTAGAGAATTATAGTGCTGCACATAATAAATGGCAGGAGCATCAACTAAGGCCAAAGAACTTTGGTACAAAAGAGAGTTGTAGAGAACCATGAAAGGTTCAATGAAGAATGGAAGAATATCTCACCTAGATGAGATCAATTGCTGATAATTTAAAATTAGCAAGGAGTCCTCTATCTCTTAACGACTCGTTTTCTCTAATTCTCTTAGGATTAGATGTAAAATATACACCTATAGTAACACAACTGACTTATATGCCTAATATAACTTGGATTGAATTTTCTACTACTTTATTGACATTTGATAGCATAATGGAGCAACTTAATGCAATTCAAAACTCGTCACTTAATTCTACTACTACAAATTTGACTCAAACACAAGAGAACACTAATACCGATTGAGGGAACTAGAGAGGTTCACACAATGGCATAAACTGAGGCACATGTAGGCACTACAATTCAAGACCAATTTGCCAAATTTGTGGCAAAACTGGTTATTTAGCCTTTGTGTACTTCTATAGAACTAACATGAATTATATGGGAAGCACTCCAAACAAGTCAACATCACAACAACAGCAACAAACTCAAACACCTTATATTGCTTATATAGCAACATTTAAGTGTGACAGATCCAGTGTGGTGTCTTGGCAGTGGAGCAAGTCACCATGTGACTACCAATCTAAATCAGTTGCAGTAAGTGAACAAATACAATAGTGAGACTAAACTAACAATGGTAAATGGACATGCTACAACACTTAAAAATATTGCTACCATTTCTATATCTTCCAAACCTATTTACCTTAAAAATGTTATTCATTGCCCATAAAATTGCTAAAAATCTTATTAGTTTTCTCAACTCACTACTCAAAATAAATTTTTTGTTGAATTTGACTCTGACTTTGTCCCTGTGAAGGACAAGACAACGAGGAAGGAACTGTTGCAAGGGAGGATTAATGATGGACTATATCAGATTGAGCCATAACTCCCTTCTGTCAAACCTCAAGACTATTTCACAAATAAATCCAGTGGTGTTCTTCTTGACTGGCATAGAAAATTAGGCCACCCTTCTAAAAAAACTTTTGCTGCATGTTTTAAAATCTTGTAATCAGAAATTAATTTTTAATGAAAATCTTGAATTCTGCACTGCATGTCAATATGTAAAAATCATAAATTGTTTTTCACTAATTCCACTTAAAAATCATAAATTGTCTTTCACTAATTCCACTTCTAAAGCATCTAAGCCCCATGAATTAATAAACTTCATGATCCTAGCAGTTACAAAAGTGTCATTAGAGCTCTTTAATACCTGACATATACTAAACCATATTTAAGTTTTACTGTAAACAAGCTCAGTCAATTTCTGCAACAACCAACTTCATTACAATATAAAAGCACTCAAGAGTGTTTCGTCATCTACAAGGTACTATAAACGCTGGACTTAATATAAAAGCAAGCTCTTCTTTAGAAATTACTAGTTTTTTTTTCTGATGTTCAAGTTCCAACTCCATCTTTGTCAATATCTATTATCTAGTTTGTTAGATGCTGATTGCGGAACATCACTTGATGACAAAAAGTCCATTGGTGGCTTTTGTGTCTATCTTGGAGAGAGTCTTATGGTCTTCTAAAAAACGACACGTTGTAGCATGGTTTAGCACTGAATCTAAGTACAGGGGTTCTTAAACTTGGCTGCTAAAGTCATTTTGATGAGGTCATTACTTCAATAATTACAATTTCCTTTTTCCACAATTTTTGTACTTTGGTGTGACAATTTAAGTGCTTGAACTTTTGCTAGCAATCTAGTTTTTCATGCAAGATCCAAGCACATTGAGTTGGATGTTCACTTCATTGTGATAAAAGTTCTTAGCATAGAGTTTAAGGTCAAATTTACCCCTTAACAACAAACATACTTACTAAAGCACTTTCTCATTCTCAATTTGCTTACCTCAGGAGTAAACTTGGGGTTCTTGTTCAATTATCCCTGTGTTTGAGCAGAGATATCAAGGATTATTCCAATTATATTTAGAAATTGTAATACCCAAGAAAAATAAAATATAAATATTTGTTTACAAACTACTGTTACTATTTCAGTATACGGTACTATTCACCTGTATAATACTATTTACGTATACGATACTGTTCATTTATACAATCGAAATGTCAAGTACTAGATGTTGTTTGGTTATAAGAGAAAACTAGAAAGAAGTTCGTAGGAGAAACTGACGTTTTATGTGTGAAAATACCCTCAGGGACTAAAGTGAAAGGACTGAATTGAAAAGAAACTTAAAGTTTAAGGTGAAAGGATAGTTTTTCCTTTAAGTTTTCAATAGTAATAAACATAAAAATTTTCCGTAAGGTGTACTGCATTATTAGAAATGTCATTTTCATGAATAGTAAATTGAATATTTTATTAGCGCATAGTGTTAAATAGTACCCTTGACTTTTGCTATAAATAGGCCCTTCCATTTCACTTCTAAACTCACACCTTCAACTTCTCTTCTTCTCTCCTTAAGTTTCTCTTACTCCAAAGCTAGGCCTATGAGATTTTGGGCCTTTCCTTTTCAGCTTAGGTAAGGATACTATGCCTTTTCTATGTCTTTCAAATTTTAGAAGTTATTTTCTTAAGTATGCTCTGTGGTTGCGGCCTTGGCTGATCTTCCACATCAGAAAAACTGTCTTTAGCTGTTTATATGTTATTTTGATTATCTGATTACCGAAATAGAATGTAAACTGTGAAGAATACATGTCTAGGAAAGTTCTGGCTAAGGAAAGACCTGGTTTTTAAGTGTGTCCAGTGTGACCCTCCACTCTTTCCTGGGAACTTACCTGGTGTACTCTTTTACAGATTGTATTCTCTATTTCTGGTATGAATAGTGATCGTACGTATAAATAGTGACCGTACGTATGAATAGTGACCGTATGCATGAATAGTGACCGTATAAATAGTAACCGTATATTTGAACAGTAACCGTACATATGAACAGTATCTGTACGAAAACAATCCTGACGTATTTTCTCTAATATTTCATGAAAATCTCCGTAGCAGAACACCGAAATTCACCTGAGAACTCTTGTCTGTAATGACTTAGAGAAGCGATGCTCGTACGGAATCCAGGTGAGTGAAACGACCCCGTTTTAATAGAGTTTTAGCATTACTGGTGATAAAAAGTATGTCGTAGGACACTCCCAAGATTCATAGGGGGAAATTGGATTCAGAATGGCGAATATAAATCCAGAAGTATGGATAAGAAAAAGCAAGTATCTCATGATGATATGAAGATTGAATCTCTTGAATTGTGGTTTATAAAGCTATAATATAGTTATATACTATACCTGTTATATGGATGAATATTATATTGAGCTTCTGATTATGATATGAAATGCTATTGATTGTGATTGAGCGGGACAGTACCCCCTCTCACGGCAAGGCGGAAAACCCGGTTGACAGGGTGTCTTGACCAATGAGTGTGGAGACAACGATTCCCTCAGTAGGGATATAGCCCGGATTGGTGATAAATCCGTGAGGCGCCCTAGCTAAGAGGATGAGGTTGTGCGTCATGGCGGAAATATACATAATTGGTGACCCGGCCTGTGTGCGCTCTCCGGGATATATTGCCATTGACGAGTACTAGTAACGTTTGTTGAATTGGATGAATTTTTATCTTCTTGTATGTAAAAGGATGATGTTGTGCGTCATGGCGGAAATATACATAATTGGTGAGCCGGCCTGTGTGCGCTCTCTGGGATATATTGCCATTGACGAGTACTAGTAACATTTGTTGAATTGGATGAATTTTTATCTTCTGTCTATTGGTTGAGTATGAGCCTTCGGATATGCTTGCATGACTGGTAATGTATTTGAATTTTATTAACACGAGGCCGATTCGCTCATTGAGTTTAAAAGCTCACACTGTTTGTACAACCTTTTTGTTCAGATCAGGTTGCCAGTGAAGAATATCTGCTAGAGGAGTAGATCACTTTGGACCTTCCCGTTGTCGGGTAGACCCCTCTTTTGTTATAGATTATGTTGCTCTGTAATCGTCTAGGACATCTAGTTCAGGGGTTCGACATTTGGCTTGTATGTCAGTATAATAATGTATTTTAAATTGATAATCTATGATTACATGCAAATCATCTCTATGATTTTCAGATAAGAAAATTTGATATATTTATCGGAAGGCTTACAGTGATGAGAGATTCATCATTGTGCCGGTCATGTGCCCAGAAAACGGGTCGTGACAAAGTTGGTATCAGAGCAATGGTTGTTAGGTCTCCTAGTGATTACAGAACAAGGTAACCTTAGTGGGACCTCCTCTATCGTTGTGAACCCGGGCACAATTATAGAGAGACGGCTCTACTGAAGGTCCTGTAGGATGTTTCCATTTCCTTTCCCTCCGAGACTTATCTCTTCTTAGGAATTATGTTCTCAGTTTTAGTTTTAGACAGATGTGGCCACACTTTTGAACTTAGTAAAGGAAAGGTTATTATTTGTTTTGATTCCGTTGCTGTCGGATCAAATTTTTATATGGTGGATTTTATAAGCTGAATTCATGATTGATTTTGTGTAGTTATATTATTTTAGGGTACCAGCCAATAAAAGAAACCACTTGCATAAAAAAAAAACTGAAGGATTACATTGCAAAAAAAGAAGAAGTTTACTCATGTATGAGTAATCTAAAAGCGAGGTGGTCTTGGATTAGGAGGGTTGTATTGTATCATCACCCCTCGACCATTCCTTGGAGCAAGGGACATAGCAATGTCGCGGAGGGTAGTGTAAATCCCATTCATACAATCAACACTTCTTTGTTGTTGATTGCAGAAGCACTGGGTAGACCAATAGAAGAACCTGTCTATTCTTGAAGTCATTTCTGCATGATTGCGTTTAGTTAACTTCTCCAGGTCTCCTATCATCTTTTTCAGATTTTTCACCTCTTGCTCTAGACAGGCGATTTTGTCCTCCGAGGTATGGCCCGTGCTAGTCTCCTCAGCTTCCTCGATCTTCTTCATTTTCTTCTCCTTCTGTTTCTCTGGAGACCCCTCAAAAGGTCTTTTGCCCTTGTCTTTGCCCAGACTTAAGTTTAAGTCGAGCTCTTCTTCCTTAGCCTCTACTGTGAGATCAATGTACTTCCTTGAGGCCATGATTTGGAAAAATTTAAAAATTTTTGTAAGAGTATGAGGCGAAAGGAATACTGGGGGATTGTAGGCTCGGAGATTATTACTCTTTGTGGTGTGGTAACTTAGAACGCTGGGATGATTTTTATAGAGAAAAATTTGGACTAAGAGACAAAGAAGATATCTCTTCACCGCACCCCTACACGATCAACCTATGAATTTCTGCAAGAAGCCAGAAGTCTAGGGTAGGCGTGCACACCGATAGCGCGTTGCATTAATGCCAAAACCACGAAAGTCAATATTCGGTGGATCTGCGGCCGATTTTACTTGGTTTTCCCATTTCTCCCGTTGGCATTTTCCGAAATTCAAAGAAGTTAAGAATATAGCCATTAAAGATTGCCTTGGATGCTTTTATGATGAACTGAAATGCATTTCTCTGTTTTATTGTGTTGTTCTTGAGAGCCTTCAGTTGAGTATGATATATATAACTGATTGAATCATGTTGTAATTACATGTATGTATGTTATTCATGCACAATGAGTGAAGGCTACGATCAAGGAGAATATGTGATGATCCTACATATACTCATAGAGAATGTGAAATCAAAATGACTTGGATAGAATGAAATGTGTAGAGAATGATATATCTTCATGGTTACACATACTTACATATAATGCTCTCGTGGGCAAATGAAAGGCAGTGATTTCCTTACATCATGATAATGCTTAAGGCATGCGACCGTAAGCAGTTAGCTTTGTTTTAAAATATACATATTTACATATATATTATGTGTAAATCCAGAATAAAGACACCGATTAGAATCTAAGATACGGCCAATATGAGGCGACCTAATCATAGAGGGACATCGTGATATAGGATTACAGAATAAAACAAGTTTAGAGGGAGAAAATCTCAGACTGAAGAGCGTAGTTAGTCAGAACTTTGAGAAAGGTCAAGATTAGCCGAAATTTTTTTTGAGGAAATCTTTGACTTATGTTAATTGCATTAAATTATATTTACTATTTACTTGCATGTCCGACATTAATTGCTGGCATTGCGACGTATGTGATCTGTAAACCTTATAGCGAGTGGCGTGTAGGTTGTGGTGGCTTTAGCTCCAGGGGCTTCGGGTTGTCTATAAATCTTGTATGCCCGTTACCCTACTCATCGCACCAAGCAAACCTACTTCTTTCATTACATACCTATTTCTCAATCTCCATTCCTTTCTCATTCGAAGTTATTTCTGAGATCCCTAGAGCAATGGCCGATAATAAGTCTTTCAACTTGAATTTTGAGACTGGCAATGTAGAGCTTGATTTAAATCTAAGTCTCGGAAACAACAAAGGGAAGAGACCTGTAGACAGGTCACCAGAAATTAAGAAGAGAAAGAGGGATGTAATAGAGTTGGAGGAAGACAGTACTGCAACATCCTCAGAAAATAAGCTTGCGTTCCTGGAGCGTAAGATCAAAAATCTAGAGCATAAGATAGAGAGCCTGGAATACAAGATAGAGGACCAGAAGCGACTAATAAGTCGTCTCTTTGAAAACCAAGAGAAACTGATAAATCGTCGTTTCGGGGAACTGGCCAATCGAGTTGATAGACATTCAATGTTTGCAACTCAAAATTTTCGTGACCAACAAGCAAGGTGTATTGACTGTATGAACGGAGTGACTTATGCTCTTCGCCAAATTTCTCAGGCGCTTCCTCCAGAAACTCTTTCTAGGCTACAACGATTAGCTTCCTCCTTAAGGTCTGAATCACCTTCCTCTTCTAGACCTGGAGCACCTTCTACATTTCAAAAGCCTCCTCGTCCTTAATTTATTCTTTCTTTTGTTTGTACCTAAAGTTATATTTGGTCTAAGCTTCATGTATTAAAATTATCTATGTACTAGAAATAAAATTTAAGTTAGTATCTAGATCTTCTTTGTTGAAGTGATTCATTTTACTGAAAGAACTTGAGGAATGAGAAGATATTGGACTTGTTATATTTCATACTTGATTCTAAAGCATAGTATAGTAATATCTTTTTGACTGAGCAGAGTTACTAAAATGATATTTCATTGCACTTCTGAGCTATGGAGGAATGCTGAATAAGTATTTTATGAACCTATATATAGAGAACTATGAGTTTGCCCTAAGCATTGAAGGGATACGACTCCATATGAGTCATTGAGGTGAGAGGAATTTCTATATATATTTATTTTATAATTATGCATGAGGAGTATGTTATTTACTTAACTCATTTTCTGGGATTGTTCTTCCTAGAGAATTATGTAATAATTTTACGTGATTTTTCCTTTTATATGACGCCATCAGCTGAGAGTGTCGCCTTAAGGTAGAAGGATCGCCTTCGGGCAAGAGTATTACCTATGACCAAAATGATGCCTTCGGGTAGGGTACTTGTATTCATAAAAGTTATAAGCTATGTGTATGGTAGCTTGTATTCTGATATTCAGTATAAACTGGAAAGATCACGTGCCACTGTTGAGAAGACACCTATTTGAGGTTTTACATAGAGACAGAGTTCGTCTCTGATTAGGTGGTTTGAGTTTGGTAAAGGTTATGAGGATGAGACACTTTATGGTACAAAAGGTTGTGGAGAAGATTAAACTAATGAGGAAGAGATTACTTGCTGTCTAGAAAAGGCAAAAGTCTTATGCAAATTATTGATAATGCGGTTTAGAGTTCACAGTCAATGGTATAATGTTCTTGTAAATCTCACCAAGGGTGTGATGAGGTTTTGGAAGAAAGAGATGCAAAGGATGAGATATGGACGAAGTAATCACATTTATTTCAGTCTTGAGATGAGTTTTGAATTCGGGGGACCGAATTCTCTTAAGGGGGTGATAATGTAATACCCAAGAAAAATAAAATATAAATATTTGTTTACAAACTACTGTTACTATTTCAGTATACGGTACTATTCACCTGTATAATACTATTTACGTATACGATACTGTTCATTTATACAATCGAAATGTCAAGTACTAGATGTTGTTTGGTTATAAGAGAAAACTAGAAAGAAGTTCGTAGGAGAAACTGACGTTTTATGTGTGAAAATACCCTCAGGGACTAAAGTGAAAGGACTGAATTGAAAAGAAACTTAAAGTTTAAGGTGAAAGGATAGTTTTTCCTTTAAGTTTTCAATAGTAATAAACATAAAAATTTTCCGTAAGGTGTACAGTAACTGCATTATTAGAAATGTCATTTTCATGAATAGTAAATTGAATATTTTATTAGCGCATAGTGTTAAATAGTACCCTTGACTTTTGCTATAAATAGGCCCTTCCATTTCACTTCTAAACTCACACCTTCAACTTCTCTTCTTCTCTCCTTAAGTTTCTCTTACTCCAAAGCTAGGCCTATGAGATTTTGGGCCTTTCCTTTTCAGCTTAGGTAAGGATACTATGCCTTTTCTATGTCTTTCAAATTTTAGAAGTTATTTTCTTAAGTATGCTCTGTGGTTGCGGCCTTGGCTGATCTTCCACATCAGAAAAACTGTCTTTAGCTGTTTATATGTTATTTTGATTATCTGATTACCGAAATAGAATGTAAACTGTGAAGAATACATGTCTAGGAAAGTTCTGGCTAAGGAAAGACCTGGTTTTTAAGTGTGTCCAGTGTGACCCTCCACTCTTTCCTGGGAACTTACCTGGTGTACTCTTTTACAGATTGTATTCTCTATTTCTGGTATGAATAGTGATCGTACGTATAAATAGTGACCGTACGTATGAATAGTGACCGTATGCATGAATAGTGACCGTATAAATAGTAACCGTATATTTGAACAGTAACCGTACATATGAACAGTATCTGTACGAAAACAATCCTGACGTATTTTCTCTAATATTTCATGAAAATCTCCGTAGCAGAACACCGAAATTCACCTGAGAACTCTTGTCTGTAATGACTTAGAGAAGCGATGCTCGTACGGAATCCAGGTGAGTGAAACGACCCCGTTTTAATAGAGTTTTAGCATTACTGGTGATAAAAAGTATGTCGTAGGACACTCCCAAGATTCATAGGGGGAAATTGGATTCAGAATGGCGAATATAAATCCAGAAGTATGGATAAGAAAAAGCAAGTATCTCATGATGATATGAAGATTGAATCTCTTGAATTGTGGTTTATAAAGCTATAATATAGTTATATACTATACCTGTTATATGGATGAATATTATATTGAGCTTCTGATTATGATATGAAATGCTATTGATTGTGATTGAGCGGGACAGTACCCCCTCTCACGGCAAGGCGGAAAACCCGGTTGACAGGGTGTCTTGACCAATGAGTGTGGAGACAACGATTCCCTCAGTAGGGATATAGCCCGGATTGGTGATAAATCCGTGAGGCGCCCTAGCTAAGAGGATGAGGTTGTGCGTCATGGCGGAAATATACATAATTGGTGAGCTGGCCTGTGTGCGCTCTCCGGGATATATTGCCATTGACGAGTACTAGTAACGTTTGTTGAATTGGATGAATGTTTATCTTCTTGTATGTAAAAGGATGATGTTATGCGTCATGGCGGAAATATACATAATTGGTGAGCCGGCCTGTGTGCGCTCTCTGGGATATATTGCCATTGACGAGTACTAGTAACATTTGTTGAATTGGATGAATTTTTATCTTCTGTCTATTGGTTGAGTATGAGCCTTCGGATATGCTTGCATGACTGGTAATGTATTTGAATTTTATTAACACGAGGCCGATTCGCTCATTGAGTTTAAAAGCTCACACTGTTTGTACAACCTTTTTGTTCAGATCAGGTTGCCAGTGAAGAATATCTGCTAGAGGAGTAGATCACTTTGGACCTTCCCGTTGTCGGGTAGACCCCTCTTTTGTTATAGATTATGTTGCTCTGTAATCGTCTAGGACATCTAGTTCAGGGGTTCGACATTTGGCTTGTATGTCAGTATAATAATGTATTTTAAATTGATAATCTATGATTACATGCAAATCATCTCTATGATTTTCAGATAAGAAAATTTGATATATTTATCGGAAGGCTTACAGTGATGAGAGATTCATCATTGTGCCGGTCATGTGCCCAGAAAACGGGTCGTGACAGAAATAACATAAGCCATGAACTTAACAAAATTGCAGCATGAGGCATACCTACTAATGAGGTGTAAAAGTTGTTATGTGTAAATCCCTTGCTTCTATTATTGTATTTTTGTATACATTTAGTTAGTGCCTCAGTTCATGGATTGATTGTCAGGTGTATTGCACACACAACTTCTGCACTGTAATCCCTGTATATAAATAGCAATTCTTTGCCCCAAAACTTAACTAGAATAATAGATTAGATATTTTTTTCTATTTTTTTAATTTACTTAGATATATAGTATTATGACATTGGACAAATAAATTAATAAAAATTATATTACATATAATTTACAGCGCCTCTCTAATACCCCAAAAGTATGGGACTCTCTAATATTTTTTATCCAGATCATTCGATTGAACTCACGGACGGCCCAAATCGTACAGGATCACTGAAGCATTCGGGTCGTTGGAAATGAAACATAGCATTTTGTCTTTTTTTTTCCCTCCAGCTTCCTTCCCGCACCACATGTCCCCTATAGCCTGCCCGATATCCGATTTGAGACCCGGACTCCTCGCCCGACCCACCTCATTGTTTTTTTTTTTAAAAAAAAAACCATCCACTCATCACACGACTTGTGTCATGCAGGACCCATTGCTTCCTTTTCTTCCTCACCATGCACCAGCCTTGCACACTCCCTATTTCCCGCCATTTTTCTCGTCCACTAGTTCGTACGTCCTAGTTGCTTCTTCTCCGGCTTGGTTGTTTCTTCTCTGCCATGCTTGCTACTTCTCCGTCGTGCTTGCTTCTTCTCCCTCGTTCATGGTGGCGCTTCGCTGTTGGAAGACATGCTTGGTTCTTCGCCTCTGCTCCTCCGTCATGGAACTGAAGCTTTGCCTCTGTGGTGCTTCGCCTCTGCTTTGCTTCTACCCATCCATTGCCGTTGTGGAGATATTGAGGTTACTGGATATATATATATATATATACACTGGACTGATAAAAGATTTTATTTTGGGTGGGGGTGTGGAATTTTTATGGAATTTTTATATCTTCTCATGACATTTTTTGATAATTGAGATTAAGATTGACAAGATATACATGATTGAACCAAGCAAGTAGGTGTGTATTTTTTTCCCCATATTATAAGCAGTAATACATACTAGACATATTGAGCAGTATATATATATATATATATTGGATCGTTGTTGCTGCTAATGTTCATCATTGTTGCTGGTAAGTAAGATTGATTTCATGCTTTTATAATTGATTGGTTCATGCCACTACAATGCCGAATCGCCTAGAATTGAATTCGTGGCAATCTTGCGGTATAGTGGTCTCCAAGTCGTATTCACTCAAGGAGCCTCACTTTTAATTACTAATTAGTTATTTTGAACACCCAAACACTAATTAAAAGCACATAAACGTGGGGGGTTTTGTTGACAGTAATAACAGAAGTGGTAACAAAACAGCAACATGAACAACAGCAGCAAAATATCAGCAGAACAAGTTTGACAATGACAGAAAACCATGCAACCAGCCACTAAGATTTATGGGAGTGTAACCATCATCACTTAGCTCATGATTCAGTTTTGTTCTCATTTCACCACTTGGTTCTTTATAAAAAAAAATGATTCCAGAGTAACATCCAGAATTTAATACTACTAACTATAGCCAAGAATATCTTCATTAACTATAACTAGACGCATTTCAAAGGAAAGCCTCAACCAAATCAAGTTAAATATCATCTAACTAGCCATTTCGTTTCACTCACTTTTCTAATCAGTCAAGCAAGGTTATATCTCATATATAAATCTGTTTATGCTCTTTCAAATTCAAACCAAAATCTGACAGCAACATAAACATATAAGCAGAACAGAAACGAAATGAGATGAAATGAAGAATAAAACACTTATCTTTCACTTTCAGTTCAAGCTAAAACATCCCAATGTCCTAGTGACTGATTACAATGGAGATTTAGCCCTCCATGAGAGCAAGACAGCAAAACAGAAGAAGGAAAACAGAGAGGAAGAGAGAGTTACAAAAATTGCTGAGTTTTTGAAAATAAAAGTGTCCTCTGATTTTTAAAAACTGATGCCTTCAATGCCTTAGAGAATATTTTACCCTAGATGCCTCTTGGATGCCTCTTGGATGCCTCCTTGGTGCTTCTTCCATGATGTGGGCAACAAGACAACAACAGAAAAGTGGCAACAGCAGCAGACAAATTACTCTACTGCTTTGCTGTTTCTGTCTGCTATTGATTGCTGCAAGAGGTCCATGCTGTCAAAATAGAAATTACATTCCCCTTTGCTGTAAAGTGTAGAACAGTGGGGACCAGAAATCCAGTCAGCCCTAGTCAACCATTCAATGCCCAGTTAGCATGTCCAGGTAGCCTCCAAGTAAGCAAAACGTCCATGTCAGCATTTTTCTCTCCAATAATTAGATCTGAAATTAAGCACATGAATTAATTGGGATAAAATTATGAATTTGAATCATATTAATTCTATAATTAATTTACACCAAATAAATTCAAAATATAATAAAATAGGAGAGTTGGCAACATTGAAATAGCAATAGGACTAAGATAGGGACTAAAAAGTATATAAAAATGCCCGATATCATTGATTCGATTAGCTCCTGAAATCTCATAATCTAAGCATGAAGCTAGGTTGATTTCATGCTTTTATAATTGAGAAGATGTTGGCCTTAAAGCTTGTTTAGGATTGCTTTTTTGCATCCCAAAATCACTTTTATGTTCTCAAACTTCATGACTTATTTTTTAGGGGGAGTTGATTTCTTGCTTTTATAATAGATTCTGAAAAATGTGGTTGTGAAAAAGCTGGATGGTGGCCAAAGTGAGAAGAACCCACTTTTGATTTTGCTTTAAATGATTTTTGCCTTATTGAAATTTACGCATGATTTACTATGTTTCTTCTAATATTTTGAATTGAGACAAAGTGAGAAGAACCCATTTTTTATTTTGTTTTCAATGATTTTTGCCTTCTTGATCACACATAATTTACTAAGGGGCCGTTTGGTACGCTCATGGAAGCCGGAAAGGAAAGAGCCTTTCTGTTACTGTGTATTTTTTTCGTTGTTTGATATGGCAAGCTGTAGCAGTTGGAAACGGAAGACGGCATTCCCTCTTCCTTCAAAATCCTGATATTTGTTTTCATCGCTTCATAGATGGAAAACCGGTCATGGAAAGGGAAAAGGAAGGAAAATGTCAAATTTGCCCACGCTCTTTGCGTTCCGGTCCTCTGCATCTTCTATTTCACCCTTTCATTCTCGGCCATCTCGTACTAACACACACATTCATATAATAAATTAAAATAGTATCACCCGTAATATCCTTCGGCATCTCCTTCGGCGTCGTAATATCCTTCTGCGTGCATACACAAGCACGCTTCGACATCGCAGTATCCTTCTGCGTGCATACATAAGCACGCTTCGTCGCAATATCCTTCTGCGTGCTTTAGCTTTACCCGCAAGTTTTGAATTTTGAATTGTTCACAGTCACAATAATGGCGCCCAACAAACAAGATCCAACCTTTCTTGAGTCAAGTGATCGGCCGTCGGACGACCAGCGTGGTCGACCGACTGCAGCAAGCCGATCAACCAGCCTGCTGTGTAATAGGCCGATCAACCGGCTTGCAGCAACCGATCGACCGGCCCTGCCATGCGCTGACAGCCGATCGACAGGCTCCTGCCAGGCACCGGCAGCCAGTAGACTGGCTATGCTGAGGCTAAGGGAAAAATAGTAAATTATTTTTATATTTATTTTTCATTATCTTTAAAAAATATATAATAATCTTATTTTCTTTCTTTATTTTCCATTGCATACCAAACAAGTTTTTTTTTCCTTTTCCTCCTCCTTTTTCCATTCTCTCTTTCTTTCCATTTTCCTATTTTCTTTCCATTCCAACCCTTTCTTGGATACCAAACGACCCTAAGTTTCTTCTTATATTTTGAATTGAGACATAACATTTGATTGTTTAACAGTTTAATCATGTCTCATATATTTATGCCTAATATTACTGATATTAATAAATTTGATTGTTTAATTAGTTCTCTTATTTGAACTAGTTTCAGATTGTTCTCTAAAATTAGGAATATGTATGAAGGGAAATTTGAATCCCAAGGTAGGAATCGAATTTAAAAGTGTAGATGTGGCATGAAATATTTGAAAGTTGTATGGTGGGAAAATGCGCTTTGGAATGATAAAGGAAAATTCTGATAGAAGCAAGAAATATGGCAAGACGTTAACGTCGATGCTTTATGTTTGTTTGAAGGAGAGCATTCAAGGGCTTAACAAGAGGGATGTGAACACTAAAATTCCTTGTGCAAAGACTATAACAGAGTGCAAAGCTCATATAATCTTCAAACTCGTTTCAGGAAAGTATCGAGTGAAAGAATTTAACGGGGATCATAATCATGCACTACACACTCTAAAGACAACTTACATGCTTCCCTCACAGCAACAAATTTATGATGTTCAGGCATACGAGATTAAATTAGCAATGGATTCTAGCCTTAGACAAAAGGCATCTTTTGATTTGATGAGCTCACATGTGAGAGGAAGAGCAAACATTGAATTTACTCGAGATGATGCAAAAAATTACCTCAAGGTAAGAAGAGTAAGAAACATGGCTTATAGGGATTCAGAAGTAATTATCAAAGAATCATTCGTTCTTCCACGCTTATTAATTGGACGCGGAAGAACATATTACAAATTTTTTTTGGATAGATGCAAAGATGTTAATTGACTATGGATTGTTTGGTGATGTGGTGTTTCTTGGCACCATATTTAGTACGAATAAAAAAAATGTGTCACTTGCTGTGTTTTGTGGTTTAGATCATCACAGAGGGATAATGATATTTGGAGCGACGTTGTTGTTTGATGAGACCGTAAAGTCATTTAATTGGCTTTTCCAAATATTTCTTCAAATTAATGGGTACAAAAAACCCTTTATTATCTTTATTGACCAAAATGCGACAATAGCAAGAGCACTATATGAGGTTATGTAAGATAGTGTGTATAGGCTCTGTACATAGCATTTAATGCAGAATCATTGACGAAGATTAATTTGAGACAAGTTGGATTAAAATGGTTGAAGACTATGATATCAAAGAAAATCAGTGGATAATTAATGCATATTAGTTGAAGCAAAAATGGGCAACGTGTTATATGAAGAGAGCTTTCACACTTAGCGTTTAAAGCACATAATAGTGAAAACGTCAACTCAAATTTGAAGGACTTGCTAAACCCGAGTGTGGACCTTGTTTAGTCCTTCAAACTCCTTGAGAGGATCATAGAAGAGAAGCGCTACAAAGAATTAAAGTGTGAGTATAAGTTCAGAGAGAAAATAGCGTGACTAAGAAATTCAAGGTCACTTATGCTTAAATAGCTTTTTGAGTGTTATGCTCCTACTATTTTTGAAATGTTCCGACAAGAATACGATAATAGAGAACGGACGTATATAAAGGGAAAGGATGAGTGCAAGCTTTCTAGATGTTATGTTATTTCTCTAGTTAGTGGTGATAGAGATTACATTGTGTCCCTTGATCCGTCAGATAACACAATTATATGTTCTTGTCGGAAGTTCGAATTCGTTGGTATTCTTTACTGCCATGCACTGAGGTCTACAATGTAAATGACGTAAAACTACTCCTTGATCGATATATTATTTTTCGATGGACGAATAAAACAAGAGATTCTATGATATACGATACTATAGGAAGCGAGATAGAGAAGAACCCTAGGCACACACTACATAATTATTTAGGGAGCTTACTAGGAAATCTAGAATTGTATTAACTATCAACATAAGCATGTAGGCCAACAGAAGGTCATTCATTCTTTATAAACATCATGGATAATTTGTACAAGTAACTCATTGAGTTTCATTCAACTAGAAAGGGTTCAAATACAAATCTAAATGCCGATATCAATGCCCCCACCGCCCCCCGCCTCAGTGCACAACACCAACAATGGGATTCAAGCAAAGAGACGATGCAAACAATTAGAGACGTCATAGAAGTTGTGTTGAGTGTGGGGGAAAGAAGAATAACAGAGTTTGTCTATCTAATTTTATCTTTCTATTTGTAGAGGAATGTAGCTTAACCCGACATATTTTGTTCAGCATCTCTAGCACCGCTTCCTGAATTGGGTTTCACTAAAATGCTTATGGTTTAGATTTTTTGACGTAACATTAGATCTTTTTTTTTCTACCAAATAACTATATTACTGAGATACTAATACGTGCTATTGTTTAACGTAGGTACCTATCAATCATCTTATGGAACTCCCGAAAGAATTGTATTTTAATGACAATTTTTCACATACAAACAATTGAGGTAAGTAACTAGTTCTTTTATTATCTAGCTGATTGTTAAGTAACGCATTTTAATATTTGGAAAATGGGACAAGCTAGAATGTAATTTACCAATGCCTTCCCTCATCATTTGTGCATGTTTGCGCATGGAACTAATTTCTGTTCAATTGAATAACTTTTGATTTCAGAGTCAAAAATCTAATATCGCCAGTTCAGTTAGACTGCTTCAACCTCATACCTCCAGTAAATCTTGTATTTTCTCTCTCCCTATCTCTCTCTCTTTCTCGTACCTCTAGTGCTTGAAGTTGACGACATGATTGGGATAAGTTGTTGAGGGTGTCACTTGTATTGTGGGTATCATGTTATGAAATAGTTTGTGATTGGCTTTTGACTAGTTAGTTACTATTTAATGACTTAGTTGACAGTTTGTATGTGTGATAATTAGTATGTTTTCTGAAATTTATCAGTTGATCTTGAGGCATAGTCATTTGTTATTAATCTCTGAAATAATAGATGTTAATTATTGATCACTTTTAAAGGTGTTTATATGCCATCTTATAAAGAGGGTCTTGTTAATTCAACATTCCCAATGTAAGAATTAAGAGGTTTTCTTTTGTTGGGATACAATAATTGATATTGTTGTTTGTATCCTGAGTTGAAGTAGCTAATTCCCGAGTATAAGGTTAGTCTACCTTTGTTAGCTTCAAAAAGGTTCAATTTATGTTAGACAAGTAATGTATCACTAATGCTTCTTGCTTCTTCCCTTTCATTTTGAAAATTTATTTTTGTGTCTTTTAATGTATAAATATATAAATATATTCTCTCTGACTTATGAAGTATAAATAATAAAAATGGGATTGATTCTTTTATATTTTGTTTGGTCCAGTTATTTGATTCTGAACTTGAATGAGGCTTTTTTCTTGTGGAACAAGCAAAGATGGGAATCTTCGATTGTTGGTGATGACTTCTCCATTAAATTCTGGGATATGGAAGATGTTCAACTATTGACAACTGTTGATGCTGATGGAGATTTACCTGTGAATGGCTGATTGTTTCATGTATCTATAATTTCTCAAAAGGAATTTGAGTTAGAAAAAGAAAGAGAGATTTCAAGGAAAGGGAAAAACAGAGAGTGAAAGCCAAAGGAAATTGATCTCTGTTGTACACCTGCCATCTTGGTGCTTTAATCAATTTGAAACTGCTCTCTCCCATGGACGTAGGCCTTCTTGGCTGAACCACGTAAATCCGCGTTCATATGTTCTTCCTCATTTCTTCTTAACTGTGTAGCCTCTACTTATTGTGTTCTGTGTGAATTTCTTATTTGATTTTATCTTTTAGTCTTTGCTTTTTGTTCGTCTTCGTGTTGCTGTGTTTGTTGATTGAATTTGGTTTTGCAGACTGTCATTTATTAACTGAAGTAGACGAGCACAAACAGAGGAAGAGATCGAGAGAGACAAGTTAGAGATAGGAAAGAACAGAGAGACGTAAGTTGGAGACATGAAGGAATAGAGAGAGACAAGCCGAAGAGATGAGGAGATACAAAGACGCTGGACAGAGGAGGAGATATAGAGAAACGCCAGAGCAATGAATAAGACGACCAATTTTTTTTTGTTTAAAAGAAACCAGCGAGGTGGGTCGGGGTGAGGAGTCCGGGTCACCAATCGGGTATCGGGCGAGCTACAGGGGACATGTGGTGCAGGACGGAAGCTGGAAAAAAAAAGATAAAATATTGCGTTTTATTTATTTGGCTAAAGTGATATGGGTTGTTGGATCGCTAGGATTTAACGATTCGAACACTTCAGCGATCCGACACAATTTAAATCATCTGTAATTTTAATTAGATTACCTATATGAAAATATTGGAGATTCTCATACTTTCAAAGTATTAGAGAGACGTCGCATTCATTAAGCTAAGCCGATTTATATAAATTATTGTGTTTCTAAAAAATTAACTAGAATAATTGATTAGATTTTTTTTTTCTTTTTTTAAATTTACTTAGATATATAATATTATGACATTGGACGAATAAATTAATAAAAATTATATTGCATAAAATAAAAAATTTAAGATATATGAGATCAACTTTTAACATTGAATATTGTGAAGAGTTAAGGGGCATGTTTAATTTTAATTTATGAAAACAGTTTCTTGTTAAAGAAAAAACAAAATAACTATTTAAAAGAAGTCTTTTGTCTTTTTGTTTTTAAAATAAAAAAATAAAATAAATGTTTTGAAAACACTAAAATCAGAATAACTTTGGAAATGTTTGTGTATTGTTTTTATTAATAACAGCCTTATAAATATATTCTATCTTTTTGGTCTCCTCTCTCTCCCTCCACTCTATCTCTTCTCGTATCCTCTCTCTCTCCCCCCCTCCCTCTCTCGTCTCCCATCTCTCTCTTTTCTCTCTCATCTCTCTAACATATTTTTGTCCTACATTTTTAAATTTATTTTAAAAACAATTTTTTAAACAAATTGTTCTATTTTTTGTTTTTAAACATATTTTTGTTATTTTATTCTCAAAACCTATTTTTAAAAACAATTAGACAAACTACTTTAAAAATATAAAAAAAAAAGAATCAAATAGGCCTGAACTAACCTAGAATTTTTTTTAATATTTTGAATTACAAAATATATATATATATATATATATATATATATATATATATATATATATATATATATCATAAAATATAGGTTCCAACAATGAACACAAATTCTCAAGATAAAAAATATATATATAGCCAGGGATGGATCTTCTTAGAGACACAGGGGTAACCGTCCCCCCCAAATTTTTTTTCTTAAATGATTTTATTAAAAAATATTTATCATTTTATTTTTTTTATATTAGCCCCCTCAAAAAATATAAAAAAATGTTTAAGTCCCCTCAATAATTATGTTCAAGATTCATCCCTTAATATAGCAATTACAAATGATAATTAGATTTCGCAAGAGAGATTAATCTCTCACAAAATCATAGACCAAAGTTTAAATTCATTGCTCGACAATATTTTAAATAAGATTACTTCAATACTTACAAAAATAATATATATACATAGCAAGTAACAATAAAAGAAATAGAATACCAATATTCCACGAAAGAAGCTAAACTATGAAGATGGATTGGCTCAAAAATCCGGAAATAGAGGCAAAGTTGGAGTATGATAAGTCCACCAGCACAAGACGGTGTTATGACCTTTACTTGTATAGAAAGGCTTCTGTTCTCTCGAAAAAAAAAAGGTATGATTAGCATGCTATGCCCATTAAAATGATTGTACATAATGAATGCAATAAACCATAGTTATGAGTTATGAGCTTGTAGGGTAAGCAGCATCACTCTGCATCTACTCACATGGAGCATCATTAGCATCCATCGGAATGAGCAGAATTCGACTCTGGAAAGTAATTGTTCTCAGGGATGCACACCACTCCGGCCAACCTGGTGTCGACTTCAACCTTCTCTGTTTTTTATGTGAATTTAAGAATAATTTATGGGTCCCTCCGACAAATTATGTCATGGATCACTACACTAGCTCCCCAATTTTTTTTTTTAAATGTAAAATTTGTTTTCCCTTGAGTTTAGATGATTTGCAAATAATTTTAGGTAAAAATATTATTTATACTCGTAAACTTTGACTCATATTTTAATTATAATTCAGAATTCTATTTTGTGTCAATTATAACCACTAGATTTTTATTTATTTTTCGATTATGCCTTGATCCTAACGTCATTTAAAAATTTAACGGCAAACATTAATGTATATGCCAACGTCAAATATCCAACTTAAATATGCTACGTCAAATATTAACTTTAAAAAACCAAAAAATAGTGTAATTTATTTTTGAATCCAAAATATTTCTTTAGAAGTTACATTGTGTTTTAGTCATTTTAAACGGTATTTGACGTGAAACATTCAAAATAGATAATTTGATGATAATATGTATAAGATAAGATGTCACGTCAACATCTGTTATTAAATTTTTGGATGACGTTAGGTTCAAGGATATAATAAAAACTAATTAGAAACATATAAATTATAATTAACATGAAATAAATCTTTGTGTTATAATTGTAACTAATTTTTTTTCTCTTTCTTTTCTCAAAATTAATTTTCAAACCCAGATAACTCTCATAAAGACTAAACTACCATTCAAGAGTAAAACATTTTTTACTTCTCATTCACAACGTACTACTCAATACCAACAAAAATAATATTCAACAAGACATCCATATCGTTGACATGGGTTGACAATTTCTCTAATGGAACGTTGATGGAATTATTGGATATTGTGAATTTATATGATATACAGACAATTATACAAATATAGCAAAAAACAACAAAGAATCAGCACATGAAATGGTTAGCTTGCACAAAGACCTGTGATTGGTTTTTTATTACATCTCATATAAAAATTACATATTCTTAATAGTTTGGACAATTTGCTGAGTTTGTCAGATAATGAAATTATACTAATTGACTCGTAGCAAAATTTAAGAAACAAAGTTCGTACTTTGCATATCTTAGATGAAATTAATATTATTGAAAAATATAAGGAACAAAATTAAAAGAGAATACTATTGAAAAATTATGTTAATAAAGTTTGTACATATGGAATGCGTTCAACTAGCTCAATGTTTTCCCTCTTCAATTTGAATAGTGTTAAATTTTAAGATAAGATTACTACTTTTTTGTAAATTATTAAAACAAAATTGGTATAAAATAAACGAAAAAAATTTAAATTTACTCCAAATATAAAAACTAAAAAAAATAATTTTTCCATTTTCGATGCAATTGTATCTTAGTATATAGAGTTTAACTTGACAAAGGAATTGACGCGGAAGATTAAATAAAAGACCTGCATGTCAGCATATAAAATTTTAAAGTCTTAGTCATTAATTTTAAAAATTTTAAAATTATTTGTGACCTAGTGAAATTAAAGATTTTTTTCCTTTCTTTCTTTTATCAAACGGCAACTGTTGTACCTATTTCGTGATTCGACGAGTTTGCCGCCAAAACTGAACACCAAAAAAAGAAATAAAAAACCCATCACACACACACATATATATATATATATATATACATATTATCGAAGACAAAAAATGAAATATTTCCTTTTTGCATTTGTTTAATTTTTAAAATTTTACGTTGGTGCCCTGAAATGATATACGTTTCTACCAACTTCAATTTTTAATTAACGAAATTTGCTGAAAGGGCCCACAATTTTGACGAGGCATCGTTAAAATATGGTAAAGAGTTAGAGAGTAACTTGACGGGGCACGTAGTTCAATTGTGAAGGTAACTTCACTATCACATCTACCTGATACATCATCAATGTAATTATTTTCATTATTGATTAATGTCTATGCACAATCTCATGACATAATATAATTTTTGTGATAAAGATTTAAACAAATGTTAGGTTGAACTACACTAGATTTAAATGCTTACACCAGTGTGACTTGTGCTCCTTTTTTTTTTTTTTTTGAAAATGGGAACATAAATAAGTTGGGGTGTTAATTATGTAGTTATTATTAGATGGAGACGATAGCGATGTGATCAGTTTTGGGTCCATAGAGGTGATGTGGTTGCACTAGAAGCCATTATCATTACACATTTACACTTGTCTTAAAAAAGGGAAAAGAAATGCTTCACCATAAAAGAAAAGACAAAAGAAAAGGAAAAAAAAAGCAGATGGAGAAAAATTAAAGATGATAATAAAGCGAGATGCGAACTGCGAAGCAGAGATCCCCCTAAAAAAGAGAGAGAGAGAGAGAGAGAGATCCGGAATTGGCGGGTCGAATCACCCGCTCATTTACAAGTATCCTCCTCGTCTGACGTGACTCGCTCTATTCAGTCAGAGTTAGTTCTCTCAAAGTCTTCAGTTTCACATTCACTCTGCTCTCGTCTGCCTTAGATCCAGGTTCGTCTATTGTCCTTTTCTGCATTCATTTATGGAGGTTAGAAGCTCCATTCAGGTGGAAGCTTATTGCATTTTGATTGCTTTCTCAGTTTGACTTAACGGAGAAATCTTTCTTAATATTGTTTCCTACTTCTTCACTTCCTTGCATATGATGTATTTAAGTGTTTTCGGTTTCCGAAGTGATAAAATAAAAGTTCAGTTTATCAAGGAGGTGTATCTGGACTAGTTAAGAGCTTGGTGGTCTTCTATCTCTTGTACCTTAATCAGTGACTTAGTCAGAATGCAAGCTTTGGTTTTTTCGGTTCTTTGACCCCCTTTACTAATCAAATATGGGTTTTGCACTGGTGGAGGAAAAGGGCACGCGTGCAATCTCTGCTTGTGCTGGATTTGTGGGCTTCTCCCCACTATCCCTTTTTGCCCCTTCTTGTTACTGAGGTTCTGCAGTAATCCTTTTCTTTTATTTTCTTAGGCTCTGATAATAAGGCACTTGAGCAGTTAATTGCATTATATAAACACGACAGGGAAACCCTATAATGTTCCAGAGGTTGGCTGGTCCTAGTTTAAGTTGAAGAATAGCGTTTGAGTTCTGCTGCCATCTGTTCTTCATTTCATTATTTATTTTGCTGCGTTTCAATACCGATAATTATTTTTTGAGTTATATAACATAGATACAGAGTCCAGTTTTCCAGTTGTGAGTTCAAAAGATCCTTTTGCTAGAAATGACTATTTTCTCGATTCCTTGGCCCTTCAGTTTCTTTTCTCAACAATGGAATTTCTAGATTGTGTTTCCTCTGATTCTTCACGAATGAGGGAACTTGAGAATCTTGATTTGGTCAATATCGTTCCTTTTTAATTCTGTTGTGTGATTTGCAATGCAGACTGTTGCAGATTGAAAATTGTAATATGGGACATGTCTATATGCTTTTGGATTTGATGACAAAGCTGTAATTTCACTACGCTGATAAGAAGTATCCTGCTACTTGTAAAATAATGTCTACCGTTTGATGTATTGAGATTTGAACATCATGGAAGAAATACAGTCGCAGTCAGATCATTATAGGTCTTCATCATCATCAGCGAGTAGTCCAGCAAGTAGGGTGCCATCGAGTAACTTCTTCTACCTGCGTAAACCTGGTTCACTCAGACAACCAATTTCTTTTGAAGATTCACCTGAGTGGGAGGATACTGATATTGACGTTAGGGTTGAGGAAGGAGGTGACTCCATTCATGTTGCAACAACACCAGTTTCCCCTTCTCTTTCAAAGGTCAATAGTGGGTCCTTGCCATCCCCGCGTTTACCAGAGGGTTCAGCAATTCCACGAAAAATTGCCGGAGCTTCCGTTGTTTGGAAAGACTTGACTGTTACAATAAAGGGAAAAAGGAAATACTCTGATAAGGTTGTTAAGAGCTCAACTGGTTATGCATTACCTGGGACAATGACAGTAATCATGGGTCCTGCTAAATCAGGGAAATCTACACTATTACGAGCTATTGCAGGTTTTCTGTCATGCTTCTTTTGTCCTTGATTAATTTTCATTTATTCATTTTCCTCCATATGTATGAGTGGTCAAAGCTTAATTGGATTTTTCTTTTTTATGTCAGGCAGATTGCATCCTTCAGCCAGGATGTATGGTGAAGTGTTTGTGAATGGGGCGAAATCACACATGCCTTATGGGTCATATGTCAGTTCACTATCTCACTAGCTGTTAAATATTTAAGTTTTCCTTTTCCATTGTATTTCCACTGGTCATCATCATTTAACTGAGCCTTTTAATATGTATAGTCTATTTCATTACTTACTGTAAGACATGCTTTTGTATGGTATATTGATGATAAGGTGAGAATCTTTATTGATACATGGATGTTTAAGTTTAAAAGTATCTTTATAACATTTCATGCTTTCCAAAATCAGCATTTTCAACTAGTATGTCATATTGTTGTGCACCTAGTGTATGACTAGACTGATATGGCCATAAAAAATGTTTTATATGACGAGTGTTGACCTCTCTTTATGATCAAATTAGCTTTGTTTATCTGCTATGCTGTGCTGAATAATCCTCTTTGCCTCGTAATTGTGGTAATGCTTAATGACCTGCTGACTTGTCACCTTTCAAGAACTGTCATTGTGACTACTGTGCTTTTACTTGTAAATACTTTTTTCTTGGTAGTAGTTAATTGTAACTGAGAAGTTAGGGATAGGGATGACAAGATTTGAACTGGTGACATTTTTTTGTCCAAAACAAACACGCTACCAAGCTGTGCTACATCCCTTTCAATTTGAGTTAGCATTTGGCACTTTTTCATGTAAGCCAGTAGTTCATGGCAACATGATTTCTTCTTGTGAATTTCAAGCTGACACCTCATACTTGATAGAGCAAGTTAGTGTTCTATGGACTAATTCACCTATGGAGGTTCCTAAGTATCTTAACTGAGCTATTAAGTTGTGGCTTTTTATTGTGGAATCCCTGGATGATGCTAGCTGTTTGTACTCTATAGTTTGTTCTCTACGTACTTCTCAAAAACTGATATTTGTTGGTTGCACCATTAGGGGATTTTTCATCTCAAAATTTGCTTATTGATATACAGGGTTATGTGGAGAGAGAAACCACTCTAATTGGGTCCCTTACTGTCCGGGAATTTCTGTACTATTCGGCCCTGCTTCAACTCCCTGGTTTCTTTTGTCAGAAAAATAGTGTGGTCGAGGATGCCATTCATGCAATGTCTTTGGGTGATTATGCTAATAAACTTATTGGTGGACATTGTTATATGAAGGGCCTTCCTAGTGGGGAGAGAAGGCGTGTTAGCATTGCCAGGGAGCTTGTGATGAGACCACATATCTTATTTATAGATGAGCCCCTTTATCATCTAGACAGGTTGTTATTTCTGTTCCATTGTTTTCATTGTAGCAATTTGCTCTGATCATCATCTTCCTTGTATTTGACAATATTTAGTTGTCTGTTTCTTCATGTTCCACTGTTCACAATTTATAAGTAGTCATGCAACATACCATACTCTACCAAGGGTAGGAAATGACTGTCTATGCTCCATACTAAATTTATACTCCATACTCTACCTGGAAACTATTTTATTTGACATGCTATTTTGCCTTTCTTGGTACTTCTTGATGCTGCTAGGGTTTGAAATATGAAATTTCTCGCAATTTACATTCATATTTCCAACTTTGTTATATAGTATTACATTTTTGCTACATTTTTAAGAGAGCTAATAGTATCAGTTACTTGATTGTATTCTATATTTGTAAAGTGCATCTTTTGCCATAACCTTCATTTGTTGGTATCTGAACATGTGCTTGATGATTTATGTCTTCAACATTTTTGTAGTAATTTATTTATTTTTCTGCAGTGTCTCAGCACTTTTGATGATGGTTACCTTGAAGAAACTGGCAAGCACTGGTTACACTCTTATTTTCACCATTTATCAGAGCAGCACAGAAGTTTTTGGCCTTTTTGACCGAATCTGTCTGCTTTCTAATGGAAATACCCTGTTCTTTGGAGAAACTTTAGCTTGCTTGCAGGTAACTTGTCTTCTACCTTTTTTCTCTTGCTTATTAAATATGATTTGGTATGAGTGAATCAATCATGTTTGGTGTAAAAAATTCTCAAAATCCTTCTTTTTCTTTTACCTTCTCTGCCAATAAATGAGATACTAATCTTATCACTAACTGCTGTAATTATGTTGATGTAGCACTTCTCAAATGCTGGATTTCCTTGCCCTATCATGCAAAGTCCTACTGATCACTTTCTGCGTGCAATTAATACAGATTTTGACAGGATAATTGCAATGTGCAAAAACTGGCAGGTAATATGTCTTCAGTATGCATTTTTCATAATTTTGACTTATTTACTAGCAGATAATGATATGTTGACTCCTGGAAGAAAAGTTTATGAATGTATGACCTATGCATATACAGTTATACTTGTAATAAAATTGTGATTTGTCATTTGTAGCTTAAAAATTTTCTGACCGGTCATAGTATGTATCTGATAGATATTTGGGTAGTGAGCTTTTTTTTAGGCTGTTAGAGGAGAGGGAATTTTAGAGGGTGAAGTTAATTATAAAAGGAGAGGAGAGGGAGAGAGAGGATATTGTGGATTATACTTCTGTTTTAGCTAGGAGACGTTATTTTCCCTAGAAGAGCAATATTGCTCTGGTAAGAGGAGGCCTTGGTCTCTAGTGTTTGTTCTTTCTTTTCTGTTTTGGTTCTTTTTTGTTGTTGTGTGAGCTCTCTGTTCATTTCTTTCTGAAATAAGAACTTAGGGTCTGTTTGGTTTGAGCATTTTCTTTTTCTTTTTTTACTGAAAATAGAAAATGGACTTCGAAAATGTGTTTGATTGAGTTTAATGAAAATGTTTTTTTGAAAACATTTCATAAAATAAGCCCAAATATGAAAACACCAAAAAGATATTTTCAGTGTTTCGGAAAATACATTTTAGGAAATGAAGACTGAAAATGAAAATAGGAAATGTTTTCATAAATCAAACATATTCTTAGTTTCCTATCAATTGGTTCGACCGGCTGGATTCGAGATGCCGCTGAAACCAGCTGATAGGATGGATGTGATGGAATCGTGACTTGCAATAGTAGAAGCACGTTTGGAATCATCGCTCGAAGAATTTTAGAATGCCCTTCGAACTTCGTTAATGGAACTGCAGCAGCAACAGTGCCTGGATCAGCAGCAAATATAACAAAATCTTTTACACGAGATCAACAAAATGAATGGAAAGCAAGTGGAAGGAGAACCTCAAAGTGTGTCGAACGTCAATGCTTCGTCTTCGACAATGAACAAACCTACTGAGACTCAATCAAGACCTCCTTTAGACCTAGTGATGGAGTGTATGGATGAATTTAAGCTGTCGGTCAAGAAGGTGGAGTTGCCGGGGTTTTCAGGTGACGATCTAGTGGGATGGATCTCCAGAGCTGAAACCTATTTTGAGGTTCGCAATACTGACAATGCCATGAAAATCAAACTGACTCAATTGTGTATGGAAGGGAGCACGATACATTGGTTTAATTTGTGGCGTGAGTCAGAGGAGAATCCAACTTAGGAAGGACTTAAACGAGCGTTGATGCTTCAATATGGCGCAACCCATTACGAGAACCCATTTGAGGCTTTAAAGGTTCTGCAACCACCAGGGACTGTTGGTCAATACATCGAAGTATTTGAGTTTATTTCTTCTCAAGCTCCCAAGCTTACAAAACTCGTGGGGGGACTCAAATTGGAACAGAGGCAGTGTCTACATACCTTTCGACCTTCCACTTGATGGCAAGTGATGCGCATAGCAAGGGATGTGGAGGCTGAAATCGACGGTGCTCAATCGCAGTGGCTAGGACATACTGAATTTATGGTATATTCCAGTAGGATTTTCAGGTCGACCCGAAAGGAATAAGATAATCTTAGTCTTTTAGGCCTAAGCCATTTTTTTCCAACGCAAAAGTCATCGTCATCGCCAACATATGGGTCAAACTCTGCAGAAGATAACAGACTGGGTTCGAAGGCTTTGATCCATACTACAGCGACCTCAGGAGCTTCTTCTATGGCGTCGCAGGGGTTGAATTCATTGGCTCGAGTCGATAATGGCTGTGGAAACACTTTAGGACAATCAAAGGGCGTGCGTCATTTGTCCTATCAAGAGCTGATGGAGAGGAAGAACTATGGCCTTTGTTTCCGCTGCGGCGAACGCTTCCATCCTCTACATCAGTGTGTGTCAAAGTCCTTGCAATTGTTAATTTTGGGTGAAGATGAAGCTGGCGGTGACGCAGGGGAAGAAAGAGAGGGCAGTCATGGAAATCAAGCAAAGCAAAACAGACGGAAGGAATGAAATAGGCTGAAATAGGAGGAAAAAAAATCAGCCTACTCCAGGTGGGCAATGCTAGGTATTTGGGTAGTGGGCTTTTTGTTAGGCTGTTAGAGAGGGAATTTTAGAGGGTGAAGTTAGTTATGAAAGGAGGGGAGAAGGAGAGAGAGAATATTGTGGAGTATATTTCTGTTTTAGCTAGGAGAAGTTATTTTCTTTGGAGGAGCAATATTGCTCTGGTAGGAGGCCCTGGTCTCTGGTTTTTGTTGCTTTTCTGTTTTGGTTCTTCTTTTTTGCTGTTGTGTGAGCTCTCTGTTCATTTCTTTCTGAAATAAAAACTTAGTTTCCTATCAGTATTTGTAACTGTTATTACTTCTAGCTAATGGGAACATGGTGATGATTGGACTGCTTATTAATTAATTAATTATATCATCATAACAGGATGACAATGGAGATTTTTCTTCAGTAAACATGGACACTGCTGTTGCTATTCGCACACTTGAAGCAACATATAAATCATCTGCAGATGCAGCTGCCGTTGAAACTATGACTTTAAAACTCATTGAGAAGGTAGTGGTGCTAATGTTATACTTAATTTCAAGCCTGATTTTAACTTTTGCATTTTTTTTTTCAAAAATATGCTTCGTTTATCAGGAAGGTCCAGCTCTCAAAAGCAAAGGAAAAGCTAGCCATGCTACTCGAGTAGCAGTCTTGACATGGAGATCTTTATTAGTTATGTCAAGGGAATGGAAATATTATTGGCTTCGACTTATTCTTTATATGCTTCTTACACTCTGTATTGGGACTGTGTTTTCTGGTTTGGGGCATTCTCTGTCATCAGTTGTGGTGAGTCTCAACATCACAATCATATTCACTCAATTGATATTTCTCATAGTTTATTCTGCGTTTTTGTCTTCAATACTTGATGCACTCATAATGTGTGAATAAGTTCTACTCATCTTTACATCACAGACAAGAGTTGCAGCAATATTCGTATTTGTATCATTCTGTTCACTTCTAAGCATAGCTGGCGTGCCTGCACTTTTGAGAGAAATAAAGGTAATCCTATTGCTAATAGCATATCAGTTCAACTCCCCTCCCACTTGAAGTCTCTGCATTATGGTTTCTTTCTTCAGTATGATGCTTAGATAAATACAGACATTAATCACACCTTGTGGATCTTGGAATTATTTGGTAGTTTTTATTCTTTGTAGGAGTTTAAAAGAGCTACAATTTTTGAAATCTATAGACGACAATTTTGCAATGGTGGTCATGAAATATGTAGTCACTGATTGTGGAAATTATTATATGGATCAGTAAGATTTATTGTTGTTGATTCGTATAAGAATAATTAAGTGACGGTATTTGGGGTGTTTCTTCATTGGGTTTAGTAAAACTTGCGCTTAGTACTCTCCAAAAACAGAAGCAAAGAGGAAAACATGTTTTACATGCTGAATTCTTTCATCATCATCATCATTAATTGTAGTCCAAGTAACAGCAGTAGCAGCAGCATCTTTTTTTCTTTTCAGGGATTGGTTTGTGAATTTAATGTCACGGTTTCATTGTGAAGCTGATTAGTCAAATTATTTGTTGTTCTGCAGATATATGCCTGTGAAGAATCAAACCGGCATTCTGGTGCATTAGTATTTGTACTTGGGCAACTCCTCTCCAGCATCCCTTTCCTGTTTCTCATCTCCATTTCATCAAGCCTCGTTTTCTATTTCCTAATAGGGCTGCGAGATGAGTTTAGCTTGTTAATGTACTTTGTGCTAAACTTTTTCATGTCTTTATTAGTGAATGAAGGAATTATGCTGGTCATTGCTACTTTATGGCGAGATGTCTTCTGGAGTGTCTTGACTTTATTGTGCATACATGTGAGTTCCATTTTTCACTAGTCATTATTTTAGTTGTAAAACAATAACAAACTTTCATCAAACTTCCATTGCCATTCAACTGGTAACCTATTTTTCATTTTGAGACCATGATACATACGAGCTATTACTCACCTACTGATACCAATTACTTGACTAAAATTTCAATACATATATGCCAGGTGGTCATGATGCTTTCTGCCGGCTATTTTAGAATTCGAAATGCTCTGCCTGGACCAGTGTGGATGTATCCAGTGTCCTATATAGCCCCTCATACATACTCTATTCAGGCAAGTACTTATATGTTTGTATCTTCTGCACAGTGCAGTTGGAAAAATTACTTCTAAACAGACAGTGACTATATTGTATATTTCTGACTTAAAACTTCCAAGACTTAAGCGGTTAGAATTTATTTCTAAATATATACATACAGATTATCCAATTTGTTTTCTCCTAGATGGTCCTTATGGAATCTATTACTTGTCTTGATATTGTAGGGTCTATTGGAGAATGAGTATCTAGGGACAACTTTTGCAGTTGGGCAGGTAAGGACCATATCTGGGTTTCAAGCTCTCCAAAGTGCATATAATATCTCCCCTGACAGTAATTCCAAGTGGGAGAATTTGCTGGTTTTGTTTCTTATGGCAATCGGTTATCGTATTCTCGTGTTTGTTTTATTATATTTTGGCGTAGGGAGAAAAGTTCCCCTGCTTAAAATTTTTCAGTGTAATCGAGATACAGCAAATACGAGATGAATTATAGGGCCGTGAACCTTGTTCAGTTTTTTACATTGTATAATTCCCTCTTCATCTACTTCGCTTGTCAACACTAGTTTCGTGAACTTACCTTTGAAACGAAAGGAAAATATGAAGTTCATAGCTCTGGCTTTGTCTCCCCAGTGAAAGATTCTTGGTCATTGCTTGATTTAACTCAGCAATTATTGGGACACCCAGATAATGTTTCCCTTTTCCCACTGTCTATTCCTTACTCTATGCCCCTACCTGAACATAGATAGTTAAAATCAGGACGTAGGAGGCACTTCTGTTGTTACATGCTAGTTAGAGTTTAAAGAATTGCAACCAATATTCACATTGGTTTGGCATGGATTATGGATAGATTCTTGTTCAGTTTATTTGTGTTTGTCTGAAATGTCCAATATATCCAAAATACTAAATTATTAAGTTGGTTTTACATATTTGAGATTCAATATCTACCTAACGAAAAAAATATATTAAATTTATATTATATATTTATATATTAAGTTACACATTTATATGTTATATTAATAGAAGTATATGGATATTGAATATCTTATTTATCTAGCCATACGATATGGATGTAGGATAATTGAGACAAATATTAACATTTGTCCCATATTTGATGGATATCGATTTTTTTTCTTTTCTGTTCCATTTCTTTTGGGGATATGGAAGCCTAAAAACGTTAATGAACCTTGCTATATGTCATGATTGTTTGACTTTAGAAAGACCATAATAACTCGTCTCAGTCATGACCAAAAATAAGACTCAGCTCAGCCACTATAAGTGGCCCAACTAGCAGGTAAAGTTAGAATTCTCTTAATATTCATAGACTCTTATGAACAATTACTGATCTAAGCAATTATAGAAAGCTCACCGTTGGCTTGCTACAAAGCAGTGCACCAATTTGAAGACTAAACATGAATCATCCATCAAAGAGATTTGCCAATTACATGTGGCACAAACGTCTTTTTTTTCTTTTTTGTTCCCAAAAAGCTATGCAATTTGGGCCCTATGTAGCTCACCAAAGCCTACTGGGACTAAATAGAAAATTCCTCCAAAGCGCGTCCAACAAGGTTGGTCGAAGGTCAACGGTAAAAAAAGAATGTAAAAGTCAACCGACAGCACCCTCCGTCTCTCATATTCGAATTTTACATGTGACAAACGCCGAGGCATTAGCTTTGGCATATTCTAATACAATCCTTTGAAAGGGTCCTTTTTGTCGGACATGAATGACAATGCTTACAATTTATTGCTCCATCCAAATTGCTTGTTTTACTCTGAAAACAGGTTTTTATTTTAAAAATAAAAATTTATTTAAAAAAGATATTTTATCTATTTATTTTTGAAAATAAAAAACATAATAAATATTTTAAAAATAATAAAACCAGAAAATTTATAGATATTCTATTTGTTTTCATTAATAATAATTTTATAATTTTGTGACTTGTTCTATTTTCCTCCTCTTCTCTCTCTATTCTTTCTCTTTTTCCTCCCTCTTCTTTCTTCCTCTTTTTTTTTTCCTCCCTCTCTGTTTTCAAACTCCTCTCTATTCTCTCTCTAACATATTTTTATTTTTATATTTTTATATTTTTTAAAACAAATTTAAACAAATTTTTTAATTTTTTTATTCTCAAAAGTGAAAACTTGTCTTGACAATAAGTAAATAAAAGCTTTTATATAAACATAGAAACAGATAACGGAATCACCTCAATCTCACTTTTCCTGAGTTTGCCCCTTTTGCGTGAGGATTCAGACGGGAGGAGGAAGAGCCGTTGAAATGGGGGCCGTGGCTTCCGATGCGACGTCGTTCCTCAACGGCGAGAGGATCGTCGTCCTCTTCTTCGTCTCTCGGCTCCTCTACTCCCTGCCCCTCTCCCTTCTCTCCCACGGCCTCTGTCTCTCCCTCCTCGCCCTAGCCTCCTTCTTCCTCGAGATCCGATTCGACTCTTCCAATTCCCTCTCCCTTTTCTGCACCAGGTATGTTTTTGATGGATTCTCCTTTTATCTCCAATTCACCTTCGATTCTTCTATTCTTCTCAATTCCATATTCAATTCTCTGTTTCACTCCAATATTGAAGCCGCTTTAGCTCAATTCTTAATCCGACACTTTCAGGCCCGGTGCCTCCTCGGGGATACTGCTTGGGGCTGTCACTCTGCCTGCTGTTATTCTTTCCAAGTTGATACAGTTATCAAGAGCATTGCCATTGGGCGAAGTTAAACTCCAAGGTACTACTTCTGTACTTTCCTTACCCATCGAATCACTCTTTTGATTATATCAGCTATTCATTGATTGCTGGATAAGTTTTATCACTTTTAACATTATTGCAATGTCTTTTGTGTTCCTTCTTCCTCGTTATGATGCATGTAATAGGTATGACAATGCAATGCATATTTTAATGTATAGAGTTTCAGTATCTGACATTGCAATACTGGGCCACATCTGCCAGCTGCCTGAGTGTGCTTATAGTCCTCAGCTTGGTTTCACGGCTTGCTCCTTTTTCACGCAGTGATTGGGGTGTGAGGTTTAGCTTATGTTTGTCTCTCTTACAATTTGTCATCTGCTTTGTATTCCCTATGGCGACATCTGAAAGTGGTAAGTGTATCCACATCCATTTCGAAGCTCTCTCTAAACAATGTCGTTGAAAAACAAAAGTTCAGTTTTTTGGATTGTTCAGCCAAACATTCATGTTTCTAGAGTCTCTAGACATTCATAGCTATTTACTGTCTCCACTCGGGTAAGAACCATTTATTCCACTGAAACTGTCGTTTGCTCTTCTTCACAGGCTTGCTCCCACTGTCAAAGCTATCCTGGATATTTTTTCATGGATTGGCAGCTGTGAAGCTAATTCAGCATTTTCTCAGTACTTTTCCATCTTGTGCTTCCATTGGTATGTCTTACATTGGTGTCCTTAGTCACCTATTCTCTTACTTTTCTGGGAAACAAGACTATATTGACAATTGGGATCTATAAATATTTCATTGATTTTTTTTTTATCAACTTTGATGGAACATGGAAGCCATCATACCACTGAGTGATTGTTGATTGGTAAGTGGAAGTTTCAACTGACTAATGCAGAATTTACACTATGTTGTGGTTACTTAACCAAGGAAGACGCATGCAGTTCTTCATCTTACCAAATTGACATCAGTAGATCGTCATTATATATCAACAGGGTTACCCTAGTTGTTTGAACTTCTTTTTATATTAATGTCCTTTGATCAATAACTATATTATCATATCCTTCTCAAAACCTGTATGTGCTTTTTATTCCTGCCTTAGATGATCATCTTTAAGCACGATTGCATGGTTAATTAAGAGGTTTTCCTATTTCTGTTGTTTTGCTAATTTAATGTCTCATTTTCTTTCCTAGGGGAAGCGCTTCTGGTGACTTCTGGTATCGTTCTGTATTTTGGTGACATGCTATTGCATACTATAGCAAAGGTTAGTGCTTTTCTTTATGATTAAACTGTTTCTAGACAAATCAGCTGGATAAGTATTTAATTGGTCATTACATTGTTTGAGCAGATATGTGGACTTTTGATGTCGTCAGAGTTGGTAACTGCAGAATATGGAATCAGTCGAAGTGAGATAAGCATTATTATTCAGGTATCGGTCCTTAAGTCATAAAATTGACCATTAAAATTGTAGTTAGATTACTTAAGGTTGTTTACTCATCTTGCAGGGACTTGTCCTTGGCCTTCTTCTATTTCCAATAGCTTTAAAATATATTCTCCAAATATTGGAATGGTCTACAAATACAGCTTTTGCTGAAGGGAGAAGATACAATGATATTGGGAGATCTCTGATATTTTTTGCTTCCCTTGGCCTGGTCATGATTGCTATTATACCATCATGGATGCAGTTAGTTCATGAGTTTCGTATGCATCCTTTTGTCTGGTACATCAATATCTGTTTCAGTTTGATTATTCTGTTTGTTGTAGCTGTCTTACTGATGTTGTCAGTTGTCATCTGATATGATGTGGAAAGGATAATGATGGGACCTAGATAACAGAATAAAACTCCAAACCGACCAAACCCTCTATATTATACATATATGGAAAGATAACATTAGCTATAGATGGACAATACCAGAAATACAACTCCGAAACACAACTATGCAGCTAGCATTGCACCAGAAAGGAAAATACATAAAGAAAACAACATGAAAAACATAAATGCGTCAAAGAAAATGGATAATCCATTGCTTGAGAGACTAGAGTCTATCCCAAGCAATTACTTCAATAAGATGATAATGCCTCTCTCCTCCACAGCTAGAACCCATTGTAACCCCTTGCCACTACCTTCTCTCTTCCCCCACACTCCCACGTCCTCTGTTAGAGGTGGTTGCCCCTTTGTGCAATTCCCTCTCTGCCCTTGTTTTACCTTTTCTAGAAGATACTAAATTATCTGCAGCTTGGCTTGGGCTCATATCTGTAGGTTTAGTAGGTCCAGCCCCTTTTCCTCTCTAGCATATGCTTTCTTTACAATGGGCCCATCAGATAATAATAGGTTGCTTGGGAAGTAACATTGAACAGTGTATCATATATGTTATACTGGTGGCTTCAAAGTGATAAGCACCCAAGCAAACCGGAGGACTCTCCCTTAAAAGCTAGCTGTTAAGGGAAAAGAACTAAGCAACTTAAGTACTCTGCCAAGCATTCCATACTTCTTGGTGTGGGACTTAGGCACCCCATAATACTTTGGTCCCTATCACAAACATTGCTTTCATGTTATGGGATTGGGAATGTAATGTTAATTTCAACCAAAACTATGGAATAAAGAATAGTACGATACTGTCTTATCATAGGTCATAGCATCTGATTCAATTATCTTCATTCACATACTGACATAAGAGTTCAACATACAACTTACAACCTAATACAGACTATATTTTTATATAAATGTGAAAACGGCTACTTAGGAACTATAAACTCAAATCTGCAACCATTGTGATATCTTGTGCTGGCAGAGCTTACGGTCTTCAAGAAAAATAAGTAATGGCAACACTTGAGAGCGTAATACTACTTTTTTGAGAGGCCCAGACATTTTGAAGTAGTTTTGCCTATGCTGGCTAGTTTACATGGAATTATGAGGGCATTCTCATGTTTATATGATAAGCATCTAATGTTTTCTTCAATACTATATTTATTTATAAATTTTGTTAGATTACTATATTGTCCTTTTGAAACTTGTCTTTGCAGGGTGCTCTCCTTTGTTTTCTCTGAGCCATTTAAAAGACTGTCATTATGTATGTATTGGGTCTGTGTAATTTATGTTTCTGTTATCCGATTCTATAACATTTCCAAGAACAGTAAGATTGAGAGGATTCTTTTGCGGAAATACTACCATTTGATGGCTGTCTCAATGTTTGTGCCAGCTCTTATCTTCCAGGTGATTTGGGACTTAATTGATTGTATTTGGATATAACCGTCAATCAATGAACTACACTAATGCTCAGAGATTTTTTTTTGCTTTCAGCCAAAGTTTCTTGATCTTGCTTTTGGTGCAGCTTTGGCGGTTTTCTTGACATTAGAAATTATTCGAGTAAGTATAGACACTTGCAATTATAAAGTAATCACTACTATTGCATTGTTTCAATTATAAAATTATAAAAGTTCTGGTGCAGCTTTGGCGGTTTTCATTGGTCATTGTTGATTATAAAGTGTTATTATATAAATTTGCAGAACTGCTGTGAAAACAGCAATCAACCATTTAAATGATATGTGTACCAGTGTAACACATTATAAGTGGGAGTGCAAAAAAGAAAAAGAAGTTGAAATTAAACAAGCAGTTGGGACTGAATCAAATGGGAGTGCCAAAAAAAAAAGAGAGGGGGGGGGGGGGGGGCTAGAAAATTAAACAAGTTGTTGAATATATGTGTGCATCATGTCAAAGGTTCAGTCTCTACTCGTGCCTCTGATATCTAAAAAAGAACCATTTAAATGATACGTGTATGTAAGAGGTTTAGTTAGCAGTGGGTGGATCCTGTGAGGTGCATGTGCACAGTCCATGTATATTTAAACTATTACTAACTATGGCTATAAAAATGTCAACATGTAAAGCTCAAGACTGGGATTATTGGATGCTTCCAAAAGAATGGTAGATTCTTAGTTCTGATAGCAACTATTGAAGGCTGGGAAATATGTTGCGCTTGTGCATGTTAAATGTAATAGACCCAAACTAGTTGTCATCAACGGTAGAACAAATTACATATTTCTTACCCAGAATTGGACCAGTGCTTTTTTATTTGTAGTGCATGTTGGATTGAAAATTTGATATACCTTAGCTCAGCAAGCTTATTCCTTTCATTCTTTTCATTTCTTAAGGTTTAAAATCCTTGTATTACTACCTACAAATTGGTTTCAGTTTTTTCAAGTACTTCAAAGCAAGCCTGTTGGTTTTACAATTGTTTCTTTTATTAATATCTTTCTTGTTTGCTTTGCACCAACAATGTGTGACCAGGTATGGAGAATCTGGCCCATGGGACAGCCAATACATAATTTTATGACTGCATTCACTGATCACCGTGACTCTGATCTTCTTATTGTGAGGTACCTTATACCTGTTTTAGCTCAAATTTTAGGGCATGTAGTTTATGATACATAAGAGCTCCAGTTACCCACTTTCACCTGAAATGTCCTTTGTTCAGCCATTTCTCACTATTATTGGGATGTGCACTTCCTATTTGGATGTCCTCTGGGTACAATGATCGACCTCTTGCCCCTTTTGCCGGAATACTGAGTCTTGGAATTGGAGATACAATGGTAAGCTTTGTTATTCTCTTCCGATTTGTGGATTGTGTTGCCCTAAACTGAGTTTTTTTTTTTGTCATTATTTAATTCCTCATTTTGATCAGTTTGGGCCTTTTATGTTTTAATGATATTAGGTTCCATGAGGAAATGAATATGGTTTTAGTATATGAGCATGT
Source organism: Biancaea sappan (assembly GCA_037074585.1). Taxonomy (NCBI): domain Eukaryota; kingdom Viridiplantae; phylum Streptophyta; class Magnoliopsida; order Fabales; family Fabaceae; genus Biancaea; species Biancaea sappan. The sequence continues at coordinate 20,629,512 of CM073501.1, read as the reverse complement.
TTATATCTACAGTATTTCTAATCCATTGCTAATTGTGGACTCTAGAGCTTATATAGACCTATTAGAATTTGGTATCACTTTCATCTTAAATCATAACTTCAAATTGTGGCAAATAAGTGTAATTGCACTTGGGCCACTCATTTGCATAAAGATTATTATGACAGTCTAAATTTCTTACAGTTAGGTTTTGCTGCTGATATTATATCAAGTTTTCATCACAGTTCTTTTGAATCTGTCAACAATGTTCAAAATATAAGTACAAAAGACTCCATAAAATTGGACATTGCAAATCTGCTGAAGGACTATTCTCCCATGTTTAGAAGTCTATATGGTTGTCCATTGATATATATATATATATATATATTAGGTAATTTCAATCAAGATATTGGATGTGATGCAATAATTAATTGTAAAGTGGTTGCCATGTGAGAGCAGACTGATTAATTTCTATGAGGTTGAATGAGGGTAAATAATTATGCTTGTGAAAACTAAACTATATTGTAATGGACAATTAAGGGACCAAAGAAGCATACCTTTTTTTTTTTTTTTTTCTTTTTTCCTTTCAGATGGGCAGTTTTGTGGATGATACCTTTCTCAATGGTTCATAGATGCTTTAATTTTGTTATTTGTACTAATTGATGTCTATTTTTGTCAGGCATCGATGGTTGGGCACAAGTATGGCATTCTGAGGTGGAGTAAAACTGGCAGTAAGTATTTCCTATATATATATATATATATATATATATATCAATATTTTGCATTGCATCATGCGAATGTGTGGCTTTTTCCGCTTCTCAGAAAAAACAATTGAAGGTACTGCAGCTGGTATCACATCTGTCCTGGCGGCTTGCTCGTTGCTCCTTCCACTCTTAGCTTCAACTGGAGATATTCTTTCTCAGGTCTCTCTTTATAGTACTTATTTTTGTACCGATACAAACTTTTTGAACCAGTATACTTTTCCTCCAAAGATTGACACCTGGCTAATGGATATCCCCACTGCTGCATTATTTTCTGTAATATAATATTTTCCTGAACCCCTCCTCTCCACAAGGAAGGGTAAGAAATAAAATAGAAATGATTATTTCTAATCGAGAGAAGCCTGCTATACTACTGTATTAAAAGAATTTGTTTGGATTTTTGTCTTCTGGGTTCATTCTTTGATGTTATTGGTACCAACTGTTTGCAGCATTGGTTCTCTCTGCTTGTAGCTGTGACTGTAAGTGGATTGTTGGAGGCATACACGGCTCAACTTGACAACGCATTCATACCTCTTTTCTTCTATAGTCTTCTTTGTTTGTAGATGCAGCTCCTCCCCTCCTTAAACTCATGGTATAGCGAATTAGCAGTGACAGGATTCAGCAAATTTTTAGGATTTCTCAAGACGTTCTTAACCTGGAGACGAACATTCTTTTTGTTGATGTAAGTAGTAACTAATGCAGCGACAGAGAATGCTAACAGTAGTTGGTCTACATAGTTAGGACTGTATATCTCTACAGAAACAATAGGTACAAGGTAGTTCATATAATGGGGTGATGCCCAACACACATGCATATTGTATACCCGAGCTGTATATTTTTCTTTTGATGAAATCATTTGTGAGGAAGAGTGAAATCTGTTGAACAAGTAACTCACTTGTTCTAAAGAATTGCTTCATAGAGCCTTGGCCTAAAAATTGATGGTTATTCAAGCACCATTTTCAACAAATACTATAATAAATTAATAATGACTTATATTTGTGATTTTATCTGATTCAACCAAAGTCATGAATATATAATGTATGCAAATATAATTACTTAAATTATTGTTCTTTCTCCGCAGAAAAGTCACAAAAACTTTACTACTGATTTAGAGTCTTGAAGTGATTTGTTAACTTGGGATATGAAGAAAATTGATCTTTAAGCCCACATGTTCTTGGATTCTTGATACTTATCCTCTCTCCCATACAGCATCTCTTTCCATGCTTTGCTTTTTGACCCTATTATTTAAATTTTAAAGGTGTTGGGGGAACACCAGTATTTGATTCGGACCCATTTAAAGTGTTGGATCGTGGGGCACCCAAGTCCCTCTCCTCTCTTCCATATGCATACTTGAGGAGTATCTTTACTCTGATTATAAACATTACAAACTGACGAAATATTGTTTTTGATCTTCAAAACATACAGTTTTAATTATTTAATTCTTGAACCTTATCTTTAAACATTTTAGTTTCTGAAATTTTTTATTTATTACTTTAGTTTTACTTCAATAAAAAGGAAAAACAAATATATATACTAAGGATAAACAGATATTTAGTAAGTTTTTTTTTAAAGAAATTAACTGTGCAATGGATAAGATTCAAGAATTAAATAATTGAAACATTTATATTTTTTATAGGTCAAAAACATTTTCCTTATTCTTTTCATTTCATTATTACTAATTTTTTTTCATACATAATAATAATAAAGATCGCTCACTAAATCACACTTAATCTTTCTCAATTCTTCATCTTTACTACACACACGCGCACACACACGCGCACGCGCGCGCGCACATATATGTAATAATCACACTTCAATCAACCTCCATTGTGAGCTTTATCTGAAGCATGAGTTCGAAAGACAGTAATAGAGCATATGTTTCAGACAGTAATAGAGTATATGCTCATATGAGACATAACAATATAGCCTTCTCAAACCAAGTTTCTAAATATCTTTGAGGTTCAGTCACCATATTTGAATAGATACAATTTCATTAATTGGATCGGACTCAAATCAGACAGAAACATTTTCTCAGTTCTCAAGGAGAGGAGGAAAAAATAGGATGATGTTTCTGAAACAGACCCCTGCCGGCATGCATCCATTAAAAATTAAGCGGGACTCTGCTTTCTGCAAATTGCAACAGAGTCTCAGGAACAGAGGGAGTCCCACAATAGCTGCATAACAACAACATACAAAGCCAAACTGATTGCCAACTTTGCACCTTCAACATACAAAGCAAAACACACATGGACTTCTAAATAGTCCAATTCTGTAGTTGTAGGGTCAATTGAGTGGGGTTGTCAAATGGACAAATTCGACCCAACATAGTTTAAGTTTTGTAAGATTAATAATAAGTATGGACTAAGTCAAATCAATATAATAAATTGAAACTCCTAACTTAGTTCAATCCATCAAGAGCTGTGGGCTCTGCTAGGCCGATTAGTAGACCTTTTTAAAAAAAAAGTATTTTTAGTCATTTTGATTGATGGAAATTAAATGTTTGAATTATAAAATTTTAAAAAATTAGACTAAACTTTAAAAAAAATGCTAAATTTTAATAAAATAAATAAAAATATTAAAAAAAACCCAAAAAGCCGACTCATTTTAACCCACATAATCTCCAAAAACTGTGATGGATTAAATTAAAAGTCCTTTTTTTTAAATGAGTTGTTAAATTACCAGTTTAATTCACTCTATTTCTAAAACTGGGCTCATTCACACTGCAGGACGTTTCCAGAGCTTCTGTTTTCCCTTTTGGTTATATTCAAAGAACTGTACATACCAAATTATTGAATGTATGGACTAGATACTTTTGTTACGTCATTTTGATTGGGCTTGTTTAGGCTAATCAACAGAGATCGGGTTATGGATGGAAGTGCTGCTTAAGGGAGCAACATGTGAAGTATAAATGTTAGTGGTTAAAATATTATAGTCACCTAATATTTAATTTAGTCTTTATAATTCTAAAATTTTATATTTGGTCCCTGTAATTTTTCAAAATTATTAAAGATGATCCGTACAGATATTAGTTAACGATTAATCAATCCTTATATGCACGTAACGTTGATTAAGACTCTTCACTCAATATCTAAGTCCACATCAATCTTACTTACTTGTCATATCATCCCTAGTCATTATTTTTTAAAAAACTTTACTTGTTATTACGTATAATGTAACGGGATTTCTCTCTCTCTCTCTTTCTTCTCCCGTCTTAGTTGTTTTGTTTTATAGTTATGTTCAATCAGTTTAGAAGCTTGTTCCAAGAGGGAGATATATATATATATATATATATATATATATATATATATATATATAGAGAGAGAGAGAGAGAGAGAGAGAGAGAGAGGGAGAGAGAGAGAGAGAGAGAGAGAGGGAGAGGGAGAGAGAGAGAGAGATCATGTTTGGATTGTACATGATAATAAAAAAAAGTTTTTCTAAAAAAAGATGACTAATTATGATGTGATAAGTAAGTGAGAGTAAAAAATTCTAGTTAATGTCACATGTACGAATATAATAGTTAGCTAACTGTTTACTAATACCAAGACCATTTTTAATAATTTTAAAAATTAGAAGTACTAAATTTAAAATTATAAAATTATAGAAATTATAATGACTAAAAATGTATTATAAGACATTAGTATATTTTTGGATGTTGTGTAACTGTCTAAGTCAAGACAGCTACAGTTGAATGGTTGATATGGCAATTTCTTCTGAGTTCCCCGTACTTACTCTTTGTGTAATGACAGAGAGAGGTAATAGACACTAGTCAATTTTCCAACAGGCCCCTCCAGCTTTGTTGTTTCACATTTAAATCTTATAATTGAGGATCTATCAAATATTTATTTATTAAAAATTTTCCAAGTATTTTAAGGTATGAGAATTTTATTTTATTCTCTCAATAATATTAGCATTGTGATCAATATTGATTAGGGATGTTAAAATGAGTTTGATTTATTGAGATGAAATTGGATTACCTTCTGCGCGTAAGAGATAATTTAGGAACCGTTGAATCAATTTGATCTAACGACTCTTATTCATCTAATGTTTTTTTTCTTTTTTTTTTTTTAAATTTACAAATACCAACTGATCTAATGATTATTGTAAGTACAATAATAAACATAAAATAATAATTATAGATTTTTAAAAAAAATTAAAAAAAGCTAGATGAATGGGAGCTGTTGGATCAAAATCCAACGGCCCCTATTACCTCCTGCTCGCAAGAGCCTCTTATCGTGTGCCATTGAGATAAAATACTCCAACACTACAAATAAAATAGAGTGGACAATAATTCTATAGTTTATTTTAAAGAATAATTTTTAATCCAACCCACCAAGTTATTACTTATTAATGATTAGGTGGCAAGGTAGAGGAGCCCTAGTTGTTTATTTTTTAAAGTTTGGTCTACTTTTTTTTAGAAGTTTAATCCTTTTATTTGATTTTGAATTTTCATCTTAAGAGTTAGTTTTATCATTCAAAATAAGTAATTTTTTTAAATGAAAAAATTGACTCATTGGCTGGTCCAATCTAGTCCATAGCTTTTGATGGATTTGGTGAAGATTTTCAACCTATAACCTTACTTAATCCATATTGGTCTTGTAAGACTTTGCTCGAACTAGACAGGTTCAACTCATTTTACATATTAACAAATATTAATTTGGCCAATCAAGTTCAATTAGCCTAAAAAGTTAAACACAAGTTCATAAATTAAACTTGGCAAAAACACCTTTTTCATTCTTAGCATTTACAATTTTGTTCATAACATTTTTTTGTACTAATTTTGTCTTACATGTTTCATTATTTTTGTTTTAATTTTGTGCCTAGAACTAATATTGTTAACAAAGTTGACGGAAAATATTGAAGTTGATTCCCTCAAGTGACAGTGGATTCCTCCAAATGACATGTTGACTCTTCCATGTGACATGAAATGAAAAAAAAGATAAATAAAAAAGTATTATTTGAAATGAAATTGAAACTTAGTCAAATATTTTGAATAAAATTAAAACTAAAATCAATTAATATGACATGCTGGTAGTGGACGTGTCATATGAAGAAGCCCACGTCAATATTTTTCGTCAACTATGTTAATGAAATTAGTTTTAGGAACAAAATTGAAAAAAAAAAGAAATATATGAGATGAAATTAATAAAAAAAAATTAAGGACGAAAAAAAATCCTTTTGGAATCAAACTTTTATCAATGATGTTGTGCACGCTCCAATAAGAATAGTTATTTAGAGAAATTAAATATATGGATCATACAAAAGGGGATGTATGTACATTAACGTACTGAATGTTGCAATTAACTTACATTGTATAACTTAGATTGTCATTCACCTATTCTTAGATTGTCATTGACCTATTACTTAATGGATGCGAATCCACTTTAACTCTCTTTTCCTTTAGCTCCTTTTAAGCTTCATATTTTGCTGCCATTCATGTCCCAAAAGTTAAGGGAGGAGGAGTCCAACACATTGATGAAGACTTCAATGTTATACTCCAGGAGTTTGAGGTAGTATTCGCAAAACTTAAGGCCTTACTACTACCAGATATCAAAAAATGGAAGCCCTGCTACTAGATATCAGAAAATGGAGATTGAAGAGTAAGTGGAATATAAATAATTTTATTTTGCCTCAAACTCCTGGAGTATGGAATTGAAATTTTCACTAGTGTGTTGGGCTCTTCCTCCTAATTTCTAGGACGTGAGTGACAACAAAACAAGAAGTTTAAGGGGAGTTGGAGGGAAAGAGAGCTGGAGCGGATCCGCATCCACTATCTAATGCCATCTACCATGAACAATTTACCATTATGCTCCTCATCTTTAAGTTGTATGAAGCTGAAACTCTCGGTCTAAGAATCTCCTATACACTTCATGACTAATACTGCTCATCATGCCCCCACAAGAACCACCATTTAGGGAAATTTATGTATTGATCATATACAAAAGTGAATATACATTAACATACACTTTCAACAACTACTGATCATCGTACAGTGCATCAACTATAGACCTTTATGTGAACTATTACTTGCTGTGAATATACAAGTATTTCTACACTCTAGTAACTCACATTTAGGGGTATAGTCTTATGAAACTACTAAGCATTTACGGACTTATTAATTCATAGCTCCATATATATAGGCATAGGTGTAACTTTTTCTTTCTTTCTCTCTTTCTCTCTCTCTCTCTCTCTCTTTTAATTACAAAAGAGGTAATACCTGGAGAGATGAATGGAAAAGAGATGTGGAAAGAATTGAATCCACAACTATTATGGCCCGTTTGGTATAAATTTAGGTAAGGGAAAAGGAAAGGAAATGAGAATGGGAATGGAAAAGGGAATAAAAAAAGTGTGTTTGGTATGATGTAAAAAGAAATGGAAACAAATGGGGTAGTATGTTTGCTATGATATTTTAAAATGAGAGAATGGAATGGTTTTGATAGGAATTTACTGAAATACCCTTTATTAAAAAATAAAATGATTTCGTCTCTTCCCTCCACTGAAATAGTTAACCTTTTTCTCTTTCTCTTCGCTCATCATCATTATCTCTCTCCATGTCTCTCTCTTTCTCTTTTTCGCCACCTCCTGGCATCCTCTACTGTTTGCCTGTCTTCCTTTACCGCCTGCCCCTCTGCAAAACTCATCTCTTTCTCTCTCTCTGTTTCGTCTCTCTCTCTCTCTCTCCATTGTTTTCCTCCTTTGCCGACGAGGACGGTGCCAGCATGAGCTATGACGGTGATGACACGATGGCTGAACGATGGAGGACAATGGCCATGAGGATTGAGGAGACAACGGTCATGAGGACTGAAGCTACAAAGGGGAAAATCTGAAAATTGAAAAGTTGTGAAAGGGCAAAATGGACCTTTCAATACAATTACTAAGGAAAGAAATGGCATTCCCAAGCATCTCTGATGGAATGATTTTTTGCACTATAGATACGAATGTGATTCCCTTTCCAGCCACTCAAGTCCATACCAAACAAGCATTTTGGTCTTAAAGAAATGGAATCTATTTCCTTAATGGTTTGTTTGGTTCAAAGTACATAGTAGGTGTCACATTCCAAAAATTGAGCATGTGAAAAGATACTACTCATTTGATATAATTCTCAAACATACGTTATATACATATATTCTGTAAGGTTTTACATTCAACCTTAATCATTCATTCCACACTACATAATTATATTCATCTGATAAGCAAATATAGACATACATAGTCTGATATTTCTATCTCATCGCAAGCCTAGGAGACCTATAGAAAGTACAGAGCATTTCTAATATCCACATTAATAAGTACTGGTGTCCCACCAGACAGAAATAGAGAATAATCCCACGGGGCTTCTAATATTCAAACGGATACTCTTGTTCTTTATTTTCTATATCTGAAAAAAATAATCATAGGGAGTGTGAGTTTATTTAAAAACTCAGTAAGTAAATAACTGTACTATATAAAATATCAAAAGTACAAATACCACATTTACTCATATAATTAATTGTCTTATACATCGAGTAGTATGAGACTCTAACCCTTTCAAACTCATGAATAAGATCTCATAGGTATACACCGAGTAGTATGAGACTTTAACCCTTTCAACTCGTGTATAGATTTCATAGGTATACACCGAGTAGTATGGGACTTTAACCCTTTCAACTCGTGTATAGATTTCATAGATATGCACTGAGTAGTATGGGACTCTAACCCTTTCAAACTCGTGTATAAGATTTCTTAGATATACACCGAGTAGTGTGGGACTTTAACCCTTTCACACTCGTGTATTAGATCCCGTAGATCTTTACTCATTAATAAGATAGTGAGAATTCATCACATAGTACAATTGTCATGAAATAAATAATTTCTATATACTCTTATTTCTATTGATCATCATATACTCCCATATGAAAAATTAATTGCTTATTATCCAAATAATATTGTAAATGAGACTTATATTGTACTTTGACTAGTAATATCAAATTAGCTGAGCAAGGTTATTCACTCACCTTGATGTTTGTCCAAGTTTACCTTGTTCCACACTAGAATTTGTGTAGGAAAATTTCCTAGTAAAATATATTACAAGGAATCATAAGAAAGGAAACAAAATCACGAAAATACGTAAAATTTTCTAACTGCTACAGTAACGGTTTGCTACAGTAATGGTTTGCTACAGTGTCGGTTCGCTACAGTGCCGGTCGCTACAGTAACGTTGACTGCTACAGTACCGTTGACTGCCGACACTACAGTACTGCTACAGTAACCCGAAGAAAATTTTCCAGATTTTGTTTCGAAATTTCTGGTCGCTACAGTAACTCGGTTTTTGCAGAAATTTCTAACAATTTCATCCTTTCCCTTTCTTGTTTCAAAACCAGAATTTCAACTCTTTTAACCGATTATAACTCAAATATAACTTCTAAAACAACTGAGATTCATGAATTATCATCAAAATCTTCAAGAACAAAACCTACTCTGATCTTCTACATAAACTGAAATTTAAGGAAAATAATCGGATTAAAGCTTACCTTTGATCCTTACAAAGCTTTTGAACCGAACAAATAATCGAACTTCTGAAGATCAAGGAAAGGATTTGAGAAGAAACTGAAGAACTGAGAGAGAACTGCTTTTCTGCCTTCCTTCGGCTGAGTGAAAAAAATGAGGGGTACTATTGAAACTTTATATTAAATATTTCTAATGGGTTATTCAATAACCCATGGGTATCCATAACCCAACATCCAAACCCATCCAGTCAATTTACAATAAATGGACTAATTGACCATTCTGAAACCACTTTTCCATGAATTTCACCATTCTTAGAATATATCCCTCATTGTGCAAATATTTAGTCCAGTCATTTAACTCAATTTTCATAAATAATATTCAAAGAGAACAATTAAATATGAAAATTAAAAATGACCAAAATAAATAACTAAAGTAACGTTGTAGAATTTTAAAATACTCTTAAGCGAATTATATTCTGAAATTAACGGGTATTACAGTAGGAAAGGAAAAGAAAGGAAAGGAAAGGAATGAGTGGAATGGAAAGTGGAAAAGAGAAAAAGGAAAGGGAAAAAAACTATTTGGTATAAGATAGAAAAATGAGTATGAAAAAAAATATTTTATTATGTATGTTTTCATAAGAGAGTTTTACCAAAATGTCCCTGACCTTAAAAACTTGTTTTTTTTTTCATAGATTCAAAATAAAATCTATTTGATCACGTAACTTCATCCCTTTCCTTCACGCCCTAGCTCCATCCCCATCGTTGTGCTGGTCACCTGATCATCTATTTTCACTGGCTCGCTTGTTCGCCTCTATCCCCTCGCCGCTTTCACCATCTCGTCTCTTTTCATGGCAGGTTTCTCTCTGACGCAGTTCTGAAGCTTTCTTTAGACACAGAGGTAGGCTGAGAAATCATGTACCCACATTTTTTTGCTCTGTATTCTACTGCTCAATACTTTTCTATTTAGTATTTTTCTGTTTGTCCATAGTCTAATTCTTTCCCTAGTTTGCTACATCTTCTTCTAAATCAGAAGTTGCAATCAATTAATGCTTCAAATTTGTGTTTGGCTTCCTTGCAACTAAAGAAGAAAAATGTGATTGTAGCTCTCCTACAACAAATACTAAAAAGGATGTTCAATCTTCACCACCTAGGATTAAGATAAAATGTAGCTTTTTTCTTGTTTCTCTTTCCTTTTGCCCAAATATCTTTAGTGGGATCTAGCAGTTTAAACTACTAGTGCAATAAGACAAAGGAAGCAATATGAATTTGCTCAAATATCTTTGGTGGGATCAAATCCTTCTATTTTTGTTTTTCTTTGCTTTTTGGTTTTTCCGCACCTTAGCACTATGTTATGTTGTTGTAGCAAATCCAATTATGGAACTTAAATGCTTCAGTATTCATACTTCATTTCTACTACAAGACTTCAATTATTATGAATTTGAGTTTGTTCATATGCATGCTGTCAAGGCAAAATAACATTTTGATTTAGCTAATATAATGCTTAAATTTGACGGTCAGATTTAGGGGACATAACTGACGAGGGTTACTTGATTAACTATTAATTGACCTTGAATTCCCTATCTATAAGCTGATAGACTTATTATAGTATTGAAATGTGAAACATTGTAATGCATCAAAAAACTGCCAAAGATGGATTGTGAAAACTCACTTTTAAGTTTACCTTCTTGTCAAATTACAGTATTGTTTATAAAGATCCACAATGACAATGTCCTTGTAAATCAAATATGTATTCTCTTTAGTACCTTGTGGCTTGTAGACCAAAAATCACAATGGAGCTCAGATTCAAAATTTTTTTTCCTCTTGCCTCATTAATGGCTGTAGAGTCTTTGTTAACTGGAACATGGTAATATATCTATGATTATTCTCATTTTGTCATCAGTGCTATCAAGCATCAACCCTGCTTGTACTTGATAATAGTGTGTATTGTGTAATAAGACAATACTATAAATGGCAATACTTCAACCTTCAAAATAGGGGGCTTTTTAAATTTAATTATACATTCAGCTAAAATGATAAGTTTTTTAATCATACATTCAACTTCTGCACCTCTCATATGTAGTTAAAATGTATTGATAGTGCAATATTTTTTAATTGTTTCATATTATAGGAACACAATGACATCCTCAAGCATTGGTGAGAGCACTAGAAAAATAGGTCTCAGACTTCGAGTTAGATATTGCCATTGCAAAAAAGTCACGTCTCTGAAGATAGCAAGAACTGAACAAAATCTAAATCAAGTGTTTCTTACATTTGCAATTGGTAAGTGTAAATTCTTCGATTAGGTGGATGCTGAAGAGGGAAGCAACGCTGATGTGGGAGACAGCCCAACAACAACCCCTCATAATGATGATGACATTCAAAGTCTCTGTAGCTACATGGTGTACCTTGAAGGCGAGGTGGCTAGGATGAGAGTGGATATTGAGATAATCAAGAGAGATAGGATAATAATGGCGATATTGATCCTTGTAATGATGTTGGTGGTACTTGTTAAGGTGTAGAAAAAATGAGAAGTTTTGTTTTAGGGCTAGGATTAATGTTGAACCTATATTTTGGCTGAATTCCATGTATTATGTCTCTTTTGGTTAATCAAAGGTTCATGGCAATTATGTTAGGAATTGACAGTGTTGGAGACAATTGTATATGCAATGCTTGGGCTTTCACTTGGGCTATCTTTCCTTTCATGTTTCTTTACACTTCATAATGATATGTTAAGTAGCAAATAATCCCTGTCACTTGTTCTAACAATAGGAAAAAAATAACTTTCTTCAAATTATCTCACCAATTTGAGCAGGAAATATTGACAAGTATATGATTAACTTTTCTTATATTGAGTAGGAAATATTGACAAGTATATGATTAACTTTTCTTGTATAAAGTACAGAAAAATCTTTACAACATAAGAAGTAAATCAATGGAGTCTTTAGTCTATAAACAAGGTTGTAATTTGTATCACTACCACCACTGGAAAAAAAATTGTTATTAACTTAAGAGATTGCCAAGAGAATCTTGATAAAGCAAAGAAAGGTTCACCATAACAATGGCCAACCAAAAATCTTTAACAGACAAGACTATACGCCCTGCTTGAGTTACAACTACTCATTAACTAAAAACAAAAAAAAAAGACTTGATGAACAAAATTTGCTAACGAAAATAAAAAAGAGCAGTAAAGCCAATAAAATTATAAATATCTAGGCCATCTTAAACATAAGCATGAGTACTTATACAAAACATTCAATGGTTTTCAACCGTAAAAATACATAGATACAGTCTTAGCCATATGTAATCTAGCGAATGAAAGATCTTATCCATCCAGCCTTCAATGCATCTGGTACGCAAGGAAATTGAACCAACAAGCTGTGGTTTTGTACAATTACTCCATTAGCTTGGATTACTTCCTCTTCAGTCAACCCTGGAACCTTCAGCAAGTTTCCAAGAAGCCTTTCCTTTATTTCAACCATATTAGCATCGTGATTCAACATGTCAAACGATGTGGAAATGGACTGGAAGGCAATCTGAATGCACTCCTAAAGACTTGTTGTGAGGTCAACCAAGGCTGTAGAAATGTCATCACCACTACTTCTTTGCTTCCTACTTGAACTGGATGTGGCCTCAGACATATTTTTTGTAGTCCTTGAGGATGGCACATCAAGGGTAGGCACCTCAGAGCCACCAATCTCATTTCTGCAGATGGAATGGTATTCTTCTCCTCTTCTACTTGGGTCACGGTCTCTTGTCTGACGTCCACAGAGGTTTGTGCATCTCTTCCCGATGCACAGCTCTCCCATATATAATGGTCAATTGCTCAAAGAAGGGGAATGCACGATTTCTCCAACCAGCATTGCTCGGGTTGGCCTGTAGATGAAACAAAGGACATGAATCAGACAAAACAAAGTAGTTAAATATACACAAAGCATTACATACACAAAGCATAAGCCTTTTAATGTACTTGTATATATGCATCTCAGACAGCAGGCTTTGCTACAACGCAACATGTCACGGGGTCCCATCCAAACCTGTTCATATTCGGTGCATAAAGCAAGTTATATACAGCTTGCCAACTATTCTTCAAGGTTTTAATGCATGACATTATGTGAGGGTTGGCCTTTGTGCTGTGGCCAGGAGCCTTCTCAGCAAGTATTGACTCAAGCTTCTGTATATAACTAGGCTTGAAAGTTTTGTCACAATGGGTAGAGTGCATTCTGATGCAGCTCTACAAATGACTGTACAAGCAAGATATCCTTCTCAGGTATCTAGTGGTATGACATTTCCCAATCTATTTCCACAAACAGATCAATAGTATAACAAAATACCAACAGTGCAATAGTATAACTGAATATCAACATGTGCCAATTATGTTATAAAAAATACAAGTTGTTCGTAAAAGCCACCAAAAATACATTTGACTTGTTGTTCACATGAGCATACATAAATACATATAAGCAGTTGTTCACTCCTGTACCAAAAATACATATGACAAGTTGTTCTCATTTGAAAAAAAAAAGTCATATTACCACAAGGTCACCTTCATAGACTCATAAACTCACCATACATTTCGTCTACTAGGTTATCTCTCTACTAAGCCCAAGCATCTGTATGCTCAATTACAGTGAGATGATCGATGTCCGTGAATGAACTTCCCATTTCTACGATGTTCTGATCTTCAATTTCATCATCAGGCATCTCTTGTTTTAGGAGATTGTGGAGTAAGCAACAAGCAAGAATAATCCGGTTGTATGTCTGTCACGTCCCAAAATTTGAGCACGTGACCGGCACGGAAAGTGAATTTCATTTCACCTCCGTAAGCCTATCTTTCTCTTAATCATCATACAATTCTTTTTCATGCAACCAAACCGAATTCTCTATACATACTACAATCATTCACATTACATCACTGAATGAACCTACCCGATTACAGAGATTTCTAGATTTATACAACTTAAAATAAGACTTAACTATTATACCTTTATCCTGAACAAGTGAAAAGGTAATCATGGACTAAGGATCCATAATTCCTTGTTCCGATATTTACCTTCAGCTGTCAACTCTGAAAAAAAATATCAATAAGAGGGGTATGAGCAAACCACGTGCCCAGTAAGTAGATAGCACAACACTATGACAAAAAAATATCATACATCATAATGATAACATGCAGCAATCATACGTAAATCGATCATCATATGATATGATATTATTCGTAGTACTTCACGACAATATCCAAATAAATCAAATACATTTCAACATAATTCAAAAGTTCACAACAACAATCGGTGAAATCAATTTCACACAAATTTCCCGTACCAACCGGGTCGTCCAGAATACCTCTGGATCGTTGCCCGCGGCCCCCGCCGCATCCACCCTTATCTCTCCATTTATAATCTCCACCCTTATAACTTCACATAAATTTCTCCATGGGGTGCACCACCATGCCTTTCCTTTCCAGTCAAACACAATCACAATCATATATAAAAACATCCTCAATCATTTACAATTCAAGCCACAACATAATCAATGTGGTTCCAGCAACATAGCATGTATACAACATAACCTATAATATAGAACAATTATTCAACTCAGTTCACATGCCATTCACAATCCATCATATAACCTCCATTCATGGGAAAATAAAAAAATATAATTATATACATTACCAGACACGTTCCACAATTGTTTATGTCTCATCGTTCTACATCATCCTCTTCAAACTTGGATATACAACATATTTCCACTATGATGCAAAAAGTCAATAACAGATATTTAATCATAGCAAGTATTAACCCACTCACCTGGATTTCACACTCTCGGCACTCCCACTTTGCACCTTGATCATTCCTATTGTAACCAGACAAAAACCATCAGGGTTACGAAATAGAGAAATTTCCTACCACTACTCTCGACCTTCACTTACTTCTCGAATCATAACTCCTAACTGGTAATAAATATTCAAATGAAACTTATACCATTGGAAACTAGACTTAAAGAGCTTTCCAACGATATAAAGTTTGCCCAAAACGGAGTTCGGATGAAGAAGTTATGGCCGATTGAAAAATAAACTAAAATTTTCCGGTACACCTGGCGCCTGGGCGCCACCTATGGCGCTTGGGCGCCACCCATGCCTGGCGCCTGGGCGCCATATTAAAATAAAAATTTCTATTCCCACATTTTCTTCACTAATTCAAAAATAAAATTTTTCACATAATTAAATTTTTCACTAAACTTCAAATCAGACTTTAAATATTCATAAAAATTCTTGGGATATTACAATGTCCTAACTGGGTAAAAGGACAAACTTCTAACTATTGACCAACGTATTTTCAATGCCTAAAGCACCACTCGATCACATTACATGCTGCTGAGTGTTTCATATTGAAGTACTCATGAGGATTCGTTAGTTGACAACCATCTCTCCAGTCATTTAGGTGATGCCATTGTCCTTTGTAAGGTGCTAGAAACCCTTCACAGTTTGCGTACCCCCAATCTACCAGATAGTAACACCCTAAAAGACAACACTTTACTTGTCACATTCTTTAAAAAAAAAAATAGATGAATTTTATAAAGGGTTGTTCACTACATACGATACTCACCCAGGGGAACCCTTAACCTATGAGACCTTGAAATTGCGTCACGTAACAATCGTGCATCAATTGCAAACCCCTATCACCCAGGCAAAACAAAAATAAATTGCTCGTCTTGAAAGCAGACGCCCAACCTGTTAGTAGTAATCTCGCTTTTTCAATTTCGATACCTCGCCTTATCTTCCAATGAAACTTGTATCCTTATGTGTGTTCCATCAAGGGCACCAATACAATTATGTCAAAGCCCCATAATAAATAGTCAAATAGCCACCTATATCAAACTACGACTTTAAGAAACGTAAGATAGACAATTACTTTAAACCATTTCCACTAGGGATTAGTTGAATCTGCAGGCACGGGCTCAGAGGTTTTGAAAAGCTCTTTATCTAAATGTATCATAGCATTCAGAACCCTTTTGAAATGTCTACTCACACTCTCTCATGATCTCTTAGAGTTAGCTTGAATGACTCTATTCTTCACATGGTGAGCCAAGATGTGCACAAAAATAGCAACTTGCTCATTTACAAGCATATGTCTAGTGGGCCTAAGTCCACCTATAGTGTCAAGCATTAAACATAGATTATCTAAAGTTGCCCTATTCATCCTTGTTAAGTGGTGGCAAGCGTTGTCGCTATTATAGACTAGACTCCTAAAATGAGCCTTATGAGCATGGAAATCAATAGTGTAAGGTCTTTTAATAATTCTGTGCCTATAAAGGACAACTCCAACAACATAAATGTAATAGTTACACATGGTGAGAATCATGTTGCACCACCAAGTCATAGCATCGGTAATGATCCTTATTCTAAAGTCAACCATAACTAAAATGTGATTGCCTGAAAGAGAAGGATGCTTATAACTAACTTTAAAATGGGATCTGTTTAAGGAGAATGCAAGAATATGGGGGAATGCAAACTTTTAAACCATGGCTTTGTCAACCACATCAATACCACTAAAGATACCACTTTCCTCCCTGTGGCATACAACAAGGTTTTGTACATCTAAAGCATAAAATATGTTAATTGATAGTGAATTCCAATGTCACGACCCGTTTTCTGGGCACATAACCGGCACATAACCGGCACAATGATGAATCTCTCATCACTGTAAGCCTTTCGATAAATTCTACCCGTGAGTTTAAATTATCTATGTTATCAAAATAACAATTCCTTAATAAATATGAATAAAATATATCAAATTTTCTTATCTGAAAATCATAGAGATGATTTGCATGTAATAATAGATCATCAATATAAAATACATTATTGACATATAAGCCAAATACCAAACCCCTGACCTAAATGTCCTAGACGATTACAGAGCAATATAATCTATAACAATAGAGGGGCCTACCCAACAGCGGGAAGGTCCAAAGTGATCTACTCCTCTAGCGGATATTCTTCGCTGTCAACCTGATCTGAACAAAAAAATTTTATAGAGAGTGTGAGCTTTTAAACTCCGTGAGCGAATCGGCCTCGCGTTAATAAAATTCAAATACATTACCAATCATGTAAATATATCCGAAGACTCATACTCAACCAATAGACATAGTTAGAAACTGTTGACCATAAGGCTATATGCCATAAGTTTTGATGATGACAAATGTATTTGAAATGTAGCATTGATATATATAAAGGTTAATTATCATATATATGCTACAAGTACTTAAGCATGTTTATGTTACTTAATATACTATTATCATGAATTGAACTAACCATTGGATTTGCAAGTAAGATATATTTTATAGGTTGGTTCAAAACAAGAAGAGTGAGCATTGGATTGAAGAACAAGAAAAAGAAATATCATGCTTCACTCAAGGAAAATAACATGCAAGGATAAAGCTCCAAGAAATGAAGAATTATAAGATTTGAAGTCTTGGAAGCTTGGATGCATCAAGAAAGCAACCACCATGCTCTAAAACAAAGATTTTGAAGATAACAAGTGACTGGTCGACCACCCCATGTTGACTGGTCGACCAACGGTTTACAGAAGCAAAAGTCTGAATGGTAATATCACGCTGGTCGACCACCATGGCTGCACTGGTCGACCAATGGTTGGCAGAAGCAAATTATGATTAACGAGTGCTACACTGGTCGACCACCGTGGATGCACTGGTCGACCAATGGATGACAGAAAGCAACATATCAATAACAAGGAACACATTGGTCGACCACTCTTCCTATACTGGTCGACCAATGAACTTCAGTAATCATTTCTGCCACTCACTGGTCGACCACTCCTTTAAGCACTGGTCGACCATCGTGTTCCAGTAAGAAGATAGTATTGAAGACTAGTCGACCACCTCCGCTCCACTGGTCGACCACCCAGCTCCAGTAGAAGAAGAAATCAAGCACTGGTCGACCAACGCAATAAGACTGGTCGACCAACGTACTTGTTGTTTCAATTCTGGAGCTCACTGGTCGACCAACGTGCCACACTGGTCGACCACCGACATCAGAAAATGTGCTGTAACGGCTAGTTTTTGCTGACATCATTATGGAACCACCTTGGATTTGTCTCCAACAGTCTTATTCGTCCTTGGGCTATATATATCAACCTTGGGGGCTATCAAAACAGAAGAGAGAACACTTCTATTGCTGAACTTTATCTGTAAATTTTCTCTTGAGCAGATTATACCCTTGTGAGCTTATCAATGTAACATATACTCTGTTTTTAGAGAGTTTCTCTGTAATTATTGATTTTGATCAACACAAATATTATCTTGAGTTGTATTATCAAGGAGAGTATTCCTTGATAGAGTATTTATTAAGAGAGCTTTCCTTTGGGTTGTAGAGAAGCCAGTTTAGAAGAAATTCTCCAGAGGGTTGAGGAGGAGCCTGGATTCACAAATTCTCCGTTGGGTTGTGGAGGAGCCTTGGCTAACGAAATTCTTTGTAGTGGTTTACAAGTACCCAGACCAAACTTGCAAGTATAGTGAAAATACTCAAGTGACTTCTTGAGCACTGGATGTAGGCTTGAGATTAACCGAACCAGTATAAATTTCTGAGTTTGCTCTCTCTATCCCTTACTCCTTTATTTGTGCATTACTGTTATCTATTCTTTATTTCCTTACTCCTCATAATTATTCATCTTGATAGCACATTGATTTTCTGTGTTATATTTATTATCCTAAGTATTGTACTTTTACAGAAAATCATTTTAACTTCCAATTAATTCTTGTGAAAAATTTATAAAACCCAATTCACCCCCCTCTTGGGTTCCAACCATTACTTTCAGAAACTACATACAAGAAGATAAAAAAATTCATCCAATTCAACAAACGTTACTAGTACTCATCAATGGCAATATATCCCGGAGAGCGCACACAGGCCGGCTCACCAATTATGTATATTTCCGCCATGACGCACAACCTCATCCTCTTAGCTAGGGCGCCTCACGAATTTATCACCAATCCGGGCTATATCCCTACTGAGGGAATCGTTGTCTCCACACTCATTGGTCAAGACACCCTTTCAACCGGGTTTTCAGCCTTACCATGAGAGGGGGTACTGTCCCGCTCAATCACAATCAATAGTACAGTATTTCATATCATAATCAGAAGCACAATATAATATTCATCAATATAACAGGTATAGTATATAACTATATTATAGATTTATAAACCACAAATCAAGATAACAATTAATCTGTTTTTGAAAAGATTCAAACTTCACATCATCATAAAATACTTGTTTCGTCTTATCCATACTTCTGGATTAATTATCTCATTAGATTCATCATTCTGAATCCAATTTCCCCCTATGAATCTTGGGAGTGTCCTACGATATACTTTTTATCACCAGTAATGCTAAAACTCTATTAAAACGGGGTCGTTCCACTCACCTGGATTCCGTACGAGTATTACATCTCTAAGTCGTTATGGACAAGAGTACACAGATGAATTTCAGTGTTCCGCTACGGAGATTTTCATGAAAGATTAGAGAAAATACGTTAGGATTGTTTTCGTACAGATACTGTTCATACATATGGTTACTATTTATATGTACGGTCACTATTCATACGTACAGTTACTATTTATACATACAGATACTATTCATATATATGGATACTATTTGTACATACAGTTACTATTCATATATACGGAGACTGTTTATACTAGAAATAGAGAATACAATCTGTAAAAGAGTACACCAGGTAAGTTCCTAGGAAAAAGTGGAGGGTCGCATTGAACACACTTAAAAACCAGGTCTTTCCTTAGCCAGAACTTTCCTAGACATGTATTATTCACAGTTTACATTCTATTTTGGTAATCAGATAATCAAAATAATATATAGGCAGCTAAGGACAGTTTTTCTGATGTGGAAGATCAGTCAAAGCCGCAACCACAGAGCATACTTAAGAAAATAACTTTTAAAATTTGAAAGACATAGAAAGGGCATAGTATCCTTACCTAAGCTGAAAAGGAAAAGTCCAAAATCTCAAAGGCCTAGCATTGGAGTAAGAGAAACTTAATGAGAGGAGAAGAGGAGTTGAATGTGTGAGTTTAAAAGTGAAATGAAATGGCCTATAGGAAAAGTTAAAAGTACTATTTGATACTATGCGCTAATAAAATATTCAATTTACTATTTATAAAAATGACATTTCTAATAAAATATTTTTTACTGTACAATTACAGAAAAGTCACAGGTGGCTTACTATTGAAAACTTAAGAAGAAAACTATTATTTCACTTTAAACCTTTAAGTTTCTTTTCAATTCAGTCCTTTCACTTTAGTCCCTGAAGGTATTTTCACACATAAAACGTCATTTTCTCATACGAACTTCTTTCTAGTTTTCTCTAATGATCAAACCATATCTAGTACTTGACATTTCAATTGTATAAGTGAACAGTATCGTATACATAAATAGTATTATATATGTGAACAGTACCGTATACTAGCGTAGTAATCATAGTTTGCAAATACGCATTTATATTTTATTTTTCTTGGGTATTACATCCACACTCTCTTGTTGCATATCAAATATTGATTTATTCAATAACATCTTTATTAATAAATCTTTCTACTACTACAAGATTAGGATTGTATTGTTCATTGACA
Organism: Biancaea sappan; assembly: GCA_037074585.1. Taxonomy (NCBI): domain Eukaryota; kingdom Viridiplantae; phylum Streptophyta; class Magnoliopsida; order Fabales; family Fabaceae; genus Biancaea; species Biancaea sappan. Next base: position 20,608,640 of record CM073501.1, on the reverse strand, counting down.
GATACATCAAACTAAGAACTAAAAATGCATCTTTTCATATTTTAGCATTATGAAACCTATTAAGAGTACAGTGAACCTATTATGAGCCACAAATTTAAATGCCGGAAGCAAAATACTCTTATTTATTTTTCCCCTTTATTTTTAATTTAGTAATTTAAATTTGACTTATAATACTTAATATTTTCTTATAGTAGAAACTGCCAACAAAGTCAAATTGTCTTTATTGTTTCATGTGTTTTTGCCATTCTTATGCTTTTTAAGACATTTTTTGGCTATAAAACAAATTTACAACCCTATTTAGATCAAGGGTAGAACAAAAGGAAGCAAAAAGGAGACAAGCAATATGAAGGCATAAATTTCTTCCAAGTATCCTGTCAAGAAGCCAACTAACCAAAAGCCTAAACTACCGGGAGAAAATTCAGCAATGGTTTTATTAATATCTCAAACATTAAAAATTACTTTCAATTATTTACTGCCAAATCAAAAGCCTGATTTCAGCTTTACTGTCAATAGATTTTTCAAGTTTTTTACATATACTGTATATTGGTATTTAAATACATTGTTAATGAATTGATGAACTAGTCTCTTGTCTTTCATAGGTGATATATGGCATAAAGCTTCCTAGTCCACCAGATATTGGAGAAGGGAAGCCCAAAAATCAGAACGATGCCATAATACTCACTCATGGTGAAGCCCTTCAAATGTTTGATATGAATCAAGTAAGGCTTCTTTGCTATCACTATACAAGTGAATCATTTCCGCTATGTTCTTATGAATGTTTGGCTTTATATGATAACTACTTGGAAGGAGCACTAGAATTGAGAAATCTGCTACAAGAATTCCTTCGGTGCCAATGGCGGCGCCCTCCTACAATACTTGGTTTAAGGGAACACATATTCACAGGAAGGTTAGCCCTTCGTACCCTAAAAATCGAAGTTACTCAGCCAATCTCTTTTTATAGGCAAACTAATACTCCTTGCAATTAAATATATTCATAAGTAATAGAAATAAGTCCATTATGAGTTACACAATCCTTTACATTAGCAAAAGAAACAACAATTTAAATTTTATAGCAAATGTAGGCCTTTAAATTCTTATATACTTAAAACCAAATGGAGGAAAACAAATTGTATTGACAAGCACAATCAGATCAAATAGCTCAAATATTGCTAAACTCACAAATATTAACTGCAGTTTCATAATCAACTTAAAATTTCCTAACTTCCACAAAAATCATCAACTTGAACACCCAAAAGCAAAAACGTTAGCTGAAAGCTTCCTGGGAAACAAGAAGAGACTGGACTCGCAGCAAATGAAGAACCAGCGGTGGCGGCAGTGGGTATCAGCTCAACTTAGAGCGTTAGAGACATCGGCGACAGAAGCATAGAAGATCGACTTATGGTGTGCACACGATTTAGGAATGGAAAGAAGGATCATCGCTGTAATTGGGCAGAATAGTGGAGGGCAATGAAGACATTTCCACCTTTTTACAATGCGGGAGGCGACGTTTCTAGAGGTAGACCGATGGAAGAGGCAGTACAATTAATTTTGAAATGGAATTCCAAAATGGAAACACGCCTTCTGCCTCATGCTGCCATCCAAACGACTGAAATGGCACTGTTGCAGAGAATGAAGTCTTCCTTTCCCTCTGGATTGGCCATCCAAACGTGCCGTAACTGTATACCAAACATCCCCTTAAAACTTCTTAGAGCTCATTTTTAGACGAAATGCCACTTAAGTTGAGGCTCGTAAGCATAACGTTGTTGTTTTTCTATGAAAAACGTAACTGAAACACTAATGGAGATTAATATGGTATATAATGTTTTTCGACTAAAGCTGTAATTGAAACCAAACAGGTAAGAAGTTTACGTGATATATGGCATGCTACATTTAATAAAGCAGAAATTGCACCAAGAACCATCTTAGCACGCTTTACATCGTCTTATATATGCTACTGTTATAGATATGTATTGACTTAATCATTGAGGTGTGTAAAAGAACTTCATTGAAACTCCTCATCACCAACTAGAGAAAGCTTGGAGCAGTGACGATGGAATCGAAGCATTCGACAAGTACAATATAACCATGTGACAGTATGACATGGCCCCGCGAGCAAACTCACGTTGGCATGACAATTGTTTTTCAGAGCCTTGATATATAGCGTCTTAAACTATACAACTTTTTTTTTTATCAAGTAAAAAATAAGCCATTATAACTAAAGTTAGGTAGTTTAAGTAGTTTAAATTTTTTTCTTTCAAACAAGATCATGCTTTTGTATTTTTTAAACGAAAAAAAAAATCTATTGAAAAAATTTTACACTGTTATATATGATATAATGTTTCGTCTAAAAAAAAAGGTCATTCATTCATCTAGTTGTTTTTTACAATATGGCCAAGACTCTAGGTTACGTCGGCAGATTACATATGCAATATGGAATTGACAAAGGCAATTTCTAGATTATCATTGATATAATTGATTAATCAATTCATCGCTTTAAACACAGAAAGCACGTTATTTGAAGTTATTTTTAAAAGTGGGGCTAAAATGAAACTTGAGATGGCTGAATGCTCTATGACATTTGAAATTAAGTTGTTAAGATCGATATCTTACTTAAGATTAGTCAAGAGATAAAATAGATCAAATCAAGAATTGGAAGATTATATCTTTAAAGAAATATAATAATTAAAAATATATCTATTCATATATAAACCACAAATAAAAATAATATTATATTAAAAATAATTAATAATATACAATTTTAATCAACAAAACTCAAAATATGAAAATAGAAAAGACACTTTGCAACAATAATAAGAAACATTGTTATACAAGATATGAAAATATTCAATTAGTAAAGAAAAAATAGATAACAGACTCTACTTTCTATTATATTTAAAAACTTCTCTTTTTCTTACCTAATAGATACTTCTTTCTTCAAAACCTATAATATTATCTTATTTTCAACCTTTACTGAACTAAATTAAAAATTGAATAAATTATGAGTAGTAAAATTATAATTGTGTAGTATTAGTAGAGATTTAATTTAGTTTAACGCTTTTTTTTATTCTGATTGACCTAATAAATTATTAATATATTAATAAATAAAAAATAATAAAAATCTAAAATATTATAACATTGATAAAATTATAAAATTTTAAGATTTAAATCAAGATTCTATTAAAATCTTAAAAAATTTAAATTTTTTATAAGATCAAAATTATTTAAATTTTTTAGGACCATAAGATCTAAAAAAAAATGTAACAGTTTTGATTGAAATGTACCATTAATTTAATAGTACTTTCATCTTTGTCATCTATGGGAACCACAAGATTTTAGTGTTGAATATTGCTGCTAGGTGCCAGCTTCTCGACTTCTCCTTGAGACTGTGTTCTGGAAAATTCCAAAAACTCATTGACACAACCTAACGCGTTGATAAACAATCACATCATTTTATATATTAATGTTCAACTACACGTGGAACTTGAACACGGCATTCATACACTGAAATGTCGAGTGATGCGTCCAGCTGCGGGATACGCCTAACATCTTCCGCGTAACAACAGTTTTATTGTTATAGAGATGTAAGTGCCTCTTACACAGAGGAGTGAATCCACGCCCGCGAATTGCAAGTGGTTGGAGTTGTTATTATTATAATTAATTACTTAGTTTATGGTGTAACATACTTCAGTCAATTATTAGATTAATTGATGAAAACTATGTTTTGACAATATTGAGTAATCATTTGTTGAGTCACACGGTATAAAATGAAATGAATTAGAGCTAGTGAAACAGTTCAACTCGGTCCACCTAAGTTGGCCTACAATAGATTGGGGCAAAAAAAAAAAAAGAGTTAATCTAGGCCATTTTAAGTGAGTTGAAGAATTGAATTGGCTCAGCCCACCAAAAACACTACAAAGGAAAAAGAAAAATACAAAAAAGGAGATCTTATAAAATAACAATATTACCTTTAAGAAAAATTGTTATTATAAATGATGATTTTTGGGGATTTTTTTGAATAATTGAAATTAATATTAAAATAATTTTTGTCAAAGAAAAAATAAAATAGACCAACAAGTCAAACTACTTAACCAATAGGTTAAACATACTCAGCTAATTTGACCCAATTTTAAGTAACTTTATATTTTACCAACTAATTCATAATTTTTGCAAGTTGAAGGAGTTTATTTTATTGAATTAAGCCTATTTTGATAACTCTAGACTATATATATATATATATATATATATATATGATAATTTGGATAAGTTATTAAAAATTAAGCTATTCATTTAACCAGAAAAAAATAGATACCCTAGATGAACCTAAAGTATAATCATAGTCTTTTCATACAGAATACTATAAATATGGTAATTACCTTCTAGTAAGTTAAGATTGGATGGTCATGCAAATTTAGCTTCTTCTTCTTCTTCTTCTAGCACGAATACATATGTATATATATGGGCATGGCACATACAAGTACCAATTATGATATGATTGATACATGTTCAAAAAATGAACAGGCATGGCTGCATTAGATAATGATCTATACTTTGTAAAAATAGTGAGTAGATTTTGCTGGTCAATCTCCCATTTAAACTGAAGTAGACATGACTACAGCAGCGAAAAGAGACAATTCGTCGCAAATTGAAAACTCATGACACTCGCTCACATGCAACGGTCTTCTCACACTCTCACCCTCCAACATGCTCCTTTCACGATTCCCCTCTCTCTCTTCCAAGCCTTTTTCAAGGTTCGTTGGCGACCTTCCAATCTCATCTCTCTCGTATGAACCCCACTATATATAAATACACTATGTCACCACTTCACAATTCACAAACACAAGCTCTTGCAGCACATACAGATATAGTAGCAGAAGTACGAAATGGCCAAACTCAGAGGCAAAAAGAAAGGCGGGATTGTGAAGCTGAGGGATGTGGCGGAGAAGCTCCAAAAGAAGCTGTTACTGGGAATGAAATCAAATCTGCGTGGAGAAGAAGAAGAAGGAGGGAGGGAGTCAGGGTGTGTCCCTGAGGACGTGAAAGAAGGGCATTTTGCAGTGATAGCAGGGGATGGGTCAGAGGAGGCAAAGAGATTTGTGGTGCCATTGAGCTGTCTGAGGCACCCCATATTCTTGAGGCTATTGGAGGAAGCAGCAGAAGAGTATGGGTTTGACAGAGAAGGAGCACTCACCATTCCTTGCCGGCCATGCGAGCTTGAGAGGATAATCATGGAGGGACACTCTCACAGTGATACACTTTGCTGCAATTCCTGTAAAAACCCCATGGTTCATACTTCACAGCTAATGATCATGTAGGAACAAACTGTTATATTATATATATATATATATGTCACTCCAAATTTGAATTTGACTTGCTTGCATGTGACAAAATTAACATAAATTAACTTGCCACTTAGTATGTTCTCACGGTCCAGTTCTTCTGTTTGTTTTGTATTTCTGGTTAGATAATCTCTGATTGGAATTACCAATACAATACCCTACCCTTGTTTCAGTTCTTAGTCTCCTCCATCATCAACATTGGAAGCAGAACCTTTGTGTCTGTCAGAACAATGTTCTATATATGGTCACCTCCCTCCGGTTAAATACGAGGGTAACACCTACTCGGAAATGACTTAGCTACCCTCTATTGAGATTAGGAAAAACAAAAAAGATGCAGTTAAATTCAATCTTGACTAAAATAATACTTTCTTAATAAATAAAAATAATTTTTTCCCTAATTTAATATATGATAAACGATTTTTTATTTGATTCAATTCTTCGGTCTACATTCATTTAAACCCAAGTCATCCTATGCAAGCCTAATATTTAGACAATAAAAAAAAATGTCTTCTATCTTAAAATATAAAGCCTCGATTGAACATGACTAATATAAGCTGGTTAGTCTACAAGCAACTAACTAACCAAAGACCTTTTACTTCAAACTAAATGACCATTGCTTGAGATCATTTCTAGAGAAGGAGGGTGAAGATCATTCCTTTATAGTGTCTTCAACCTTATCTAAATTAGGCGTTATGAATGGAACTTAACTTACGCTAAACCAACTCTGGGAGTCTTGCTTACTCACAAAGTTAGGGTGACTTTAGTGTGGTGCTTTTTAGATTAACACTATGTTAACTGTGAGAGAGAGTATTCCCATCACACCCTCCTTTACTTCGAGCTTCTCATGTGATAAAGAGTGAGATACTTAGTTTATTATTCAAGAGATAGGTTCACTAGGCACTTTAAAGTACTTAATTTAGCAAAATATATCACTTGGAGAAGTCAAGCGTCAAGGGTACCTCTATGCTAAGGTACTTGATTTTAGGAAAACTTGACATACTTTATTTGAGCATTTGACATATATTATACATTCATTGTTTGATGAACTAATTTCACTGGGTGTTCTTATAAAGGGGGGAGCACTCTTTCTTAATTATCTCTTTTTTGAATAGGGTACGGCACTTCAAGGGTGTTCCTTTTGCTTAAGAATAAGGGTGTTCTCTCTCTTAGATACCAAATGATACTCATCTTAGATGTTAGGGGCACTCTTCTTTGGACACTAGTGGCCGCTCCTTTTTAGATAGTGCCACGAGATACTATTCCTTGGATATGATGCTTGGGGGCGTTCCTCCTTGAATGATGTTAGGAGGTGCTCTTCTTATATGAAAAGAACTTGATGCTTACTACTAAGCTAGCCGGAGATCCTGTTTAGAGATACTCTTCTTGTTGAGAGAGGAAAACCCCTTGATGAATAAATGTCTAGAAACACTCTTTTTATTAGGCAGGGAGAACCCCTTTGACTAGTGAGAGTAACCTTCTTCAACGATTTCACTCCTTGTATGGAAGATTATGTAGACACAACAGTGTATCATATATGTCAAGCAGATGGCTTCAAAACCCGCTTACAAGTAATGGGAGGGGGGCAACATATATAATACTAATTTCATCCAAATAGAATAAAGGATCGAAAGATACCGTCTTACCACAGGTCACATGGCATCTAATCGCATTATATTCATTCACACACACAAAAACACACGAGAGTTCAACCTAATACACACTATTACTTTAGTACAAATGTGAAAACAGCTACTTAGGAACTATAAACTCAAATCTGCAACCACATTGTGATATGTATCGTATGCTGGCAGAGCATACAGCCCTAGATTTTCCACTTTTCTGCATGCGAGCCCCACACAGTTTGAAGTAGTTAAGCCTAAGCTGGCTAGTTAACATGGAATTATGAGTGCAATCTCATGTTTCAATTATATGATAAGCGTCTCTTGTTTCCTTTAATATTATATTTATTTATAAATTTGTCATATTATTAATATTGTCGTTTTGCAACGTGTCTCTGCAGGGTGCTTTCCTTTGTTTTCTCTATAAAAGATTGCCATTACGTATAGATTGGGTGTGTGTAATTTATGTTTCTGTAATATATCCGATTCTATAACATGTTCAAGAACAGTAAGATGAGAGGATTCTCTTGCGGCAATACTACCTTTCGATGGCTGTCTCAATGCTCGTGCCAGCTCTTATCTTGCAGATGATTGGGGACTTAATGACTAGTATTTGAGATTTTATCCGATTTAACCAAAATCAATATGAATATATAACGTGTGCAAATATCGTTACTTAAAGTATTCTTGAAGTGACTCGTCAACTTGGGAAATGAAGAAAATTGATCTTCAAGCCCCACGTGTTCTTGGATTCTTGATACTTATCCTCTCTCCTATACAGTGTCTCTTTCCTCGCTTTGCTTTTTGACCGTTTTATTTACTTAAGGTGATGGGGGGAGACCATTAATTATTTGATTCGTGGGACACCTAAGTCCCTCTCCGCTCTCCTGTATACATTCTTAAAATATCTTTACTCTGATTATAAACATTAACTGAAGAAATATAGTTTTTGATCTTTAAAACATACAGTTGTTAATTGAATTGTAGAATTATTTTCTGAAAATTTTTATTTATTATTCATTAGTTTTACATCAATAAAAAGAAGAAAAAACATTCATGTTCCAAGAGTAAATAAGTATTGAGAGAAATTTTTTTGAAAAAAATGTGTGCAGAGGATAAAATCCAAGAATTAAATAGTTGAAATATATATGTATTTTTAAGGAAAAAAATAAAATCATTTATCTTTTTATTAATTTTTTAAAAATATTAAATTTTAAGACAAAATTCGGGTTTATTCTTTTCGATATATGGTGTTAATAATTTTTTTTTGGAAATAGTTCAATACTGTATGCTAGAATATTTAAAAACATCCTTCCTCATGTTATGTATTTATTTAAAAATATGATAATAAACATATAAAGAAGTTGACCTAAATCTTTTCTTAACTTTTATTTCTTTTTCATTTCATTAATTATATTTTTTTCCATACGTAATAATAAAGAAGATCCAACACAAAGACCTTATAAAAAATATTTAATTCCATATATGTGGGTGTCAGTGTGCATAACAAGAAAAAAAAAACTGTTTTGCAGCCAGAAAAGTTGCTAATTTTATTTAGTGACAAATTTGTGACGAATTTTTTTACCACAAATTTGTCACTGATTTGTAACAAAAATAACATTTTAATGACAAAACACTAGTTTTGTCATATTTTTTAAAGTGTCAAAGTTTTGGTTTGAACTCGTATCTTTCATGTTGATATCAATGTTTTTTACTATTGATTCAGTTGAAATCCACAATTAATTTTAACAAATTAATATAAATATTGTATTATATTATTTTGACAAGTTTAGTGATTTAATGACAGAGAGAATCCTTCGTTAAATTAGTAACAAAATTTAATGACAAAAAAATTCATCACAAAAATGAGAATTCATCACAAATTTGTAACGAAAAGTTCTGTCACAAAACTAAAAAACTAGTGACAGAACAAATCTATTGACGAATTTTAGTAATGGAGAAATTGTCACTAAATGTGAAATTTAGTGACAAATTTTATCCATTACTAAAATCTATTACTAAATATCACATTTTATGACAAAAATTAATGACGGATTAGAATCTATTATTATTTACTAATAGATTAAAATCCGTCACAAAATTTTAGAGTTTTACAAAATTAGTGACAGATTTTATCACTAAATAATAAAATTAGTGATGAATTTCACACTGAAAATTTCTCACTAAATTTTTTTTTAAGTAGTGGTGTGTATATGAATCACATTCCAATCAATCTCCATTTTGAGCTGTATCTGAAGCGCGAGTTCGAAAGACGGTAACAGAGCAATATGTATGTATATGCTCATATGAGACACAACAACATGCCTTGTCAATTCAAGTTTCTAAATATCTTTCAGGTTCAGCCACCGTATTTGAATAGCTACAATTTCATTAATTGGATCGGACTCAAATCAGACAGAAACATTTTTCTCAATTCTCAAGGACATGGAAAAAAAATAGGATTTGTTTCTCAAATAGACCCTTATCAGTATGGATGCGGATTGCCTCCAGTCCTACAAACTTTAACCTTGATTAAATTTATTTTTAGTCACAATTTTTATATCTATGATTATAATTGTGAGTAAAAATAAATTTAACTACAGTTAAAATCGTGATTAAAAATACATAAAAAAATTCTACACACTAAAGACGATCCACACGTTGTTGGCATGCATGCATTAAAAATTAAGCTGGAGGCCCTCTGCATATTGCTCCAGTCTCATGAACACACAAAACCAGATTGAACGCCAATTTAATTGCATCTTCATCATGTAGTAACGTGACTAATCATAATACCCAGAAATAAAAAAATTCAGGCACATTAAAATTAAATAGTCCAATTCTGTATCTGTCGGGTCTCTTGAGACTACTTTTTCACTATTTCTATGGTTGGTTATATGAATCACAGTGCAGGACGTTTCCGGAGCTTCTGTTTTCTCTTCTGGTTCTATTAAAATTACTGTACATACCAAATTATTGAACGAATGAACTAGATACTTAGGTTACGTCATTTTGGTTGGGTTTATTTAGGCTAATCAAACAGAGATTGGGTTATGGATCAAAATGTTGCTTGGGGAACAAAATGCGAAGCATGTCAGTAGGTGTTAGTATATGTTTCGATGTTGTCAAAGTCAGGATTGAACTACATGTCCAAACATGAAAGGCCATGGAAATATGTCATGACAGCTGGAGTTGAATGGTTGATATGGCAGAATTCTTCTTAGTTTCCTGTACGTCATTTACTTTTTATGCAATGACGGAGAGGTAATGGACACTCGTCAATTTCCCATCAGGCTCTCTCTTCTTTGTTGTTTCACATTTACATCATATAATTGAGGATCTATCAAATATTGATAGTTTGAGAATTTCATTTTATTCTCTCAACAGTATTACCATTATTTGTATTGATTATGCATGTCAAAATGGGCATAATTCATTGTGTCAACACATTTCAAATTTACAAATAGAACGAATTGGAAAAAAAAAAAGCTCATTTTAGAAAGTGTGTTTTAGTTCGCCCACTAAATGGATGAACCAATTTTGTTTGACGACTATAATTTTTTTTTTTAAAGTCTAGACTTCTTTTATAAGTTTAATTCAAATTTTTGAAATTTTATATTTTTCATACTTAATTTTTATTATTTAACTTAACTAAAAATACATTTTTAAAAAAAAGTTCATGAGTTTATCCAAACCCAATCCATAACCCTTCTTCATGGGTTGGGCTAAGATTTCCATTCAATTATTTATATATAGATTAATTGGGTTCAACTTAGATTCACTATCAACTTTACAGGACTTAGATTAAATTGAGTTGAGTCATTTCATTTGACAGCTTAATATTAACAAAGATTATTTTGGCCAATAAAATTCAGTTGGCCTAAAAAGCTAAACAAAGGTCCATAAATGAAACCTACATTTTGTTTTGGATCAAGTTCTCTCTCTCTCTCTCTCTCTCTCTCTCTCTCTCTCTCTCTCTCTCTCAAAATAAATCAAACTTTTATGATTGTGTTGTACATGGTTCAATGAAAATAGTTATTTAGAGAAATTTGCGGATCATAACAGAGATAGATGTACATCAACGTACTCAAAGTCTAATAATCCTTTTGCATTGTATGATTTTTTTTTTAATTAAAAACAAGCACAATTCCATAACCTTGAACTTATTTCCAGTCTTATATGGAAACGGATCAGCTTCTGGCACTTAGAGGCTCCAGTTCTCTGTTAATCACGATTTTAACTGTAGTTAAATCAAATTGTGGCTAAAATTTACATTTAGTCATAATTTTAACCGTAACTAAATAAATAAAACTGTGACTAACAAGAACTAGAACTTCCAAGTGCTTATAGCGAATTCTAATCCGTCGTGAGTTATAAACTTGGTGGTCATTATACACTCAATAAATTAGATTGTCATGTGACCTATTACCTATTGCCATCTCCCACACCACGTTTACCATTATGCCCCTCGTCTTCGAGCTAGATGATGCTTAAGAACCTCTTACATACGCTTTGACATTTTCTTGTGCTATTGTTTTTATGTTGACTTATATAAAGTTCATTTTGGACTTCTGGTTCTTGTAGATATATCAATGATTTGATTTTCCGATCAGATTATTTAAGAGTCCGTTTAAACTCAAAATGTAATTTTTGAGACAAAATCAATGATTTAGTTTGGTATTAATTTATCTCTTCAGTCAAACTATATTTTTCTTTTTAAACTTCCTGTTTTCATAAAGTAATTTTAACTTACTTTCACATTTATTTATTTATTCCAATCCAAACACACACTTAGTTGTACGTTGAAACTCTATATCTAAGAATCACCTACATACACTTTATGATTGATAATGTGCATGCCCCCATAAGAACGCGATTGGCTCCTCTGCTTGTATTTAAGACAAGCAGCCAAGTAGAGGCTTGTTGGGCTTGAAATGATGCTATTTTTGCACCTCTTTTTAATTCTTCTGAAGCAAATCAAAACGACGCCATTATTCGTTTTTCTTTTCCTGAACGGTGCAAAACGCACCATTTCATTAAATTTAGTTTTTATTTTTGTCACAGTATCTAGCGAATGGGAGAACAACACCAGTCTAGTTGAAATTTTTTTATTCTAAAACTCGACAGACATAGACTAAAATGAAGGAAAAAACTTTAAAACACCCCTAATTCTCATGTTTTCTTTTAGACAGACCCTCTCCTTTCACTTCAAACTCAACAAGTGGTATTTCCTTCTTCCCCAAGCACCAACTTGTTACTGTCTGAGCATTTTCTCGCCATTTGCAAGCAACCCTCATCCTCAATTTTCATTTTCGTGGACTGTGCGTGTGTATTCTTCAAGCTCTCAGTTATAAGCTTCCATTATCAGTCTATGTTCTTCTTCCTCCGTCCTTTCTTCTTCTGTGCTTGTATTCTTCTTATGCATTGAGTAGTAATTGGCTGTGAACTAAACATGGAATCTAAATAAAAAATGGAATCTGTCATTCATTTCTGATATCATCCTCTGCCATTCTGTAAAAACATGGAAGCTAAACATGGAATCCAAAAAAAAAAATAATGAAACCATTGTATTAAAAGATGGAATGGTGATATATGGCCATTATTGAATAAGCAAATTTTTTTGGTGGTGGGGCATCTATGCTATCATCCTATGTCATTCCCACACTTTAACGCACATACATATATAAATTAAAGAGACATTACTGAATGGTGATATGACCAACAACAACAGTCTTATTCCATTAGGTGGGGTCGGCTACATGGATCGCCCGATGCCATTGAGCTCTATCAATGACTAATTCTTTAAGGATCTCATTTACCAGAAGATCCATTTTAATAACATCTTTAAGTGTTCTTCTTGGTCTTCTTTGATCTTTTTTCACATGACTCCAAACCATCTGCTCAACTCTCCTTACTGGCGCTTCTAATGGTCTTCTTTGAACATGTCTAAACCACCTTAAACGGTTTTCAGTCATTTTTTTTTCAATAGGTGCCACTCCAATTCTCCCTCGTATATGATTATTACGGATCATATCTCTTCTTGTAAAAATTTTGGTAAATGATATGGTGGGACTTCATCAGCATATATATATCTTGTAATTATTTACTTAGAGCCAAGCCACCAAAACCTTTGTCATGATGCAGTTATAATATTCTTCTTCAAGTTTAAGGTTGGTTTCTTCTCCATTACTGAATAAAAACCTTTGTCATGAGGCAGTTATAATTTTGCTTATAATGTTGGTTTCTTTTTCATTCATCTTGGGGTATAAAAATGGTATATATATAAAAATATTATGTAAGAAGTTAATGATAGAAGTTTTCATTAATTTAAAATACCAATTTTTATATAATCAATGTTTGTTAATAATCTTTCATATATGTTATTTCAAATAATTACAATGGAGGAAAGTTGGAAGTCTGCGATTAAAATGAAATTTGAAAGCATAGAGGGGGCGTGAGATTTTTGATAGGTATATGGAGGAAAAATGGGATTCAAAGTGAGGAATGACATACACGTTAAAAGCAAGAAGAATAAAAATGTATTCAATAAAGCATGTACGCTCCAAAGAGGACTTTCAAGAGCCGGATAAAAATTTATGCTTCAATAAAGTATGTATCCGCGCGATGATACTATAACCAGTTGCCAAGTTAAACTACACTTGAAACTTGTGAGGATATAGTACAAAGTGCATAAATTCATCAAGCAACACAATTTTTATCATTAATCATCTTGGATATCGAAAAAAAAAAAAAGAAAAGTGTGTTGCAGGTGCTCAATTTGCTTTATGATCTCTAATTCACAGTAGAACTCTCATACAGAGCTTATACAACCAGTCAAAATGGTCAGAAGTAATGAAAACAAATCATAATTGTTAACTCTTAGAGAAGAGCAAGAAATAATTCCAAAACATAGCCATTTTTATTATTAATAACTTTTTGAAATCTCAAATCATTACAAGAGTTTGGAAAAATAATAGAACCTCAACAATAGAGCTTACATGTACAATAGAAAATAGGTAACATTTACAATAGATCCTCAATAACTATTTCAAATCCTTTGCCCATTTGCTCCTCTATCCATTTGCTCCTGCCCATTTGATCTTGCCCATTTACCAACTTCTATTGATTGGAGACCTGCACATTTAATCCAAAACAACACCCTTATTCTTCACATTCAGCACATTTATTCACTTAATTCATCAACATATCGATGTAGAAGAGAAGTTGCAGAAGAGGGAAAGAGGCAAGGCAACAACATTGGATGTCAAATCTAAGGATAAAGTTATTCTTAAAAAGGTATCTTTATGACATGCATTTGGGGTAAGCTTTACTTATTCCTTGCTTGCATACCAAATGGAGTCATTTTTGGGTTAGTTATTTTCTACAAATAATAGTGACAGTTATATAAATAATAATGAGCTATAAATTTAACTTGATGTAAAATTTGTGCTGAGCTTATTTCTTACATAATGTACTTGTCTGTGCAATAATTATTTGTTGCTCTTAGTTTTAAGTCCAGCATTTTTTGAATTTGATAACAAGATGAATGTTAAGAGTACATATGAGTCTACCACAGTCATGGTAAGGGAAAATGAATTTTTTGAGCTCATCAACTTATATTCCAATCCAAACTTTTATTCTATTCTACGTGTTGGTGGATGGATAACATATAAGCAAAACAACACAAATATCAACCAAAATAGCACAACAAATTCAGTCTACCAACACATCAAATTCAGCTCATCAACTTATATTCCAAACCAAACAGAAATTGCCAAAATTATTTGACAGATATCAACCAAAACAACACAATAAATTCAGTCTACTAGGACAACAAAATCCGCACATCCATTTGTGGGGGTACTCAACACAAAAGCAAGCTAATTCAATATATCAAACTCTGACTCATCAGAAACTACATATATAGAATCGCATGCAATACAATTAAACTGAACAAGAAGACAATTAATCCAAAATCCTAACTCATCAGACACACAATTTACTAATTGAGACCTAATTCTAAATTAATCCCAATTTGCCAAGGGAAGAAGATAATTAATCCCAAGTCCTAAATTAATCCTAATTAAACATTCCACATACCTGTTCACATGACAAAGGCAGAAGGTGAGAGAGATGCCAAACTAGAGACGAAAACGGTGAGGCTTCGACGGAGCATGAAGGAGAAAGAATGAGCTTTGCCAGAGGAAAAGACCGAGCAAGGAGGAGAAGGCCTACACATTTGGAGACCTTAGACTATAATGAAGGAAGGTGGAGAAGACAATGGCATTTTCAAGCTTCAGTCGATGGGCCTTCTACAAAATGCACTATTCTGCATCATTGAAGAAATAAAAAAAAACGACGTTGTTTTGATTTGTTTCAAGAACATTAACAAAAAAAAAAACACCAAAACGGCATTGTTTGGTGACGCCAAATGGTATCATTTCAAGGCAGCAGGTCTCTGCTTGTCTTAAAGACAAGCAAAGGAGCAAGATGTCATCAGAACATGCATTTAGGGAAATTATATACATATCATGCCAAAGTTAATGTGCATGAACATACCTTGAACGTGTAATGATTATCATATAGTACATCAACTAAAAACAGATCTTTTAATGTACTGCACAATATTAGACTTTTCAGTACCGTTCGATGAATTATAGAACTCACATTGATTATATTTGTCAAAACTATAAGACAATATTAAAAAATTCAGCACTATATTATTCTCCCATGAAACCGTAGAGAATCTCAATTTCATGAGAAACTTGCAATTACGTCCCCCGTCTTCCAACTACATATGCTACTATTATAGATTTGTACTGACTTGATCATCTAAATGTGTATAATGACTTCATTGAAACTCCTCACCAATTGGAGAAAGCTTGGACCAGTGACGACGGAATCGAAGCATTCTACAAGTACAATATAAGTTATATAACCATGTGACGGTATGACAATATGGCCACGACAGTGCAGGTCACGTCGCTGTATTGCGTATGTATTACGGACCTAGAGATTTCAAGGGGAATTAATAGATATTATTTTTAAGAGTGGGGCTACAATGAAACTCGAGATCGGCGAATGCTGCTTGATGTTTAAAACGTACGTACATACCATTAATTGTAAGAGTACTTTCATCTTTGAGAACCACAAGATTTTAGCGTTTGAATAGCACTGCAAGCTTCTCAACTTCTCCTTTGAGGATGAGTGTCAATATATATTAAAGTAGCATTTCTGGAAAGTGCCAAAAAAACTCATTGACACAAATTTAAGCCCTAGAGAAACAGACACATCATTAAATGTTCAACAACACGTGGAACACCAACGGAGCATGCATACGCTGAAATGTCGAGGGGTCCGTCCATGTACGTATTGCAAGTGGATGGAATTATTTAGTTAATTGAGTACATTATTCTTAATCAATTACTAGGTTAATATTGACAAAATTAAATTTTAATAATATTAATTAATCACTTATTGAGTTACACTATCTAAGATGGGTTGAATATTGTGATTTGGATAGTTTATAAAAAAACAAATATTGACCTTAGTGAAATAATCAAATGCCCTAAGTCAAATTAAATGGGATTATTGGCTTTTGGATAGGTTACAACTTTGGGAGCCTATGCTTCTAATGAATTAGATGACTATTCCGTCCTATTACAATTGATTCAATTAAATTCAAGATCCAATTCGCTTCATATAATGCTAACAATATGGTAAATTGCTCAATATTATAAAATATAAGCATGTTAATATCTAATCATTGATTAATCAGAGCGTCATGCAAGTTGTATTTCTCTCTTTTTTCTTGATTGGCATCACTCGTCTTTTCTCTAGCTTCTTCTTCTTCTTCTCCTTCCATCTTGAAAAGCAATGAATATTGACAGGATCCAAGATATGCCGTCTTGCTCATTTGATTATCTCCCATCTAGTATGATCAGCACGGATCCATATATAGGCATCCTACAAGAACTAATTATTGATATGAATGATACATGTTCACAAAATGAACAGGCATGGCTGCATTAGATAAAGATCTATACTTTGTAAAAATAGTGAGTGGATTTTGCTGGTCAATCTCCCATTTAAACTGAAGTAGACATGACTGTAGCAGCGAAAAGCGACAATTCGTGGCAAATTGAAAACTCAATGACACTCTCCCACATGCAACGGTCTCCTCACTCTCACTCTCCAGCATGCTCCTTTTCAATTCCCCTTTCTCTCTTTCAACCTTTTTTCAGGTTCGTTAGCCACCTTCCAATATCATCTCTCTCATATGGTCCCGATTCCTCGCTATATATAAATACACTACGTCACCACTTCACAATTCACAAACACAAGCTGTTGCTGCAGCACATACAGATACAGTAGCAAAAGTACGAAATGGCCAAACTCAGAGGCAAAAAGAAAGGTGGGATTGTGAAGCTGAGGGATGTGGCGGAGAAGCTCCAAAAGAAGCTGTTACTGGGAATGAAATCAAATCTGCGTGGAGGAGAAGAAGAAGAAGAAGGAGGGAGGGAGTCAGGGTGTGTTCCTGAGGATGTGAAAGAAGGGCATTTTGCAGTGATAGCAGGGGATGGGTCAGAGGAGGCAAAGAGATTTGTGGTGCCACTGAGCTGTCTGAGGCACCCCAAGTTCTTGAGGCTGTTGGAGGAAGCAGCAGAAGAGTATGGGTTTGACAGAGAAGGAGCACTCTCCATTCCTTGCAGGCCATGCGAGCTTGAGAGGATAATCATGGAGGGACACTCTCACGGTGATACGCTTTGCTGCAATTCCTGTAAAAACCCCATGGCTCAGCCTTCACAGCTAATGATCAGGTAGGAACAAACTGTTATATATATGTCACTCCAAATTTGAATTTAACTTGCTTGCATGTGACAAAATTAACATAAATTAACTTGCCACTTAGTATGTTCTCACGGTTCTGTTTGGCTTGTATTAATATTAGATAATCTCTGATTAGAATTACCAATACTATACCTTTGTTTCAGTTCTTAATCTCCTCCATCATCAACATTGGAAGCAGAACCTTTGTGTCTCTCAGAACAATGTTCTATATATGGTCACCTCCCTCCAGTTAAATACGAGGGTAACTCCTCCTCGGAAATGACTTAGCTACCCTCTATTGAGATTAGGAAAAACAAAAAAGATGCAGTTAAACTCAATTTTGACTAAAATAATACTTTCTTAATAAATAAAAATAGTTTTTTTCCTAGACCATATCTGATCCAATTTTACGACCCACATTCACATAAACCTAAGTCATTACGTGCAAGCTTAATATTTAGCTAATAAAATATTCTAAATGCTCTAATAGAGTCTCCCTAAACAACCAAAATGTCCATTATCTTAAAAATATAAACCCTCAACTGAATATGTCTAACTAGTTGGTCTGCAAGCCACTAACTAACAAAACAGTATTCAGTTAAAAAATAACGTCTAACCTTCAAACACGATTAACTCATCATAAATAACCTATACAGCAATAGGTACTACACAATCTCCCAAGCAGTAGCTTTTTTGCACTCTATTATCACTAACTCTACCATGAGGTACAAATGAGAAATTATCTCGTTTTGGTTCTAGATGTTGTTGGTCAATTTTGACTTTCCAATTTCCTCATTTGTCCTGTCCATGTAATTTCGAACTCATCAACAAATTATTACATTACCAATTTTTAAATTTAATAAATTTTGAAATATTTTATAAAAAATATTTACTATAAATAAATAACATAAATATAATCACAAGTTCTTTTTTTTTTTACCCTAAAATAATTAAAATAAAACTGAGAAGAAGATGTGAAGCGTCTTAAATGGGCTGTGTCCCGAGACCCATCCAGGGGACCCAGGAGCCCAAACCAGTATGTACTATACAGTACCTACATGAATCATTATCAGCTATCAATCATTGAAAGAAACACTTCAGAGAGTGCTGCACGAACACTTCCTTTCTTTGGGCTTCATGTAAGTCAAAAAATACACATATAAAAAAGCACCACCTGCACCAGCCGGGAATCGAACCCGGGTCTGTACCGTGGCAGGGTACTATTCTACCACTAGACCACTGGTGCCTTGACGACATACAAGGCTAAAAGTAAACTAGTTAGTCAGATGAGGAAGGATTACGGTTTCTGATTTGCATGCCTTTCAAGATTCAAAGCCACAATATTTCAGTGTGATTTACTTTTGTTATGAGCTACACGCACCATTAGGGTGAGTTGCTGCTAGATATGGCATACTCTGTGTGAAAAATCTCATGAATGAGTCATAATGCACACCCAGTGTTTGACATTTATAAATTGTGAGGAACTCGTATGATTCTCAAACTGTGGATATGATATGCAAGATGCCTTCTTCAATTCCAGGGGAAAAGGAGAGGATGATCTGGGGTGAGTCTTATTGAAAAATAGTGTGTCAAAGAGGGATATGTCAGCTTGCTGAATGAAGACACTGCAGGTGTTGAAGACTCGAAGCCAGAAATCTCGGGAAGGAAACTTTGTTTTGACAATTGGAAGCATGTGTGGAAATTCAACATTCCTTCCACAATCATTGTGTTCTATGGAAACTAATTAATAATAATGTGTTTGCCCATTGCTGAGATAAATTCTTGTTTTGCCTGTTTTGGATGGCAGATGCTGCTTATTATTATTATTTTTTTAAGTGATTATTTAAAGAAAATGAAACATTTGGTGCAACCTTTTTTTTTTATTTTTTTGGTTTATCTTTGGTGCAACATTTGCAAACAAATAAGCTGCTCTTTTATGGGAAGAGGAGCAATTTTTCTGCAGTAAAAAGAAAAAAGTTAAATAAATAAAAAAATAAAAACTTCTTAAAAGTTAAAAGCAAAAAAATTAGGTTTTTGAAGGCAAAAATACACTCACTCAAAATTATTAATCATCACATAATTTTTTAGTCTATCCTTTACCCTCATTCAAATAATTAAACAGAATTTTTCTAATTCAAAAGAAAAAAAAAAGCACTTATAGTAAAAGCTTCAACTCAAATAACAGTTTTACTAAGTATAAATTTCAAAGTTCTTGATGATTATAAATTCGATTCCTCCTCCGACCCTATTCCCACCCTTTTTTTCAGGCTTTGTACCTATTTTATAAAAAAAATAGAAAAATAAAAGCACTTACAAAATAATTTTACCAATTTCTCATAAACCTTATAAAATTCCATTTTAAAGAAAAATTCAAACTATACATGAAATCTAATTTTCTGATGGTAGTGCTCTAAATTGTTGGTAATTTAAGTTTAGGCAAACCATGGTTTGCATAATTAATCTTGGATAAATTTAAGTTTGTAGAAAGGAAAAAAAATTAGATAGCAATTCTTGTATATTTACTATCAAGTTCTCCAATCAGAATATGACAATTGTAGTTTTTCAATCAAAATACAATAAATATATAGTCTTTAAAAATAATTTTATATTTTTTTACAGCTTATCATTACATGATTAATTTTTTAAAAATTTTTTTACCAATGCTATATTTTTATTTGAGAACTTGATAGTAAAAATATAAAAAGCTTTACATAAATTTTGACTATAAAATTGTTTAAGGTTACAATCTTGTAAAGGTCTTACTTGTAAAATTACAAGATTATAATTACAACAAGATTACATAGGATTCCAATTTTAGCCGTAAGATCATAGTTCGTGTTTCAAACTATACTTGATTCTTTTAAGTCAAAAACTCTATAAGTGTTTATTTTCATGATATTAAAGTTTTATTTAATATTTTTTATGTATATATTTTTCAATGACTTATTTAATTCATAAAATTTATTTATTAATAACTTTTAAATATAATTAAGTATAATATTATGTTACTTTTGCAATATATAATATATTTTATGAATATATATTATTATTTAGATAAATTTATACTTAAAAATTTTTATCAAGCATATAAAATTTTTTATATTTATTTATCAAAAATTTATAAACCTCAATCCATGTGAATCAATATATTTTATAATTTTTTCCATCTTTTGTAAAATCTCAATCTTAAATACATTCTTCCAAGACAAGAAAATTTTAGCAAATGAATTCATGCATATATCATTATTATGCTGATTGTTATGCGATAAACAGCCTTCAATACCTGTAGCCGTTGGTTTAGGTCACCTGTCAACCGTCGATAATAATTCCGTCAACTTTAAAAAAAAAAAAAAGGAATATCGTTGTGAACAATAAAACTGGGATACCAACCATCAATAAGCCAGAGGACAGTAATACCATTACATGCTCCTTACAACATTTCAATTATAAGCCCCATACAACTAGATTCAGATAGGCATATCATCCGTTATACGGTGATAACCCGATACCTATAATTCTGGTCAATAACCAAGCTAACTAATACACAATAAACGAAAAGCGAAAATAGTACCAAAGGCGTCTATCTCAGCCTTATGAATGACCAAGATGTATGAACCAATTCCGCCATTTAACTCGACTTTCATCGCGCTTTAGAAAAATCCAACTCAAGGGGCAACACCATGAGTAAAGTACTTAACCCTTGGAGATGTATCCAACTCAGCCACCGGTTCGTGTCCAGTATATGCTTCAGTCAGATAAACCAGCCTTTGCCTTTAGATGCTCCTTGAAGTCCATAATGTCACTATCCCATCTGGTCACAGTTTGGTCCGCACATACCCATATGTCATGGGCCACCTGATTTATGAGCCTAAAATCATGGCTAACAAGCACCATACCACCATCCCATTCATTCAATGCCTCTGCCAATGAGTCGATTGTCTCAATATCCAAATGATTAGTTGGCTCATCCAAAAGCAGTAAGTGAGGCTGCCTATAAGCTAACCAAGCAAAAATCACACGGCTCCGCTGCCCATCAGACAAATTCTTCATAGGCATCACCTGGGCTTTACCTGACAGTCCAAACTTCCCAATAGCCGCCCTCATTTTCTCTTCCTCATTTCCAGGGTACTCTTTCGTCATATACTGGAGAGCAGACATTTCCAAATCCAGCTTCTCAGCCAGGTGCTGATGAAATTGTGCAATGCGGAGGTGGTTATGCCGTCGGACCATGCCATCTGTAGGAATAAGATCCCCAGTCATGAGCTTCAGCAGTGTACTCTTCCCAGCGCCATTGGGTCCAACCAGTGCAATCCTAGAGTCCAAGTCCACCCCAAAATCAAGGTTTTTGTATAAGAGATTATCTGGGGTGTAACCAAATGTCACATCGACAAACTGAAGAACAGGAGGAGGAAGCTTTCCCACATCAACAAAGCGGAATACCAAAACTTTGTCTCTGACAACCTTCTCAGTAAGTCCACCCCGTTCCATTTTTTCCAGTGTTTTTTCTTTACTCTGTGCCTGGCGAGCTAGCTTTGCCGATCCATGACCAAATCGGGCAATATATTCCTTCATTGAGGCAATCTGCTCCTGTTCCCACCTGTACTGCTTCATCTGGTTTTCTTCTAATTCAGCACGTGTTTGCACATACTGATCGTAGTTACCAGTGTAGATCTTCAGCTTCTTGTTTTTCATGTGGATGATGTTTGTGCAGACACCATTAAGAAAATCCTGAGAGTGTGAAACCACAACCAGAATGCGGTCAAATTTTTTCAAGTTCTCCTCCAGCCATACACATGCTTCCAAATCTGTAAACAATTCATGACTACATGGTTATTCCTGGAACTATGATAGAAAATCAGGAGACGTTGCCAAAAATAACAATCAGGAGACGTTGCCAAAAATAAGGGACTAAAATGTTGATATTCAGCAAGAAACATAGTGAACAAATATACAAATTCAATTTGAAAGCACAGCATGTAACAGGACCAATTATCTAAGTTTAGATATAATTAACTATTTCACTTCAGTTGCACTGAAAGAAATGAAAACACCATAAGTGAGGCGATGGTTCAAAGAATAGACACAAGATGGAATGAGAAATAAAGAAACTAAAACTGATACGATTAAACCAGGAATATTAGCGCAAAGTGAATAAAGAAATACAAGAAAAAAATGACTCCAATGGATTTTTTAGAACAAATGCCTTTATAATAAGCATATAAGCAATAAATGATAATGCCGTTCAGTTGATAAAGAGACATAATTCAATCAACTAAATAAGGCATTAAAAGAACCTTTAATTTAAAATAAACAGAGCCAACATCGATAAGCATCACGCTGCCACAAACTAAATCAGTGCATTGAACATGCCAAGTTGTTAACACTTATTCAATCACAAATAAATAGGGTGTCAGGCAGAATACCTAGGTGATTGGTTGGTTCATCAAGCAAAAGAATAGTTGGGTTCATAAATAGAGCTCTTGCTAATGCTATCCTCATTCTCCAACCACCAGAGAAATCACGCGTCTTCTTTGCCTGCATCTGCTTGTTAAAACCAAGGCCATATAAAATTTCAGCAGCACGCTTTTCTGCAGTTGATGCATCTATTGCTTCCAACCGTTCATAAACACGTTCCAGGCTTTCACCACCTCCATCTTCCTAGAGCATAAAATAATCACAATAAGCCATAACAGAAGACGAAAGGAGAGGGGAAAAAAAATGGACAAAAAGGGGACAGGGGAAATTAGGTGTTTTACTACTTGAACACACCTGTGCTGCCAAAGCTTCAGCTTCTTTCTCCAGTTTCAACCTTTCCTCATCACAGTTTATGACAGCCTCCAATGCAGACATGTCAGAAGCTTCAATTTCTTGGCTAAGGTGATAAATATCCATGTGATCTGGAATTGGCAGCTCACGATAACCTATTGCCTTAAGGAGAGTAGATTTTCCACAACCATTTAGTCCAAGTAAACCATAACGTCTGGAAAGTGTATTAACAAATCATAAGCATCAAAAAGTATATGTATAGATGATACCATTCTACTTTAAGCGAGACAGGTGGCTAACAAACCTGCCATAATTTAGCTCCAATTCAGAATCAACTAGGAGATCATGTCCGTGGAACGTAACTGATAGAGACTCAATCTGTTATTATGAAAAAAAATAACCGCATCAATAAAACATTGATTATTACAGCATCAACAATTAGCTACAATTAATACGCCAGAACTTCTCTTTTACTGCACAACATTACCTTCCTCCAATGCATAAAAGGTGAATATTTGGTTATATTGACAAAGGAGAACCAAGTAATTGACCATGGCAACATCCAGCTGCTCGGCTAGGTGCACCCAAGCTAGCAACAATAAGCTAGAAGTAAGACTCGCTAAATGGAAACGTGTGTTGTAATTTAGAAAACTTATATTATCAAGCTTAAGAAATTGCGGAACCCAAATAAGTGCTCTATTGTCCCACTTATAACTCACTCGCATCAACATGTTAGTCAAAAGTGACAGGCGAATCATAATATAAATACTGTTAAGGGTCGGCCTTCATTTGTACAATTATTAGATTAACTACGATAACCCATCTTCCTATACTTTTAAGGTCATTACTTCCTTTCTCTTTGCTTTAATTTCTGCCAAACTTTGCTCTTTTAATTGTATATAATCATACTTTCATTCTCTTTTACAATCCATGGAAATGCAAATTAAAGATGCAGTTCATAAGAATCTCTCTCGTATTACAGGCAAACATGAGCAATAGCAATTTCTTTTTCCCTTTCCTCAACACACATAACGGAGAATAATATCAGACTTACGGTGACATTCCTATTACCTAGCCACTAAGAATCAAAATCCTTCTTTACACTACTTAAGGAAATCATCGCGAAGGATACAGTACATAAGGGCGGCAGTACCTTCTACTAAATCATTCACAAAAATGATCAATAAAAGTACTCACCCGAATATCTCTAGAAAGAGGATGCGAGCAGAGGACGCCGGTACATGTCCGATCAGATATCTGAAGTTTCGCAACTTCATTAGCTACCTTAACGGCAGCCTTCCGAGCCTCCAACGCGGCCGCTTTTGATGAAGCAGCAGCCGCCGCCGCCTTGCCTCCTCTCTTAGCAGCAGCAGCAGCCTTCTTCTGTGCTGCCTTCCTTTTACTCGCGTCCGACACCATCCTTAAGCACAAACCTTCAAGACAATCAAAGAGATCGGAGACTAAATAAGAGAAAAAAGTAAGTTAGAACCAGGGTTTGGAAGTGGTGTTCTGGTGTTCTTGTTGGGGCTCAGCTTCAGGTGGCGATGGAGAACTTGAAGGAAGTAGAAGACTCAGGAATCCAAATAAGAATATATATAGAGATATGGACTTCCACGTGGCAGTACGGGTATTTTTGTTGATAACTTGTATTTCTGTGGATTTCTTTGATTTGAAAGGAAGAGGAAAAAAAAAAAAAAGGGGAGGTGGGGCGAGGGGGTTGGTTTTCTCACTACGGGTGGTGCGGCAGCTTCGATGACTACTGCTTGCTGTCTAAAGAATTGTCAGAGCAACTGCCAGGGCGGCGGCAGCGATTCAGGTGGAACTTCACATACTTCAGGGAAGGCTATCTGGCTATGGCAGAAGCAAAGAAGAAGAACAATTAGAGTGCAAGTTTCGGTCAGTGAAATACATTGGACACGTGACAAGCTTGCAACGGTTAGATTTAAATAAATCGAATGGCTGAGGTTCGAACAACAGAGTGTAGTTCGCACCTCAACTATAGACAATCCAAACTCTTCAGGCACTACGGTTGCGTATCCGAGAGAGAGACTGCTATGACTCTGAGGACCAGTTTTGTTGGTCAAATTTGTCTCCGACAAAGCGTCGGCTAAAAAATCAGAACAGGAAGAGCTAGACGACGTCGTTCCATAAAAAAGGGGGCTTTAACTGGATCAGGATTCGGGTTCGGATTCACATTCAGAACTCTGCACATAACCCAAAGCATTTGGGTCCAAAACAGATCACCGTTAATAAGTAATAACCCAACCAAGATTCTGCCTTAGCTTTAGAGTGTGCAATGTTGCATTACCAATTAAATGTTAGTTTTGTTAGTTAGCCTTTTTAAAATTTATGAAATAAACATTTTAGTTAGTTAAAATTAGTTAACTCGAGTGTTAGTAAAGAGGAAGCAGGCTCCATTTCAATACAAAAATGAACAATCACAAAATAGCCACAGCATAGCAACTAAATAGCCATATAGCATCAGTCACACTTGTATAATTACCTCAATAGCTAAACAGCTTTCAATATTCACTTTCATGCCATTTTTCCTATTTAAAGAATTCTTTAGAAAAAATTACATAAACTTGTAATGAATATGTTGGAAACTGGAAAGTCCTATAATTCTAATACTGTCAACTCAGCTTCTCATAAATTAACCCGTTGATATTCAATTCAAAAGGTTGCTAAGGAATATTTATAGTATGGACTATGGAGTATGGATATCTCATTGGAAAATAATTTTGTCGTTGTTGAGTGCTATATAATTAGTGAAAAATTAAATAAAAGTTTGATTATTGGATGCTCATATCCAAAGTCATGCATAATCTTTATGAGAATTGTAATCTTGAGGAAGAATTTGGAAAATTAAACACCATTCATTTCCAAACTCCAAGCTATCATATCCTTTATAGTTAGTGCACAGGATCCCTTCCAATACTGAAAGGTCCAGTCCAAATGATCAAGGCTGTAGATTTTTTTTTAATAAATTTTAAACTTTTTTTAAAAAAAATCTTAAACTGTCGATCATTATAGATCATTTTAGACCAAATTAGACGCTCTTGTTTCCTTGGTAATAAAAACAAATCTGAGTCCTGTTAGTTAGAGAGCTTGATATGAGGAAGATTATGCTTTAAAAAAAAAATAGTGGTTTTGCTACAAAAGCATTAAAAAAAAAGTGTTGTAAGTGAATCCAAAAAAAGTCTTTTTTCTTTTTATAGCATACACCTAGAAGTATAGAATGGGGGTGAGAAATGGACATGTCGAATGTTTAGTTTTTTGTTGTGTTTTTTTAAAATTATAGTTTGAATTGTATTAATATAGTTTTGATTTAAAATAATATGTTTAAAAATCTTTATATTAACATAATTTTACCCTCAAATTATGATTTTGAGAAAAGCTTTAAGTTGTTACTTTTGCAAATCATAATTTGTTTAAACTTAAATTTTTTTAAACATAAATTTATCCAAATTATTTTTGAAAGCTTGTAGATACAACAATTGATGATGGGGGTGTCTGTGTGAACGAATAGAAAGAAATGGGCGAGTGAGGAGAAGGGATCAGGTGCCTGCTTGTCCTAAGGACAAGTAAAAACCATTGAATCTACAAGATTTGGTTGACAATTTTTTTAATTTTTTGTTTTAAATGTATTTTTTTGTTTTTAAAAAAATTTTAGATAGGTTTTAATACTTTCTTATTTTTTTGTGCTTACTTTTATGGACTTATTAAAGAAAAAAATAATAGTCTATTTGGTTTGTGAAAATATTTTCCGTATTCATTTTCTAAAATATATTTCTTAAAACACTAAAAATATTTTTTGTTTTCAATATTTCTTGAAACACTGAAAATATTTTCTGTTTCCAATATTTTCAGTATTCAATCAAAAGTATTTTCAAGTTTATTTTCTATTTTCAGTGAAGATGAAAATAATAAATGCCTAAACCAAACAAGTCCTAATATTTTGAGTGCTTGTAAAAAAATATTATTTTTTTTTCAAATAAGTCCATAAAAGTAGGCACAAAAAAAAAGAAAGTATTAAAATCTATTTAAAATTTTTTTAAACAAAAAAAATATATTTAAAATAAAAAATAAAAAAAATTGTCAAGAATCTTATATATCTAATAATTATTGCTTGTCCTTAGGACAAGCAGGCAATCCCTTCTCAGCGAGTGAGTGGGACCCCAAAGCAAAGGAGTAAAGCGAGTAGTATTCTTGAGAAGCGAATCTTCTAACATTCATAATTTCCTAACATTCCTGCCATTGAATATGGGCCATTGGATCCCAACACACCACCCTATGTTTTTTATTAAAACTCTAGAAGTTTTGAGAATTTGAATTTTTTTATCTTTAAATTTTCTCAAGATTTATTTATAATAATAAAAAAATTATATAAACTTTAAAATAATCCAAAAAAATTAAATCTTTTGAAAAGTGAAAACTCTACACGGTCTCCCCTTTGTTCCTGTTCCATCTCAATCAAAAGCATTTTACCTATTATTTTTTATTATTATTTTTTGTTTCAGTATATCAGAGAAATTTTATAAAAAATTCAAATATAATATGTATACAAAAAAATTATTCTAATTTTATTAAAGACATTATACGTAACCCCTTACACCATCACCTAATTATAATTCCAGTCTCCAAACTTTAAAGCATAACCTGTAACATAATAGTTTAGGGGGAGTACAATGTCTTTAATATGGTTTAAGGGGATACGTATAATGTCTTTAATAAAATTAGAATAATTTTTTGTATATATATTATATTTGAATTTTTTTATAAAATTTTTAGACACTATAAAAATTAAAATATTGCCGTACTTAATGTAAAGAACATTAAAACTTTTTTGAAAAATTTATACCAAATATGACAGATATGATTTCTCTGATATACTGAAACAAAAAAAATAAAAAATAATAGGTAAAATGCTTTTGATTGAGATGGAACAGGAGCAAAGATGAGACTGTGTAGAGTTTCGACTTCTCAAAAGATTTAATTTTTTTGGATTATTCTAAAGTTTATATAATTTTTTTATTATTATAACATAAATCTGGAGAAAATTTAAAGGTAAAAATATTCAAATTCTCCAAAATTTTGAGTTTTAATAGTTTATTATATGTTGGGTGACACAAAAATACAGGGTGGTGTGTTGGGATCCAATGGCCCATATTCAATGGTTGAGTTAAGATCCAATGGTCCATATTGAATGGCAAAAATGTCAAGAAATTATGAATGTTAGAGGATTCGCTTTCGTAGCCTTTAGCCATAGCCTTTGATTGACATGTTCTCAACTTTTGACAATAAAAGAAAACGATACCAAATATAATTTAGTTCATATTTTAAAAAAATTAATATAATTTATTGAAAAATAAATGCATAATTCAATGTGAGCAATAGAGTTGTGGTCTTCTGGACCAAATCACAATTCACAAGTCACAACACAACACACACTAACACACAGCCCACTATATCTATTATATTTTTCTTAATTAAAGAAGATTAATGCAACTTCTCTCAGTATTTTATAAATGTAGTATCTAATTGTTTGTGTTTGATGTTATAGTGTAATGCCAATTCTATTTCAAATTAATTTTATTTGAATTTAAGAAAACTAAAAAACTCATCAACCTCCATCTTGTTTTGCTCCATTTTAGCTCGGTTTTCGTTGTTGTCGTCTTCAGCCTTCTCATTATGTCACGTTCCAATTTTGAACACGTGATTGGCAGGAAACCTATGCCTCCATAAGCCTAAACGATAATACTACATTTTTATTTATTTATTAAATAACATAATTTTTATAATTATTTAGAATTCAACACATGTGAACCAAAAACAAGCAAACAAGATAACTTCATTTTAAATAATTTAAATAGTCGCCAACTATTTAAATTTTAAAAATAATTCAGGGTTTGAAATGTAAATATAAATATATACATATATATATATATATATATATATATATATATATATATATATATATATATATTATGAATATATACATATTATAATAAAATAAAGATTAATATTAAGAAATATCACTTAAATATAAATAAATGATAATTAATTTGGATATTAATTAAGATAAATATTAATTGAAAATGAATATTAATTAAAATAAATATACGTAAATATCAAATATTAGTAAAGTAAATAATATGAATTATTATAACCATATATCATATATTTACACAAAAGAAGAGGACAACTTACCTAAATTCCTCGCAATCTCCCACAATTTAAGCTCGATATTTAAATTTAACGAAAGTTCACATATTCTATATATTTACACAATAAACTAGAATCACACAAGCATCTTATTCTAAATCCATTAAATATCAAAAATCTTAATTCCATAGAATTTCCAAAAATGCTCTCAAATATCCGATTGAATTAAATATAATATCAAAACAAATATTTTAATTTCCCAAGATCCCTTAGATGTCCTAGTTGACCAGAGAGCTTCCTAAGCTTAATAAAATAAAAATCAATGACATGGGACCCACCTAACAATGGGATAATCTAACAGCGAACCTAGCCATCTTGCGAAAATTCCTCTTTCGATACTTGAATCTGAAAAAAGATAAATCAACCAGCGTGAGATAAATATCTCAGTGAACAAACCAATTTCCACACTAATAAAATTCACTATGCTAAAATAATAAAATAAAAGCATAAGTATAAATCACAAATCACAAGGAAAGTACCTACCAGAGAGTTTGCAATTCAATCAAACAATTTAAACTAACGGAACTAGTACTGGTTAATGGCAAAATACCCGAGAGTGCCCGTAGGCTCACTCAACCAATCTCATCACAACCCACCATGACGCACAGCTCCATCCTCAACGGTTAGAGCGCCTCACTGATTAAATCTGGGCTCATCTTCTTACCGAGGGAATCATTGTCTCTACTCTTAGAGGTCGAAGCTATCTTATCACTCGAATTTTTCGCTTGACATTAGAGAAGGTACCATCTTACCCAAACACAAACAATGTTCATCCAATACAATAATATATAAGATCATAAATCATCAATCGAATTTGTCTAGATAATTTCAATTATCTCAAATCCCAACAAATTCATAAATCACATAATCATCCTTTTTCCCTATCCAAAGCAAAATAACAATAATAATAATTGTCAATCATATTTTCACAAGATAATTTCAATTATCTTAATTTCAATATTCACACATATCACGTGTTCATCAATATAATCACTAATATAATCATCATTTCCAATTTCCACCACATAATTATAAATTACCCAAATCACAAGTAATCTTATTTATCTTACGAATCACGTCTTTTCTCTAACGTTTCTCGTTAGCAATTTTGTCAATATTTGAATTACACAAAATTCTCAACACTCAAATCTCTTAACCAGATTCCCTCCTTCCCACCATGATCATTACATATCTTTTTATCCTATTACTTTAACATTTAAGATAATATTAAAGAATGGTTAATTCACTCACCTAGAATCTAACAACTCCTTTTTCGTATCCTGAACGATCTTTCTGAATATGTGAATGTGGATTCAGGGATGCTACGAAATTATGTTTTAAAATTAGAAGATAATGTTAAGGTTTTGTTCTTTCTAACTTAAGTTTTAATTTTCGAAATTCAAGAGTTAGATGGAAAAATAGCACGAGAGTCTCACCTTGTTCTTCAAAATAATTAGGAGTTGTGCTTGTTGCTACACGAACTAGGGGTCTTATCTTTTGTTCTTGTTAAAGTCTT
Source organism: Biancaea sappan (assembly GCA_037074585.1). Taxonomy (NCBI): domain Eukaryota; kingdom Viridiplantae; phylum Streptophyta; class Magnoliopsida; order Fabales; family Fabaceae; genus Biancaea; species Biancaea sappan. The sequence goes on along the minus strand of CM073501.1, from coordinate 20,577,348 downwards.
GCTTGTGTGCTTGTTGAGATGTTCTTGATTTATAGGGTGGGAGATGTGTGTGTGTATGATTAAAGGTGAGAGAAGGATGCTTGGTGGAGAGAACAAGGGTGGGTTGGCCCAGGGGTTAAGAGGTGGCCAAAATGAAATTGGATTCTTCTTCTTAAGTGGTTAGGAAGAGAGAGGAGAAGGCTTTGCTTGTTCTTCATGTGAGATGTAGCAAAAGGGAATTTTTTTTTTTCTATGATTTGCTGTTGGTTACTTTTGTGGAATTAGGTGAGGTTCAACTTTTATTTGAATTTGATTGTAATTAGAGTTGTTTAAGATAGGTTAGTTTAATTAGATTTTAGGTGATTGTTTATTTAATTTAAATTGAGATAATTTGATTAAATTTTAAAAAGTTAAATTGGGTAATTAGGTAAGTGTTCAGGTGACTTTGGGAATTAATAATGATTAAATAAGATCATTAATAGATAAATATCATGATATAAGATTTATAAGGATTTTGCTTAATTGTTTATTTTATTTGACTAGATTTGATTTTTACATTATCTTATACTATCATAGTTATATGATCCGAATCGGATCGGCTAGGTCGACCCAAGAACCGGCGATCCATGAATTGGCCCGGTTCAGGTCAAGCAAATAGATCAGATCGCAATCGATCCGGTTAGAGCCTAGTTGAATTGACAGGGTCTTGACCAAACCAGTAACTTGGTCAACCTAATTTTTTTTTTTAAAAAAAGTTAATTACTTCAGCTTTTGCTTTCCTCCTTCAATCTTCTTTCCCAAATCACTGAGCCTAAGACACACGCCCATCAGTACACATGTTGCAAAGCACAAGTAACTCCTTTTGCTATGCATCGCCACAATTATCATAAACTTTATCCTGTTATCAAAAGAATAAATATTTTAATGCACCACTCACCATTCTAGTTACATTTGTTTAGTACCACTGTAAATTTTAATTATTATTTAATATTCTTCCTTAATTAACAATCAACATAAAGAAGCTCCTTGCTGCAAATTGCAAGACATCAAAGTGTTGGAGATTAAAATTAATCTAGGTTCTTTTCCAGCATTCAATCAAAGTGTTAACTCATGGGGCATGCTTTGTACTGGAGAAACAAATAACTCTTGGAATTTCTAAGTTGATTGATAATTTTATGAATATTTGCATTTTATTGACTTTATAAATTACTATGGATGTTTAAGACTTTAATGTATGAATTATTATGTTTGGATGATATTATTTATGATTTTATGAATTGTTATAAACATTTATGACTTTATGTTTGAATTATTATAGATGTTTATAAATTATTATGGATGTTTATGACATTAAAAAGTGAAAATTTGATTTATTTTACTTATTTTTGAATTTATTTATAAAGATATATAGCCATATATATAATTTTTATTTTTAAAATTTATTTATCCGGGTCAGTAATTGACCTGATAACTTGACGATTGAACCAATAACATAACGACCTGAAGGTCTGTTCAGGTCAATGGTCGGGCCAAGTCCTATAACATTTTATACTATTATTGCTTGTTGTATTTCTGCATTCTAACTCCTCCTGTAGCCACACGACTAGTTTAGGGTATTAATTTACAAGTTATTTTATTAATTATCTTCTGAGGTTTATTTTCCTATCACTTTTCATTTTCCTTTTTGTTTAAATTCAAAATTTATTTTAAATATCCAAATCATAGATTTGTTTAAATGAAATCTAGGATTTAATTTTGTAAATCTAGGAAGGTATTTTAAAGATTTGTTTATTAGGATTATTAGATACTAAATTTAATATTATACTAGATTATGTTAATTGGACAAATTTAATTGCTATTTTTAATCCTTGAGTTATCCTTAATCTATTACCTTAGCTTCTACTATTAACCTCCTTATTATTCTAAATGTTCCATTCTCATTTCATAGCCAATCTCACGCCACCTTCATCATTTTCTTTTTAATTAATTAATTATGCTACTAATTGAATTAGTCCAACTTGGTATATAGTTTTTCTTATCTTCCACTTTGTAAAATATATAGCTCTTCATTTCTCTCTCTCTCTCTCTCTCTCTCTTAGTCTCACACCCACCAACGGATTCGCTGTGCATCTAAAGGTAGTTTTAGCAACGGTTTGAAAATCGTTGCTATAACTATATTCAGCAACGATTTTAACAGTTGTTAAAATCGTTGTACATCGCGCACCACCAGCACCACGTGTACAGGAAAAGATTGTTAACTTTCCTCTTATTTAATCACTTTTCACTTGCATTTAATTATTTCTAAATTATAAGGATTTATTCTTTTTGGAATATCTTAAGAATTAAATACCATTTTTAACTTCTTATTTCTCACAAAAGTTTCCTAAAATATTCCCTTCCTATTCCTACCCTTTATTGGCATTTTGTTATACCCCTTACAAAACTTTAAAATTTCATTTTAGTCCTTGTGTAGCTTAGCACCACATTTTGCAAGCACACAGCTCGAAATCGCATATCATAACATTATCAAACCATAATATCATAGGAAACATACATTTTGTACATTTCAAAGACTCTCTTAGCAATTTAGCATGTGAGAAGCAAAATTCAATAATTTATAAGAAAATCAAAACAACGGGTATTATAATATTATCCCCTTTAAGAAATTCAGTCCCCCGAATTTAACTTACTTCTAGTCATGAAAAGATGCAGATACTTAGAATACATATCGGCCTCAGCTTCTCACATGACTTCCCCGTCTTCCCGAATCTCATAATTCCCTTTATCGGTGACACTCTTAGAAATATCATGTCTCTGACGGAGAACTCGTTTAATCAAAAAAAATTTTCACATGCTCGAACTCGCATTTTCTTTCTACGTTATAATACTTGGGGTATTACATTACTTCCCCTTTAAAGAAATTCGGTCCGCAAATTTCAACTTCCACTAGTTCTTTCCTTGCTGGAGTTACTTAGTTGTACCAAGTTCCTATTCATTTCCTGGTTTTTAACCATAACTATTCTAGCATATTGCTAACTTGAGCTTGCCCTCTTATCACGCCTATTTCGATCTAAGTTCTGTACCATCTTCTCTTTTTGGCCCTGAAGACGTGCCTCGTGACTTGTGCTCTTTTACTAGCACTAACAGTAATTTGCCTCTAAGATTATCTCCTCTCTCTACTTATGCTTGGAAACTCTGGACTGTGTTAACTAATCTACCATATTATTCGTTCCCATACTTTATTCTTGTGCATTTTAATTGTTTACACAAGTTCCCTCAGGGACTTTCCCTTTAAAGGTCAACCATCCTGTTTCGCCTTGTGTCCTTATCCTGAATCATACCAACATCTTGTAGCCATGTGGTCTCACTTTGCCATACAGGTCCATCACACCCATTTAGTTTCGTACATCGCCTACCATTGACATAATTTACTTCACAAACCTCACACGGTTATGTCGAGTTTCCATCATCATTCTAGCATTTCCTTACCATAAAGGCATCTTATAATTACTCAAGGTCTCATCTCCTTTCCTCTTAATTATGATTTCTCATTTGTAGTGATGCTTCTAGAGTTGTCATAACTTTGTCCCGTGCTGGACCACTGTTTCAATAAGGTAAACTAAATATTGATGCCCCTCAGGGCTTCGCAAGTCTCTATCTCAGAACTAACCCTAGTAGGTCATACTCTAAATCAGATCTATCCCTAAAGAAAATTGAATGTACCAACCACACGTTCTTCAAGAGGTCCTTAATAACAGAGCAACTTGATCATTTCCAAACGGTCGACCTACTAGTATAACCAACTCACAATGATTTCAGTGCTACATTTCAATTCTCAAGATCCTGCTAAAGTTTGACTATCCACCTTACAAACAAAACACCCTTGTGTCCATATAACATGTTTGATCTGCCAACCAACACATTAAATACACTTAACGTCTTACACAATTAAAAAAAACCTCTTTATCAAAATCGTTATAAGTGGAGTAGAATGTAACGTCTACACTATTTATGAGTATTTTGGATAATGTAGTAAAACTTTTTAATATAGACTAAAAGAAAATTTAGTCAATATTCTGGTTTTTAACATAAAATTCTTACAAAATGCCCAAACACTCAAAAAAACAAGTAGTTTTTGATGTAATTGAAAATAAATAAATTTAATCTTAACAGTAGGCAATTAGTCGACTGAACCATGACCGTCAGTCGACTGATTAATTATGAAATTAATCTAATTTGAGGCCTAGAGGTATCAGTCGACTGACGTAGGCTAATTGATCGACTAATATGCCTTAAACTACAAATTTCAACAAGATAGTAACTTCAGACATGATAAGGTCATGTAATGTACTATACATATAGGCCACAATGTTATTTTAGCTTTTATTTATAAGTTCTACTCTAGTATTTATTATAACATCAAGAATTTAGTTGCATCATACATGGTATTACATCAACTCACAAAACATGTTATCCTTTATACATTACATAACTTTTTCCCATATTCCTATTCTAAGGAAGTACCATAGTTAATTACATAACATAAACTTATTTCTTTTCGTTTCCCTTTCTTTCTGCTTTAGCTCCTGAAATGGTAAATCATCATAAACAAGGTGAGATACAAAACCCCAGTAGCTAGCATATTATAAAACATTTATACCATTTTAGTCATAAAAACTATTCTAATAATGTTAACCATTTCCAAGAAATAAAACGTAATCATATGAATACACGTACAAAATACAATCATTCTTAATATAGTGCACTATGTTTGGCTCTTTTCCCATAAAAAGCAATTCATATCTCATGAGGAATTTCTGTTATCTCATAGGGAATTTTCTAGTTCTTTCATCCCATAAAAACTTTCACATCCTATGAGGAACTTTCTGATCATCCCACAAGAATTTTCTTATTTCTGTCATCCCATAAGGACTTTAAATCCTATGAGGAATTTCTAGTTCTTTCATCTCATGAGGAATTCTGATTCTGACATCCCATGAAGATATGTGCTATACTTTTCATGAGAAAGATATGTTCTATGCATTCATAAAAACTTTAAAATGGTAAACATGTGCTAAAATCTCACAAAACACAATAAATAACTGAAAGTACATAGCTTTTATGAAAACTAGCTACCTTGATTCCCTTAAAACTGAAATTGAGGTGTTATCTTCTAGCTTCTCTCTTCTTTCTCTTTTCCTTATCTTGAAAATCTCCTTTCTATCATTTTTCAAGCTCTAGAATTTACTTAAACTAGAAGAAACAAGCTAGAAGCTTATCTTTGGTGATTCCTTTGTCAAAAACTCAACTAAAACTTCTTTCTCCCTCTTTTTTTTGCTCTTCACGTTTTTTCTCTCTCTCTCTTTTCTGAATTTTCATAATTGGTCCTTTTTATCTCTTTTCTCTCTTCTAAAAGAGTCTTACGGGCTCTATTGGGGTAGAAATTCCCTTTTTAACCCTAATATCTCATTTCTAAGTCTCAATAGCATACTAGGGGTAATTAAGTAAATTTTCTCCCACTGATTATCAATTAAATTGACTTATTTTTGCACTTCAGCATGTAATTAGTCGACTGATTCTTCCCGATAGTCGACTGATTCATTATGACTAGTCGACTGATTGCTTTAGGATCTAAAATTTTAGCTTGACAGAGACTAATCAGTCGACTGGTCACTCCTAATCAGTCGACCGATTGCAGACATCAGTAACTCGGTTTAATTTCTGATGTGATCAGACGATTATTCATTGTAATTAGTCGACTAATACCCTCAAAACTTTCTTTTTCCTTTACTCTTAACTCAAATATCCTAATTTCTTATGCCTTTTCTTTGTTACTTCATCCTAAGTATCCCTAAACACAAATTTTCCAATTTCTAATATTATTTCCAACTTAAACAAAGAAAATATAACTTAAATACAAGAAAAATATGGGATGTTACACAGAACTCCCTCTTACTAAACATGATAATATCTAGTACAATCACATTTGGAAGGAGTTAACATAGATCCCTTTCCATTAAACTTGATGTTACATGCAAACTAATATATATATTGGAATTTCCTTTTCAATGGACTAAATATCAATTAAGAGCTTCTCTTCTACATTCCTAAACGCTTATAGTAATGAAATTTGAAAAGTTCAGTCTCAGGATACCACATGTACAGACATATTCAACATGTCCTATTCCCAATCAAGTTTCTGAAAGTTCCATGTTCAAATCCAAGCATCTCCTAATCATCTAGGTATAAATCATCCTAATTCGGGTAGTCTTAATACAACAAGCCATAAACAAAATGAAAATTTTCTAAATAGATAACAATTATCCCCAATTTACTTGTCGTATATGTGTGGTTTCATGCCTTTGGTTTTTTTAGGTCATACTCTCAACTATGTCGAGTATTCGGTCATGTTGGATTATCCTCAATCCCATCGATCAGTTGGGTTTCACCTTCAACCATAATTTATAACACATGTAACATAATTCAAGTTATCACTAAGGTAGTCTAGTGTTGACGGCTTGACAAGTGTACTAATCGTACAAGTAATATAGAGTGAGTAGAGTATCATTCTCATGAGGATTGAGGTACCAAGTACCCGGGAAGCTAAAGTTAAATGCTATCTAGATGAATCATTAAACAGAAACATAAATCTAAGACTACAAATTAAACTAAAACTATTGACCAAAACCTAAAACTAAGCTACTCCTAATGACAATAACCTAGGGTTGATGGGATTGACTTCACTTAATTCTTAATCCGACTAATTCATAAACAAATCAGTCTTTGAGTTGTTAAAGAATGATTCAATCTCATTAAAAAAATTATTTTGGTGTTGGTTAAGTTCTCAAAATTGTTTGAACCCAATCCCTTAGAAAAACAAACTTACCTAACCCAAATGATTGTCTAATTCCTTAATCCAATTATTCAAGTAGGTGATTAAGTTTAGGAACTCATAAAAATCACATAAATAAGATTATCTATTCCTAGGTTAATCTGATTTATGGTAAAAGTTACAAAAGGCAAAGTTAATATCTAGCTATCCTTGACTTAGATAAAAACCCCAAACTCAATAAAATAGTGATCAATCATTTTAGAGCAAATCAATCCGTAAAATCTACTTCAACAAAATACGAAATGCAATTGAGAAGAATCATTCAATAACAAAACTTCATAAGAAATCAAGTTACATCAACCACTAAACCTTTCATTTCTCATAGGTTCCATTATCATTTTCTTACTCTTGCTTTCATTAATTGTATATGCTAGTCTAGGATACAAATGTTCTTAAAAGGATTTTCCTAAACCTCAACTAAGATAAAACCTAATTCTCCATAATTCCTTATATGAAAATCAAGTTAATTAAATGAGAAAACCCTAATTTGACTATATGAGGCTAATATCTATATTCCTATGACATTAGCGAATCAATCCCCTCTCCTTTAAGGTTCAAGAACTCATACAACTCATTCCTTAAGTCTAGTCTTTACCTCCCTTTCCCAAGTTTAGTAAAAACACTAAATCATCTCAATAATTGGCCAAATTAAAGAAAAGCATTAAGATTGGAATAAATAAACATGTATTAACCAATCAATAATTACAAAAGTTCAAGAAATTACACAAAACCTAATCTAAAATTGGGCTCATAACAATCCTAGAGTTACAAACTACCTATAACTACAAAATACAAGAAAAATACAATATGAAAATAGAAGAAAATGAAGAGAAAATAGAAAAGATGGGGGAAGGAAGACCAATCCCAAGAGAGAAGGCCTTCTTCCCCCCTAACTAGCTCCAAATATTGCCCTTTGTGTGCTGCCTCCTTGCTCCCAAATCTCCCAATCCAAAGTTAGGGCAAAAAGCCCTAAAAGAGGCTTTTAACTGTCAGTTTCGTGACATGGTGCCTGGGCGCCAATGCTGACAGCTTCAAATGTAAGTTCATGGGTTAGACGCCTGGGCGCCAATTGGGCAGAAGGCTCTTTCACGTTCATATATCTGGCGCCTGGGCGCCACGTATGGCGCCTAGGCGCTAAGATACTGGAGTCTTCATTCTTCTCTTGTTTTCTCCCCAAAATACGCCTACAAAAGACAACAACTAAAATAAATTAAAAAGGCAAGAAAAGGGGAAATAAAACAAGAAAATAAGATAACTATAAAGCACAAAGAAACTAAATGAAAACCAAAATAAAAACGCAAAAGGATAGCAAAACAAGGCTAAGAGATGAAGAAAATCTCACATATGATGGCATTATTTGATGATTTTTTAGGACTTATCATCTAGGGATCATGTCATTACTCAATCCATTATGGCCAACCATGGCACATCACTCACACTAAGATAATTCTATTACGATAGTCTCTATTCTTTTTAAGACTGGGTTATAAGACCTTGCCACTAGTCTTGTATTATTTCGAACTGAAATATCACTACATACCATCATCATCCCAAAGTATTTAAGATTAGAAAAATCATATTACTAAGTAAAATTACTATTACTTCTCACTTGAAGTGTCACTAAATAGTACGATCTGCCTGATCCTCTGGGTTGTCATTTAACATATATTCTGCCCCTATTAGCTTTCTAAATTCGCATCCTCCACTATATATGAACTCACGATCTTTATTTCAGGTTTCCTGATGTCCAAACTACAAACCTTTTACATCCTAACCATAAACTATCCTTATCCCAACCCTTTCACATAAAAAAAAGGACCTTACTGACTCATAAGGATAAGCTTGACACCTTTCGCACGATGATGACATATTTAGTGTGTCTAATATAATTTAGTCCTAAAATCTTATCTTTAAACAACACAATCTACCTGACCTATTGAGTTGTCACCTAACATGCCCACTTGGGTGTTCTAAGCCTCATCATCTCTCTTAACACATGGAGTTTACTGTTTATATTGAAGCCCTATATACATTCTCATCCACTTACATTCAGTGGTTATGCAAAGGAAGTTATTAGGTGGTCCAGAAAATAGGTATATTCTTTTAATCAACTTAGAGGTATAAATTTACCCCTACTAGATTTGAGCTTACGATTTTCATTTCAAGTTCTATAATATCCAAATGATAAACCATTCACACCCCAAAATTTCACATAAGAAAGATTTTTTCAACTTATAAGGATAAGTTCAGTACAATAAGGAAATATCTTGTGTGTTCTAATATAGTTTAGTCGTAAAATCTTATTCTTAAATTCACCTATACTAGGACTTACCTTCCAGGTTGTCACGCACTGAAAATTAAACCCATTTAATAAGTGTGAATATTCTATTACCACAACAAACAATCCTAGTTATCCACAACTAGTAATACACAAGCCAATTTTTATCATAAAAGTAGAATATTATACATACACATATGTATAGAAAATCCTACAACATCAAAATGTAGCAGATTTAGTACAGAGATAAATTATAGCCAAATTTATAATGTACAGTTACTCGCCCCAAGCCTAGGTAGTCTAACAGACTATAGAGCGTTATTCTACACTTATCAAAATTTGGTTCCATGAACCCACCGACACAAAGAGAAGTATAATTCCAAAAGAACTGTTAACTCTCCCGTGGAAACACCTCTCCCCCTAGTCTTCGTATTTGAAAAAGAGTAACCACAGAGGGTGTGAGTTCATCAAAACCCAGTGAGCAATTGACTATGCAGAAAAATGATTATAGTACATAATTACAAATATTGTAACTCACTGCCACTAATGGAAATTATCCAAATACAAAGCAAATGTTAAATAACTACAAACATTTACCAATATGCAATCAAACAAATGTAATGCTTGCCATATTTTACCACTCTACCTATTGAAGACCAACTCTCAATGAGTGTATTCCAAAAGTTAACCCCCTTTAAATATTCCAAATCATACAGAAGATCAATCCTCTGCTTTCCCACACATTTTCATTTATGTTAGGTGTCATGAATGGATGCAATGATACCAATACAGAACACGCCACATCATAACCACGATAAATATTTCACACAATTCCACTTGCTAATTTATATAATCAATTAGAAATATAATCAACTTATCTTCCACAAGTGAAGAAGGAGGGATTTACATTATACTTGAAATAAAATAACTTTGGCAAGGTCCACCACTCATCTTTGCCTCAACAAAGTTTTTACCATACTCGAAGTCCCGTAATGGAGCCAAATAATCCTACCAAAGCACCTAAAAGAAGTCCTAACAAATATACAACAAGGATTTCTCAACATTCCCCTCAAAATACACCATTTTGCCACTTTTTCAGCTCAAGGGTGCCTAGGGTGCCACCAGTGGCGCATGAGGCGCCAATGCCTAAACTTTCTATCCAAATTTATGGGTGCTAAGCACAAGGTCTTCGTAGTGGTTTTAGCACCCAGATTTTCTACCCCTTCAATGTTCTTTATGGATTTTGGAGAGCAATCCACCAAAAATTCATGATTTGCACTCTTTCTATTCTTTCTTTGATTTCCCAAGTCTAAAGGATGTTCATGAAGCAATTTAGAAAAATAAAATGTAAAACAAACGAATTTCATGAGTTTTCCCAAATTCTTTAGAAATCTTTCAAGAACATGTTCTTGGATTCTAGTCCCTAAAACTTGTTTGTTTTGCTATCATGAACTAGATTATAACAAAACCAATTGAACAAATCTAAGAAAGAAGCCAAAGAGACAAAGTTTTCATGAAAAACCCCTAAAGCTCAACATCACCTAGGGTATGGACAAATTCAAGAATTTAGAGGAGATTAATGAGATATAATCTTATCTTCAGTCCTAGAATTGTCTAGGGATATGAAAAGCAACTGGAAATTAAAGATTGATCGATAGGAACTCAAGTTGGATAAAGAGAGAGAAGAGAGAAAATGAGGTTTCTCACTTTGCCTAAAATTGCTTATGTGTTTGGAATGAAGGGAGAAAGGGTGGAGGAGACCCTTTATAGGTGGTGGGTCATGGGTTGACCCATGGACCCATACCTAACCCACTTGACCCACTTTCATATAACCACAATTAAATCACATAAATTCCAATTAATCCCTCAATCACAAATTTTCCATGCATAACAGAAAAATACCACAACATAATGAATCACCCAATCCAATCACATAATATTAAATCTATAAATAAATTACCAAAAGTATTCCTCCAATTTATGAAAATTAAATGATTGGAAATAACATAATAAAATAACTCTATTAAATATTATAATAAAAAATGTCATTCCTACCAAAAACAATTAAATACAGTAATACTATCAATTATATAAATATAAAATTAGCGGGTATTACACAGGTACTCTTAGGGTGTCAATAAGAAAAAAGTGACATAACTACCGCCATTTCCTCAAGTAAAAGTATGATTACATCTCTACTCACCAATTTAAGGTTCGAAATGCCTGACAATTAAATGATACCTAAGGCAAAATACATATACTAGGAAGATATGAACCGGGTTCTTACACTGGTCAGTTAAATTGGTACTTCACCTTTTTCCCATGAATTTAAAGTCGTGACCAATCTTTAACCATATTTGAATTTACAAACTTTTTATTAAAACAATATACCTCAAACACATGTTTATCCCTAACAATAGTATTCATAGAACACTAAATAGGTTGGGGTACCTTCCCTTTTCATGCAAGCATAATTCCTTATCTTTTATCATTTTCCTTCCCTTACTTTATATGCTATCCTAGGGGCATGTCATAATTGAGTGAAATCTTTCTCTAATCAAGGTCACATCTCCCTTGTTTTAAAGTTTTTTTATATTCTAATTACTATTAATTTACTAAGGAATCTAAATGATGTCCTTTTCACAATCCTGTGTTATCTCAATCTCCATATCTTCGTACCTCGTTCAATTATCCAGTAATAGCTTCTAGTAAGCATGTACCTCTTACAATGGTGCTCCATCTATATAGCCAGTATGATAAGCATTATCTCATATATGTCTAACCATTCTTGAGTTGCTTGTTCATTGGTGTAATGGGCCACTTAGACGCATCTATATGGTCTTAACCCAAAAATATTCCCTCCATATCATATCGAAGGCGACAACGCTTTTACTCTACGTGCACTTTGCTCAAGGCAGAGAAAGGCCTATACAATTACTATTGGACAGTATGAAACAAAAAAAAAGGGATACATATAACTTTATAGGGCTTTCCGTGAATCCCCATCATATGGTCGTGCTGCAGTCATGATATCAAACATTTTTATATGTTATTTGGTTCCTATCTTAGTCCTATTGCTATTTCAATGTTGCCAACTCTCCTATTTTATTATATTTTAGGATTTATTGGGTGTAAATTAATTATAGAATTAATATGCTTCAATTTCATAATTTTATCCCAATTAATTCATGTGCTTAATTTTTAGATTTAATTATTGGAGAGAAAAATACTAATATGGATGTTTTGCTTACTTAGAGGCCACCTGGACATGCTGACTGGACATTGACTGGCTGAGTAGGGTTGACTGGAGTGGGGCCCACTGTTCTTTTCTCTTTACAGCAACAAAATAGCATGCTTTCAATAGACCACCAGAAAATAGAAGCAAAAACAACAAAGGCAGCAGACAGCAAAAGAAAAGTAGCTTCAACAGAATAGAAAAAGGTATCAACTGTAGCAGATGAAAGGGACAGCTCCTAAGGTCAAACAAGAGGCAAATTTTGTCCATCTCTCTCCTGCAGCTGCAAAGAACTAACCAGAAGCCATTTACAGCTTGTTGAAGAGTTGTCTTCTTCCACTTTCTGTATTTCGTCTTTGTGTATCTTGGCCTCTATGAATTGGAGCTTTGTATTTTGAATTTTTGGCTCAATCACAGATAAGTTTCTGGTTCTAATCCTATCTCATTTCTATTCTGCACTTGCTTTTAGTTCTTATGTTTATTTATGTGTCACGACCCATTTTCTAGGCGCATGACCGGCACAATGATGAATATCCCATCACTGTAAGCCTTTCGATAAATTCTTCCCACAAGTAAAATTGTTAGTCATTATCTTTATATTCTCAAAATACCATTCCTTAATAAATACGAAGAAAATACATCAGATTTTCTTAATTAAAAATAATAGATGCTCAGTACAAAATACATTATCATACTGAAATACAAGCCAAATACCAAACCCCTGACCTAGATGTCCTAGACGGTTACAGAGCAATATACTGTATAACAAAAGAAGGGCCTACCCGACAGCGGGAAGGTCCAACGTGATCTACTCCTCTAGCGGATGTTCTTCGGCGGCAACCTGATCTGAACAAAAAGTTTGTACAGAGAGTGTGAGCTTTTACACTCAGTGAGCAAATCGGCCTCGTGTTAATAAAATTCAAATACATCACCAGTCATGCAAGCATATCCGAAGGCTCAAGCTCAACCAATAGACATAGTTAGAAATTACATACAAGAAGATAAAAATTCATCCAATTCAACAAACGATACTAGTACTCGTCAATGGCAATATATCCCGGAGAGCGCACACAGGCCGGCTCACCAATTTTGTATTTTTTCACCATGACGCACAACCTCATCCTTTTAGCTAGGGTGCCTCACGGATTTATCACCAATCCGGGCTATATCCCTACTGATGGAATCGTTGTCTCCACACTCATTGGTCAAGACACCCTTTAAATCGGGTTTTCCGCCTTGCCGTGAGAGGGGGTACTGTACCGCTCAATCACAATCAATAGTACAACAGTTCATATCATAATCAGAAGCACAATATAATACTTATCCATATAATAGGTATAGTATATAACTATATGATTCAAATTTCATATCATCATGAGATACTTGCTTCGTCTTATCCATACTTCTGGATTAATTATCTCATTATATTCGTCATTCTGAATCCAATTTCCCCTTATGAATCTTGGGAGTGTCCTATGACATACTTTTTATCACCAGTAATGCTAAAACTCTATTAAAACGGGGTCGTTTTACTCACCTGGATTCCGTACGAGTATCACTTCTTTAAGTTGTTACAGACAAGAGTACACAGGTGAATTTCAGTGTTCTGCTACGGAGATTTTCATGAAAGATTAGAGAAAATACGTTAAGATTGTTTTCGTACAGATACTGTTCATACGTATTGTTACTATTCATATGGTCACTATTCATATGTACGGTCACTATTCATACCAGAAATACAGAATACAATCTGTAAAAGAGTACACCAGGTAAGTTCCCACGAAAGAGTGGAGGGTCACACTGGACACACTTAAAAACCAGGTCTTTCCTTAGTCAGAACTTTCCTAGACATGTATTCTCCACAGTTTATATTCTATTTCGGTAATTAGAGAATCAAAATAACAGCTAACGACAGTTTTTCTGATGTGAAAGATTGGCCAAAGCCGCAACCACAGAGCATACTTAAGAAAATAACTTCTAAAATTTGAAAGACATAGAAAGGGCATAGTATCCTTACCTAAGCAAAAACGAAAAGGCCCAAAATCTCAGAAGCCTAGAGTCGGAGCAAGAGAAACTTAAGGAGAGAAGAAGAGAAGTTGAATGTGTGAGTTTAGAAGTGAAATGGAAGGGCCTATTTATAGCAAAAGTCAAGGGTACTATTTGATACTATGCACTAATAAAATATTCAATTTACTATTCATGAAAATGACATTTCTAATAATGCAGTTACTGTGCACCTTACGCGTACGATGGAAAATTTTTTGTTTATTTACTATTAGAAACTTAAAGGAAAAACTATCCTTTCACCTGAAATATTTAAGTTTCTTTTCAATTCAGTCCTTTCAATTTAGTCCCTGAGGGTATTTTTACACATAAAACGTCATTTTCTCCTACAAACTTCTTTCTAGTTCTCTCTTATAACCAAACCACATCTAGTACTTGACATTTTGATTGTATAAATGAACAGTACCATATACGTAAATAGTAACAGTAGTTTGAAAACACGCATTTATATTTTATTTTTCATGGGTATTACATTATCACCCCCTTTAAGAAATTTGGTCCTCCGAATTTAAATTACCTCAAGTTGTAAAAAGATGCGGATATCTAGAACGCATGTCGGCCTCGGCTTCCCATGTGGCTTATTCGTGAGTTTGATTCTTCCAAAAAACCTTGACGGATGGAATCTCTTTAGATCGGAGTTTCTTTACTTGACTATCGAGGATAGCCACCGGTATCTCCTCGTATGACAAGTTTTCATCTACTAGGATAGAATCATTCTGAGAAGGGTGAAGTATGTGAGAAGGGACATGAAGGTACTTCCTTAACATGGATACATGAAAAACAGGGTGAATCCCTTCCAGATCCATAGGTAGGGCAAGCCGATAAGCCACTTTTTCCACTCGTTCTAGAATCTCATAAGGCCCGATGTATCTAGGACTCAACTTTCCTTTCCTTCCAAATCTCAACACACCTTTCATTGGAGAAATCTTAAGGAATACCATATCGCCGACTGAGAACTCCAAATCACGTCGTCTGTGGTCAGCGTATGCCTTTTGTCTACTTTGAGCTGCTCGTATCCTATCTTGTATTGTCTTAACCTTGGTTAGGGCATCCTGGGCCAAGTCGGGTCCTAATGCTTTTGCTTCACCTACCTCGAACCAACCGATCGGAGATCTGCAACGTCTCCCATACAAGGCCTCAAAGGGTGCCATCCCAATAGTGGCCTGGTAGCTGTTGTTATATGCGAACTCTACAAGATACAAATATTTTTCCCAGCTACCACTGAAATCTAGAATACAAGCTCGTAACATATCCTCTAGCGTCTGAATCGTCCGCTCTGACTGTCCGTCTGTCTGTGGGTGAAAAGCGGTACTAAGGTCCACTCGAGTACCTAATGCCTCTTGAAAACTTTTCCAGAAACGAGAGGTAAATTGAGGACCTCTATCAGAAATAATAGATATAGGTACTCCATGCAACTTTACTATTTCTTTAATATACAATTGTGCCAACGTTACTACACCATAAGTGGTTTTGACTGGAATGAAGTGTGCTGATTTGGTTAGTCGGTCAACAATGACCCAAACTGAGTCATAACCTCCTGTGGAACGAGGTAGACCAACAACAAAGTCCATCGTCACTCGTTCCCATTTCCATTCAGGAATCTCTAATCGTTGTAACGAGCCTCTTGGCTTTAGATGTTCAGCCTTAACCTGTTGACAGGTTAAACAACGAGACACAAATTCTGCTATGTCTTGTTTCATTCCTTTCCACCAGTAGATCTGTTTCAGATCTTGATACATCTTGGTGGCTCCTGGATGTACAGCATATGCAGCACGATGGCCTTCTTCCATGATGTCTCGTCTAAGAGTTCCAACATCTGGTACACATAACCGTTGTTCAAAACGCAAGACTCCTGTATCGTCCAGTGTGAAACTATTCACTTCACCAATCTTCACCTTTTCCATAATTTGGACAAGCTCAGGATCCTCCATTTGAGATATCCGTATCTGGTCAACAAGAGAAGATCTAGCCCTGATATGGGCTAAGAATGATCCTGTCCTTGTAACCTCAAGAGTAGCACCTTTTGCTCTCAGCTCTTGTAGTTCTTGGATCAAGGGTCTTTTTGTTACTGCTATATGGGCCAGACTACCCATAGATTTTTGACTCAAGGCATCTGCTACCACGTTCGCTTTGCCTGGGTGGTAAAGAATATTGCAATCATAATCTTTTAGTAATTCTACCCATCTCCTCTGCCTCAAGTTTAAGTCCTTTTGGTTGAAAATATATTTTAGACTTTTATGGTCAGTGTAGATTTCGCAAGTTTCTCCGTATAGATAATGTCGCCATATCTTTAAAGCGAAAACTACTGCTGCCATTTCCAGATCGTGGGTGGGGTAGTTTTGTTCATGTTTCTTAAGTTGTCTCGATGCATATGCCACTACCTGGCCATGCTGCATGAGAACACATCCCAACCCTACTCTTGATGCATCGCAGTATACTGTAAAACCTTCTGGTCCTGAGGGTAAGACCAATACAGGTGCGGAGATTAACCTTTTCTTGAGTTCTTGGAAGCTTTCTTCACAAGCGTCATCCCATTGGTACTTTACTCCTTTCCTAGTCAGTCGTGTGAGAGGGGCGGCTAACTGGCAAAAATTTTGGATGAAACGTCGATAATATCCTGCCAATCCCAAGAAGCTGCGAATCTCCGTAACGGAGGTAGGTCTAGGCCACATTTTGACCGCTTCTACTTTGCTTGGGTCTGCTTGGATGCCATCTTTGGAGATCATATGTCCCAAGAAAGTTACACGATCAATCCAAAACTCGCATTTAGAGAATTTGGCGTACAATTGATGATCCCTCAATGTCTGCAACACAACACGAAGGTGTTGTTCGTGCTCTTCTGAAGTCTTTGAGTACACCAGAATGTCGTCTATGAAGACAATGACAAATTTGTCTAAAAAGGATTTAAAAATCCTATTCATTAAATCCATGAAAGCAGCTTGTGCATTCGTTAATCCAAATGACATCACCAAGAACTCGTAGTGCCCATATCTGGTACGGAAGGCTGTTTTAGACACATCCTCCTCCTTGATCTTGAGTTGGTGATAACCAGACCTCAAGTCAATCTTTGAAAAACACTTGGCTCCTTGAAGTTGATCAAAAAGGTCGTCGATGCGAGGCAACGGGTATTTATTTTTGATAGTTACCTTATTCAGTTGCCTGTAATCTATGCATAGTCTCATCGATCCGTCCTTCTTTTTCACGAACAGAACAGGAGCTCCCCAAGGTGAATAACTTGGCCTTATAAAGCCTTTGTCTAGCAAGTCCTGTAACTGAGTCTTTAACTCTTTTAATTCTGTTGGTGCCATTCTATAAGGGGGTATGGAGATTGGGCGAGTATCTGGTGCTAACTCTATTTGGAACTCAATCTCTCGATCTGGGGGTACACCTGGTAGATAATCTGGGAAGACATCTACAAACTCCTGGACTACTGGAACGTCCTCTACTTTTAGTTCTTCTTTCTTAATATCTTTAACAAATGCTAAGTATCCTTGACAGCCCTTTCGCAATAAACGTTGGGCACACATTAAAGATATAAGATTTCCAGAAATTTCACTCCTTTCACCATGAAATACGAAGGAAGGCTCCCCCGGAATATTGAACTTAACTATCTTATTATAGCAATCCAGAGTGGCATGACAAGATGCCAGCCAATCCGTGCCTAAGATGACATCAAAGTCTGTCATATCTAACAGCATTAGGTCTACTGTTGTATTTATTTCTCCGACTCTTACCTTGCAAGCTCGATAGCCTCATTCTATTAGTAAGGTGCCTCCAGTAGGCGTAGTTACTAAAAACGGACATTCTAATCTAACAACTTTTTGCTTAAAGTTCTTAGCAAAGAATGGTGACACATAGGAATGCGTAGAGCCAGAGTCAAACAAAACATGTGCAAAATTTGATTCAATCAGAAGAGTACCTGCTACCACCGTATTAGACGCCTGAGCATCTTGACGGGTTAAAGTGAATACTCGAGCGTTCCCTCGGCCTGCTGAAGCCTGACCTCGACCACCTTGTCCTCTGCCAGTACCTCTTCCGATTCCATTGCCTCCTACAGTTACAGGGGCTCTGTTGGCAACAGTGGCCTCTGATTAATTAGGGCGTACTGACCCTTGGCCAGATCTCGTGTAGAGTTGGAGGCAATCTCTTTTGATGTGGCCCTGTTGACCACATTGGTAACAGACCCTAGTGTTGTTGTTGACAAAACAAGCTCCGAAGTGATTTCTTTTACATTTAGAGCACCAGGGCCTTTGTTGACCCCCTGTACCACTTTGTTGACGCTGTGGTGCACTAGCGGTAGAGGCTGCACGTCCAGAACTCTCTCCGTGGTAGCGTGATTTCTCATCTTGTTTCCTCTTTCTTTTGTTATTCCATTTTTCTTTTTGCATATCTCTTTCTTCCATCATACGGGCGATGTCGACGGCTTCTGTGTAAAATGAAAAATCTCGTATTTTCGATCCCACCCTGTCAAATAAAGACTCTCGAAGGCCTTTAATAAACCGTCGGATCTTTTCTTTCTCAGTTAGGACCATGTGAGTAGCATATTCAGACAACTCTATAAACAGATTGTCGTATTCATCGACGGTTCGTGATCCTTGCCGGAGTGCCTCAAACTCATTCATCTTTGCTTCTCGTATACTCTCCGGAATAAATTGTTCTCGAAAAATTCTTTTAAAGTCATTCCATTTAACGGGTGGGGCATTTCTGGCCATGCCCTTCTTCCATGTTCGCCACCAGCGGTCGGCCTTACCTCTTAACTGAAAGGTAACAAGGGTTACTTTTCGAGGTTCAGGGCATTCTAGTGTGTCAAGGATTTTCTCACAGTCATCTAGAAAACGTTGTGGGTCTTCATTAACATCTCCTGCAAAGGTTGGCGGATTCAGCTTCATAAATTCTGAGATTTTGACCTCTGTCCCTACCCAATCCTGAGAAGGGGGTGGAGGTGGCATCTGATCTGTCTCTTGTACTTTTGCAGCATGTACTGATACCTGTGAGCCATCTTCAGATGACTGTCCCATCAGAAGTTCCTTTAGCCCATTCACCTCGTTCTGCATTGCAGCTAATGCTTCCATCACTACAGTCGCGTCGATTTGTGATGGTTCTCCAGCATTTCTTCCAGGGTTTTCAGTGGATATTTCTCTGTTTTGTGCATGGTTATCTTCTGCACTGTTAGGCATCTCCAGTCTTGCATTTGCTGACTGAGCAGCTGGAGGGACCAAGGCCTTGCCAGATCTTGTGCGGATTCCAGAAGCGTTTGATTTTCTTGGTGCCATCTAAACTTATTCTACAATTAAGAATAATATATATCGTCACTATTATGCTTCAAGTAAAGACACGAAAGAAAGGGATTTTAATCTCTACAGGGCTTTTGGTGGATCTTCATCCTATGGTCGTGCTGCAGTCACGACAATAGGAGAAGGCCCACTGAAGACACCTTGCTCTGTAATCACTAGGAGACCTAACAACCTATGCTCTGATACCAACTTTGTCACGACCCATTTTCTAGGCACATGACTGGCACAATGATGAATATCCCATCACTGTAAGCCTTTCGATAAATTCTTCCCACAAGTAAAATTGTTAGTCATTATCTCTATATTCTCAAAATATCATTCCTTAATAAATACGAAGAAAATACATCAGATTTTCTTAATTAAAAATAATAGATCCTCAGTACAAAATACATTATCATACTGAAATACAAGCCAAATACCAAACCCCTAACCTAGATGTCCTAGACGGTTACAGAGCAACATACTGTATAACAAAAGAAGGGCCTACCCGACAGCGGGAAGGTCCAACGTGATCTACTCCTCTAGCGGATATTCTTCGGCGGCAACCTGATCTGAACAAAAAGTTTGTACAGAGAGTGTGAGCTTTTACACTCAGTGAGCAAATCGGCCTCGTGTTAATAAAATTCAAATACATCACTGGTGCGTATAATTTTATTGCACATAAAATATTCCAGCAAGTATACTGGGTCGCAACAAGTAATAAAGTGATGAGTAGAGTATCGTCCCACAGAGATTGAGGTATCAAATAAAATTTAATTAGGCTAAGTGAAATGCTATTAAGACTTATGAGGGAAATTTCAGAAATTACACAAAAAAGGGGGGGGTGATGATTGAAACAACACAATATAAATAACTGAAATTTAAATAACTAGACAGAAAACAAAACAGAGAAAAGATATGGATTGGTCACAAATTTCATGGAATTGTACATCATCATCATTTCCTTTGAATATTCCTGGCTAATTCTATTATGTAATCTTCAATCTAAAATTCTCAGAAAGTCTTCTAAGACTGAATTATATTAAAATTATAGTTAGGAAGATCTTCACTAATCTATAACTCAAATATAATCCGATGAAGTCCTAATCACATCAATGCCCCGCAATCGCATATGACATGTTATCTCTTGTCCTACTCGTTACAAATACATAGCAAACGCATGCATGTATAAATGACAAGCTTCATAGAACAATAAATAAAATAGAACTTTGGCCAAGAAAATACTCATTGGTCCAAATGAATTAAAGTACAATTTCCATTTCATCAAATGACCGACTACACAAGAAAATGAGATTGATTTCGTTGGTCTAATCCGATTAATTCATAGACAAATTAATATTTGAATCATTGAAGAACAATTCAATTAAATTACAATCCATTCAATGTTGGCCAATTTTCTAAAATATGATTGAATCCAAAAGCTTTGAAATTACAATCTAACTTATCCAAAATAATTGACTAAAATCTTAGATCAACCATTCAATTAAGTCATGAAGCTCAAGAAAATTATTCAAGCCACATAAATAAAACTATCTATATCTAGATAATCTAATTTATGGTGGAAATCACAAGGTCAAGCTCAATATCTAGCTAACTCTAGCATAGACATAAAAATCCCAAACTCATTGAAGGTTCATCAAACATTCAAGAGGAAGAATAATCGGTAAAATCCATTCCATTAAACGAAAATGCATTAAAACTGAATATGTTCAACAATAAAGCTTCATAAAACCGAACTACATCAATCCTTAAACTCAGAAATTACATGGAAGAGAAGAAGAACATGACAGAAAATAGAAAATACAGCAGAAATCTAAGAAACTATGAAGGAAAATGGAAGAAAAGGAAAGAAAATGGGAGAAGGAGAGCCATTCCCAAGTGGGAAGGCTTCCTTTCCCTCAAACCAAGCTAGAGAGTTGCCTCTATGTTGCTCCCAACCACTGCTGCCCAAGGAAGGCAGAAAAATGGTGCTAGGACTTCACATCAGAAAAATGACTTAGCCTCCTTAATAAATTTCGATTTTTGCAAATATAAAACTGATCTAACACATGCCTAAAGGGATATTCTGCCCTAGATGCCTCCTTGGATGCCTCTTCCATGATATGGCAGCACTTTGACAGCAAAACAGCAGCAAAATTAATATTTCTGCAGCAGCAGAAAAGTATGGCAGCAGCAGAATGGTATGGCAGCAGCAGCAGAATTAATATTTCTGCAGCAGAAAGTGACAAACAGCAGCAGAATATCATGGCAAAATTAATATTTCAGCCATGCTTTTCTTGACCTACGAAAATTAATATTTCTGCCCAAAAATTCTGACTACATGGCATTGAATAAGAGTTCAAGTGGGCCCCACATCCAGCATATCCTAGTAAGCATCTACATCACCCAAAAAGTGCCACATTAGCATCCAAATCATCATCTTTGTCCATGTCAACACTTTTCTCTCCAAAATTAAAATTTGTAGGAATTAAATTGAGCATTTTACAATTCAAGTTCTAAAAATATAAAAATTGAGACACATTCAATCCATAAATAGTTTATACCCAATAAATTCCAAAACATAA
This sequence comes from Biancaea sappan, assembly GCA_037074585.1. Lineage (NCBI taxonomy): Eukaryota > Viridiplantae > Streptophyta > Magnoliopsida > Fabales > Fabaceae > Biancaea > Biancaea sappan. Next base: position 20,555,042 of record CM073501.1, on the reverse strand, counting down.
TAAAATTAGAGAATTGACAAAATTAAAGAGGCAAAAAGGACTAAAATAGGGACTAAAATAAATGGAAAAAGTATGTTATCAAATCCCCCACACTAGGCCTTTTGCACTCCTGGGCAAAATCAATTAAATACAACAGAGAATCCCAATAAGCACAGCAAGAAAAAGTGTAGAAAATATACAACAATGAAATAATTAAAATTTAGAAAGATTTACATTAGGAGAAATAAATCTTAAATTTCTAAAAAGTTCAAGCTCCATGGCAATTATTTCAAAAAGAATGAATTCAAGTAACAATCTCCTCACAAGGTAAGGTGTTTATCCTCTACTCTCTCAAGTGTTTAAGAGGGAATCACTCAAAGTCGTCCTATCACAAATTTCACTACCATAAGCTTGTCAAGAATCTAAATCTCCACTACTTGAATCTAATACATACTTGAATCAAAAGGACTTACAAGGTTGTAACGTGGGTAAGAAAAATAGTGGGAAACAAAGGGAAAGATTGAACAATGAAACAAAATATGGTAACAACTCAAGAAAATGAAGAGCATTTACAAGTGAAATATAAGAGACTGAGTATAAATAAATTTGGGTCTCAATGTTCTATCTGCTCCTCTTTTTCATTATCTTTTTCTCTTCTTTTTTTTTTCTTTCTTTCTTTCTCCTTTTTTTTCTTCTTCTTGACTGGCCAGTCTTTTTCTTTTGCTTGAGAGGAAGTAGAAGAAATATAGTTCAAAACACCCCAAAATTCACAAAATTTTTCAGCATATCAATCCCTTAAAAGAATTTAAAATACTTCTCACATCTTAAGTTGAAAGAGAAAAATATTGTTGTAGGCAGAAAAAGTGGTGGAAGAACACAAGAAAGAAAATGGATAAGGCACAAAATGGCATACAATGGAAACAATGATAATGGATGGCTATTTGGCTAAAAGTGGTTACAAGAAACAAATGCCTAAATCATTTCCAAGTATGTATAAGATATGTAGCCTCAATCAAAGATTCAAGACAAGTTCTAGAGTGACAATCCATGATAGAGAACACACAACAAGAAGAATAGCATTTTTCACTTAGGCTCAAATCCTCACAGCTAAAAGACTATTACTACAAATTCATTAAAGTCAACGTCATTGCCATTTAACTTGAATTCCTTAGAGAAATAAGACTAAATTCTCTTCATGCTAAGTCAATCTACACTTTAGCTATTTCATCATGCATAATTCCACACCAAAACTCCATCAAAAATTTAAAAAGTGAGTATCAAATTCGGACAAAACAGAGCAGCAAAATTCTGCAGTGCAGAATTTCTGGCAACACAGCTTTACCGACATAGAACGACCCCAAAACGGATGCGAATCACTCCAAATAAAATTCTACAACTAGAAGACATATAAAGGTTTAAAAACATGTAAAGAAAGTGGCAAAAACCATAGCCAAGCAGTACAGAATATTCATGCAAGATGACAAAATTTCTGCCAAAACAGAGAAAACAGAGAAAAAAATGGGCAGCAGAAAAAGACTAAAACAAAATTAAAATTACGAAAGAAATACAACAACAAAATTAAAAAGAGAAAGATTAGAAAAACTTGGGTTGCCTCCCAAAAGCGCTTGGTTTAAAGTCCTTAGCTAGACTTTATTTGGTGTCTATGCTTAGCGTCGCTTCTTCTTTGTTTTCCTTACTTTCTCTTTGATTTTTTTTATTTCCTTCGTCAAGGAAAATGATCAAGTACCTCACATGCAACAAAGAGAAATGACATGAGAGATATATCAAATAAGCAAGGTAACAAGAAGAAATCAAACTAATAAAGACACTTGAAGAGCTAAAAACACTTGAAATTGAAAAAACTAAAACAAGAAAAGACAATGTCTAAAATAACATCACTTTGGCTTAAAAGAAAAATCAATTTGACAACCATCAATCCCCGGCAACGGCGCCAAAAACTTGGTGCGTATAATTTTATTGCACATAAAATATTCCAGCAAGTATACTGGGTCGCAACAAGTAATAAAGTGATGAGTAGAGTATCGTCCCACAGAGATTGAGGTATCAAATAAAATTTAATTAGGCTAAGTGAAATGCTATTAAGACTTATGAGGGAAATTTCAGAAATTACACAAAAAAGGGGGGGTGATGATTGAAACAACACAATATAAATAACTGAAATTTAAATAACTAGACAGAAAACAAAACAGAGAAAAGATATGGATTGGTCACAAATTTCATGGAATTGTACATCATCATCATTTCCTTTGAATATTCCTGGCTAATTCTATTATGTAATCTTCAATCTAAAATTCTCAGAAAGTCTTCTAAGACTGAATTATATTAAAATTATAGTTAGGAAGATCTTCACTAATCTATAACTCAAATATAATCCGATGAAGTCCTAATCACATCAATGCCCCGCAATCGCATATGACATGTTATCTCTTGTCCTACTCGTTACAAATACATAGCAAACGCATGCATGTATAAATGACAAGCTTCATAGAACAATAAATAAAATAGAACTTTGGCCAAGAAAATACTCATTGGTCCAAATGAATTAAAGTACAATTTCCATTTCATCAAATGACCGACTACACAAGAAAATGAGATTGATTTCGTTGGTCTAATCCGATTAATTCATAGACAAATTAATATTTGAATCATTGAAGAACAATTCAATTAAATTACAATCCATTCAATGTTGGCCAATTTTCTAAAATATGATTGAATCCAAAAGCTTTGAAATTACAATCTAACTTATCCAAAATAATTGACTAAAATCTTAGATCAACCATTCAATTAAGTCATGAAGCTCAAGAAAATTATTCAAGCCACATAAATAAAACTATCTATATCTAGATAATCTAATTTATGGTGGAAATCACAAGGTCAAGCTCAATATCTAGCTAACTCTAGCATAGACATAAAAATCCCAAACTCATTGAAGGTTCATCAAACATTCAAGAGGAAGAATAATCGGTAAAATCCATTCCATTAAACGAAAATGCATTAAAACTGAATATGTTCAACAATAAAGCTTCATAAAACCGAACTACATCAATCCTTAAACTCAGAAATTACATGGAAGAGAAGAAGAACATGACAGAAAATAGAAAATACAGCAGAAATCTAAGAAACTATGAAGGAAAATGGAAGAAAAGGAAAGAAAATGGGAGAAGGAGAGCCATTCCCAAGTGGGAAGGCTTCCTTTCCCTCAAACCAAGCTAGAGAGTTGCCTCTATGTTGCTCCCAACCACTGCTGCCCAAGGAAGGCAGAAAAATGGTGCTAGGACTTCACATCAGAAAAATGACTTAGCCTCCTTAATAAATTTCGATTTTTGCAAATATAAAACTGATCTAACACATGCCTAAAGGGATATTCTGCCCTAGATGCCTCCTTGGATGCCTCTTCCATGATATGGCAGCACTTTGACAGCAAAACAGCAGCAAAATTAATATTTCTGCAGCAGCAGAAAAGTATGGCAGCAGCAGAATGGTATGGCAGCAGCAGCAGAATTAATATTTCTGCAGCAGAAAGTGACAAACAGCAGCAGAATATCATGGCAAAATTAATATTTCAGCCATGCTTTTCTTGACCTACGAAAATTAATATTTCTGCCCAAAAATTCTGACTACATGGCATTGAATAAGAGTTCAAGTGGGCCCCACATCCAGCATATCCTAGTAAGCATCTACATCACCCAAAAAGTGCCACATTAGCATCCAAATCATCATCTTTGTCCATGTCAACACTTTTCTCTCCAAAATTAAAATTTGTAGGAATTAAATTGAGCATTTTACAATTCAAGTTCTAAAAATATAAAAATTGAGACACATTCAATCCATAAATAGTTTATACCCAATAAATTCCAAAACATAATAAAATTAGAGAATTGACAAAATTAAAGAGGCAAAAAGGACTAAAATAGGGACTAAAATAAATGGAAAAAGTATGTTATCAATCACCAGTCATGCAAGCATATCAGAAGGCTCAAGCTCAACCAATAGACAAAGTTAGAAATTACATACAAGAAGATAAAAATTCATCCAATTCAACAAACGATACTAGCACTCGTCAATGGCAATATATCCCGGAGAGCGCACACAGGCCGGCTCACCAATTTTGTATTTTTCCGCCATGACGCACAACCTCATCCTCTTAGCTAGGGCGCCTCACGGATTTATCACCAATCCGGGCTATATCCCTACTGATGGAATCATTGTCTCCACACTCATTGGTCAAGACACCCTTTAAATTGGGTTTTCCGCCTTGCCGTAAGAGGGGGTACTGTACCGCTCAATCACAATCAATAGTACAACAGTTCATATCATAATCAGAAGCACAATATAATACTCATCCATATAACAAGTATAGTATATAACTATATGATTCAAATTTCATATCATCATGAGATACTTGCTTCGTTTTATCCATACTTCTGGATTAATTATCTCATTATATTCGTCATTCTGAATCCAATTTCCCCTTATGAATCTTGGGAGTGTCCTACGACATACTTTTTATCACCAGTAATGCTAAAACTCTATTAAAACAGGGTCGTTTTACTCAACTGAATTCCGTACGAGTATCACTTCTTTAAGTTGTTATGGATAAGAGTACACAGGTGAATTTCAGTGTTCTGCTACGGAGATTTTCATGAAAGATTAGAGAAAATACGTTAAGATTGTTTTTGTATAGATACTGTTCATATGTACTATTACTATTCATATGGTCACTATTTATACGTACGGGTACTATTCATACGGTTACTATTTATACGTACGGGTACTATTCATACCAGAAATACAGAATACAATCTGTAAAAGAGTACACCAGGTAAGTTCCCAGGAAAGAGTGGAGGGTCACACTGGAAACACTTAAAAACCAGGTCTTTCATTAGCCAGAACTTTCCTAGACATGTATTCTCCACAGTTTATATTCTATTTCGGTAATCAGAGAATCAAAATAACAGCTAACGACAGTTTTTCTGATGTGAAAGATCGGCCAAAGCCGCAACCACAGAGCATACTTAAGAAAATAACTTCTAAAATTTGAAAGACATAGAAAGGGCATAGTATCCTTACCTAAGCAAAAACGGAAAGGCTCAAAATCTCAGAAGCCTAGCGTCGGAGCAAGAGAAACTTAAGGAGAGAAGAAGAGAAGTTGAAGGTGTGAGTTTAGAAGTGAAATGGAAGGGCCTATTTATAGCAAAAGTCAAGGGTACTATTTGATACTATGCACTAATAAAATATTCAATTTACTATTCATGAAAACGACATTTCTAATAATGCAGTTACTGTGCACCTTACGCATACGATGGAAAATTTTTTGTTTATTTACTATTAGAAACTTAAAGGGAAAACTATCCTTTCACCTGAAATATTTAAGTTTCTTTTCAATTCAGTCCTTTCAATTTAGTCCCTGAGGGTATTTTTACACATAAAACGTCATTTTCTCCTACAAACTTCTTTCTAGTTCTCTCTTATAACCAAACCACATCTAGTACTTGACATTTTGATTGTATAAATGAACAGTACCATATACGTAAATAGTAACAGTAGTTTGAAAACACGCATTTATATTTTATTTTTCATGGGTATTACATTATGTTTTGATATGACAGAGTAGACATAGGTTCAATTTTAAAATCTTCATTTGTGGTGTAATCTTGCTTTACTGGATGTGGAGTGAGTGGAACGAAATGGCTTGTCTTGGGTTATTATCAAGCATGATTCGGTCAGGAGCTTAAACAAATTATATTAGGTTGTGATTATGATTCTAATATGATTTAGTCTTGGAAGATCTTCTAGGAATTTTGGTTGGAAACTGAATGGTATGATTAGATCAGAATAAACCAAGGATGAGATGATGATAGATGCAAACTCTAGGGATTGAATGGTTGATTACATGTTTATGTTGTGATTTCATTTTTGTTCTGTTCAGTATTTATGCTCTATTTTGTTTATCTGTTGTTAGTTTCTGTTTCACAGTTTAATTGCATACTCGCCTGTGGTAATTAGTAGATAATTAGGGTAGATTAGTGTAAATTAGAGTAGATTAGTGTCTAGAACAATTAGTTAGGCAATTTAGAAGCAATGCTCTAAGAGTGAAACGACCTGGGAAGACTACTATACTGCAAATTACTACGAATTTAATTCTGGGTGACTCGGCAGTCGTAGTGGTGCGAACCAAGTCACAACAATAAGGGAGGGCTCACTAAAGATGGCTTGCTCTATAGTCACTAAGAGACATAATAACCTGGATCTGAAACTAACTTTGTTACACCCCAATTCTAAGCACGTGACCAGCACAATGGCACGATCCCTGTGCCACCGTAAGCCTGAACAACAATACTACATTTTCTCCTTTTTTATTTATTAAATAACATAGCTTTCATAATTATTTAGAATTCAACAAACAAGTGAATTAAAAATAAGCAAACAAGACAACTTTATTTTAAATAATTTAAATAGTCTCAATTATTTAAATTTTAAAGACAATTAAGAGTTTGAAATGGATATATATATATATATATATATATATATATATATGTGTGTGTGTGTGTGTGTGTGTGTGTGTGTGCATATAAAATATATAAATATATGTATGAATATACACATATTATAATAAAATAAATATTAATATTAGGAAATATCACTTAAATATAAATAAATGTTAATTAATTTAGATATTAATTAAAATAAATATTAATTGAAAAATAAATATTAATTAAAATAAATATAAGTAAATATCAAATATTAGTAATGTAAATAATATGAACTATTACAACTATATATCATACATTTACACAAGGGAAGATGACAACTTACCTGAATTCCTCGCAATCTCCCACAATTTAAGCCCAATTTTTAAATTTAACGAAAGTTCACACATCCATATATTCACACAATAAACTAGAATCACACAAGCATCTTATTCTAAATCCATTAAAGATCAATAATCTAAATTCCATAGAATTTCCAAAAATACTCTCAAATATTCGATTGAATTAAATATAATATCAAAACAAATATTTTAAGTTCCCAAGATTCCCTAGATGTCCAAATTGATCACAAAGTTTCCTAAGCTTAATAAAATGGAAATCAACGACATGGAACCCACCCAACAATGGGTTAGTTCAATAACAAACCTAACCTTCTTGCGGAAACTCCTCTGAAAAAAGGTAAATGAATAAGTGTGAGATAAATATCTCAGTAAGTAGGCCAATCCCCGCCCTAATAAAATCTGCTATGCTAAAATAATAAAATGAAAGTACCTACCAGAGAGTTTGCAATTCAATCAAACAATTCAAACCAACGAAACTAGTACTTGTCAATGGCAAAATACTCGGGTGCCCCTGTAGGCCCGCTCAACCAATCTCATCAAATCTTATCAAAACTCGCCATGATGCACAATGTCATCCTCAACGGTTAGGGGCTCATAGATTAAATTTGGGCTCATCTTCCTACTGAATGAATCATTGTCTTTACTCTCAGATGTCGAAGCCATGCATCCTGTCACCTGGATTTCCTGCTTGACATGAGAGAGGATACCATCCCGCCCAAATACAAACAATGTTCATCCCATACAAAAAAATATAACATCATAAATCATCAATCATAATTTGTCTAAATAATCTCAATTATATCAAATCCCAACAATCTTATAAATCACATAATCATCCTTTTTCCCTATCCAATCCAAAATAACAATAATAATAATTGTCAATCATATTTTCACAAGATAATTTCAATTATCTCAATCTCAATATTCACACATATCACGTGTTCATCAATATAATCACTAATATAATCATCATTTTCAATTTCCACTGAATAACCATAAATTATTCCAAATCACAAGTAATCGTATTTATCTTATAAACCTTGTCTTTTCCCTAACATTTCCCGTTAGCAATTTTGTCAATTTTTGAATTACACAAAACTCTCAACACTCGAATCCCTTAACCAAATTCCTTCTTTCCCACCATAATCATTACATATCTTTATACCATATTACTTTGACATTTAAGATAATATTAAAGAAGGGTTGGTTCACTCACTTGGATTCTAACGACTCTTTTTTCGTGTCCCAAACGATCTTTCTGAATATGCAAATGTGGATTCAGGGATGCTACGAAATTATGCTTTAAAATTAGGAGATAATGTTAAGGTTCTGTTCTTTCTAACTTAAGTTTTAATTTTCGAAATTTAAGACTTAAATGGACAAATAGCACTAAAGTCTCACCTCGTTCTTCAAAATAATTAGGAGTTGTGCTTATTCCTTGTTGCTACACGAACTACACGAACTAGGTGGTCTTATCTTTTATTCTTATTAAAGTCTTGCTCATGTGCTTGTTGAGATGTTCTTGATTTATGGGGTGGGAGGTGTGTGTGTGTGCGTATAATTAAAGGTGAGAGGAGGATGCTTGGTAGAGAGAACAAAGGTGGGTTGGCCGAGGGGTTAAGAGGTGGCCAAAATGAAATTGGATTCTTTTTCTTGAGTGGTTGGGAAGAGAGAGGAGAAGGCTTTGCTTGTTCTTCATGTGAGAGGTAGCAAAAGGGATTTTTTTTTCTCGGGAAAAACTTTACCCCCTAAACTTTCCTCTATGTGCAACAAACTCCCATAAAGTTTCAAACTCAACAGAAGACCCCCCTCAACTTTTATTTTGTGTAGAAAACCCCCTAAATTTAGTTGATTGTTATTTAAATACTGATGTGGACTGAAGCTCCTGCCATATCATTTTTTTTATAGCTCAGTTTTCCTAGTTAGCCATCTTTTTACTAATCACTTACCACATCATCTTTGCCACGTTACCTTTTTTTTATTTCCTTACCCAGATTTATTTAAATGCTGATGTGGACTGAAGCTCCTACTATGTCATCTTTTTTTTTATTACAATTGAGTAGGAAAATAAAAGAAAGGTGATGTGGTGGGGATCATGTGGGAATTGATTAATAAAAAAATGGCTCATTAGGAAAGCTGAGCTATAAAAAAAAAAGATGACATGACAAGAGCTTCAGTCCACATCAATATCTAAATAATGGTCAACTAACTTTAGGAGGTTTTCTACACAAGATGAAAGTTGAATGGGTCTTTTGCTGAGTTTGAAACTTTAGGGTGGTTTTCTACACATAGAAGAAAGTTTAGGGGGTAAAGTGTAATTTTCTCTTTTTTCTATGATTTGCCTTGGGTTACTTTTATAGAATTAGGTTTGGTTTAACTTTCATTGAATTTGATTGTAATTAGAGTTGTTTAAGATAGGTTAATTTAATTAGATTTTAGTTGATTGTTTATTTAATATATATTGAGATAATTTGATTAAATTTTAAAAAGTTTAATTGGGTAGTAAGGTAAGTGTTCAGGTAGCCACACGACTTGTTTAGGGTAATGATTTACATGTTATTTTATTAATTATCTTTTTTTTTGGTAATAGAGGCCCAAAACGGGCCTAACCACTAAAACCTAAACATCTTCTAGTTCCCTTCGACAGAATGTCTCCATGCAAACTATGCCTCAGCTCCTCTGGCAGACTCACTAGGATCTGCGACGCGTATGCCGCTGCCATCGCCAGCCAATCCGTAGTGGCGTTACTTTCTCTGAGGCACTGTTCCAGCTTTACCTTCCATCCACGGCTTATCTTCTTCCTAATGGTCTGAACCTCCAGCGCAGAGAGTGTTTCGATGCACATACTCCTCGGATAAGATCAATAGCTTCCCTTGAATCAGATTCTAAGATAAGTTTTCTGATTCCCTTTGCCCAGGCTACATCCAACCCTTTCTAGATGCCTCTAACCTCGGCTGAGAGTATATCCAATTGATAGAGCTTCTCAGTGAATCCTAACACCCAACAACCGAAAGAATCTCTAATGACACCACCATAACTGTAATACCCGTTAATTTCAGAATATAATTCGCTTAAGAGTATTTTAGAATTTTACAACGTTACCTTAGTTATTTATTTTGGTCATTTTTAATTTTCATATTTAATTGTTCTCTTTGAATATTATTTATGAAAATTGAGTTAAATGACTGGACTGAATATTTGCACCATGTGGGATATATTCTAAGAATGGTGAAGTTCATGAAAAAGTGGTATAAGAATGATCAATTAGTCCATTTATTGTAAATTGACTGGATGGGTTTGGATGTTGGGTTATGGATACCCATAGGTTATTCAATAACCCATTAGAAATATTTAATATAAAGTTTCAATAGTACCCCCTCATTTTTCTCACGCAACCGAAGCAGCTGATATTCGTTTTCTCTCTCAGTTCTTCATCTTCTTCTCAAATCCTTTCCTTGATCTTCAGAATTTCGATTATTTGTTCGGTTCAAAAGCTTTGTAAGGATCAAAGGTAAGATTTAATCTCATTATTTTCCTTAAATTTCAGTTTATGTAGAAGATCAGAGGAGGTTTTGTTCTTGAAGATTTTGATGATAATTCATGAATCTCAGTTATTTTAGAAGTTATATTTGAGTTATAATCGGTTAAAAGAGTTGAGATTCTGGTTTTGAATCAAAAGAAAGGAAAGGATGAATTTTTGAAAGATTTTTTTTGCAAAACTCGAGTTACTGTAGCGACCAGAAATTTCGGGAAAATTTGGAAATTTTTCTTCGAGTACTGTAGCATTTACTGTAGTGTCGGCAGTTAGCGGTAATGTAGCAGTCAACGTTACTGTAGCGAACCGTCACTGTAGCGAACCGTTACTGTAGCAATCAAAAAATTTTGCGTATTTTCGTGATTTTATTTCCTTTCTTATGTTTCCTTGTAATATATTTTACTAGGAAATTTTCCTACACAAATTCTAGTGTGGAACAAGGTAAACTTGGACAAACATCAAGGTGAGTGAATAACCTTGCTAAGCTAATTTGATATTATTAGTCAAAGTACAATATAAGTCCCATTTACAATATTATTTGGATAATAAGCAATCAATTTTTCATATGGGAGTATATGATGATCGGTAGAAATAAGAGTATGTAGAAATTATTTTATTTCATGGCAATTGTACTATGTGATAAATTCTCACTATCTTATTAATGAGTAAAGATCTACGGGATCTAATACACGAGTTGAAAGGGTTAGAGTCCCATACTACTCAGTGCATATCTATGAAACCTATACACGAGTTGAAAGGGTTAGAGTCCCATACTACTCGGTGTATACCTATGAAATCTTATTCACGAGTTTGAAAGGGTTAGAGTCCCATACTTCTCGGTGTATACCTATGAGATCTTATTCACGAGTTTGAAAGGGTTAGAGTCCCATACTACTCGGTGTATATCTATAAAATCTTATTCATGAGTTTGAAAGGGTTAGAGTCCCATACTACTCGATGTATAAGACAATTAATTATGAGTAAATGTGGTATTTGTACTTTTGATATTTTATATAGTACAGTTATTTACTTACTGAGTTTTTAAATAAACTCACACTCCCTATGATTATTTTTTTTCAGATACAGAAAATAAAGAAGAAGAGTATCCGTTTGAAGATTAGAAGCCCCTTGGGATTATTCTCTATTTCTGTCTGGTGGGATACCAGTACTTATTAATGTGGATACTAGGAAAGCTCTGTACTTTCTATAGGTCTCCTAGGCTTGCAATGAGATAGAAATATCAGACTATGTATGTCTATATTTGCTTATCAGATGAATATAATTCTGTAGTGTGGAATGAATGACTAAGGTTGAATGTAAAACCTTACAAAATATATGTAAATATCGTATGTTTGAGAATTTTATCAAATGAGTAGTATCTTTTCACATGTTCAATTTTTAGGATGTGACAACAACCAGCCGAGGTACCTTCTTCTCTATTAGAACCATCAACATTACATGTGGCCCAACCCTCAGCTAATGGCTTCCAAGTGATACAGGTCTCTTTTCTGATAGATTCCGAATACAATAAAGTCTTCGAGTCCTTAAACTCTTTGGTAGAGACGATAATGCTCCAATAGAGGTTAGCTGTCTCACAGTCCTTATTTTTGAAAATCCAGTTATTTCTCTAAAGCCATATCCTATGAATTGCTTCCCTGAAGGTTAGCATCCAATTAGGACTTTCTAATTTACTAATATGTTTTTTACTATTAAATTTAAGCCACTCTTTAATATCGCCTATGAAAAACTCAGGCCAAAAATTGGGTTTAACAAGCATTTTCCACAGGTCTTTGGTTGCGGGACAATCCCTGAGAGCATAGATTACGGTCTCCTCAGTGGTTCCGCATCTTCCGCACAAAGTTTCCAAGGCAAGTTGGAACCATCTTCCGCACAAAGTTTCCAAGTCAAGTTTACTCTTCCATATCTGTACGTTAGTAAGGAGCTTATTATGGTAACAAAGCCATAAAAATGTTCTGGTTCTCTGGTTGCCAGGCCATTTCCAGGTAAGTCTCCAAAAATTATCCTTGATTTGTAAATCCTCCTTAGCAATAAGGTTGTGTGCTGACTTGATCGAGAATTTTACTTCTCTAGGATGATTCCACAAAATCCTATCTTCCACCTCTTCTCCTTTGACAGCAAAAGATCTTGCAATTTAGTTGCATATATCCTCTGGTAACCTCTGCTTTAAAATCTCAACATCCCATTCACCATCAGGAAGAACAAACTCTCTAACTTTTTTTATTTAACTCAGAATCATCAAGGTGCACTGTTGCTCTCTCTCTCTGAGGCTTAAATTAGTCTTGCACCAATGATCATTCCAGAATTTAATTGTTGCCACTGCCTAAATTCTAAGAGAAAGCTTTCTGCACGTGTTTTCATATTTTGCAAATTCCAGACCATAAATTGGAATTATGATTTTTACAGGTAACTTTCAAAATAACATCCTCTCCGCACCCATATTTATTTTGTAGAACACGTGCCCATAAAGAATTTTTTTTGCTGATCAAGCCCCAATCTACCTTCATCAAAAGGGCTTGATTCATAGACTTTGATCTTCTGATGCCCACGCCACCATTGGTCGTTGACTTGCAAAGGTCATCCTAAGCAATAAGATGAGTACCCTTTCTCTCCTCTTTGGATCCCTATATAAAATCTTTGGATATTTTATCTATATTCTCACATACACTATTAGGGAGAAAATTTGTCTGCATATAATATGTAGGTACTGTGTTTAGGACTGATTTTGTGAGAGTGATTCATCTCGCAAGAGAGAGAAAATTGGCCTTCCACTTATTAAGGCAGCTATGAAGCTTGTCTTCTAGAAATTGAAAAGATCTCTTATTTACCCTATTGTGGTGCAGGAGAATTCCCAGGTATTTGCTAAGGTCTGCACTAAAGGAAATCCTGAGGCTTGATGCAAGTCCGAGGCAACATTAAAGTTGACGTTACATGAACAGAACAGGTGAGTTTTTTCCTTATTGACTCTTTCTCGTAATGCCTTACAAAACATGTCTAGGTAAGTTTGAATAATTCTTAATTGCACCATATTTGCCTCAGGAAAAAGAATCAAATCATCTGTAAAAAACAAATGTGAGATATTAGGACCTTTTCTATTAAGTCTAATAGGTTTCCATTTTTTCATGGTAATAGCATATTCTATGATATGTGTGAGCCTTTCCATACATAAAACAAAAAGGTAAGGAGAGAGGTGATCTCCCTGTCGAATCCCTCTAGAAATAGGAAATTCCTCTGTTGAGTCTTGATTCCAAAGGACCTTCATTCGACATGTAGACATACATTTCATAACAATATCTGTCATTCAGTCCAAGATCCCTATATCCTTAAGCGTATCAGCCAAAAAATCCCAATCAAAGCGGTCATAATCTTTCTCCAGATCAACTTTAATGGTCATGAGACCTTTCTTGCCTTTCTTATTCATCATAGAGTGAATTGCCTCCTGAGCTATGATCACGTTGTCAGAGCTATAATGACCTGGTATAAAACTACACTAAGTAGGTGAGATAATGTCATTCAAGACCGGCTTAACTCTATTAGCAATCACCTTCGTAATGGCTTTATAAATAACGTTACATAAGGCAATAGGTCTAAACTGCTTCACTGAATCGGGATTTTCCACTTTTGGGATAAGAATAACCTCAATAGCATTAATTGTATCAATCTTAGACAGATCTTGGAAGCATTCCTTTATGAATCTGCAAACGGACTCACCAATGATGTCCCACTGACTCTGGAAAAACATGGCATGAAAACCATCCGGGCTAAGGCCTTATGGGCACCTATACTAAAGATGGCATCTTTAATTTCTTTAGAAGAGATTTCAGCTTCAATACTTCTGAATTTATCTGCTTCCAAATTAAGGAATACTCCCCTCAGGGGAAAATTCTCAAGAACCATCTGCTCATCCTTTGAATATAAATTTTTTAAAAAAATTGGAGACCATTGCCTTGATCACCTCTTCATTCGTGATCAAGTTCCCAACTTTATTCTTCAAACCCTTCACCTTATTCCTTTTCTTCCTAACTAGGGTAGAAGCATGGAAGAATTTAGTATTCCTATCCCTAAATTGTAATCACTTATAACGAGCTCTTTGGCACCATAATAATTCCTCCTATAATAGGGTTTTCTCATAATCTTTCCAAAATTATTCCTGTAATTGATTTAAATAGAAGTGGAACCAAACGGATTTGATCGATCAATACCACATAACCTATTAGTGAGCTCTCTTTTCCTCTGATTTATGTTGCCAAAGACTTCACTATTCCAATCTTTGATCTTGTCTGTAAGTTGAGAGATAGCTATTGTCCAGCAATCTTCATTCCTCCAATTTTCCTTTATTAGTTCTTTGAAAGAGCTATCTATAACCCAAGCAACCATGAAATGGAAGCGACGGGAATATCTATTTTCAAGCGCCCCTTTGTTCATCTTGAGTAGAACGGGCCTATAATCAGATTTGAACCAGTTAAGGTGTTGAATGTGAGCGTCCTTGATATTGGTGAACTATTTAAAGTTTGCCAACACCCAATCTAGTCTTTCTTGTATTCTTCCATTCTTCCAAGTGAACCAAGACAACAAAAATTTAAATCCATCAAATTGCAATTGAAACAACAAATATTAAAATCATTTATTGATTTAAGATTGATCCTTGCATCCCCTATTTATCTTCTTGGGACTTATAAGAATTAAAATCCCTCATGCATAACCAATTCGAAGATCCAACCGCACTTTGGATAGTCTCAAGTTGATTCCAAATATCCTGTCTAATGCTTGGATTAGGGCTGCCATAAATACAAGTTAAAAAGAATTTTTCTTGCCTATTCCGAGTTGTAAGATTAGTATGAATAATCTGACTGGAGGTACTGATTACATCTATCTTCACATAGATCTCCTCCCAAGGTAGCCAAATCCCTCTAGAGAAAGCCCTCAGCCTCAATTTTGTAGCTTCTGTCAAATCCCATCTTCGCAATAATTGTTTATTTTATTTGACAAGATTTGATCCTTGCATTATTTTTTACTATTATTGCTGCTTGTATTTCTGCATTCTAACTCCTCCTGTAGCAGCACGACTAGTTTAGGGTAATTGTTGAGTTCTCAATTTAGTGTCATTTTGATGCTAAATACCCTCTCTTTTGATCTCTTTCTTGTTGTCTTGTAATTCTTAGCTCACATTTTGAGTAGTTTAGATTAGTTTTAGTTTTCTTTGATCTTTTAATAAATGGAGTGATTTCATGATTCTTTTATGCAATTTAATGGGTTTATTTGTTATTTTTGGTGTAGGTTGAGTTGGTAAAAAGTTCATGTTAAAAGATAGAATGCTAGAGCTGAAATTCTGAAAATGCTGATGTGAATGCTGTCTCCCACAGCTATAGCGGTAGAATCTACAGCTATAGCGGTGGAGTGCTGAAAAAAAGATTTTGGAGCCTTTTTTCTCTGCCAGCCACCGCTATAGCGGTGGATCTTCACCGCTATAGCGGTAAAACCTGAAAAAACTCATTTTTAAGCTTTCTTCTCTACCTCCCACCGCTATAGCGATGGTTTACGATCCTGCACTAATTTAAATGTGTCAGAACATATTTTCTAGGTCAATTCTAAGTTGGATACAGAGGGGAGGCGCCGATTTCTGCTATAGGAGAAGGAGGAATTCATTCCCGAAGCCGATCAAGCCCGAATTCCGTCAACCCAACCTCGGATTCATGGAGTTTGCTCATTCCTTTACTGCTTTCTGTAGTGTTAGAGCCATGAGTGGCTAATTTTCTGTTCTAGGGTTACTATGAACCCAATTTCAGATTAGGATTTATATTTCTCTTGAAACTTGTGATTCTTTTCAATTTAATACATACCTATCATTCATATTTACTATACTTGTTATGAAATTGGCCACTTTATGACTTGTTTGTTGCCTTCATTGAACTTGGGAGAGGGAGATGGTGGTAGAACACTGAATGATTAGGGCGAGTGATAGAACCTAGGGGTTTTACTTGTTAATTAATAAGAATATTAATTAACCTCGTTTAATCAGATTAGGTTAACATTAATTCGACTCAAACTCACATAAGGGATTGTGTAGAGTCGGGTAGCTTAATTTAGGTTTGGGAGAATCACTTTAAGCCATTAGAAAACCTAAGATTATTGTGTATAATTGAACTGAATCACAAGTGTTAGGGAGAATTAGCAATTCCTATAATGAAAGAGGGGGATTAGTAACTCTAGGCCTTTTATTTGAATTATTTCCATTCGATTTTATTGCAATTTGCTTTTACCTTCAACTAGAGCTTCTTAAATCAAGAATTGGTTTGCCTAAATAATGCGTTTGAATTTCTGGAGTACTTAGCACGTTAGTCCCTGTGGAGACGATAACTCTTTACTCATTTTAACACTATATTACTTGTGCGACTAGTGCACTTGCCAGAACGCCCCAACAAGTTTTTGGCGCCGTTGCCGGGGACTAACGGTTTTTAGCTAATTTTCTAAGAAATTTGAAGGTGCTAGCTTAGGCATTTTTCTGTTTTGTTTTATTTTGTTTTAGTGTTTTTTTATTTGTTTTTGTGTAGTTAGTCATTTTTGCTTTTAGCATTATTTTTGTAATTTCCTTTTTGTTAATTATGACTGGAGTTTTTTATTGTGTATGCGAGGCACCACTCATACGTCTGATCTTCTTTTTGAGCCTGAGATTGAAAGACTAGAAAGGAGAACTAGAAGGGAAGCGAGAGCTAGGAGAACTCAAGTGAGCCAAGCTACACAAGAAGAAATGGCTGAGGATAACCAGAACCATCGGGGTTTTGGAGTTAATACTGGTTATGGGGCTGGCAATGAGCCTCAGGAGGATGACAATAGAGCTGTGTGGGATTATGCATCACCCACTGAGGCTGGACATGCATCCAGCATAGTGAAACCTCCACTTGGTGCAAACAACTTTGAAATAAAGGCAGTCTTGATGAATTTGGTCCAGCAGAACTAGTTTGGGAGGAGCCCGATAGAAGACCCAAACAATCACATCACCAACTTCTTAGATATCTGTGATATGGTTAAGATGAATGGGGTGAGTGATGATGCTCTTCGTCTCAGGTTATTCACTTTTTCATTGAGGGACGCTGCTAAGAGTTGGTTGACTTCTCAACCAAAAGGGAGTATCACTACATGGGATCAACTCCAAAGGAAATTCTTGGACAAGTTCTTCCCTCCTTCGAGGTCAGTTAAGTTGAGGAATGAAATTACTGCATTTTATCAACATGAAGGAGAGAGCTTGTTTGAAGCTTGGGAGCGATTTAGAGAATTATTGAACAAGTGTCCCAATCATGGAATCCGCCACTCTCTTTCACAGTGGATTAACTTATGAGACACAGGATAAATTGGACACTGCAGCTGGTGGTGCTCTGATAGCTAAACCGATCAGACAAGCCCAAGAAATTATAGAGACTATGAGGGTGAGCCAAAATGCATCTAGCTGATCCAAGAATGCTTCAAGAAGGGGAGTCATGGAATTAGACACCCTAAATGCTTTGTTAGCTCAGAATGAAGCATTAACCAGGAAAAGTAGACTTGCTATGCTCAAGACAGAATGAATCGGCGAAGGCGAATGCGATAATTATGCCAAGTGAAAAATGTGATTTCTGTGGAGGGGCTCACGTTAATGGGTGTTGTGAAGAATTTCCTTCTGTGGAACAGTTAAATTACATGGGTAATATGCAGAGGAATCAAAACAACCAATATTCCAACAATTATCATCCAAGCTCAAAGAATCATCCAAATTTTTCTTGGAGTAATAATCACTGCCTTAATCCCTCAACTTCATCTTCTGGTAAGCCATCTCATCCTCCTGGGTTTAATAGTCAGAATAACTTTTCTCCTCAAAATAGAGCTCTACCACCTCAAGTGGAGAAGAAGCCGTCGATGGAGGAGATGTTTATGAAATTCATGGAGAGAAGCGAGTCGATGTTTCAGACTCAGAATGTGGCTATCAAGAATCTTGAAACTCAGATGGAATAGCTAGCTCTTGCTTTGAACAACAAGCCACAAGGTAACCTCCCTAGTAATACTCAGAACAATCCAAAAAGGGAGGGAAAAGAGTACTGTAATGCCATTACCGTAAGAAGTGGTAAAGAGCTCCCTGATGCTATAAAATCACATGATCAGAAGGAAGGGGTGATAACTGAAGAAGAGAATGAAAAAGTTGACAAACCCCAAGAAATGGCAGCTGGGAATATAGATGCTTCGGGTGCTAAAGGAAAGGGTATAAATACCAGTCAAGACTTGAGAGCTGAAAAGTTTATTCCACCAATGCCTTCTCCTCTGAGGCATAAAAAGTTTAATTTGGACTGGCAATATAAGAAGTTCTTGGAGATCTTGAAACAACTTCATATCAACATCCCATTCGTGGAGGCATTGGAACAAATGCCCAGTTATGCAAAATTTATGAAGGATGTTCTGTCAAGAAAAAGTCGCTTGGGTGAGTTTGAAACTGTTGCTATGACTCAAGAATGCAGCTCCATTCTCCAAAAGAAGTTGCCTAGCAAAATGAGAGATCCAAGTAGCTTCGTGATCCCATGCAACATTGGAAGCAAATTTTCTGGAAAGGCATTATGCGATATGGGAGCCAGTGTGAATCTGATGCCATTGTCTATTTTCAAGAAATTGGGTCTGGGACATGCTCGGCCTACCACATTGACACTGCAGTTAGCTGACCGTTCGATGTGCTATCCGAACGAAATCATTGAGGATGTGCTTGTCAAGGTGGACAAGTTGATTTTTCCAGCTGATTTTATTATCATGGATTATGAGGAAGACAAGGAAATCCCGATCATTTTGGGAAAACCTTTTCTTGCAACCGGAAAAATATTAATTGATGTTCATAAAGGTGAGTTAACTATGAGAGTTAATGATCAAGAGGTCACCTTTAACATAAACAAGGAAATGAAGACTTCTGATGACCCAAAAGAGTGCTATATAGTGAAGATGATTGATAAAGAATCTCACGGGTATTGTTATAACAAGATGAGTAAAGTTCGTGATGAGGATAAAGAAGATGAGAAGAAAAGAACAAAGATAGCTCTAGAAATTTCAGAAGTTCTTGTAAAGTTTCGTGACAATCCTCAAAGATTCAAACCTCCTGACATTGTGCAGAATATTGTTACTCAACTGAGCGGATGCAAGAAACAGAAGAAAATGGAGGATCCACCTTGAGCATAGGCGCCCTGGTAAAGTCTGGCTGAAGACTATAAACTTAGCGCTCTTGGGAGGTAACCCAAGCTTTCTTTTCCTCTTTCGTAGTTTTTATTATCTTGTTCTTGTTTTCCTTATTTTTACTTGTGGTATTTTTTTTCTTTCTTGGTTATGGTGATGTTGTTTATTCTTTTCCTCTATTGTGCTGATTTGGGACAGTGAGGACACTGTCAAATTTAAGTTTGGGGGAGAGGTTTGTTGATTGGTTTCTTCTTTGAGAAAATTTTGGTTAATTTTGTGTTATCCATATGCATGTGTAGTAGAAGGAAATTTTTGAAAAATTTGAAATATGAAAATTTGAAGTTATTTGACAAGTCAAATCATGTCAAATGAAATTCTTTTTAAGAGTTACCTCTTGAGTTTGCTAATCTTAAGCTTTCATATTTTGTAAGTGTTAGCTCTATCACTTCAAAATAACAGGAGTCTTGTTTTGTCTCTTTGAATGGTTTTAGATCATTTTCATATTTATATATTAAAAAAAAGTTCAATAAGAGGCTAGTGAAAAAAGGATTCAATAAGGGGATAGCTGAAAGTTTCAATAAGGGATAGACTCCTGTAATTAAAATAAAATGAGAAAATTGGCAAAAAAAAAATTTTCCAAAGGAAATAAGGAAAGTTAGGAAGTTATATCCTTGAGAATAAAACAGTGAAGCCCTTGAGAATCGAAATAAAACGATGCCTTTGAAAACAAAGAAGTGTTGACCCTAAGGCTTTATGCCATAAGTTTTGATGATGACAAATGTATTTGAATTGTAGCATTGATATATATAAAGGTTAATTATCATATACATGCTACAAGTATTTAAGCATGACTATGTTATTTAATGTGTAATGTCTTATACATTAATCATGCTATTTATCATGAATTGAACTAACCATTTGGTTTGTAAGTAAGATATATTTATAGGTTGGTTCAAAACAAGAAGAGTGAGCATTGGATTGAAGAACAAGGAAAAGTAACATCATGCCTCACTCAAGGAAAGCAACATACAAGGACAAAGCTCCAAGAAATGAAGAATTAGAAGATTTGAAGTCTTGGAAGCTTGGATGCATCAAGATAGCCTATGTGTTTACATTAGGTATATTTTATATAGGCTAGTATATTTGTGCAACTCAATGATTTAGATTTGCATACATTGGCTCAAGCATTTTTGAACAAAAAGATAGTGAGATATGAAGTTTTACAAAAGTTATTTTTTGACCTTTGGTCACTCCTTATATCATATCTCATAAATGAAAAATTGGTTTTTCAAGTGTCTTAATCTCATTTGATAGTAGAATCAAAGATCTTTTCAACGGTATATTATTTATTCAAAAAGGAGTCCAAATGAGAAATATATGACTATTTAAAATATAGTTTGAAAAACTGAAAGTTGATTTTACTGTAATAAAAAT
Organism: Biancaea sappan; assembly: GCA_037074585.1. Lineage (NCBI taxonomy): Eukaryota > Viridiplantae > Streptophyta > Magnoliopsida > Fabales > Fabaceae > Biancaea > Biancaea sappan. Next base: position 20,534,043 of record CM073501.1, on the reverse strand, counting down.
TTATTCTGTTCTGACCTATAGTCAGTATTTTGATTATATCTTTTAAAAGAAAAATAATTTTTGAGTAAAACTAGCTCATTTGAAACTAGACTCCAAGAGCTTTCCAACAGTATATTATTTGTTTAAAACGGAGTTCAAATGAGGGAGTTATGAATTTTTAAAGAAAGCTCAAAATCTGGACTGCACTATAAGTGCTGTAACGGCTATATAACGGCTAGTTTTGTAAAATCTTATATATATGACCTTAGATACACGATTTTGAGAAAGAACAAAGTCCTACAATGTGATATTAACTTCTTCTATCATCTTTGAAAGAAAGGAAAGCATTCTTGAGCCAAATCTTGCATATTCTCTATCATTATGGTTATTAGAGCTTCATTTGTATTCATCTACTCTTTAAAGAGAGTTTCTTTGTATTGTTGATTTTGATCAACACATATATTATTCTGAGTTGAGGTTTGCAAGTACCGGTGTTGGAAGAACTTGCTTTAGGTTGAGGAGGAGCCCGGATTCATAAATTCTCCATTGTGGTTTCGCAAATACCCGGATCGAATTTGCGTGGTTGTAGTGGTTTGCAAGTACCCGGATAAAACTTGCAATTATAGTGGAAATACTCAAGTGGTCTCTTGAGCACTGGATGTAGGCTTGGATTAGCCGAACCAGTATAAATCTCTGAGTTTGCTTTTTCTATCCCTTACTCTTTAATTTGTGCATATTGATATCTATTATTTAATTCCTTGATCTTTATAATTATTTATCTTGACAGCACATTGATTTTCTGTATTGTATTTATTATCCTAAGCATTGTACTTTTACAGAAAATCATTTTAACTTCCAATTAATTCTTGTGAAAAATTTATAAAACCCAATTCACCCCCCCTCTTGGGTTCCAACCATTATTTTCAAGAAGTAATTTAGTTTTGGAATTTTTGTGAATTTGGTTTTATAAACTGTTCTAAGAGGTGAAACTTTGATTTCAAATTTTCTTGTGGTTTGGTTAACACTTCTTTTTGAATCCTTAAGATTGCAAACTCTTGAGTTAAATCTTTTGAGTAATGGTTTGATGAGGCTTGGTTTGTTTTAATTCACATTCCAGATCTTTACTCTTCCTAGTTGCATATTTTTCTCAAAATTTTTCTCATTGAAAGTTTTTGCTTGAGGACAAGCAAAGGTTCAAGTTTGGGGGAGTGTTGAGTTCTCAATTTAGTGCCATTTTGATGTTAAATACCCTCTCTTTTGATCTCTTTCTTGTTGTCTTGTAATTCTTAGCTCACATTTTGAGTAGTTTAGATTAGTTTTAGTTTTCTTTGATCTTTTAATAAATGGAGTGATTTCATGATTCTTTTATACAATTTAATGGGTTTATTTGTTATTTTTGGTGTAGGTTGAGTTGGTAAAAAGTTCATGTTAAAAGATGAAATGCTAGAGCTGAAATTCTGAAAATGCTGATGTGAATGCTGTTTCCCACAGCTATAGGGGTAGAATCTACAGCTATAGCGGTGGAGTGCTGAAAAAAAGATTTTGGAGCCTTCTTCTCTGCCAGCCACCGTTATAGCGGTAAAACCTGAAAAAACTCATTTTTAAGCTTTCTTCTCTGCCTCCCACCGCTATAGCGGTGGGAATTCACCGCTATAGCGGTGGTTCGCGATCCTACACTGATTTAAATGCGTCAGAACATATTTTCTAGGTCAATTCTAAGTTGGAGACAGAAGGGAGGTGCCGATTTCTACTAGAGGAGAAGGAGGAATTAATTCCCGAAGCCGATCAAGCCCGAATTCCGTCAACCCAACCTCGGATTCATGGAGTTTACTCATTCCTTTACTGCTTTCTGTAGTGTTAGAGCCATGAGTGGCTAATTTTCTGTTCTAGGGTTACTATGAACCCAATTTCAGATTAGGATTTGTATTTCTCTTGAAACTTGTGATTCTTTTCAATTTAATACATACCTATCATTCATATTTACTATACTTGTTATAAAATTGGCCACTTTATGACTTGTTTGTTGCCTTCATTGAACTTGGGAGAGGGAGATGGTGGTAGAACATTAAATGATTAGGGCGAGTGATAGAACCTATGGGTTTTACTTGTTAATTAATAAGAATATTAATTAACCTCGTTTAATCAGATTAGGTTAACATTAATTCGACTCAAAAGGGATTGTGTAGAGTCGGGTAGCTTAATTTAGGTTCGGGAGAATCACTTTAAGCCATTAGAAAACCTAAGATTATTGTGTATAATTGAACTGAATCACAAGTGTCAGGGAGAATTAGCAATTTCTATAATGAAAGAGGGGGATTAGTAACTCTAGGCCTTTTATTTGAATTATTTCCATTCGATTTTATTGCAATTTGCTTTTACCTTCAACTAGAGCTTCTTAAATTAAAAATTGGTTTGCCTAAATAATGCGTTTGAATTTCTGGAGTACTTAGCACGTTAGTCCATGTGGAGACGATAACTCTTTACTCATTTTAACACTATATTACTTGTGCGACTGGTACACTTGCCAGAACGCCCCAACAGTAATGATTTACATGTTATTTTATTAATTATCTTTTGAGGTTTATTTTCTTATCACTTTTCATTTTCCTTTTTGTTTAAATTCAAAATTTGTTTTAAATATCCAAATCATAGATTTGTTTAAATGAAATCTAGGATTTAATTCTGTAAATCTAGGAAGGTATTTTAAAGATTTATTATGAGGATTATTAAATAATAAATCTGATATTATGTTAATTGGATAAATATAATTGCTATTTTTAATCCTTGAATTATCCTTAATCTATTACCATATTTTTTACTATTAATCTTTTTATTATTCTAAATGTTTCATTCCCACTCCATAGCCAATCTCATGCCACCTTCATTCTTTTCTTTTTAATTAAGTAATTATACTACTAATTGAATTAGTCCAACTTAATATATATTTTTTCTTGTCTTCTACTTTGTAAAATATATAGCTCTTCCTTTTTAAATTATAAGGATTTATTCTTTTTATTCACAACAATTCCTTTTTATAATATCTTAAGAATTAAATATTATTTTTAACTTTTTATTTCACACAAAAGTTTTTTAAAATATTCTCTTCTTATTCTTATTTTTTATTGACATTTCGCTATAGTCCTTTACAAAACTTTAAAATTTTATTTTGGTCCTTATATAGTTCAGCACCACATATTACAAACTCACGGTCCAAAATCACATATCATAACATTATCAAATCATAATATTATACAAAACACATTTTTAAGAAAATCAAAACAGCTGGTATTACGCATTATTTGCTTCAGGTCCCTTCTTCTTGCCGCTGCCATTGCCACCTTCCTCCGCCTCCGCACCTTCTTTCTATTTCTTTGGAGGGACCACCTCTACCTTCTTCTTCAGCTTCTCAAACAAAGTCTCAGCAAGAGTTTTCACGTCCATAGTCCCTTTCACCGTGACGGTTTCCTTCTCTTTGTGTATAGACCAGTTATGAACACCTGCAAAAACCATCAAATTGACAACGAATCAGGAAATGGACCAATGGCAAGACCGTAATAGTAGGCGTGGGGAACACGACACACAACTCACCTTTGGTATCGCGAACAATCTTGTCAATCCTATCGAAGCATCCCTGGCACTGGCAGCCAAGTGCTATCTTCAGGACCGCCGTCTTCACCGGAGGCTGTTCCATTCAAAATATATAAAATATTCTTTCAAAATTCATATTAAAACAAAGGAAAGCCCCCAATTAGCGAATACATATATAAAATTACAAAATCCAAAAACAATAATAGATGCGTTGATTCACTAGGATACGATACGACTGCACATTATCATGATCAGCATTGAATTCAAACGAAATATAAAAAATAAAAAAGGTCTAGTGTATCGAGAATTGAATGGTATTGGTGGCAAAGAGGAGTGACATTGACTTCAATACAAATAAAAAAGTGCGGACCAGAGTTTCACCTCTTTGGTTTTTTTGTCGTTGGTGTTCTTCTTTGTCTTATCGTCGGGTTGCTTCTTGTCGGCTTTGCCTTTGGACTCCTGATTCTCGTTATTGGGCTGCGGAGAGATGAGAAGCCCAATAGGCGAATACATATATAAAATTACAAAACCAGAAACAATAATAAATGCGACTGCACATGATCAGCAATGAATTCAAACGAAATATAAAAAATAAAAAAGGAATAGTGTATAGAGAATTAAATGGCATTGGGGGAACTCGGATTGTCTAAATGTATACAGAGAACTTTACTCTGTAGTTGAGATTGGAATCGTTAGATGAAGTTAAATCTAAAAGTATAGCTGTCAAAATAAGTTGGTGGACCGAGTTTGGACTGGCTCACGACGGGTTCAATGTTATGCGGGCTAGGCCGAGCTGGGCCAGTCCGTTTATAAACAGGTTGACAAATTGACAGTTCGGCTCACCTAAGTGCGGGCTGTCGGGCTAAACGGGTCAGCCCACTAGTCCGTACCAAATTTTTTTTTTTGGTAAAATTTGTTAGAAATTTTTTTTTTTACTTTTTTTATTCAAATTTCAATATTCATTTGCTCATTTGTTGTAACTAAAATACCAATCACCAAAAACTTTGATAATCAATATATAATTAGATATCATTTTATGAACAATAGTAATTATCAAATAAAAAATATAAAACACCTACAATTTCCCTATCTTAAATTATTATGTTACAAAATAACCTTTGAAAGATAGGAATGAAAATGACATTGAAGCACCAATTTATTTTGACATTTGATAAGTTTTTAGGGCTCTAATCTTCCTATATTATAGAAAATGATAACACATTTTCATTGTTTTAACAGAAAAATAGTAAATATGTAAAGTAAGACAATAAGTAATGTAATGATAGTATAGAATATAGATTATAGAATATTTGAAATTCTAAATAAGTGAATATGTAATATGTATTAAAAATATATTTAAAAAAAAATTTTTAAGTAGGTTAAACGGGTAACTCGCGAGTTATCCGGGTTGAACCCGAATAACCCGTGGGTTGGCAGGCCGGGCCGCCTTAGCCCAAATTTAAATGGGCCAAAATTTTATCAATCCAACCCTCCCTTTTAATGGGTTAAACGGGCCGAATTCTTTTTGACAGCTCTATCTAAAAGAATGAATATGTGTACAGTATAACGAATTTCTCCAACTTAATTTTGCATGATTTCATAGAGATTGAACTGAATTTATTTTCTTAAATAAAATAAATGATATCACGAATTTATATGATTGAACTGAATTTAGATTGAACAGCCTGATTTCTCCAACTTAATTTTTGAGAAATTGAACTGAATTTTTGATTTTAATCGTGATTTTATTTATTTTTAAAAAATAATATTATAATATTTAAAAAATCTGACAAAATTAATAATTTTTTAAAATTAAATTTAAAAAAAATTGAGAAATCAATAATATATAAATTATAATGTCAACACATTTATATGTTAAAAATTCAAAAAATAAATTTTTTTGTAATATCATTTATTTTATTTAAGAAAATAGTTTTTTTTATTAAAATATACTTGAAATTCCTATAATTTTTATTAAAAAATTATTTTAGTATCTATAGTTTAAAAATAATAAATTTAGTCTCTATATTTTTCAAAACTATAAAATAGTTTCAGAGATTAGTTTTTGGTTAGTTAACTGTTAATCATCACTGACTGGAATGCTGATATCAATATTAAAATTCATATCAACGCTAACTATGTACCATTTATAATGACGTGGATTAGCCATGAGAACTTTCTAAAAAAAGGTTTCAATTTATTTACTTAGGTTATTGGTCAAAATTTTTCTTTTGTCCAATTTTTTAATAAACCCGTCTTCTACTTCGTCTAGATCTCTAGTTTAAGAATATATTTTTATTTGTTAAAAGCATCCCTTATAAACTTCCTAATTTGTTTACTTTAGTCCCTGTTCTGCAGTTTCATTTTTTTTTTCTCACGATTTGATCCTCCAAATCAGTCATTAATTTCATTTTTAGTCATGATATGATTTAATCTATCATTTATACTCAAAGACAATACAAGAAATAAATTAAAATTTAAGTTTCAAAGCTTATTGTTTATTCACTTAAGTCATTGGTCAAAACTTTTCTTATCATGACTAAAAATGATAGATTGAATCATATCATGACTAAAAATAAAATTATAAACTGATTTAGAAGACTAAACCGTGAGAAAAAAAGCATAAAAGTGAAGAATAAGAACTAAAGTGAACAAACTGAAAAATTTGTAGTGGATATTTTGACAAATAAAAAAATATAGTCTTAGATTAGGGACTTAGACGAAATAAAAGACGAATTTATATCAAAAATTAGACAAAAGAAAAATTTTAACCAATAACCTAAGTGAATAAACTAAAATCCTTTTTTAGGAATTCTCATAGCTAATCCATGTCAGTATAAATGATACACAACATGAATTTTAATACTGACATCAACATCCCAATCAACGTTGATTAACAGTTGACTAACCAAAAAGTAACATTATGGACCTATTTTATGATTTTAAAAACTATAGGGACTAAATTCATTGTTTTAAAATTATAGGGACCGAAATCATTTTTCAATACACTATAGGGACCTCAAGTATATTTTATCAAAAAATTATTTTTTTAAATAAAATAAATAATATTACAAAAACATTTATTTTCAGCATTTTTAATATATATAAATTTGTTATTAATTTTGCCAGATTTTTTAAATATTATAATATTATTTTTTAAAAGTAAATAAAATAAATAAAATCACAAAATATTATAAGCGTATTTATTCAGTCTAAATCCTATGAAATCATGCAAAATGAAGTTAGAAAAATCCGTTAAACCCTGCAAAAATTTGTTCCCTTAAATTTAACTTCATTCCACAGTTTCAATCTCAACTATAGCGTAAAGTTCCTTCCATAAATTTAGACAATCCGGACATCGACTTCAATGCAAATAGGAATGTGGGGACCAGAGTTTCACCTCTTTGGCTTTTTTGTCGCCGGTGTTCTTCTCTGCCTTGTAGTCGGGTTTCTTCTTGGGCTGCGGAGAGATGAGTTTGACCTTCTTGGTCTTCTTCGCTTCTCGGAGTTTCGCAGGGTCCGAATTTCCGTCGATCGTCAGCTTGCTGGCGACGCTATCTGTATTCACAGTTTCCACGCCATAGACAACAATTTAGCATCGGTAAATAGCAGATTGTAGTAGATCAATTGAATCAATAAGCGAATGGGAAGAGAAAATCCAGATCGGTTGTATTTGAATTTTGTTTCTTAATCAGCCAAAAACAAAGAAGAAGACTGAGGGCCGGAAATGAGTATGAAAGAGTCCAACAGAATTATCTTGTGCAGTACTGATTAACAAGACGCAAATGCAGAAACGCCGACCACAATGAACACAAAGCAACGCGGAATAGAATATATTGGTTAATCAAGGAAATAAGCATTTCAAAAATTATAAGGAAGAAAGCGGAATAAGGAAGCGATAAAAGGGAGCAGGAAGACCTGGAATGTAGGGGACGATTCGGATGGTTTTAGAAGTACGGCTTTCGAGTCTGACGGTCAAAGTGGTGGAACTCTCTACATGGATGATGCGTTGGGGATCGGACTTCTTCTTCTGCAACATGATAAGATAGATGATTGAAGGAGAGAGTGAGTGATGTAGGTAATGAAGTAAAAACGAAAGCTGTGGTGGGAGTGAACGTGAGATTGAGAGGTCACCTCGCCCATTGTTGCAAATTGCTTTCTGAATCGTAAACGGAAAGAGAAGGGGAGAGAGAGAGAGAGGGAGAGAGAGAGAGAGGTGGTTATCAGAGAAGAAGGTTGGTGTTTGAGTGGCTATATAGAAATGGAAGGGAGGTAGCTGTAGCTTCTCCGAAACTTGAATCCAACATACTTCTACATATCTCTACATTTATTTTATTATTTTTAATAGTTATAGAATTTAATTTGATTTTATTTTCTAAAAAATGTAATAATAATAAATTTAATTTTATCTTCTTAAAACAATATAGTTGTTGTCAATTTTTAATAATTACAGTATTTAATTTTATTTTATCCTTTTAAAAAAATAATAATTATCAATTCTTAATAAAAATAATGTTATAAAAAAGTTGACCTCTTTAAAAGTTATTTTTTTATACATTAGAGTAAGATTTTTAAAAAATTTTTTGACCAACACACATTTTTATTTATGTTAGTGATTGTTGAGAGTCGACTTCCAAGAGATTAACCTCTCCATAACAAAATCTTTTTAATAATTATAGTATCTAATTTGATTTTGTATTCTTGATAATTATAACATTGCAAATGGACACCCATGTAGCATCAGTCACACTTGTATAATTACCTCAATAGCCACACAGCTTTCAATATTCACTTTCATGCCATTATAGTATCCAATATGATTTTGTATTCTTGATAACTACAACATTGCAAATGGATAGCCACATAGCATCAGTCACACTTGTATAATTACCTCAATAGCTACACAGTTTTCAATATTCACTTTCATGCCATTTTTCCTATTTAAAGAATTCTTCAAAAAAAATTACATAAACTGATAATGAACATGTTAGAAACTGGAAAGTCTTATAATTCTAATACTGTCAACCCAGCTTCTCATAAATTAACCCGTTGATATTTAATTTAAGAGGTTGCTAAGGGATATTGATAGTATGGACTATGAATATCTCATTGGACGATAATTTTTTCGTTATTGAGTACTATATAATTAGTGAAAAATTAATTAAAAGATTGATTATTGGATGCTCAGTACCCAAAGTCATGCATAATCTTTATGAGAAATTATAATCTTGAGGAAGAATTTGGAAAACAAAAACACCATTCATTTCCAAACTCCAAGCTATCATATCCTTTATAGTTAGTGGACAAGGCCTCCTCCAATATTGGAAGATACTGTCCAAATGATCAAGGTTGTAGATTTAATTTTAAAAAAAAAAATTTTGGACCGTCGATCATTATAGATTAATTTAGACACTCCTATCAAATTTGACTAAATATCTTAAAATCACGATTACTGTTGTGTAGAACTCTCCTGCACCTTCATTTGAATACAAATTTGAGTTCGTTAGTTAGAAATTTTGAAATAATGAAGATGATGGTTTAAAAAGAAAAAAAATATATTTTACCTTCAAAAACTTTATTCAATATGTAGAAAACTCTCATAAACTTTAAAATTTGATAATAAATCATATAAATTTTTTAATGTGTGTAATTTATTCATTCTATTAAAAAATTCATTAGTTAACTTAACAATCAATGTCAAATCAATAAAAAAATATTATATAAGTTACGACATAAAATACCACATATTAAAAAAGTTAATATAATTTATTGAAAAATAAATGCATAATTCAATGTGAGCAATCAAGTTCTAGTCTTCTAGACGAATCACGATTTAGGACATAACACACTCTAACACGTAGAGCTCACTATATCTATTTTTCGTAGAAGAAAATAATTAAAGAAGATTAATGCAACCTCTCTCAATATTTTATAAATTAAGTATCTAACTTTTAATGTCATAGCGTAATGCCAATTTTATCTCAAATAAATTTAATTTGAATTTAAGAAAACTTAAAAACTCATCATATAGAAAGAATATTTACGAGATACACTGCAGACTGTTTTTGGAGACAATTATATTTAATCGGAATCGGGCTAACTAATTAGTATCTATATTTACAATTTTTAATAAATCAAACACATTGGTCCTATTTTAAAACGTAACATAGCTCAACAATGTACTGAAAGGCCAACAGAGTATTCTTGTGTCAATCTAATTAGCTTAATTTATTTTCCTCTCCGACAAATGTCTGTTCTTGATTCACAAAATTAACCCCAAATCCTGAATAGAAAAAAGAGAATTGGAGCAATATTGCTTTTATTTTTGGATTATTGGGGTTTTCTTTCTTGCTATTTTAGGTAAGGTTATTGGTTTTTCCAACCCTCATAGGAAGTTTCCTGCTACTTTCTAAAAAGGCATGCGAAAAATGGATGGTGGTGTGGCAGATGGCATATGCAATATCTATATAGTATATACTCCTCCATGCATGCATGAAACCCATATGACTTCACATCATGACCTGGCACATTGCTACTTCTGTGGGTGATGAAGCCCATGTGCAAGCGCAACCCAAGCGACGACCAAGTTTTAACAAGGCGATGTGGCTAAAAACTTCCTCTCTGACTATGTAAATGCAATTGAGGGCTCATTCATTATTCCGAAAACAGTTTTTGAAATTATTTTGGTAATCTCAAACGAAGAACTTTAAAAGAAATTACTCAGAAGGAAGTTCTAGGTCGGTAACATTAATATATTAGTATATTACTAATACTAGTATTAAAGCAAGAATTCACTTAACAAAAACGCGTTAGATATTGGGCATTAAAAACTAGGAAAGAGCCAAAAATTAGAAAAGCACAAAATAATGGCCTGGTCGGGTCCTACAGGTACGGACATAGGCAGGTTCAAACTCCACTAACATTTCCTGCCTAAATGGCCTGCCCTATAGACTATAGTAGGACCAAAATGAGTGCGCCAACCCTTTCCCTAATAACGACATCTCAACGTCTGGCCTGCCTGACTTTCCCTTCGTCTTCTAGGCAACTTCCCCGGCAACCTTTCTTGACTCTGTGCGTGTTTGGAAATTTATTGAATAAATTTAAATTTAAGTAGAATTAATTTTTAAAATTAATTTTGAGTAGAATTAATTTTAGATGAATGTGATTTATATTTAAAAAATGTTATTAAAAAATAGATCTTATTTAGATATTAGTTGGTAGAAGTACTTTTGAATGTGTAATTACAAAAAAATATGAATATTATATTATTTTATTTTATTTATCTTTATTTAATTTTAATCATATAAAAATGTAATAAAAATATTAATATTTTAATGATAATTTTTAAAGTATCACTAATTATTTAGTTATCATCACTAAAATAAAAATTCTTTAAATATTAGTTAAAACTTACTCTCTAAGTTAAGCAATTAAATCAAATTAAGAAGTCAATTAAATCAAATACTTAAATTAATAGATCAAACTTTGCTATTTAACAAGGTTCAAAAAACCGAATCGGTCATTGAACCGGTAGAGGTACCGGTTCAAGAGTCAATGGTTGAACTATGATCGAACTGTGGTCGAACCAGTAATAATTAAAATATAAAAATATATAATTAATATACATGTTACAATATTAAAAATATTAAAATATTCAAGATATATATTTATACTAATTTTAAATTTTTTTAATAGTTTAAAATATTAAATTTATCATTTTTATATTTTTAAAATATTATTATTATATATATTTTATATAAAAATTGTTAAAATACTAATTTTTTAAATATACAAATTTATTATTTCTGCAAAATTAGACTATGGCTCTAGACTCTAGAGTGGCCATTACTAATTATAGGCTACCTTCATACTTACTATTTTCAACGTCACTTTTTCTTTTTCCAATGTTTTCCTTTCAATCTCATAATCTCATTATTTCTTCAAACTCATTTTCTCTTTCGCTTCTGCTTCCGCCTCCAGCAACGCATCATTCATCTCGTCTTTGATCTTCGTTGTAAATTGCAGTTTCTTCAATGGACAGACCGACAATGTTTGCTTCGTTCATCAACAGTAGCTTTCTTCTTCTTCTTCTATTTTTTTTTACAATTCGAAACTCGCCAAAAAAAAAATAGAACTGGCGAAACTACAACCCGTTTGGTTTTTCAATTTTTTAATCGATCTGATCGATTTTATCGTTTGCCAATTTTTAACATGTTTTGGACTAAACTAACCGGTTCATTAATTTTTTAATCCGATTGACTGGTCCGATCTGATTTTTAACATTGCTATTTAATTTAACTAACTATTAATCAACTACAAATTTATATCTCACTCTACAAAAAAAAATTAGAAGCAATACATAAATAAAAAAAATAATATTTACAGTTTCCACACACCCACCCAGAGAGAGAGAGAGAGAGAGAGAGAGAGAGAGAGAGAGAGAGAGAGAGAGAGAGAGAGAGAGAGAGAGAGAGAGAGAGAGAGAGAGAGAGAGAGAGAGAGAGAGAGAGAGCATATTCAGAGGACGAAAGACCACCCATTGCTTTTTCGGAGGGGAAGCTTTCATCGAATCAGAGGAAACGGGGGTATATTCAAGAAAGTTCTCGTCTTGCTTTTCGGAAGGGAGGCTCATCTTACTTCTCGTCTCCTGCCATGGTGGTTCCTCATCGCGCAATCCATCGAAGGGGAGTCTGACAACAGTGAAAATCTTCACAACAGGTAAGGAAAACTATTGATTCTGTTTTAGAAATATCTATCTCTTCCTTCATGTGAAATGGGTTTGATTGAGTAACGAAAATCTCTTCTTCCTCCTCTTTTTTTTATTTAATTTTCATTTGCAATTGGTTTGCGAAAAAGAATAGGCAAGGGTAGTAGAGGAAATGGAATCAATGAAGAGTGATACCATAATTGATTTTGGCTAGAATGGACTATTTGGAGCGTTGAATCAAACTTGGGTTTGGACACAATCAATTATGGCATACCACTCCAAATGCAGAACCAAACAGGGCTTGAAATGAACAATCGTCGTTCTACATCTCCAAACGCACAATCTACTTCTCTAAACGCAAAAACAAACAGGGCCTCATAGTAGCTAGTAGAGGGCAACAATGTCATTTTATTATTTACATTCTCAGCTAATTATGACTAATTTTTTTTTGTCTACAGATGTCATTACTCAATAGTAATGTTATTGCTTCATCCATTAAAATCTTTGTACTAAGCTCAGTGTCAAATTTAGAAAATACAAGAAAACTATCATGCATTGCTGGAGAATTTACACTAGTACTTTTAGAAATTTTTTTTTTCATATACTAACTATTCAAAATAATTTTCCTATATATTAATTTTTTGTCAAATTTGACTCATACCCAGTCAAATTACGCATACAATTTGACTCCACATTGATCGAATTTAGCACCCGGTCGAATTACACCAAGAATTCAAACAAGGCCTGGTTGAATTCTGTGTAAAATTCATGCCGAATTTGACCAAGCTTTGGTCTAATTCAGCCTAGAATTTTTTTTAAAAATTTTAGTGTATGTATAATAATGATATATATATATATATATGCATTTTGATTTTTTTATTTGTTGATGAAATATCTTTATTTATTTTATTTGTTTTTAAATGGTTTAATTTATTTTTATTTTTATTAATTTTTAATTATTTTTAAATGATTTAATATTTTTAACAATTTAAAAGATTTTAAATTAACTTTAATAAGTTTTTTTATTTTTTTCAAGATTTTAGGAAATCCAAGTGTATATTTTTTAATTTTTGTTTAAATAAATTTTACATGATATTTTTTTTATTTTTAGACAATATTAAGTTTTAGTAATTAATAAATATATTAATTAATATAATGTTAATTAATTAATTAATTAATTAATGTGTTAATAATTTTCATTAATGTGTGTATAATTAATTATGGTTCATTATTGATTTAATAAATATGGCAAAGATTTATTTTTATTTTTTTAAGACTTGGAGAATATTCATAATTTTTAAGTGAAAAAAATGAAATTAACATCAAATATAATTAAAGTTTGATATAAAATAAATTTTATACAATAATATATGAAATAACGAATAGTAGTGCGAGCCAGTTCTACAACAGCGCCCAGCGACACACCTCATTCCTCAGTCGAGTGCTTGATTCTCCTCTTCCTGATTGTCATCTTTGGCCGAATTGTCATATTCGGTCAAGCTTGAATCATTGTTGAGTTTATGATATTGTCTTGGTGGGGTATGATAAACTGATCTCGAACCGATATCATCCCTTCTTGTAGTGTTCGGGCCAGTTTCGGATGTCACAGACTGACCACCACGTCTTCCTCGTGTCCTTCTGCCTCTCCAGCCTCGGGGTGGTGTCACGACCCGAGTTTCGGGCACGTGACCGGCATGATAACACGAATCCTGCGTTACCATAAACCTAATTGATATCTCTGTTTCTACCCTCTTTTATGTTATTCATGTAGAATATTTAACGTACATAAATAGAGACAAATCAAAATTTAATATATATATATATATATATATATGTATATAATTATATATATATATATATATATATAATAAAATGTAGATTAATATTTAGAAAATAACATTTAAATATGAATAGATATTAACTAAGGTAAGTATTAATTAAATTAAATTTTTATTTACAATGAATACTATTTAAAATAAATATATAAAGAAAACAAATATTACTTAAAATAAATATTATGTTATAATGTGAATAATCTAAATAATTTGTAATGTTTACGTAGGTATGTATATATACATATATGTTTATATATGAACGTATGAAAAAATATATATATATATATATAAAGACCAAAATTAGAAAATATTAATTAAGTAAAATCAAATGTTAATTAAATTAAACAGTAATTTATAATTGAAAATTAAATGAAATAAATATAATAAATATCAAATATTCGTTAAAATAATTATTAATTTATGGTATAATTTATTTTAACTGTATACCATATACACATAAAAAGAGATGAAAACTTACCCGAATTCCTTACAATCTCCCAAATTACAATTTTTAATATTTAAATAAAATAATCAAATTTCATTCATTCAAAAAGTCACATCAGTTCAAATAAATGCATAATTGTAATCTCCAACTCCTACTATAATCCATATAATAAACCCTCAATACAATTTTTTGAATTTAAATCAAATTAACTAAAGTAATTTCACCGCCCGAAACCTCTAGATGTCTTAGTTGACCACAGAGCTTCCTAACTAAATAAAATAAATGCCAACGACTCGAGACCTATCCAAAAATGGAATAGTCCAACGGCAAACCTAATCCACTTGCGAAAATTCCTCTTCCGCTACTTGATCTGAAAAAAAATTAAACCAACGAGTGTGAGATAATAATCTCATTGAGCGTGCCAATCCCCGCCCTAATAAAATACGTTATGCAAAAGTAATGAAATAAAAGTATAGGCACAATTCGTAAAATCACAAGGAAAATACACATCAGAGAGTCGCAATTAAATCAAACAATTCACACTAACGGAACTAGTACTCGTCAATGGCAAAATATCCGGGAGCGTCCGTAGGCTCACTCAACCAATTTCCTCAATCTCATTAACCCGCCATGACGCACAACTTCATCAGCAACGGTCAGGGCGCCTCACGGATTAAATCTGAGCTCATCTCCCTATCGAAGGAATCGTTGTCTCTACTCTCAGAGTTCAAGTCATACTATTACCCAGATTTTTTTCTTAACATGAGAGAGGGTACCATTCTGCCCAAACACAAACAATATTCATCCAACATAATAATATACAACGTCATAAAACCATCAAGTATGAATGTCTAAACAATCTCAATTATCTCAAATCTCAACCACCTCATAAATCACATATTCATTCTTTCTCCTAACCAATAATAATAATAATAATAGTAATAGTAATTATTAACATCAATCATATTTCCATATGATAATTTTAATTATCTCAATTTTAATATTCACGCTTCTCATATATCCGATTACTTTAACACTTAAGATAATATTAAAGAGGGGTTAGTTCACTCACCTGGATTCCAACGAATTTTACCGATCAAACCAATTAACACCCCCTTGATGTGAAAAAGAATTTGTTCATTATAATTATTATAATTTTTTAAAAGAAAAAGGAGAAGAGAAAATTTTTAATTAGAATTCATGTTTCTTGTTAGTTAATTTTTTTGAATATATATATATATATATATATATATATATATATATATATATATATATATATATATATATATATATTAAAATTTCGAAACTTACCTCACTGGAGAAATCGCGTTGGTTTATTATGTTGATGTGTGTGTATGAAGCCTTTGGAAGTGTTTGATGATGGATATGGTGTGTGATGACCAAGTGGTGTGAATGTGTGTGTTTGCGTGCTGGGAGAGTGCAGGAAGGTGAGGTATTGAATATGTGTGTGTGTGAGGTGTATGAATGGTGAGGTGGAGGTGAGAGATGGATACTTTATGAGTGTGGTGGCTAATAGATAGATAGGAATTAGAGATTGTAAATTTAGATGGATTTAGGTAGATATTTAAATTCAAAAGATTTGTTATTCAAATCTTAAATTAACCTAAGCAAAATAAAATATTATATTTGGTTTAGATTAGGCTCCTTTGAATTACAATTATTTATTAATTATCTAATATATTTTATTAATTTTTTACTTATCATATCACAACAAGTTTATCCTAATTGTTATTATTATTTCTATTGTTACACTTATTATATACCACTTATCATCATATAAACTATTATCTAATTTCTATAGATATTTTTCAGATTTAATTATTGGGATTTATTATCTTAAATTACTATTTAAATTAGACTTGGCTAATTTAGCTAATTACTTATTCTTTTATTTATCTTTTTTTTTGCATTATCTTTTACTTATTTTCTACTACCAATATATTATTTAAATATGTTCATCTAGTTCCCATTACCGTACAACATCCTATTCTGCTTTTATATTTATTTTATTTCTTTCTTATACTCAATAAATTAATTGTGTATTTTCAAAAATTCATAACTTAAAATCTAGCAATTATTTCTCACTTCTTATTTCACATCAAGGTTCCCTATAATTTTCTTCATCTATTCCTATCCTTTGTACATTTTTTTGCTATACCCCAATTCCAAAATCTTTCATTTTAGTCCCTAAATTTTTACTTTAGTCCCTGTACGGCCTAACATCGCACATTGCTAGCCTACAATATGAAAATCACATATCTTAGCATCATCACATCATATTATGATATCATACACACATTTCACACAATATTTTCAAATCAACAATTGTGAAATACAATTCATTAAATTAAACAAAAAATAAAAATGACGGGTATTACCCCCTTTAAGAAATTTGGTCCCCCGAATTTAACTTACCTCCAGTTGTAAAAAGGTGTGAATACCTAGAATGCATATATCGTTAGAAATTTTTACACATCCAAACTCACAATTTTCTTTCGACGTCGTAATACATGGGGTATTACAGGTGGCCTCTATACTGGAATATGTGGCTATGGTAAGTCTTGTGCCATTGGTGCTGGGTATTCTATGGTGTAGTCTCTACATTCCCCAAGAGCTTGTAGGATATTGTCATAATTTGATATCACATAATCTGAGGGAACTGCTGGTTCCTGCAGACCGTGTATGAACAGTGCGGCTACTATAGTAGCCTATAAATAATGCAATAAACAAAATTATTTTTCAAGTAATATTAATTAAAATAAACGGCAAATAATTTAAAATATATTATACCATGTATCAATCGGTGGCGTTCGAAGCACGAATTCATCAGCGTGTGCGGTGCCAGAACCATTGCAAGTAAAGAGAGTTTGGTCCTAAAGGCTAGTCTAATAGTATTATAGCGGATATGCATACTTTATCTCGCCACTGGTCCCACGTCTAGATGAATCCAGCATGCTCTACCATCCAATTAATATTAGTCTTTTTCAGTGAACTTTTTAAGATGTCATTCCTCTAAGTCGACCGGTGGTCTCGGTATTGATTGTTCCATCCCAAATTGATGCATGACACGATTAGGATGGTGCTATTTGATTATCTAAAAAATTTAATAGTGGAACCAAGGCATACCACACATCAAGTTCAATTCAGCAATATTTTGGGAATAGTTGATTTGCATACAAGAGCCAAATAACCTAATTTTGGAAAATATTAACATCTACTAATAGGGAACAAAATATTATCAATTTAAAAACAAAATAAATGTCAATACCTCATCCTCACTCATCTGGTCCAACAATCACCTATACAGATCTAGAGCACGAGCAGCGAGGGCTTAGTATAGGAAAAATATATTCCATAAATTAAATCCTTATTTTAATTTATAATTTAGACAAATTATCACCTCAAAATAATGTAAATGATTCAAAAAAATATTTAAATAAAATAGTATATTACATTCTTGTATGCTATAGGTGAGGGCCACAGATGTTCTTAATTATCGTTGAGTTGATTTGGTACTTGCGACCTTAGTTTTGGAAATTGTTCAAATGCCCACACATGCAATAAATGAAAATACCCGCTAATTTGTTGTGCAGTAGGATATGTTGCCTTGCATAATTCACTGTATAAATGGGCCAAGACCGTCGAGCCCCAACTATAGTTCCTGCATTCTTCAAAGTCAATCAACAGCTAAAGGTACATTAAATATACGTTCATGCCAGATTTGTTGGGCATTAGATAGCCACCGATGAGGAGCAAAATATATGCTCATGCATGTTGTTTAATGGTGGCTTCATCTGCATCCTTCGGTAACTCTAAGAAATGTTCTTGAAGCCACGTCATATATAATCTCTGTCCCTTCAACTTGTCCTCAGGCGAGATAACTCCCAACAATTCAAGAAATACAAATTCCCAGGAAAGAGTAGAATCTGAGACAACATCAGTTTCACTACGAGGGAGTCCAAACAACATTGCCACATCCTGTAACGTGATAGTGCACTCTCCTTGTGTCAAATAGAATGTGTGAGTCTTGGGACGCTATCTTTCAACTAGCGCCATGACCAATGCTTGATCATACAAAAAGAGTCTAATATTTGACATTCCATAAAACCCCGCTTGTTGTAAATATGGTACAATGCAGGAGTCTACTTGGGCAATTAGTTGGCTAGTGTGTCAATGACATTTTAATAATTTATTACGCTGCATAGAAAATAAAAATATGAGTAAACAAATAACATAACCAAAACAACAAATAAAAATATTATGAGTAGAATAAAATAAAAAATCATATTGAATAAAACAAACAAAAAATAAAAAAATACTAGTAAAATAAAAATAAATAACATAATAAAAAGAAACTATAACAAATAACATAGTCAAAATAACAAATAAAAATATTTTGCGTAAAATAAAATAAAAAAAATTATATTGAATAAAACAAAAAATAATAAATAAAATAATACTAGTAAAATAAAAATAAATAACAAAATAAAAGGAAACTATGACAAATAACATAATGAAAATAACAAATGAAAATATTATGCGTAAAATAAAAAAAATCATATTGAATAAAATAAAAAAATAATAAATAAAATAATACTAGTAAAATAAAAATAAATAACAAAACATATGAGTAAAAAAAATAAACAATAAATTAAAAATTACTTACTTGGTCCTCTACCCACATTTGCTCAAATATATGTTGGTCTTGAAGATGTAATAAATCTCCTATTTTTGGTCCATGCACTAGAAGTTGACGTCTATCCACCATTATAAAAAAAAAAATTTCCAACATAATAAGAATTGGAGGTAGAAGAGAATTGAGTGGTGTGGTATGGTGGGGTATGTGGTAGTGGAGGGTTTATATAGAGGTGTGAAGAGGTGTGAGGGGGGCCAGTTACCAAATGGTAATCGACAAATTCGACCGTTGGAGGGTCAAATTCAACCATAATTATTATGGTCAAATTCGACCCTGTCATGGCCAACCCAGCTAGATTTTGATGATGAGACCCTAGTGATAAGACCAGACATACATTGAAATTGTTTAGTGTCGGTCGTTCACTAGTGTATTTCAATGTTAAATCTCATCAAACAGTATTTTGTTTAGAATTTTTTTTACTGTTAAGTCTTTGTTTCATATCTGTTTCAAATTGTTTAATGCATTGAAATTTCTTTTTTCACATGCAGGTTCAAAAGATAAAGACTTTGTTTTACATTTGTTAATCTATATATTCTTACTTCAAACTTCTCAACATTCATTGCAATCCTCAAAGACCCTTTGTTTCATATTTGTTGCTCTCAATTGCTTTTATAGGCACAGTGAGAAAAATTTCTTTCCCATTATTTTTTCTGTCCAAACAAAATGAGTCGACAAATTACTACATATTTACATCTCAACAGGAAAATCACTATCTCAGATGAGGGTAACACTTTCATGTCTAAAAGCATGACGATAATGAAGCTGTCCAAAGGAATTACTATGGACGAGTTCAAAGACTGTCTACAAATTTAGTCTAGCTTACTCTATAATCAGGTTATGAGCAAGGTTTGGTACCAATGCCTGGTGAAATTGTTGTCACTCTACTATTGAAAGATGAAAATAGAAAATGAATACCAAATTTAGACTGCGGCGATTATACACCTCGATCGCTTTCAAGACCAAGTTATGATGGAATTATTGATGGAATCAGCACAGTGCAAATGGATATGAGCACAGACATATCGACCCATATGACAAATCTGGAATTGTTGTATCAAGTACAACTAAGTCTAGACTCTCAAATATGCGACCTGATAACATGCTTTTTTCATTTATTTTAGTCCCTATTTTAGTCCTTTTTGCCTCTTTAATTTTGTCAATTCTCTAATTTTATTATGTTTTGGAATTTATTGAGTATAAACTATTTATGGATTGAATGTGTCTCAATTATATATTTTTAGAACTTGAATTGTAAAATGCTCAATTTAATTCCCACAAATTTTAATTTTGGAGAGAAAAGTGTTGACATGGACAAAGATGCTGATTTGGATGCTAATGTGGCACTTTTTGGGTGATGCAGATGCTGACTAGGATATGCTGGATGTGGGGCCCACTTGAACTCTTATTCAATGCCATGTAGTCAGAATTTTTAGGTAGAAATATTAATTTTCGTAGGTCAAAAAAAGCATGGCTGAAATATTAATTTTGCCATGATATTCTGCTGCTGTTCTGCTGCTGTTTGTCACTTTCTGCTGCAAAAATATTAATTCTGCTGCTGCCATACTTTTCTGCTGCTGTTCTGCTGCTGTTTGCCATGCTGTTCTGCTGCAGAAATATTAATTTTGCTGCTGTTTTGCTGTCAAAGTGCTACCATATCATGGAAGAGGCATCCAAGGAGGCATCTAGGGCAGAATATCCCTTTAGGCATGTGTTAGATCAGTTTTATATTTGCAAAATCGAAATTTATTAAGTAAGCTAAGTTATTTTTCTGATGGGAGGGCCTAGCACCATTTTTCTGTCTTCCTTGGGCAGCAGTGGCTGGGAGCAACATAGAGGCAACTCTCTAGCTTGGTTAGAGGGAAAGGAAGCCTTCCCACTTGGGAATGGCTCTCCTTCTCCCATTTTCTTTCCTTTTCTTCCATTTTCCTTCATAGTTTGTTAGTCTTCTGTTGTATTTTCTGTTTTCTGTCATGTTTTTCCTTCTCTTCCATGTAATTTTCTAAGTTTAAGGATTGATGTAGTTCGGTTTTATGAAGCTTTATTGTTGAACATATTCAGTTTTAATGCATTTTCGTTTAATGGAATGGATTTTACTGATTATTCTTCCTCTTGAATGTTTGATGAACCTTCAATGAGTTTGGGATTTTTATGTCTATGCTAGAGTTAGCTAGATATTGAGCTTGACCTTGTAATTTCCACCATAAATTAGATTATCTAGATATAGATAGTTTTATTTATGTGGCTTGAATAATTTTCTTGAGCTTCATGACTTAATTGAATGGTTGATCTAAGATTTTAGTCAATTATTTTGGATAAGTTAGATTGTAATTTCAAAGCTTTTGGATTCAATCATATTTTAGAAAATTGGCCAACATTGAATGGATTGTAATTTAATTGAATTGTTCTTCAATGATTCAAAGATTAATTTGTCTATGAATTAATCGGATTGGACCAACGAAATCAATCTCATTTTCTTGTGTAGTCGGTCATTTGATGAAATGGAAATTGTACTTTAATTCATTTGGACCAATGAGTATTTTCTTGGCCAAAGTTCTATTTTATTTATTGTCTTATGAAGCTTTTTATTTATACATGCATGCGATTGCTATGTATTTGTAATGAGTAGGACAAGAAATAACATGTCATATGCGATTGCGGGGCACTGATGTGATTAGGACTTGATCAGATTATATTTGAGTTATAGATTAGTGAAGATCTTCCTAACTATAATTTTAATATAATCCAGTCTTAGAAGACTTTCTAAGAATTTTAGATTGAAGATTACATAATAGAATTAGCCAAGAATATTCAAAGGAAAGGATGATGATGTACAATTCCATGGAATTTGTGACCAATTACACATCTTTTCTCTGTTTTTTTTTCTATCTAGTTATTTAAATTTCAGTTATTTATATTGTGTTGTTTCAATCATCACCCCTCCTTTTTTGTGTAATTTCTGAAATTTCCTTCATAAGTCTTAATAGCATTTCACTTAGCCTAATTGAATTTTATTTGATACCTCAATCTCTGTGGGACGATACTCTACTTATCACTTTATTACTTGTTGCGACCCAGTATACTTGCTGGAATTTTATATGTGCTATAAATTATACGCACCAAGTTTTTGGCGCCGTTGCCAGGGATTGATGGTTGTCAAATTGATTTTTCTTTTAAGCCAAAGTGATGTTATTTTAGACATTGTCTTTTCTTGTTTTAGTTTTTTCAATTTCAAGTGTTTTTAGCTTTTCAAGTGTCTTTATTAGTTTCATTTCTTCTTGTTACCTTGCTTATTTGATATATCTCTCATGTTATTTCTCTTTGTTGTGTGTGAGGTACTTGATCATTTTCCTTGACGAAGGAAAAATAAAAAAAAATCAAAGAGAAAGTAAGGAAAACAAAGAAGAAGCGACGCTAAGCATAGACACCAAATAAAGTCTGGCTAAGGACTTTAAACCAAGCGCTCTTGGGAGGCAACCCAAGTTTTTCTAATCTTTCTCTTTTTAATTTTATTGCTGTATTTCTTTCATAATTTTAATCTTGTTTGTCTTTTTTCTGTTGTCCATTTTTTTTTCTCTGTATTCTCTGTTTTGGCAGAAATTTTGTCATGTTGCATGAATATTCTGTACTGCTTGGCTATGGTTTTTGCCACTTTCTTTACATGTTTTTAAACCTTTATATGTCTTCTAGTTGTAGAATTTTATTTGGAGTGATTCGCATCCATTTTGGGGTCGTTCTATGTCTGTAAAGCCGTGTCGCCAGAAATTCTACACTGCAGAATTTTGCTACTCTGTTTTGTCCGAATTTGATGCTCACTTTTTAAATTTTTGATGGAGTTTTGGTGTGGAATTATGCATGTGAAATAGCTAAAGTGTAGATTGACTTAGCATGAAGAGAATTTAGTCTTATTTCTCTAAGGAATTCAAGTTAAATGACAATGACGTTGACTTTAATGAATTTGTAGTAATAGTCTTTTAGCTGTGAAGATTTGAGCCTAAGTGAAAAATGCTATTCTTCTTGTTGTGTGTTCTCTATCATGGATTGTCACTCTAGAATTTGTCTTGAATCTTTGATTGAGGCTACATATCTTGTACATGCTCGGAAATGATTTAGGCATTTGTTTCTTGTAACCACTTTTAGCCAAATAGCCATCCATTATCATTGGTTCCATTGTATGTCATTTTGTGCCTTATCCATTTTCTTTCTTGCGTCCTTCCACCACTTTTTCTGCCTACAACAATATTTTTCTCTTTCAACTTAAGATGTGAGGAGTATTTTAAATTCTTTTAAGGGATCGATGTGCTGAAAAATCTTGTGAACTTTGGGGTGTTTTGAACTATATTTCTTCTACTTCCTCTCAAGCAAAAGAAAAAGATTGGCCAGTCAAGAAGAAAAAGAAAAAAAAAAAGAGAAAGAAAGAAAGAAAGAATAAAAAAAAAATTTTGAAAAAAAAAGAGAGAAAATAATGAAAAAGAGGAACAGATAGAACATTGAGACCCAAATTTATTTATACTCAATCTCTTATATTTCACTTGTAAATACTCTTCATTTTCTTTAGTTGTTGCCATATTTTGTTTCATTGTTCAATCTTTCCCTTTTTGTTTCCCACTATTTTTCGTACCTACATTACAACCTTGTAAAGTCCTTTTAATTCAAGTATGTATTGGATTCAAGTAGTGGAGATTTAGATTCTTGACAAGCTTATGGTTGTAAATTTGTGATAGGATGATTTTGAGTGATTCCATCTTAAACACTTGAGAGAGTAGAGGATAAACACCTTGCCCTATGAGGAGATTGTTACTTAAATTCATTCTTATCAAAATAATTGCCATGAAGCTTGCAATTTTTTTTTAAGAAAATAAAGATTAATTTTTCCTAGCGTTAAATCTTTCCAAATTTTAATTATTTCATTATTGTATATTTTCTACACTTTGCTTGTTGTGTTCTTTGGTTGTCTCTGTTGTATTTAATTGATTTTGCCCAGGAGTGCAAAAGGCCTAGTGTGGGGGATTTGATAACATGCTTTTTTCATTTATTTTAGTCTTTATTTTAGTCCTTTTTGCCTCTTTAATTTTGTCAATTCTCTAATTTTATTATGTTTTGGAATTTATTGAGTATAAACTATTTATGAATTGAATGTGTCTCAATTATATATTTTTAGAACTTGAATTGTAAAATGCTCAATTTAATTCCCACAAATTTTAATTTTGGAGAGAAAAGTGTTGACATGGACAAAGATGCTGATTTGGATGCTAATGTGGCACTTTTTGGGTGATGCAGATGCTGACTAGGATATGCTGGATGTGGGGCCCACTTGAACTCTTATTCAATGCCATGTAGTCAGAATTTTTGGGTAGAAATATTAATTTTCTTAGGTCAAAAAAAAGCATGGCTGAAATATTAATTTTGCCATGATATTCTGCTGCTGTTCTGCTGCTGTTTGTCACTTTCTGCTGCAGAAATATTAATTCTGCTGCTGCCATACTTTTCTGCTGCTGTTCTGCTGCTGTTTGCCATGCTGTTCTGTTGTAGAAATATTAATTTTGCTGCTGTTTTGCTGTCAAAGTGCTACCATATCATGGAAGAGGCATCCAAGGAGGCATCTAGGGCAGAATATCCCTTTAGGCATGTGTTAGATCAGTTTTATATTTGCAAAATCGAAATTTATTAAGGAAGCTAAGTTATTTTTCTGATGGGAGGGCCTAGCACCATTTTTCTGTCTTCCTTGGGCAGCAGTTGCTGGGAGCAACATAGAGGCAACTCTCTAGCTTGGTTAGAGGGAAAGGAAGCCTTCCCACTTGGGAATGGCTCTCCTTCTCCCATTTTCTTTCCTTTTCTTCCATTTTCCTTCATAGTTTGTTAGTTTTCTGTTGTATTTTCTGTTTTCTGTCATGTTTTTCCTTTTCTTCCATGTAATTTTCTAAGTTTAAGGATTGATGTAGTTCGGTTTTATGAAGCTTTATTGTTGAACATATTCAGTTTTAATGCATTTTCGTTTAATGGAATGGATTTTACTGATTATTCTTCCTCTTGAATGTTTGATGAACCTTCAATGAGTTTGGGATTTTTATGTCTATGCTATAGTTAGCTAGATATTGAGCTTGACCTTGTAATTTCCACCATAAATTAGATTATCTAGATATAGATAGTTTTATTTATGTGGCTTGAATAATTTTCTTGAGCTTCATGACTTAATTGAATGGTTGATCTAAGATTTTAGTCAATTATTTTGGATAAGTTAGATTGTAATTTCAAAGCTTTTGGATTCAATCATATTTTAGAAAATTGGCCAACATTGAATGGATTGTAATTTAATTGAATTGTTCTTCAATGATTCAAAGATTAATTTGTCCATGAATTAATCGGATTGGACCAACGAAATCAATCTCATTTTCTTGTGTAGTCGGTCATTTGATGAAATGGAAATTGTACTTTAATTCATTTGGACCAATGAGTATTTTCTTGGCCAAAGTTCTATTTTATTTATTGTCTTATGAAGCTTTTTATTTATACATGCATGCGATTGCTATGTATTTGTAATGAGTAGGACAAGAAATAACATGTCATATGCGATTGCGGGGCACTGATGTGATTAGGACTTGATCGGATTATATTTGAGTTATAGATTAGTGAAGATCTTCCTAACTATAATTTTAATATAATCCAGTCTTAGAAGACTTTCTAAGAATTTTAGATTGAAGATTACATAATAGAATTAGCCAAGAATATTCAAAGGAAAGGATGATGATGTACAATTCCATGGAATTTGTGACCAATTACACATCTTTTCTCTGTTTTGTTTTCTATCTAGTTATTTAAATTTCAGTTATTTATATTGTGTTGTTTCAATCATCACCCCCCTTTTTTGTATAATTTCTGAAATTTCCTTCATAAGTCTTAATAGCATTTCACTTAGCCTAATTGAATTTTATTTGATACCTCAATCTCTGTGGGACGATACTCTACTTATCACTTTATTACTTGTTGCGGCCCAGTATACTTGCTGGAATTTTATATGTGCTATAAATTATACGCACCACGACCTAATGACCCTCTCAATCCCTCAGTACTACTCACAGCCAAGTTCATTGGACCAACCACTTTTACTATCTGCTGCATTTGAAATGGGCCTAGAAGATAACATGTTAGACGAATTAAGTGATCCTAACTACAATCCAGAAAATTTTCACAATTATGTCGATGACGACAATGACGAAGACATAATTACACCTTCAGACCTGTCTCTCATGATAGACACATTGTCAACTTTTTTTCATTACGTTAATGCTGATCATATGGGAAACAATGACACTTGGTATATTGATGATATGACATGTCTTAATATTCAACAGGAGCTATATAAGGACATGCAATTTGCATATGTCCTTAATTTAAGACGGGCAGTGAAGTTGTGCGCTGTTCGAACACACCAGACGTTCTGAATAATACTATCAAAGTGTAGCACCGAAGATTATAAGTGCCCAAATTATGGAAATGACTTCGAGTAGAGGGTATGAGAATTAAAAATACTTGCACACCCGTATAGGATCACCAAGTACAATGGAGACCATACATGTTTGTCAGTTACAGTGTCTTAAGATCATGAAAAGCTAAACTCTGATCTGATAGCCTCTTGTATTACTCCTTTGGTCTTTGAAAAGGGTGATATGGCGATTAGTCAGATAATAACCATAATAAGGACCACATTTGGATACACTGTATCGTACAAGAAGGCTTGGCTTGCAAAACATAAGGCATTGTTAGCTATTTTCGGAGGTTGGAAACGGTCTTACAATTTGTTATCCTGGTGGTTAAACATTGTTTATCATTTTAACCTTGGCACTATCTACGAGTTAGACCCTCACTCTCCAACACGTAACCAAAATAAGAAGGTCTATTTCTGGCTTCTTTTTTGGGCCTTCAAGCATTGCATTGATGCTTTCGTCCACTGAAGCCTATAGTACAAATAGATGCGACACACTTATACGAAATGTATATAGGACAATTAATAATAGTTGTGTCATAAGATGGTGACAGGAAAATAGTTCCCATAATATTTGCATTGGTAGAAGGTGAAACCAAAGATGCATATCATTTTTTTTTTTGTCACACTTAAAAACAAACGTGATTAAGAATCAACGAAATCTTTACAATATCACAGATAGAGGAAAGAGTGCGACAACAGTGTTGGAAGATCTAGAAACTGGGTGGAAACCTTTATATGCCGATTGGAAGTTCTACATTCATCATTTGGTGGACAATGTCAAAAAAGAAACGCGTAATAAATACTTGCGAGAAAAGTTTATCAGTATAGGTGATGCTTTTTTTTTTCATCTCATGATATAGTTAGTTTCTCAACTGAACTTGTGTATATGGATGACATGATATTATTTTGAGAGCCACAGGGTGAATGCAGAGCTAGCAGCTATACGAACATGGTCTGACATAGGCGCAAACTATATAGTAGATATACCACTAGAAAAATGGTCTCATGCATATGACACAGAAGGTCTACCCTAGGGTCAAATGACTATAAACCTCGTTGAATGCATGAATGATGTCTTCCTAAGGATGTGGCACCTGCCTGTGCTCGAATTGGTAAAAGCAACGATATATAAATTGGTAGAATATTTCAAAACACGAGCTACGAGCATATAGGCACAGATTTCAGCTTGCAACACCGACTTCTTAGAGATCGTGCAAAAGATTTGCAAATAAATCGCGAATGTAACAGAATGTGTGTAATGATTGATTTCGATCCACAGATGTCTCTATTTGAAGTGGAAGAACTATTTGATGAACTAAATAGATAGTTTAGGCGTACTTGCAAGCTAGATCGTAGTGCTGGAAAGTACGATTGTGGAGAATTTCAAGCTCTGCACTTTCCATGTTAACATGCGATAGAGACATATTTAAAGTAGGGCTTTGACTACCACTATAATACCCCTGGTATTACGATATAGTTAAAAGTATATATTTTCGTGAGAGTGAAATTTTTTGCTAATTTAGGAGTTTTGATTAGGGAAACAAAGGATCTTAAAGTTTAACAAAGATTAAGACTTGCCCTCAGTTAGGTAAGATTGCATCGGCAAAAGGAAACACGTGTTCTGAATGTAGGAATTGCATTCAAGGACTAAAGTGAAAAGAAAAAGAAAATATGGAGTACTCTTAAAGAGAAAAAAAGAGACCGAATAGGAGTTCGAGAAGGAGAAAGGATTAAGTGAGGATGAAATTATAAGGCCGGTATAGTAAGGATGATGGATTAGATGCTAGAGTGGATTTTAAAGCAACAAGAGGGACTAAAGTGAACAAATGCAGGATTTTGGTATTTTAATAAAAATAGGATGTGATAATGTGTATTTTATAGAAGTGTATTTGAATGCCTTATTTATGATCAAAAGTTTCCAAATTCCCTTGCAAGGTCCTAATTTTACCAAAGGAACCAAATTGAAAGGAAAATTAGTGGGGCCCACACATAAATTCACTTATTCCTCCTCTCTTTTTATTCATTTTTCTCTCCTCCTCCCATAGCTCTCTCACTCTCTTTTGGTCAACCACTCCCAAGCTCTCTTCTCCACATCTATCTGTGCCAATACTTCAAGGAAGGAAGCCATGGAAGTCTAGGAAGTTTTGTAAGCAAGGAATCGAGGTAGGAATTCTAATTTTTTTTTCAAACTTTTCCCTATTTTTGGATATTAGGGTTTAAGATGAAAATTTAAGGATTGAGACTTTGTTGTAGGTTAAAATTGGGGGTTTTGGTGTCAAAAGATTCCTTAAACATCAAGGATAAGAAGCCATGGAAGAAATCAAGATAATTGGTGAAAATTTGACCTCAAATTCATGAAAAACTAAGAGAAAAATCGTGGATTACCTACAAAATTTCTAAATTCGGGTTACTGTAGCGAACCGTTACTATAGCATTAGTTTTAAAATGGCCATAACTCTTTCATTCAAACTCTATTTTTAGCAAATAAGGTATTTTTCAAAAGCTCTTTGAATCTATATTCAAATGAAATAAGCTTCATTTAAAAATTATTTACCATTTAAGAGTTATGTTCAGAGGAGTGATCAAAGGTCATAATTGTAGTAAGAAAATTTTCCTATTTTGTGACCTTGACATAATTTTCCATAATTATCTTATAGGGATAGATTCTTTGATACATCTTTCACATCCTTTGGGATGTTGGACTAGATTGGAGTAGGGAAAATTGCCTTTCATCATCTTATACATTTTCGAGAAAGGTTTGAGGTAAAATTGAGCAAGCATCAAGGTGAGTGATCAACCTTGAAAAACATTTAATTTATTCAATTATTCAAGGTACAATATAAATCTCATTTACATTATTTGTGAAATTGAGAGTTATTTCTATTACCCTATGTGGTAGTTCCTTAAACAAATTGGAAGATATTTGTGGGAATATGATTGTATGTAATGATTGTAGTTGTGTTTGATACATGAAAGATAAGATGAGGGATTGATCACTCAACAGATTTGAAAATTTGATGCAAGATAAGGTGAGAGATTGATCACCTAATAGACTTAAAAATTCAATACAAAATAAGATGAGGGATTGATCACCCAACATGTCTGAATATACCAATTAGTAAATTCATAGATAAACATTCCTAAGGATGAACATTAGGAGAAGCATAAACCTATTGAGCACCAATGATTTCGGCTCAATTTGGTTGTGAGAACGTAAGCTCACAGGTTTTTCAAAAAAGAAAGAGCATAAACCTATTGAGTACCAATAATTTCAGACTCAATATGGTTGTGAGAATGTAAGCTCACAGGGAAAATTGTTTTCAAAA
This sequence comes from Biancaea sappan, assembly GCA_037074585.1. Lineage (NCBI taxonomy): Eukaryota > Viridiplantae > Streptophyta > Magnoliopsida > Fabales > Fabaceae > Biancaea > Biancaea sappan. Next base: position 20,503,963 of record CM073501.1, on the reverse strand, counting down.
CTGATTCAACACATTGGTGTTTATGCTTATTTATACATTGAATGTATTGAGTTGATTGACTGAATTAGCAGTGTGGAGTTTGTGCTTATGATATTTTCATGCACAATTGCTTACTCACTGAGTTTAATAAACTCACACTCTCTTTAATTACTTTTTTTCAGATATAGAGGTTCAAGCAGAAAATAATCCGTCTAAGGACTATAGGTCCATTAGAATTACATTCCAATACTGTCGAGTAGACTTTTGAAGTTATTTTGTAAAAACTTAGGAAATGCTTTGTAGTCTCTATAGGTCACCTAGGCTTATATGATGAAACACAACATTTTATGATTAGTTAAATTTTAATTTTGTTTTTATGGAATTTGCAGTAAAAGAAAAGATGATGAATCTTTTCTGTTTATGAACGCATAAACCTATGTATAGAAAATCAATAAATTTCATTGTTGTGCATATTAGGGTTATTTAGAGAATTTAGGGATACCATGAAGGTACACCCTTGGTTTATATGTTTTACTCATATCCGATTTGGGATGTGACAACTATAGACTGGTCGATAATGTTTTTCAATTAGACACCATATTGAAAGCATATAAGGGGAAATTTTATCCAATTAGAAGTCATGAAAATTGTCAATCTACAATGGAGACAAAGTGGAGTCTCACCCTGAAATGGCTCGAAAGCAAAGACGCACAAACTCCATATGCATAAATAGTTTAATGGATTATAGACAACGTGGGGAACCTTCATGATGTAGAATTTATAGAAAAAATCAGGCACAATCAATCAACATGTCCATCTCGCCTTGTCATCCCAAACTAATCATATTAAACAATATTTTATTTATACGATTATAGTATCTAATGAGATTTTTAAAAAATTCTCATGCAAAAAATATTAGTCTCTTAATTTGTTGTACGTAGCTTATGGTGGAGAGAAAAATATTTAAAAAAATATTTTTAATAAAGAAAATTCTAAACTATATTTAAAAAATTTATACATTTACTTTTGTATAAACATATGTATAAATTTATACAAAATTAAAAACTATAATTAAAATAAAAAATTATAAAATTATAAAAATTTTAGTATTAATATAGTTACAATATTGATTCATTAAAACTTAAAAAATAAAAATTAGGAATATTCTTAAAATCTTAAAAAAATATTAAAGTAAATTTAAATCTTTTTAAACTGTTAAATAATATTAAATACATTTTATTACAACTATTATAAAAATTCATTTAGACATTAATAATTAATTATATATATTAATAAAATTAAATCATTTAAAAACAAATAAAAATAATTAAAAATAAATCATCAACATGTAAAAAAATATTATTATAATAAATTTAATAAAATTATATATTTTATTAATATCATGTACAATTTATTTATTATATAATTTAGTTTAAACAAACATTTTTAAAAAAATCTACAATAAAAAAATAAAATATTCTTAAATATATGAAATATAAAAAAAATACATGACATACCAAAATTTAATAAGAAATTAAAAAAAATTTATACATGTATGAAATTTGACTAGCCCTTGGTTGAATTTTATGTCTCATTTGCACATGAAATTCAACCAAGGGGTGGTTGAATTTCATGTGAAAATAACAAAAAAAGAGCTTGAATTTCAGGTGGTGTAATTCGACCACCCCTTGGTTGAATTGCACAAAATATATACTGAATTTGACCAAGTGTTGATCGAATTCAGTGAAAAATTAGTATATTGGGAATATGTTTTGAATAGTTAATATCATGGGAAATCTTTTAAAAAAAGTTAATACCATGATAAATTGACCTGCCTTGCTCTATTGTGGTGCCCATAAACTCTCACATGATGGAGCAAGCATTTGGATTTTCATCGCTGAACATTTGAGGCACATGCAAGTACTCCATGTAAACAGTCCCATAGTTATAAAATTACATAAACTGATAATGAATATGTTGGAAACTGAAAAGTCCTATAATTTTAATACTGTCAACCTAACTTCTTATAAATTAACCTGTTGATGTTCAATTTAAGAGGTTTCTAAGGGATAATGATAGACTATGGATATCTCATTCGATAATAATTTTGTCCTTGTTGAGTGCTATATAATTAGTGAGAAATTAAATAAAAGTTTGATTATTGGATGCTCATATCCAAAGTAATGCATAATGTAACAACCTTCTTTATTTATAGTTTATAATTAAATTTACTTTGTGTTTACAGTGATTTTTGATTTTATCTAAATCCGACAACAAATAATTGATTCTATCGAGAACGATATGGATATTTAAAGTTATAAGGTAATCTTGTTAAAAACACAAACATGTCAAATATAAATGATTTGACAAGTTTAGCACGAAAGAGCGTAAGGCTTGAAACATACTTTTTGCAGAAAGTTAAATGAAAACAGTAAATTTGCAGAAAATTAATTTGCAGAATGTAAAGTACGTGAAAGGTAACTTGTAGAAAGTAAATAGCCGAAAGTAGATGGTAGAAAGGTAAAGTGCAGAATGTAAATTGCCGAAAATAGATTGCTGAAACTTAAAGTGCACAAAGTCGAAAAGAAAGCAGTTAAATGACTGAAAGATAAATGAAAGCGATAAAGGACTGGAATGATAAAGGCCTTTGAATTAAACTGACAAAACTGTAAGGATGGAAAACATACTTTGATGTTGATCCTTTAATATGCTCAAGTGAGATGTTAGGATTTTTAATCAAGAGTTGTCAACCCCCTTTTACAACAATTATCTTGGTATTTATAGGCAAATGACTAAAGTAATTGTCTATCTATCTAATCGTCAGATAAGTGACAATTTACATTCCTTGACAATTGCCCTAACCCACGTAAGTGGCAGTTTACATGGTTCGACACAATTATCTTAATGGTCTTTGACTATTTTTGTTCGACAATATCTTGTCCTCATCATTTGATAACCAAGTCGCTACTAATCGACATCTCCGTTACTTGACATCTTTTGTCTTTCGACTCGCTTATTTGATGTTTTGAACTTACTTATCGGACGATGTACTTTACGATTGAACTTTGACAAATGTACATAAACGTCTATCCTTCTGTCAACCGTGTCTTTGTTGAGTTTCTGATCTTTGTCGAATATGTGCCAGATCACTATTTTGACACTTAGATAATCGGTACCATTTTGTTAGTCGGCTAAGCAACCAACTTTCACATTTTAAAATTTTATTTTAAAAATAATAGTCCAATAGATGCCCCCAAGATTTTGTTCTCAATGGACATGGAGATAATTAAAATTTTAAATGGCCTAGTAACTGACATCGAATTTCTAAGGATTGGCTCATAATCATGATTATCTTAGCTTTATCTTGGCACATGAGTTGTCATTGTATTCCTAATGTTTCGTGATCCTCAAGCCCTTAAAACCCTAAACCCTAGTCATCAGGCCACTTACTTCTGCTTTTTGTGATACTTGCATTTGTAGTTACACCATTCCCCCTTTGAGAACTTTCAAAAACCTTCACCCCAAGTTATTCTCAACAATGGCATCTTCTACTGATGTTGGAGCCTCTTCTTCAGTCAAACAGGCCACCAATGTCAAGAATAAGATCATCATCTATGATCCAGTTATGGATCGTTCGGAGTTGTGGTAGAAATCAAAGGTAATCCTCCCTATTCCTAATTCTTCTCATACTCCACCTCTTGCATTTCTGGGGCATGTACTATCCCTAAAAACCTTACCAGCACACCTCCATCCAAAGTTCCCCTACAAAACCCCCAACGAAGCTATTCTCACTTTGGGTTTGTCAGTTCCCATTCATTACTTCCAGAAGGCCAAGAGAATGTTTCAGACACTGCCTTCTCTGGTTGATAGATATCACGCTTAGCTCGACAGAGTGTAAGTGTAGAAAGGAGAGTTTTGAAAAAAGATGGGCATTTTCAACTTCATCCAACTCTCCCGACATACTATCAGAATCGACCTTGCCATGATTGGAGCGTCGATCTTTTTAGGAACAAGACCACCAACTACTTCCATTTTTTATACAGCATGATTGGTCCAACAGTCTTTGATATGTTAGCTATCAAGGGCCTTCGACTAGATGAGAGAGTCATTCATCCATACCTTTGACCTCATCAAACTATAGATGTTTATTCTCCTAAGCATACCTCTTTTTCCTCTTTTGTAAACTTTCACCACAAGAGTTCATCCGATGTGTCGGATGAAGAGCACATTGCCTTTCTTCAACTTTGGCTATCAGCTTATGCATTTGGCTAGAAATCTATAACTGTAGCCGAATCCCTTCAGCCCTTAGCCAACTATATCCATGAAGGCACCCGACTTGCCCTGAACCAATGGCTTCTTGTAAATCTTTTTTAATGCATGAGCTAAATAGTCAGTAATATCAGGGCTCATGAAAGAAAGAGAACGTTAGAGGTCCTATCTGGCTGCTTTAATTGTGGTTAAATGCTGTTTTAGAGCAGTGTTTGTTTATTAGGTCTCCTTCACTAAATTGGCTAATTACATGTCAAGTTCATACGGACCGAGGCTTTGCTATTTGACATATGACTCCTTCACTAAGGACGAGAAGAAGAATTTTTTCCACTTCTTCAAAATTCTTCACTCTATTGCTTGGGATTCGACGAAGATAAACTTTGCTCTATTTGCTAGTCATCAAAGAGGTCCTAGATGGTTCACCCGACCAATAACTTCCAACAAAGAATGAGCTTTGATTTATTCAAATTTCCTCTATCAACAAATCATTTTTGGAGGGGTTCTTAATACGAAGATGCAAGTTTTTACGCCTATCTGCCTAGTACAGTCACCAAACAAATAGGCCTTTGTTAGTCTATTCCAACTCCTTACTCATCCACCCTAGAAGATCACTTTGTCAATGCTCACATTTTGAAAGAAAAGAAAAGGATGTTCTGGAGCTGATGAAAAAGATCAATAGACATCGGTGGAGCCTCATGGTTGTTCCTTTTGAAGTTTCACAAGAAGTGTCGAATTGTTTTGTTAATTAGTGGTCAAAATACTACCGATCATATTGTCAAAGTTTCAGAACCTGTTTTGACATCCTTGTTGATTCTGCTGTATAGGAATGCAACCCAGTGTTGAAAGCCAAAGGTGAGCACTTGGAAGAAATTCGAGCTTTTAAGAAATTTTACAAGATAAAATGGGATCCTCGCTGAGCACATTGGATTGCTTAGAATATGGAAGAAATTGTAGCCAAACAAAAACAAGAGCACAGGGCTCGACATGGGTTTAGATATTTAGAATTTCTTGATATTGACATTCTACCAGAACATATTAAACCAATTCCCTTTTTGGACCCAGTCCCATTACTTTGTGCTTGTTTTGGTTTGGCTTATGCATTTCTTAGAGAACTAACGAAAGCAGGTAACTCCAAATTTGGCAAAAGGTGTTTATCTTCCAAAAACCTTTTTCAAACAAAGAATGACGAAGTTACTTTCACTCGTCGGTTTGCCCTCCCTTCTAAGAAATCTAATACAGTGACAATTACCACCGATTTTCTCCAAGGTATATGATCTTATTTGTTCAAAGGCAATAATCACTTCCGACTACTCACATTAGTGATTTTGTTTGTAGCGCTCCCTTAAAGGAGACTTAGACTTATAAATAGCCAGTGGAGCAACTAGTCGTTGTTGACTCAGAAGAAGAAGAAGAGGAAGATTATCAACCTCTTCAGTAGAGGAGAAGAAGATTGGTCAAAGCGAATGACAAACCACTACTGGAACGAGTGGCCAACCGGCTGCTATATCTCCTCAACCAGTCACATCTAAAACAACTAGGACTAAAAAAGAACAGGCTTTGACGAAAAGAAAAATAGTCTTTTCTGACGTCGAGTATGCTTCCAAGAAGCCCAAAGCACGTAAAGGCCTAGTAATTTTTAGCCCAACCGTTGAGTCTTAAGTATACTTTAACTGTCAAGTATTATAGCTTGTCGAAACAAAATATACTTACTTCGTCTTCTTTGACAAGACAAAGAGTCTACTCTTGAGGATTCGACTTCGCTACTGTATCTGTTGAACTAGACCTGCAGACCCAACCAAGGGTATGATCCTTTGACAAATTTTTATATTGGACATGTATTCCATCTTGAGACTAATATGAATTTTTTGTTTTAGGATTAGGGTAGAAAGGTCTTAAGCCCAATTATCGAAGAATCTGTCGAAGCTCTTCAGGGCAAAACTCCTGATGTTGAAAATTCTGTCGGAGTTCCTTATATTGAGGCTCCATAGACTGTTCTTCATATAGAAGTTCTGACAACGTCGCTGCCTATCGAAACCAATCAAGGAGAGCTTACTATTAAAGCAACTGAAGCTTTTCTTGCCAGGGCATCAACAATTGTTCACTCTCTGCCTCGATAATCTCCATTACCTGAAGAACATGGATAAGAGCTAGTGTCTTTCAGTTCCCAACAAAGCCTCCCTGCTATCGATTTGCCTTCATAGAGTGATCTATTATTTGTGATCAGGGACAATATCGACATGGAAGCTTTGATGGCCGATGTCTCTCCTTTGTCTCCCGTCCCTAGTCCGATTCACCTAATAGTCAAAGTAGGACCTTCTAATCATCCAAGTGTTGATGATTTGGAATAGATGCATTGATAAATCTTTTGTCGGGTGATCAAACTCTGACAATTTCTTCTCTGGTTTCAAAGGAATTTTCAACAGACCCGAAAGTTGAAGACCTATTAAAAGAGTTGAAAATTTTCCTGGATTACTCTTTCGAGGTTATGACTCCTAATGAATCTTTGAGAAGAAGAATTCAAGCTATCTTGGATGAGCTTGAACCGGTTAGATCACAACTTACTATCTCCTGTTGAAGCCTTTATTCATCATTCAAGGATTTTATAACAATTATCTGACAAGGCTCCTATAGGTCATCTCTATTTACAATAAGGAGAAGTCAGCAAAAGAAATCATTCTTGGCCAATTACGAGATTTAAAGGCCAAAAGAGATCGACAGGACAAAATGATCGTCAGAATAAGGGAAAGCTGTATAATTATTGATAGTAATATTAATCGATATACAGGAAGCCTAATCGAGTTGGAAGATAGAATCAGAAAAATCAGAGCAGACTTGGCGCCAACTGAAGCACTGAGAGACAAGCTTAACAATACTTTGACCGAACATGTGGCAAAATGGGAAAAAATAAAAGAAAATGCCACAGCCATCGCGGTCAATGCTTAAGTTGTTCTCGAAAAAATGAAGTCTTTAGAGACTGGATATTTGTCGGCCTGCGTGGACAAAGAGACACTAGCTTCTGTTTGAGAACGTTTACGTCAAATGTAGTTGTGTCGATTAGGCTCATCTGACAGATTTATTTTATCTGTATTGTTGGTCCTTTTAATTCGACAAGTTTTCATTCGTTTTTTTAGAATACATAGCATTCGACAATTTGCATGAAGTATAATTATACAATTTTGATATAATAAAAATTCTTTATTTAATCTTTACTTCACACATTGTTGGCTTATATTGTTTTAAGTATTTGCCATTGATTGATTGTACTTTGAATCTAGTGTTAACTTCGTCAAGAGTATATGCATTACCAGAAAATACTTGGGTAATTATAAATGATCCTTCCCATTTTTGTGACTGTTTGCCATATTGTTGACAATGTTTCCCAAAGGGCAGAATTACATTCCATACTAAATTGTCTAAGTTAAAGATTTATATTTAACTTTATGGTTATAAAATTTAGCAATTTGCTCATTTTGTTGAATTAAATTTTCTAAGGCAATTAATCTTTCATCAGTCAACTCGTTTAATTCGTTGAACATTGAATCCTAACAACTTTCAATTGGTAATTCATCTTACCTTTGATTACGAATTGATTGAAGATTAATCTCGACAGGTAAAATAACATCATGACCATAAACTAATTTATACGATGATGTGCCTATTGATTCTTTTGGCAAATTCCTATATGCCCATAGAACCTGATCAAGGGTATTATGCCAATTTCTAGGCTATCGACCAACATGCTTTTTAATCAGGCTTATAAGGATTTTGTTGATGGCCTCTACCTGACCATTTGCCTGTACATAGTATGGTGTTGACGTAATTAATTTTATTTTCATAGTATCAGCATATTCGATAACTTTTCGTCTGGTGAAAATGATACCTTGATCAGTTGTCAAAGTTTGGAGTATACAAACCTTCAAATGATTGGATTTTCAATGAAATTAATCACATCATGTTGGGTGACTTCTTTTAGCACAATTGCTTCGACCCACTTGGTGAAATAATCAACCTCAACTAAAATATAATTATGTCCTTTCGACGAAAGATGATGTATTAGTCCAAAGCTCATCCTTTAAATGGCCAATGTTTAATAATTGAATGTAATTCACTAGCTGGGATGTTTTGTATATAGCCATGCCTCTGATATTCTTCACAAGACTTGGCAAACATTATACAATCCTTAACTAGCGTTGGCCAATAATATCTTCATTGTCGAAGGGCCCATTTCATTTTCTCTCCTGCTTGGTGAGCTCCACAAATACCTTCATGGACTTTGGACAAGGCAATGTATGCCTTCGACTCACTTAATCATTCTTCTAACTGTCCGTCGACAGTCTTTATATACAATTGTCTACCTGAAAGTATAAAATTTAATGCTCTATATTTGAGTTTCCGTTCTACATCAAAAATTGGATTCTCTAAATAATTAATGATTGCTTCTCTCCAATCATTATTGTATGAACGTCATTCTGTAACACATCTCTTTCCTCCAAGGGATATAAAAATTCTTTAATCTCTATTAAATTTGACAAGATTTTTTGAGAAACTTTATACCCTGAAGCTATTGGGGCTAAGTCATTGGCTTCTTCATTTGATTTCCTAGGGATGTGTTGGACAATAACCTTGTCAAACTTTTTCATTAACTTACTCATCACAGCACAATACTTAATCAAGTTATGATTAACACATTATATTCCTGAGTAAGTTGCTTGATGACTAACTGGGAATCTCTAAGTATGTGCACCCTTTATTCTTTCATTTGATAAAGTATTTCCAACCTGATAATTAAAGCTTCATATTCAGACTCATTGTTAGAACAAGAATACTTTAGTTCGAACATAAATTTGGTTGGAGTTCCCTAAGGGGAAATTGTTAAAATTTCGACGCCATTTCCTGTTCTGTACCTTGATCAGTCAAAATAAAGACGCCATGGTCTCAATCCGATAAAATTTATATCATTATCTATGTCTAAGCCATGATGGTCGACTAAAAAGTCTGCCAATGCTTGGCTTTTGATAACTTTCGTTGGAATATATTGTAAAGAAAATTTTGACAGTGCAATAGTCCATTTGCCAATACATCCATCAAGAATAGGTTTGGATAACATAAGTTTTATTATATTTGTCTTTGATACGACAAATACATTATAAGGCATCATATAATACTTCGACTTAGTACAGAAATTTATAATGATAAACATAATTTCTCAATTGCACCATATCTTGTTTCTGCATTGTTTAAGACTTGACTAAGGTAGTAAATGGCTCTTTCGACACTATTATCATTGTCTTGAGCTAGTAGACAGCCTATAGTTTCTTCAGAAGCTGAAATATATAACTTCAATGGCTATCATGGTATTGGTGACATCATAACCAGAAGATTTGTTAGATATTGCTTGATTTGATCAAAAGCCTCTTGATGACAAGGATCCTAGACAAAATCTTGCATGGCTTTCAGCTTGACCAAAGATGAAAAGTCTCTGGTCCTATGCAAGAAATTGGATATAAATCTTCTCAAGATGTTCATTTTCCTAAGAAAGATTGCAACTCTTTCTTATTTGTCGGTGCAGCGGCTTCCAAAATTGCTTTAGTTTTATTCTTGTCGACTTCCATGCTTTTTTATGGACTAAGAATCATAAAAACTTGGCAGCCGATACTCCAAAAGCACATTTCTCCAGATTCATTTTAAGGTTATGCTTCTGCATTCTTTCAAAAACCTGCCTCAAATGTGTCAAGTGGCTTTGCTTATCTTTCAACTTGATAATGAAGTCATCGATACAAACCTCCATAAACTTCCCTATAACATCATAGAAGATTGTGTTCATCGTTCTTTGATAGGTAGCCCCTGGATTATTCAAATCGAAAGACATCACAACCCATTCATATGTCCCAATACCTCCTGGACATCTGAAAGTGATTTTCGACTCGTCTTCCTCGGCTATAAAAATCTAATTATAACCTGCATGGTAATCCATACAACTTAAAATCTCATAACCAGTCACCGAATCAATTAACATATTCACTACGGGCATTAGGTATTCATCCTTAAGAGTAGCCAAATTTAAATTCCTAAAATTTATGCATAATCTTAACGTGCCATTTTTCTTAATAACTAGAACTACATTAGAGAGCCATTCGACATACCTGGTAGTTCTGATTAACTTAGCTTTGAGTAACCATTCAACCTCCTCTTTAATTTTCAACACCACTTCAAGAGCAAATCTCCTATTTACCTGTTTGACAAATCTGCATCCTTCCTTGAGTGATAATCTATGTTCGATAAGGTCTTTACTTAAACCAGAGATCTCATTGTAATCCCAGGTGAACCACTCTCTGTACTCTGTGATTAGCATGACAAGTTCTTTTTTGAATTCCTTTGGTAGAAATGTACTTACAAAAATGAGTCTTTTATTCTCTTCAATACCCAAGTTCACCTCTTCCAAAAGATCTTCTACTTCGATGTTTATCTTTTCATCGGGCCTTTTCTCGAATCCCAAAGAGCCATCATCTCTAATATAGTCCGACAATATACCTTCCATTGTATTAACTGCTTTATCAGCCAGATAGGCTGACAACCTGTCTATTTGAGTCTTAAGACTCATGGTTAATACTTGGCCGATTTTCATCGACCTTATCTAGTAATTTGACACCAAATTGATCCATTAGGCAAACCTTCAAGGCTTCCTTATTGATCACACCATTTTTTGTAACGACTGGTTTAATGTTTGGAGCATATATTCTAAAGTCAACGTGAAATTACTGTAAGTAACATGGACTATCATTTGCTTCCACAACCTCCACTTGTCCTTCACCATTCCATATGATCAATTTTTGATGCACAGTCGACGGGATGGCTCCGACAACATATTTCCAATATCTTCCCAAAAGAATATTATAGCTAGACTTTGTGGAAATTACTATAAAAATATTAGATCTCTACTCTGATTCGATGTGGATATTTAGCATCACTACCCCGTTGGATAAGGAAGATTTGTCACTAAAGTCAGTGACAACCATATCTATCTGAATCAGGTCAGACTTGTTCTTCCCCAGCCTTTTGAAGATGGCTTTTGGTATCAGATTGATGGTAACTTCACAATTCACAAGAGCTTTGTTGGTAGGCTTTCCTTCCACTGAGGCTTTGATATGTAAAGGCCGCAGGTGTGGCTTTTGCATATCAATTGGTTTTTCAAACTTGCCAAATTGTCAAATCTTGCAACCAAGTCATCTTCTAGAATGTTGAATGCTGAAGTTATATCGTCATCTAAAAACAGCCAATCCTCTGACAAGTCTTCTAGATCTTCTTCATTCTCTCCTACATAAATCTCATAATAAGCTTCATATTCTGGTGGTATCATAGAAATACGATTAAGATTCATGTTAATAGGATGCTCATCTGCATCCTTCTTCCTTTCGACATCTTCTTCTTCGACTTCTCTAAATTTTCTTTCAACTGGGTCCCAGTCATCATCATCCATGAATGGCCCAAGTTTAAGATAATCCCTATTTACTGGACCATCATTAGAACCTATTTCCAACAAGGTTGTTCCTATGGCCATGATTACATCATCTAAATCCTTATCCATGTCAAAGTCCATGTCAACCTCTTCTTCATCATCAAGACCTAGAAGGTCTTAGGAATCATTAAGGGCTTCTATAATCTCGTTAACCGACAAATCCATGTCGGTGTATGACACTCGGGCTTGAATTCGACAAGCTGCCCCTTTGTTTAACTTTGGCTAAGGCCTCTCTTTTTCTGTTTGACATCAATTGTAGGGTCTTCCAAGATTGTTTTTGTCACAACCCGTTTTCTGGGCACATGACCGGCACAATGATGAATATCCTATCACTGTAAGCCTTTCAATAAACTCTACCCACTAGTTGAATTATTTCTATATTATCAAAATAATCATTCCTTAATAAATATGAAGAAAATACATCAAATTTTCTTAATTAAAAATAATAGATCCTCAATACAAAATACATTATCATATTGAAATACAAGTCAAATACCAATCCCCTGACCTAGATGTCCTAGACGGTTACAGAGCAACATAATCTATAACAAAAGAGGGGCCTACTCGACAGCGGGAAGGTCCAAAGTAATCTACTCCTCTAGAGGATATTCTTCGCTGGCAACCTGATCTGAACAAAAAAATTGTACAGAGAGTGTGAGCTTTTAAACTCAGTGAGCGAATCGGCCTTGCGTTAATAAAATTCAAATACATCACCAGTCATGCAAGTATATCCGAAGGCTCAAACTCAACCAATAGACATAGTTAGAAAATACATACTGGAAGATAAAAATTCATCCAATTCAACAAACATTACTAGTACTCATCAATGACAATATATCATGGAGAGCGCACACAGGCCGGCTCACCAATTTTGTATATTTCCTCCATGACGCACAACCTCATCCTCTTAGCTAAGGCGCCTCACGAATTTGTCACCGATCCGGGCTATATCCCTACTGAGGGAATCGTTGTCTCCACACTCGTTAGTCAAGACACCCTTTTAAACCGAGTTTTCCGCCTTGCCGTGAGAGGGGGTACTGTCCCGCTCAATCACAATCAATAGTACAGTATTTCATATCATAATCAGAAGTACAATATAATATTCATCCATATAACAGGTATAGTATATAACTATATTATAGATTTATAAACCACAAATCAAGATAACAATTAATCTATTTTTGAAAAGATTCAAACTCATGAGATACTTATGTCATTTTATCCATACTTCTAGATTAATTATCTCCCCAGATTTGCCACTGAGTCCAGTTTACCCCTATGAATCTTAGGAGTATGATACGACATACTTTTTTATCACCAGTAATGCTAAAACTCTATTAAAATGGGGTCGTTTCACTCACTTGGATTCTGTACGAGTATCACTTCTCTAAATCATTACGGACAAGAGTACACAGATGAATTTCAGTATTCCGCTACGGAGATTTTCTTGAAAGATTAGAGAAAATACGTTAGGATTATTTTCGTACAGTTACTGTTCATACATACGGTTATTATTCATACATACGGTTACTATTCATACGTACAGTTACTATTCATACCAGAAATAGAGAATACAATCTGTAAAAGAGTACACCAGGTAAGTTCCCAGGAAAGAGTGGAGGGTCACAATGGACACACTTAAAAACCAGGTCTTTCTTTAGCCAGAACTTTCTTAGACATGTATTCTTCACAGTTTACATCCTATTTCGGTAATCAGAGAATTAAAATAACATATAGACAGCTAAGGACAGTTTTTCTGATGTGGAAGATCAGCCAAAGCCGCAACCACAGAGCATACTTAAGAAAATAACTTCTAAAATTTGAAAGATATAGAAAGGGCATAGTATCCTTACCTAAGCAGAAAAGAAAAGGCCCAAAATCTCAGAGGTCTAACGTCGGAGCAAGAGAAAATTAAGGAGAGAAGAAGAGAAGTTGAAGGTATGAGTTTAGAAGTGAAATAGAAGGGCCTAGGGTACTATTTGATACTATGCGCTAATAAAATATTCAAATTACTATTTATGAAAATGACATTTCTAATAAAATTTTTTACGCTTTAATCATTTACGGTTACTGTGCAAAACGCGGCGGCTTGAATTATTGGTTACTATTGGAACTTAAAGGGAAAACTATCCTTTCACCTTAAACCTTTAAGTTTCTTTTCAAATCAGTCCTTTCATTTTAGTCCATGAGAGTATTTTTACACATAAAACGTCATTTTCTCCTACAAATTTCTTTCTAGTTTTCTCTTATGACCAAACCACATCTAGTACTTGACATTTTGATTGTATAAATGAACAGTACTATATACGTAAATAGTATTATACAAGTGAATAGTACCATATATTGAAATAGTAACAGTAGTTTATAAACACGCATTTATATTTTATTTTTCATGGGTATTATAGCTTTTATTTCTTTATTAGTCTAGTCTTCATAATCTTTCCTTTTGACTTCTACCATGGCTACTTATTTTTCTTTATCTCTAGTGGCTTTCTCAGCTTCCACTAGTCCGACAAGCCAATTTTTCTTTGGATGGGAAAGACATATACTTCTATCAAGCTCTGACATTAAAGGCGTCAGTTGCATCAATTTTTAGGCGTTCACAATCTTTTCTTGAAGCCATACACTTAAAAGATTTAGTTGTGGTTGTATATCTTCGTCTTGTGGTGCAATGATCTGTGTGTCAGGTATTGATTTAGTTTTGACAACCAAGCATTTCTTTCCTGACCTTGAAGGTTCTTATTTGATCCAAAGTGCTTCCGTTAGGATGTTCCTTTTTTGGGCCTGCCTATATTTCTACAGCCTTTGTTTTTGTGTCTTCGACAAAGGCCAATGAGACGCCTCAAGCTTGTTTTTGTCAAATGACATTACTTTACCATAATGATAATCTTCGGTCTAAAAAGGTTGCTTCTTATGGAACATATTCCTCCTGGCAGTATCCTTGCTTGCCAATATAGAATTCTTCACCCATTTGCCGACTTTCATGTTTGCAGGTGGCACTTGGGTTCTAACGTATCAGAAATGGTTTTGGGAAATCAAATTGCTCCCAACTGACTCTTTTGTCTTTTCAACCAACCAGTCATTGGAATTCGGCCTACCTGAATGATGTGTCCGAGATCTTGGTGTATAAGATAGTCCTTGTTGAAAATTCTTGCGAAGTTGTTCTTTTTTCTGATTCTCAAGTAACTGGGTATTAGCCCTTGCTTTCCGAAGTTCTCCTATAGCTTTTGGATCATACAGGTTGACACATCTTGGGCACATCTGGATTGTTGTTGAACCTGTCTTTCTTGTCATGAATTCTTCATAAGTTTCCCAAGACTTTTAGTATGTGTCGTAAGGATCTACCATAGGGTCGAAATCTACATTAGTTGAATTTACTTAACAAGTTTCTTCCCTTTCCCTTTTACATCAACCATGCCAATGTTCAAAGGAACATGGCTATCAATAGTTGTGACATTTATTTGGAAGGAATCAGTGTCAACCTTCATGTTTACTTTTTTATCAGTGAACTTCAATCTCCTCATTGTGAAGGCTTTTTGAATCAAGTCTCTCAAATGTACACATTTGTTAGCCACATGACAAAAAACATTATGAAATTTACAATTTTTTCAGTATTTGATTTCATCAGGCTTTAACAGTCTATGATTATCTGACAATTTTATTTGTTTTTCTTTTAACAAAACGTCAAAAATTTAATTGGCTTTTGTTATATCGACTGTGCATATTTTTCTGTTGACATAGCCCATTTTCTTTTTGGCCCTCATAGGCTTTATAGCCTGACAAACATAGGGAGGCCTACTTTTTAATTCGGCAAGATTTATGTCATAATTAGCATTTTCATCCTCTTTGTCAGATTCTTCTATTTCGGTGTAGTTTACCATTTCTCTCTTGAAAAACTTCTTTTACTTTTGTATTTTTTCAGCTTTCAACTGTTTTATTTGTCAAACTTTGCCTCCTAGTTGGGCAAGGTCAACTAAATGTTGGTTGACAAGCTTTTTTCCTTACATAATAATCTAGGCCCCTGATAGCCATTTTTACAATTTCAACCTCGAAAATTGGAGTAAAACATCTATTCCTCATTTGCCTGAATCTTGCTAAATAATCCTCCATAGATTCATTGTATAACCTCTTAATATTAAACAAATTTATCAGACCAACTTTTAGATCTCCTCTGAAGAATTGGTCATGGAAACTTCTTTCCATCTATGCCCACGAATGAAAAGAGTTTGGTTTCAAAGTCAAGAACCAAGAAAAAGCATTTTTCGTGAGTGAACTTGGAAAAAACCTCATTTTGAATCCTTCATCCGTCGCTGGGTCTCCCATTTTGATAGTGTACCATGCAATATGTTCAACGGTTGATTCATCACTTTCTCTAGTGAACTTAAGAAGTTTTAGGACTTTAACCATCCCTCTTGGCAACTCTGCCTGCAAAACCCAATCAAGGAATGCTGAGGCAAAATAAAGCTGATTAGTGTAGCCTACATTGAAACTAAATATGTTAAGGACTTGTTCGACCATTTGGTTCACATTGTATTCAACTTAGTTTCCTACAAAGTTTTGTCATAATTCTCTTACAACATTATGTTCACCTATTTGTGGCTTATTCCGATGCAATAGTTGCATTTGACCATGTTTCAACTAAGTTGAGGTTAGTCTTACCCTTATAATATGTTATTTTATTGATTTTAGCATTAATCTTAGACCATAATCACCTGTTCTGGTTAGCTATTATCGAGCACAATGATACCCAAGCCTGAGTAAGCCTTCCCATCTATTAGGCTAACATATTACATGCGTTATTCATATTTTCTGTTAAGGGATTCAATATAACACCCATTTGTTGTATCAGCATACTTACCATATCGTGATTATTTTCGTCCATTTGTTGTCGAATGTTAGCCAATGAACTTATAGTAGATGTGGCAATAGTATTTAGCATGTCTCTTGACATATTTGGGAAAACAGGTCCCAAATTCAATCTTTCTTGTCAGAACATAATGGGAGTACTTGTTCTTGCCAGATTTGCCAATGCAGAACTTACTGCTTGGCTTTGAACCATTTGACATGTGGGATTGGTCAACTGATTTTTAATCCCAAGTTGCGTTATCACATGAGGTACATACCCTTAAGGTAATCCATACTGAGGCACAAACCTTATTGTTTGACTGTCTGTCGGACTTGTGACACAGGTATCGATCCAAACACTTGTTCTAAAATAGAGTTTCCTGAAAGGGACACGTTTGGCACAAATTCTATAGAACTAGAAGTTGTTGCAACTGTTGGCACTTTAGCCGTGGTTACGGTAATTAGTGGTGTATTTAGTGAACTTGTCACTTGATTAGCACCATTTGTATTACTCATGATTTCAGAATTGTGAGTGTGAGAAGAACAAGGTATGAATTTACCACTTCTCAAATGCATACATATAACAAGTTACTCTGAACTCATCCCACCATGCGTGCCAATTTGTTTACGATGATTTTTGGTTTAACCGAAACCTAATAACAAATACTTGATTCTATCGAGAACGATGTGGATATTCAAAGTTATACGGTAATGTCTTTTAAAAAAACAAATGTGTCAAACGCAAATGATTTAACAAGTTTAGCACGAAGGAGTGTAAGGCCTGAAACACACTTTTTGTAGAAAGTTAAATGAAAATAGTAAATTTGTAGAAAAGTAATTTGCAAAATGTAAAGTGCGTGAAAGGTAACTTGTAGAAAGTAAATAGTAGAAAGTAAATGGCAGAAAGGTAAAGTTCAGAATGTAAATTGCCGAAAATAAATTACTGAAACTTAAAGTGCAGAAAGTTAAAAAGAATGTGATTAAATGACTGAAAGATAAAGGAAAGCAATAAAGGACTGGAATGATAAAGGGCTTTGAATTTAATTGACTGAAATGTAAGGGTAGAAAGCATACTTTGATGCTGATTTTTTAATCTACTAAAGTGAGATGTTAGAATTTTTAATCAAGAATTGTGAACCACTTTTACAATAATTATCTTGGTATTTATAGGAAAATGACTAAAGTAACTGTCTATCTATCTAATCGTTACGTAAGTGACAGTTTACATTCCTTGACAACTGCCCTAACCCACATAAGTGGCAGTTTACATGGTTTGACACAACTATCTTAATGGTCTTTGATGGTTTTCATTCGACAATCTCTTATCTTTATCATTCGACAACCAAGTCGCTACTAATGGACATCTCCGTCACTCGACGTCTTTTGTCTTTCGACTCGCTTAATTATTTGATGTTTTGAACTTGCTTGTCGGATGATGTGCTTCTGAAGATTGAACTTCGACAAACGTACATAAACGTCTATCCTTCTATCAACCTCGCCTCTGTCAAGTTTTTTATCTTTGTCGAATCTATGACAAAGCACAATTTTAACACTTAGACAATTAGCACTATTTTGTTACATTACTAAGAACGATTACTTGTCGGCCAAGCAACCAACTTTCACATTTTAAAATTTTATTTTATAAATAATCATCCAATACTTTGCTAATTAGTTAAATACGAATAATTTTCTACCTTTAGTTATCATATCAAGTTATTAGTTTAGGAATAATTTCAGTTAAAACTTTATAAACATTTAAAATTTTTCATTCTCATTGTGTTTATCTCTAAAATTCATCTTAATATAGAATGTTATTTAAGTAGAAGTAATAAAGGAATAAGTAGCAATTCTATATAGTATTATTTTCTTTATAATTACTTTCAAATCTATTCTGGACAAAGAGCAATCAATCAACCACTTACTAGTAGCCGGTCAACTGGTTGGCTATTGTCTCAAATACTTTCAGATATTCAAAATTTGATGATTGATTGATACAGGATACTGGTTGACTAGTAAGTGAAAAAGTAATTTATTTTTTATAAACTTATACTGCTACTTGTCCTATTTTTTTCTTTTATACTTTATAACTACTCTAATTCTTGTCATTAGCTAAAATAAATTATTTTTGAAATATGATAAACTCATGATAGCTATAATAATTAAACATTTATATTTACATAAAATACATATCATAACATTACTTGAAGTAACTTAAACTCTGCCTTACGAGTTAAATACTTTACTAACCTTCTATTACGTCTCATTATAGGGTTCTTGATTTGAACATACATGACATATACATTCCCTATCATCTTTACATCATAATCATAAGTTTTCCAAACTTACACATATACATTAAGTTCATCTCTCATTCCACTGTTATCATAGACTATTACATAATAACTCCTTATCCAATCTCTATTGTCCTCTCTTTTACTTCAGTCCCTAAAAATGGTTAGTTACAAGAAAAAATATGATATTTACATCCTAGTAACTAGCACTCGTCTTTAATAAGAGCATATCATTTTCAGCATGAGAACATATTCGTGTTATTTTATCAACTCATACAACCCAGAGGAAGAGTCACATCCAAACATTCTAGTGAGTAAAACATTTTACACAAACACTTCAAGAATAGAATTCAGCTGTTCATGCAGCTCTATTCAACATACAAGACGGAGCATGAAGGAGGTTCACGAAAAGCAATGAAAAGTAACGGTTTTCTTCTCTTTTCTGATGGGTTCTAGATAGTCCAATATAGGGAGAAAAGTTAATGTATACGTGTGTGGTCCTAGGAATATGCCAACACAATTCTTTCAGTCTAAATTTTGAAAGGCTCCTCCCCATTCTTTTATCCTTCAATTAGATCCCTAATTTGTTAGATAAAATTCTATTCATACATTTTGAAATTTTTTTGTTGACTCTTTTCTTTTATTTATCTACTCAATTATTTATTATTTTATTTCTCTTAATTGCTCTCTCTCTTTTTGTAAAATTTTTTTACAGGATAAACTTTCTAAATACTAAAATTACATATGTTATAATAATTATTTAATCGTGATATTACACGTAATCTTTACGACAATTGTAATCTTGAGGAAGAATTTGGAAAATTAAACACCATTCATTTCCGAACTCCAAGCTATCATGTCTTTTATAGTTAGTGGACAGGATCCCTTACAATACTGGACGGGCTTACCTAAATGATCAAGACTGTTAATTTTTTTATAAATTTTAATTTTTTTTAAAAACAATCTTGAAGGATCATTTCAAATCAAATTAGACGCTCCAGTATTGGTAATCTGAATGATCAAGACTCTTGCTTCCATCTAGCTCCGTTGGTTAGAAAGATTGAAATGACCAATACTATGCTTTTGCAAAAAAAAAAAAAGACAAAAATATTGTCGGTTTGCTCCCAAAGAAAAAATGTATTGAATCCAAAAAATGCTTCTTTTTTCTTCTTTTTATGGCTTACACCTGACTTAAATATCGTGCTACTAACTTTTTGTAAAAAAATTTCGTATATACTAACTATTCAAAAATATTTCTTTATATACTAATTTTTTATTGATTTCAACCAACCCATGATCAAATTCAGTTAAAATATCCAACAAATTCGACCAAACTCTGGTCGAATTTGTTGCATGTTATATTTTTTATTAATTTTCACACAGAATTCGACCCACACTACACAGAATTGGACCCACACTGGGTCGAATTCTGTGTGGGATAATTTTTTTTGAAAACCTCATTAAGGGCTGGTCGAATTTGATGTGAAATATTAAAATTTTTGCATCAATTTTTTTAAAATAATATTGATGTTCGAAAAATTTTTTTATTTAAAATAAAATTATGTAATAAATAAATTATACATGGTTATTTTATTTATACATGATTATTTTATTTTTATATAATATTTAGTTTCATTAATTATATTAAAAAAGATATATAAATTAGATAATAATAACTTTTAATAATTTGAAAGTTTTATTTTAATTATTTTCTTAGATTTTAAGAATATTCTCAAATTTTATATTTTAAATGAATAAAAAAATATGAAAATATATAAACTGTAGTGGAAAAGTAGATATTAAAAAATAAAAAATGTCAATTAAAATTGTTATTAATTAAATTTATTATTATTAAAATGAAAAACAATGTAAAGAATTTAATGAACCAACCAATTTTAATTAATGTGAATAATAAATGAACTAATTAGTAAATTATGAAATCATATTTTTTCTAAAAATATTCATCTATATTGTTTATTTTACTTTATACAAATAATGTTATTTATTTTGGAAATTAAATTATGTAATCATTTATTTGTTGATTATTAAATTGGCCTACATAATTAATTTTTGCATTAAATTAAATTAATAATATTTTTTATTTATCTATAAAGATTTTTATTTATTTATTTTAAAACATCTATTTATTATTATAGTTTATAAAATTATAATATTAATAAAATACATGAATTTTTTTATTATTATGATAATAATGAGATTGGCATTTGTTATTTTATTAACTTAACGTATATAATTATTATTAATGTGTAATGGTTTTCATAATAATTTTAATAAAATGTATTTAATTATTTTTAGCAATTTAAAAGATTCAAATTAATATTTTTTAATTATTTGTTGACGATTTTAAGAATATTAATAATTTATATTTTTTAAAGTTTTAATGAATCAATATGTAACTATATTAATACCAATTTTTGTTTATTTTTTTATTTTTTATTTTTATTATAGTTTGTAATTTTGTATAGATGTATACATATAATACAAAGTAAATATATAAATTTTTAATTATAGATTTTAATTTTGTTTATTAAATAATTTTTTTGTTAAATATTTTTCTGTTTACCCTAAGCCACATACAACAAAATAATAGTCTAACAATTTGGAATGAGAATTTTTTTTTAAATCACAATAGATAATATAATCGTACAAATAAAATATTATTTAATCTGATTGGTCTGGTAAGATAGGACGAGATGGGCATGTTGATCGATTGTGTCCGGTTTGTCTGCAGATTCCATATCTTGAAGGTTCCCTACGTTGTCTATAATCCATTAAACTATTAATGCGCATTGAGTTTGGGCGTCCTTGCTTTTGAGCCATTTCAGGGTGAGGCTGCACCTTCTGTCCATTGTAGATTGGCCAATCTTCTTGACTTCTGGTTGGATAAAATTTTCCCTGATATGCTTTCAATATAGTTTCCAATCGGAAAATATTGTTGACCAGTCGATTGTAGTCAAAGCCCCACTTTAAACATACCGCTATTGCATGTTGACATGGAAAGTGCAGAGCTTGAAATTCTCCACAATCGCACTTTCCGACACTAAGATCCAGCTTGCAAATACGCCTAAACTGTCCCTTTAGTTCATCAAATGGTTCTTCCACTTCGATTAAAGACCTCTGTAGATTGAAATCAATCACTACACACCTTCTTGCATGTACACGATTTATTTGTAAATCTTTCGTCACAATCTCTGAGAAGTCGGTGTTTTGAGCTGAAATCTGTGCCTGTATAGTCGTAGCTCGTGCTGTAAAATATTCTCCTAATTTATACATAGTTGTTTTTACCAATCCGAGCACAGGCAAGTGCCGCATCCTGAGGAAGACGCCATTCATGCATTCGACAAGGTTTGTAGTCATTTGACCCCACCGGAGACCTTTTGTGTCGTACGCACGAGACCACTGTTCTAGTGGTATATTTGCTATATAGTCTGCGCCTGTGTCACACCAGGTTCGTATAGCTGTTAGTTCTACATCCACCCGATGGCGCTTAAAATAGTATCATGTTATCCATATACACAGTTTCAGTTGAAAAATTAACTATACTATTAGTTAAAAAAAAAAGAGCAAACTATATTAATAAAAATTTCTCTTAAGTATTTGTTGTGCATTTCTTTTTTGACGTTGTCACCCAAATGACGAATGCAGAACTTCCAATGAGCATATGATAGTTTCCACCCAGCTTCTGCATCTTCCAACGCCGCCGACGCACCATTTCCTCTATCTGTGATAATGCAAAGATCTCGTCGATTCTTAGTCACGTGTATTTTCAAGTGTGACAAGAAAAACTGATACGCCTCTTTGGTCTCACCCTCGACCAATGTAAATGTAATGGGAACTATCTTTCTGTCCCCATCTTGTGGCACATCTTTTATCAATTGTCCCGTATACTTTCTGTATAAATGTGTTGCATCCATTTGCACTATAGGCTTCAGATGGACGAAAGCATCAATGCACGGCTTGAAGGTCCAAAAAAGACGACGGAAATAAACCTTTCCATTTTGGTTACGTGTTGGTAAGTAAGTGTCCAACTCACAGACAGTGACAGGATTAAAATAACGGACAGCGTTTAACCACCATGGTAACAAATTGTAGGACCGTTTCCAACCTCCGAAAACAGATGACAAGGCTTTGTGTTTTGCAAGCTAAGCCTTCTTGTATGATATAGTATACCCAAATGTGTTCCTTATTATGGTTATTATCTGGCTAATTGCCAGATCACCCTTTTCAGAGACCAACGGAGTAATACAAGAGGCTATCAGATCAGAGTCTAGCTTTTCATGATCTTGAGACATTATAGCTGACAGACACGTATGGTCTCCATTGTAATTGGTAATCCTATACGGGTGTGCAGGTGATTTTTTCACTGCTCTGACCCTCCACTCGCAACCATTTCCATAATTTGGGCACTTGTAATCTTTAGTCCCACACTTTCACAGTGTTACTCAGAACATCTGGTGTATTCGAACAGCGTAGAGCTTCACTGCCCGTCTTAAACTAAGGACATCTGCAAACTTGATGAGTCCTTTACTTTGGTTAATTTAGGTTGCTTCTTTAAGGCTTTTTCCTTTCCTTGGTCCCATTTTTGTTATCCTTTTACTTGCTTTGTCCTTTATTTTTGCTTACCGCTTTGTACATAGTTGTTTCTTTGTTTCAATCTCTTTTTCCTTGCCTTTTAATGCTTTATGCTGTATATTCTTGTAGGCTTTTAATTCTGGACTATGCATGTTGGGGAGCCAAAAAAATTCTAAAGTTTTGCACTGATATGCTACAAGTCTGGTGGTTGGTGCCTAGGCGCCAGCACCTCAACTCTCTGTTCAAGATTCGGTACATGGCGCCCAGGCGCCCCGCTTTTGCACCTGCGTGATTTCTGCTATTTATAGCATTTATGCAGAAGTTTTTGGGATCTTTTTAGTTGGAGGTGAAGGGAGCTCTGCTTTGGCAAAAATGGAGGAAATGGGAGGCCTCTTCTCTACTGAGTTTGAAGCTTTTCTTCCTTTTTCTCCTTACTCTAGATCATGTTTTGTTGTGTATTTGTTATGTATTTCTTCCCCTTGTTAATGTGTAACTAAACTCTAGGGTTTAGGGGATTGATGTATATTGACTTCCTTTGAAGCTTTGTTGTTGAATGCTTAAATATAATTGCTTTTCTGATTATTAGAGTAGTTGTTATTGGTTTATTTCATTTTACGTGATTTGCAATCATTTAACTTAGATGTATTTAGGGTTTATATTAATGCTAGACATAGCTTGATATAAACATGCCCTTGTAACTTCTACCGTGAATCAGGTTAGTCTAGACATAGATAATCTTGTTTGTGTGGTCTTATGAGTTCTTAAACTTAAACTCCAAACCAAATAATTGGACTAAGACATTAGCTAATTATTTTGGCTAGGAAGATTTGCTCACCAAGACATTGGGTTCAAATATTTTCGTGAACTTGACCAACATTAAAAGGAATTAGCGAATGTATCTAAGCATTCTTTAACAATTCAAAGATTGGGTTTTCTATGAATTAATCGGATTAGGAGTTGAGAAGTTGTGTTATGGCATATTTCTTCGTTTGGTGTTTAGTTAATTCCTTGTCGTTAGTTTAGTTTACTTTCAGTTAAATCTTTACATTTTCCTCCATCCAAATATAATTTGATCTAGTGAAATTGGTAATTGTTGAAAGTGAATCCCTGAAGACGATAACTCTTTCTCATCACTTTACTACTTGTGCGACCCGATACACTTGTCGGGAAACAACGCATCAAGTTTTTGGTGCTGTTGCTGGGGATTGGCGGTGTTTAACAATATTAAGAGTAGCTAGTAAGGTTATAGTTTAGACTTTGCTTTTTCTGTACATACTTATACTGTAAATTTTACTCTTATACTTGTACATACTTTTGTTTTTGTTTACATTTTCTTTCTTACATTTCATTGGTTTATGCGAGGTATCATCGACTTAAGCTCATTAGTATTCTACCCAGAAATTGAAAGGTCGGTTCGCAAAAGCCAAATACAAGCTTGACACGCTATATGAGTCCAACAAGCTCAACCTGTAACTAAGGCAGAAAACATTCAAAGCCCACATGCTCCTCCACCTATGAAAACTCTCATGGATTGCAAAATCCCTTCTGTGGAGGGATGTGGTAGCGGCATAGCTGAACAAACCGGGTAAAGTCTAGCTAAGGACTATAAACTTAGCGCTCTTGGGAGGCAACCCAGGTTTCTTGCCCTTTTATCCTTTTAATTTCGCTCTTAGTTTTATTTGCAGTTTTAATTATTGTTCTGTTTAGTTCTTTGCATTTCCTACATTTTAATTCTGATTGCCTTTGTTGATGGTTTATTTTTATGCATAGCTTTCCTTTTTGGACCCCGCCCCCTATTGGTTAGCTTGAGGATTATATGTTGTTTAGGTTTGGGGGAGAAGATTTTACTGTATTAATTCCTCTTGGATGCTTAGCTACCATCTTCAATGATATAGGGTTTGTATTAATGCTTGTCTTAGCCTTAATATAGACATGCCTCTGTAATCTCTTCTGTAATTCGGGTTAAGAAGATTGTTTTTTGATTGATACCTCTAAACTTTCTTTATTTTCGGAAGGAATGTCTCTGTTTTTGTTAACCATCACATGTTTGGGGATTATTCTTGATAAATCGGAATGTGCGTTACATGTTTTATGTTATTCCATTTTCAATTGATTCTTTAGATGGTCATCTTGTTTAAAATTTACCTTAAATTTGATTTTTTAGAATTTCTAGATTTATTTGAGAAATTTCAAGCTTTTTAATTAAAGGTTGTCGACCCTCTCAACCTTCTTAAAGCACTCTTTCAAAATCTTGAAAATTTCTATCTCTTTTTATGACAACTTTTTGTTCAATAAGGGATTTCATTCTCTCAAAAAAATGAGAAAAACAAAAAAAAGAAGCAAAACAATTTTAATTAAATAAAATAGAAGTGTGATTTAAGTTGAGGAAGTGTAGTGTGGATTAGGCGCACAACACTTGTTCTAACCAATGAATTACATTTTCTTCGCAAATAAAAGTGATGGTCAAGGTGTTGTTGTGTGGTTTAGGCGCACGAGCAACTATTTGTTCCTTAACCTCGTTATCTTATCTTCTTGCATAGGTTAAGGGGGAGATGTGTGGATTAAGCGCACTGTCTTCACTTCGATCACTTTTCTTAAAAGTTCCCTTGTTTGAGAAGTTTTCCTTGAGAGCCGAGTTCGTTATGAAAAAGATATTTTCTTTTAAGTTTGCGGAGAGTAATTTGAGAAAGTGAGGGTGTTTGTAATTTTTCTTTAAAAATTCTTGGAAAAGTATCATGTTCAATCTTTGGATTCTCAATTACCCAATGCCAAGTTTGGTTTTATAAAGATGACTGTGTGAAATTGATTTGATTTGGTTTAATGTTTCATGTTGTTAAGCACTTCTGCTCTATCTTGAAAAATCTGTAGGCTTAGTTTAGCGTAGTTTTTAGATATGTGTTTTGCTTGAGAACAAGCAGAAGTTTTGGTTTGGGGAAGTTGATGAGTCCTTTATTTTGGTTAATTTAGATTGCTTCTTTAGGGCTTTTTCCTCTCCTTGGTCCCATTTTTGTTATCTTTTTGCTTACTTTGTCCTTTATTTTTGCTTACAGCTTTGTACATAGTTGTTTCTTTATTTTATCTTGTTTTAATCTCTTTTTCCTTGCCTTTTAATGCTTTATGCTGTATATTCTTGTAGGCTTTTAATTCTGGACTATGCATGTTGGGGAACCAAGGAAATTCTGAAGTTTTGTACTGATATGCTACAAGTTTGGTGGATGGTGCCCAGGCGCCACACAGGGTGCCTCAGGCGCCAGCACCTCAACTCTCTGTTCAAGATTCAGTACGTGATGCCCAGGCGCCAGCCCACGAACTTTCTGTGTGCTTTCTGTACTTGGCGCCTAGGCGCCCCGCTTCTACACCTGTGTGATTTCTGTTATTTATAGCATTTATGCAGAAGTTTTTGGGATCTTTTTGGTTTGAGGTGAAAGGAGCTCTGTTAGGGCAAAAATGGAGGAGATGGAAGACCTCTTCTCTACTGAGTTTGAATTTTTTCTTTCTTTTTCTCCTTCCTCTAGATTATGT
This sequence comes from Biancaea sappan, assembly GCA_037074585.1. Taxonomy (NCBI): domain Eukaryota; kingdom Viridiplantae; phylum Streptophyta; class Magnoliopsida; order Fabales; family Fabaceae; genus Biancaea; species Biancaea sappan. The sequence goes on along the minus strand of CM073501.1, from coordinate 20,476,948 downwards.
TTTGTTGTGTATTTGTTATGTATTTCTTCCCCTTGTTAATGTGTAACTAAACTCTAGGGTTTAAGGGATTGATGTATATTGACTTCCTTTGAAGCTTTGTTGTTGAATGCTTAAATATAATTACTTTTCTGATTATTGGAGTAATTGTTATTGGTTTATTTCCTTTTACGTGATTTGCAATCATTTAACTTAAATGTATTTGTGGTTTGTATTAATGCTAGACATAGCTTGATATAAACATGTCCTTGTAACTTCTGCCGTGAATCGGGTTAGTCTAGACATAGATAATCTTGTTTGCGTGGTCTTATGAGTTCTTAAACTTAAACTCCGAACCAAATAATTAGACTCAGACATTAGCTAATTATTTTAGCTAGGAAGATTTGCTCGCCAAGACATTGGGTTCAAATATTTTCGTAAACTCGACTAACATTAAAAGGAATTAACGAATGTATCTAAGCATTCTTTAACGATTCAAAGATTGGTTTGTCTATGAATTAATCGGATTAGGAGTTAAGAAAGCCAATCCCCTACCCGTTGTGTTATAGTGTATTTCTTCGTTTGGTGTTTAGTTAATTCCTTGTCGTTAGTTTAGTTTACTTTCAGTTAAATCTTTACATTTTCCTCCGTCCAAATATAATTTGATCTAGTGAAATTGGTAATTATTGAAAGTCAATCCCTGAGGACGATAACTCTTTCTCATCACTTTACTACTTGTGCGACCCAATACACTTGTCGAGAAACAACGCATCAAAACTGCATATCCTTACATAGCTCTTGTTGAATATTAAGAGGGGCCAACTCATTGGTATGCCAAGTGTCGTTGTTTCCCATTCGATCAATATCAACGTAATGGAAAAAAATTGATGATGTGTCTATCATGAGAACCATGTCCGACGGTGTAATTACGTCTACATTGTCATCGTTGTTGTCATCGCTGTGATTGTCAAAATTTTCTGGATCGTAGTTGGGATCACTTAACTCGTCTGATATGTTATCTTCAAAGCCCATGTCATACACAGCAGATAGTAAAAATGGTTTGTCTGATGAACTTGGCTGTGAGTAGTACTGGGGGATTGAGAGAGTTGTTGGATCACAAAATTGATAGTCTAGACCTGCTGTACTTGAGACAACAAGTCTAGATTTGTCATATAGGTTGATATGCTAGTGCTCATATCTATTTGCACTGTACTGAGCTCCACCAATAATTCCATCATCGCCTGATCTTGAAAGTGATCGAGGTGTGTAATCACCGCAGCTTGAAGTTGATAGTCATTTCCCATTTTTCACCTTTCGATAGTGAAGTGGCGACAATTTTACAAGACATTGGTACCAAACCTTACTCACAGCCTGGTTATAGAGTAAGCTACACTAAACACATAGACAGTCTTTAAACTCATCCATAGTAATTCCTTCGGACAGCTGCATCATCGTCATATTTTTAGACATAAATGTGTCACGCTCGTCTGAGACAGTAATTTCTCCATGTAGATGTACATACGCAGTAATCTGCCGACTCATTCTGTTTGGATAGAGACGAATAATGGGGAAGAAGTTTTTTATTATCCGAGAGTAATAAATTTGAAAATAAAGGGATTGCGCAGTGGTCATCACATACTTCATGAGGTATATATAGAGAATAAATTGAATCTTCAAATGTATTTGCTATTGAGACATTGCAGAAACTTGATGCGACAATAAATGTAAAATATTATTAATGAAATGACTTTACACTGAATAATTACAGTTGGTCGGATTGCTTGTTGAAAAATTATTACTGATAGTCAATTTGAAAAGATATGACACTGAATAATTTTTGCGCATGCACCGAATTCTTCTGACACACTGGCTTCAAATTCAATCCCGTGAAATGAAGGGGGGATGTTTTGGAGGCCAAATTCGACCATTAAAAGGTCAAATTGCTGCCTCTGTCAAATTATTGAATTTGGGCCTATTATTAGGCCCAAATTCGACCAATATATAGTCGAATTTGTCAATGTTGGTCGAATTTGGCCTCATATATGATGCCAATTCGACCGTCGAATTGCATGTGTAATCATGTAATTCGACCATTCAACAGTCAAAAAGCCCCCTTCCAAGGCCCCCCTCCCTCACCACCCCATATATATATCCCCTTCCATCACATAATTCACACACACACCTTCTACATAATCCACACACACCCCCTTCTATTATTTTTTATATCATCAATATGACAGATCAAATTATAGCACATGGACCAGTCAAACGAGATTTATTGTATCTCCAAGATCAACATATATCTGAACAAACATGGAATGAAAACATAGTAAGTCATATAGTTATTATTTTTGCACATTTTATTTTCTATGATTAATTTGTTGTTATTAATTTTATTTTCTATGATTATTTGTTGTCATTATTTTTATTTTCTATGATTATTTGTTGTTATTATTTTTATTTTGTATGATTATTTGTTGTTATTATTTTTATTTTCTATGACTAATTTGTTGTTATTAATTTTTTTCTATGATTAATTTGTTGTCATTATTTTTATTTTCTATGATTATTTGTTATTATTATTTTTATTTTATTTGATTAATTTGTTGTTATTAATTTTTTTCTATGATTAATTGTTGTTATTATTTTTATTTTCTATGATTAATTTGTTGTTATTATTTTATTTTCTATGATTAATTTGTTGTTATTATTTTTATTTTCTATGATTAATTGTTGTTATTATTTTATTTTATTTGATTAATTTGTTGTTATTAATTTTATTTTCTACGATTATTTGTTGTTATTATTTTTATTTTATTTGATTAATTTGTTGTTATTAATTTTATTTTCTACGATTATTTGTTGTTATTATTTTTATTTTATTTGATTAATTTGTTGTTATTAATTTTATTTTCTACGATTATTTTTTGTTATTATTTTTATTTTATTTGATTAATTTGTTGTTATTAATTTTATTTTCTACGATTATTTGTTGTTATTATTTTTATTTTATTTGATTAATTTGTTGTTATTAATTTTATTTTCTATGATTAATTTGTTGTTACTATTTTTTTTGTTTTCTATACAGCCTGATAGACTATTAAAAGTTCGTCGACACACTAGTTAATTAGTGATTCGAGCGGACCCCTACATCGTGACATATTTGCAACAAGCTGGATTTTACAGAATGTCGCGGATTGGATTCTTTATGTACGACTAAGCATTAGTCACAGCGCTAGTAGAAAGATGGCGTCCAGAGACACACACATTCCATCTAACATAGGGAAAGTGAACTATCACATTACAAGATGTGGCATTGCTGTTTGGACTCCCTTGCAATGGACGTGCTGTTGTAGAAGATTCTGTCCTCTCTTGGGATATGGTATGTCTTGTACTATTTGGAGTTATCCCGCCTGAGGACAAATTGAACGGTCAAAGATTATGTATGACGTGGCTTCAAGAACAGTTCTCAGAGTTGCCGGAGGATGCGAATGAAGCCACAATTGAACAACACGCACGAGCTTACATTTTGCTCATGATCGGTGACTATCTGATGCCAGACAAATCTGGCATGAACGTATACTTAATGTACCTCCCGCTGTTGCAAGACTTTGAGGAATTCGGGAAGTACAGTTGGGGCTCGACTGTATTAGCCCACCTATACAGTGAATTATGTAAGGCAACACACCTTACTGCACATCAAATCAGTGGGTCTATTCATTTATTACATGTGTGGGCATTTGAACGATTTTTAAGACTAAGGCCGTAAGTTCCAACTCAACTTGATGATGATGAAGAACATACGTGGCCCCTTCCGATAGCACACAGTATGTCATATGCTAGTATTAATTTATTTAGATATATTATTTGGATTCTTTTTTCAATTCAAAATTTACAGCATTCTATATTTCAGTGATAATTTGTCTAAATTGAAAATTGAAATTAAGATTTCATTTTAATAGGTGGAATGGATTTTCCCTATACCAAGCCCCCGTTGTTCGTGCTCTAGAGTGATACAGGCAATTGTTAGACCACATGACCGATGATAAGGTATTACCATTTATTTTATTTTTAAATTGATAATATTTTGTTTTCTATTAGTGGATGTGATGCTCATTTTTTACAATATTACGTTATTTGGCTCCCATATGCATGTCAAACATTCTCAAAATATTGCGGAATTGACCCTGACGTCTGGCTTATCTCGGTTCCCATTCTAAATTTCCACATAATAGAATGACATCATCCTGATTGAGTCATGCGTCAATTTGGGATGGAACAACCAATCCCGGTCCTACCGATAAACTTAGGGGATTGGTATCTTAAAAAGTTAACTGAGAAGACTGATACTAACTGGAAGGTGGAGCATGCTGACTTCATCCAGGCATGGGACTAGTGGCGGGATCAAGTACACGTTGCTCCTATAACACTATCAAACCAGCCACTGGGACCGTACTCACGCTACATGCAGTGGTATTACCTTCACACAAGGCGATGGATTCATGCTTCCAATGCCTGCGATGGATACGTGGTAAAATATAATTTAAATTATTTGTCATTTATTTTTAATTAATATTACTTGAAGAATAATTTTGTTTATTGTATTGATTACAGGCTACTCTAGTGCGAGCAATGCCAGTGCACGGTCTCTAAGAACCAACGATTCCTTCGGATTATGACAGTATGCTGAACCCAGCGATGATTCAACCGAAGATACCGATCAGGAAGAGGAGGATCAAGCACTCGTTCGTGGCAAGAGACGTGTCGCTTGGCGCCGTTGTGGAACTGGCTCGCATTACTATTGAATGTATTCTTGTATAAAACTTATTTTATATCCAGTTTTTAATTATATTTTAGTGTAATTCCTTTTTTTTAATTTACTTAACAAGATATGACTATTCTATAGTTTTTAACAAGATAATAAAAATAAATTTTCGTTAATACATAAATTAATGTATTTTATTAATATTATAATTTTATAAACTATAATAATAGATAGATGTTTTAATATAAATAAATCAAAATCTTTATAGCTAAATAAAAAATATCATTAATTTAATTTAATAAAAAAATTAATTATGTAGGCCAATTTAATAATCAACAAATAAATGATAAAATACATATGAAATACATATATAAATAAATTGTTAACACATATAAAAAAATTTTCATCATATAATTTCATTTCCAAAAATAAATAACATTATTTGTATAAAGTAAAATAAACAATATACATGAATATTTTTAGAAAAAATATGATTTCATAATTTACTAATTAGTTCATTTATTATTCACATTAATTAAAATTAGTTGGTTCATTAAATTCCTTACATTGTTTTTCATTTTAATAATAATAAATTTAATTAATGACAATTGTAATTGACATTTTTTATTTTTTAATATCTACTTTTTCACTACAATTTATATATTTTCATATTTTTTATTCATTTAAAATATAAAATTTGAGAATATTCTTAAAATCTAAGAAAATAATTAAAATAAAACTTTCAAATTATTAAAAGTTATTATTGTCTAATTTATATATCTTTTTTAATATAATTAATGAAACTAAATATTATATAAAAATAAAATAATCATGTATAATTTATTTATTACATAATTTTAGTTTAAATAAAAAAAATTTTGAACATCAATATTATTTTAAAAAAAATTGATGCAAAAATTTTAATATTTCACATCAAATTTGACCAGCGCCTAGTCGAATTTGGTGTGTTAAATTAACACACCAAATTCGACCAGGAGCTGGTCAAATTTGGTGGGGTTTAAAAAAAAATTATCCCACACAGAATTCAACCCACACTGAGTCGAATTCTGTGTGGGATAATTTTTTTTTAAACCCCACCAAATTAGACCAGAGGAATTGAATTTTGTGTGGAAATTAATAAAAAAAAATACCAAAGTTTTGTCAAATTTATTGGATATTTTTACTGAATTCGACCACGAGTTAGTAGAATTCAGCAAAAAGTTAGTATATAAAAAAATAATTTTGAATAGTTAATATAAGCAAAAATTTTTTTAAAAAAATTAATACCACGATATGTAAGCCGCTTACACCTAAAAGTATAGCATGGGGGAACGGTGAGAAATGGAAATGAATGACGTGTGTATGTTTAGTTTTGTGTTGTGTTTTTATAAATTAGTATCTAGATTGCATTAACATAATTTTAGTATAAAATAATATATTTAAGAGTATTTTTATTAATGTAATTTTTTAAAATTATTTTTTGATAAAAGCTTCAAATTATTACTTCTATAAATTATTGTTTATTTAAATTTAAATTTTTTACTTTTTTAAATTAATTTTATAATTATAATTTGCCAAAACTTAAATTCCGAACTATTTTTCAATCACGTATAAAGCGTGTAAATATAACAATTGATGATGGGTGTCGCAGTGTGAGCGAATGCAAAAGGGACGGGTGACTGAGTGGAAGACCCAAAGCAAAGGAGTAGAGCTAGTAGCCTTTAGCCACAGCCATTGACTGACATGTTCTCAACTTTTGACAACAAAATAAAATAGATATCAAATATAATTTCGTTAATATTTAAAAAAGTTAATATAATTTATTGAAAAATAAATGCATAATTCAGTGTGGGCAATAAAGTTCTGGTCTTCTAGACCAAATCACGATTCAGAACACAACACACTAACACACATAGCGCTCACTATATCTAGTTTTCTTATAAAAAAATAATTAAAGAAGATTAATGCAACCTATCTCAGTATTTTATAAATTAAGTGTCCAACTGTTTGTTTTAATGTCATAGTGTAATGCCAATTCTATTTCAAATAAATTTAATTTGAATTTAAGAAAACTTAAAATCTCATCATAGAGAGAGTATATTTACGAGATACACCGCAGAACAGTTTTTGGAGACAATTATATTTAATCGGAATCGGGCTAACTGATTAGTATCTATATTTACAATTTTTAATAAATCAAACACATTGGTCCTATTTTAAAAGGTAGCATAGCTCAACAATATACTGAAAGGCCAACAGAAAGTTTTTTGTTGTTTATCCGTATATCAAAAATGTTTTTATGAATAATATATAAGAGCGTTTCAGTTTAGCTGTTATGATTGTTTGTATCTTTTAGAGAAAACGGTATGTTTCTTTGAATTCCCCTCTAATTGACCGCTTTCTGGTATGCTCTGCTTCTGCTTATCCTATCCTCATCCTCACATGATTTTAAAGCTCATGCAATCATCACGTCCTAGAGGAAGACTAAGCCAAAATACTCAATTATGACCCTTTAACCACGCGAAGTGGAATCTCAAAATGCATATGCTTTTGTTTTGTGAATATACAAAAACTGCACCTACTTGTGATTCCACTTTAATATAGAGCCGAAAAAGTAATTTACTGTTCGATTAGGTTGATCCCTCTCATAAAGTTTAGTGGGCGCGCAGAATATTCTTGTTTCAATCTAATTAGCTTAATTTATTTTCCTCTCTCCTTCATTCACAAAATCAACCCCAAATCCTGAATAGAAAAGAGAATTGAAGCAATATTGGTTTTATTTTTGGATTATTTGGGTTTTCTTTAGGTAAGTTTATTGGTTTTTCCCATTCTCATAGGAAGGTTCCTGCTACTTTCTAAAAAGGCATGCGAAAAATGGATGGTGGTGTGGCAGATGGCATATGCAATATCTATATAGTATATACTACTCCATGCATGCATGAACCCAAATGACTTCACATCATGACCTGGCACATTGCTGCTTCTATGGCTGATGAAGCGGTGATGAAGCCCATGTGTAAGTGCAACCCAAGCGACGACCACGTTTTAACAAGGTGATGTGGCTAATAACTTCCTCTCTGACTATGTAAATGCAATTGAAGGCTCATTCATTATTCAGAAAACAGTTTTTGAAATTATTTTGGTAAACTCAAACGAAGAACTTTAAAAGAAATTACACAGAAGGAAGTACTAGGCAACATTAATATATTAGTATATTACTAATACAAGTATTAAAGCAAGAATTCACCTAACAACAACGCGTTAGATATTGGGCATTAAAAACTAGGAAAGAGCCAAATTAGAAAAGTAATGGCCTGGTCTGGTCCTACAGGTACGGGCATAGGCAGGTTCAAACTCCACTAACAGTCCTGCCTTCCAGGAAATGGCCTGCCCTATACGTAGGACAAATTGTACAGGTAGAAAGCACGGCAAAGAAACTAGTATGAAATAGGAATGAATGACCCTAATGAGTGCGCCAATCCCTTCCACCATAGGACGCCTAATAACGACATCTTCAACCTCTGGCCTGACTTTCCCTTCATCTTCCAAGCAACTTCCCCAACTTCCTTTCATGACTCATAGTACCTAGTGTGGGACACCAATGTCATTTTATCATTTACATTCTCAGCTAGTTATGACTCATTTTTATTGTCTGCAGATGTCACTCAATAGTAATGCTATTGCTTCATCCATTAAAATCTTTGTACTAAGCTCAGTGTCAAACGTAGAAACTACAAGAAAACTATCATGCCTTGCTCTATTGTGGTGCCCATAAACTCTCACATGATGGAGCAAGCATTTGGGTTTTCATCACTGAATAATTGAGGCGCATGCAAGTGCTCCATGTAAACAGTCCCATAGTTATAATAGCCATTGCCATATCCGTATCCATAGGCAGCTGGTGCCAGAAACTCCATCTTGTTCTGCTCCATTTTAGCTTTGTTATCACCGTTGTCCTCTTCAGCCTTCCCATTACCTCCTCCAGGTCCCTTCTTCTTCTTGCCGCCGCCATTGCCTCCTTCCTCCCCCTCCCCACCTTCTTTCTCTTTCTTTGGAGGGACCACCTCTACCTTCCTCTTCAGCCTCTCAGACAAAGTCTCAACAAGAGCTTTCACGTCCATAGTCCCCTTCACAGTGACGGTTTCCTTCTCATTGTCTATAGACATGTTATGAACACCTGCAAAAGCCATCAAATTGATAACGAATCAGGAAATGGACCAATGACAAGACCGTAATAGTAGGCGTGGGGAACACGACACACAACTCACCTTTGGTTTTGTGAACAGTCTTGTGAATCCTATCGATGCATCCCTGGCAGTGAAGCGCTACCTTCAGGACCGCCGTCGTCACCGGAGGCTGTTCCATTCAAAGTATATAAAATATTCTTTCAAAATTCATATTAAAAAAATGAAAGGAAAGCCCAATTAGCGAATACATTTATAAAATTACAAAACCAGAAACAATAATAAATGCGTTGATTCACTAGGCTCCGACTGCACATGATCAGCATTGAATTCAAACGAAGTATAAAAAATAAAAAAGGAATAGTGTAATGAGAATTGAATGGTGGCAGAGAGGAGGGACATTGACTGCAATGCAAATAGCAATGTGGGGACCAGAGTTTCACCTCTTTGGTTTTTTTGTCGTCGGGGTTCTTCCCTGGCTTGTCGTCGGGTTTCTTCTTGTCGGCTTTGGAGTTCTCATTCTCTTTCTTGGGCTGCGGAGAGATGAGTTCGACCTTCTTCTTGGTCTTCTCCGCCAGCTTGTCTCGGAGTTTCGCCGGGTCCAATTTTCCGACGATCGTCAACTTGCTCGCGTCGCTATCTGCCTTTACAGTTTCCACGCCTTCAACAACAACGTAGCATCAGTAAATAGCAGATTATAGTAGCTCAAATGAATCAATAAACGAATGGGAAGAGAAAATCCAGATCGGTTGCATTTTGAATTTTGCTTCTTAATCAACCAAAAACAGAGAAGAAGACTGATGGCCGGAAATGAGTATGGAAGAGTCCAACAGAATTATCCTGTGCAGTACTGATTAACAAGACGCAAATGCAGAAACGCCAACCACAATGAACACAAAGCAACGAGGAATAGAATATATTGGATAATCTAGGAAATAAGCATTTTCAAAAATTAGAAGGAAGAAAGCGGAGAAAGGAAGCGATAAAAGGGAGCAGGAAAACCTGGAAAGGAGCGGACGCATCGGATGATTTTAGAAGCACAGCCATCGCAATGCATTTCGACGCTGAAAAGGAAAGTGGTGGAACTCTCTGCATCGTTGTTGTGTTGGGCATCGGACTTCTTCTTCTGCAACATGATAAGATAGATGAATTGAAAGAGGGAGTGAGTAATGCAGGTAAGGAAGTGAAAACGAAAGATGTGGTGGGAGTGAACGTGAGATTGAGAGGTCACCTCGCCCATTGTTGCAAACTGCTTTCTGAATCTTAACCGGAAACAGAGGAGAGAGAGTGAGAGAGAGGTGTGGTTATGAGAGGGTGAGGGTGAGTGTTTGAGTGGTTATATAGAAATGGAAGGATAGGAGTTAAAGCGTAAGTGGAATTAAACACGAGCGAGACCAACATGCTTTTAGTCGTCCACTTTTTTTTTTTTACTCTTTTTTTTTTTTGGTGAAAAGTGGTCGTCTTTTCGTTTGTTTTAGGGGCAGTTGAGTTGTGGTCAGGTGAGGTGCGGAACCTGAGATTTGAATCTTTTTAAATTTTTGAGTAAACCTATTTTTGGTTTCTGAAATTCCACCTCACTGCATACTGCATACTTTGATTTTTGAAAAATAGTTATTATCTATCTTATTCTCTAAATTTTAAAATTATCAGACAAAATAGTTTTTTATGAGCATTGTCAAAAGTATTAAATTGAGATATCATTTTGTTCAAAAATTTTAAAATTTAAAAACTAAAATATTAGTTATATCAACATGTAAAAATGATGTGTTGCTCTGTGTCGCTATTACACTTTGGACTATTTTGTATAATGATTTCAAAATTTAAAGACTAAAATAAGAATATGGCTTCCCTCCAGGGCTTGGAGGGCAAAGTTACCTTCATATCTTAACGATTCAGATTAATCTTGCATTTTTTTTAACAAAATTTGCATGATTAATTTTAAAAAAATGAAAAAATATAAGATGGACTTGTAAAATTAATCATATAATTTAAAAAATATGAAATTAATTTGGACTGTTGGATGTTCTCATCCAACGGTCTAGATTTTTAGACCTAGAGCGAAACCACTTTTCTAAAATAGTCAATAACTATCTTTCAAAAACCAAATTGTCACCAAAATACACTTCCAGAGACAATAAATAGGTTAATTCTGATTTTTTAAAAGAATTTTATTTGGTAATTCTATTTTGATTTCAAAAGTTCTGTTAGTTTCTTTTCATTTTAGAAGTTTATTTTTGTCAATTTTCTTTTATATATTTGTAAAAATTGTTAACGTTATCTTAAATGCTAGTAGTATATAAGAAAAATTAGATATAATCCCTGTTGTTTAGTTATAATTTTAAGACCTGACACTTAACTTCTCTTAAATTATCATAAAATATAAAAAAATGTTACATGTTGCTTAAAATTAATATATAAAAATTGTGTAATTTTGGAAGAAATATAAATTAGTGATCATAAGAGAAAATCAATTAAGAAAAGAGAAGTATAAAATATCATACGACAAATTATATAATTTTAGAATATAATTTTATTAGATATGTGACATTTTTATAGTTTAAAAAATAATGTTATGTTTTAGAGTTTAAGAAATAAAATTGTCATTAAGTCATGATTAACTTCCTCTAATATTTAATAAAATTAGTTGATATGTTGTGCGTGTGGCTTTACAAATGCACTTATACAGACTAATTTAATTGTGAATGCTAAGAAAAAGATATGTACAGTTAGAAAATAGGTCTCCAATAAATTAGTTTGTGAAAATAACAAAAGGTACTATAATAACTATATAAGTAATTTAATATCTATATATGCATTATCAGTTAATTTCATTATATACCATTAATTTAAAAAATATAAAAATATGTAAGACAACATTAATATAAAATAAATATTAATTATAAAATTAAAAATGAACCTTTCTTTTTTTGGGGATTGAGATTGAAAGTTTTGTGATCCATCCTAGCAAGTCTGATTTTCAACTTTGAGTTGGGCCTGTAATTGTATGAATCCCCCAACGCATTCCTATAAAAATAATCTGGCCCAATAAATTTAATTACCCGTTACTGAAAAAAATAGGGGAAAATATGTAATTGTTGACTTAAAAAAATATATATCTCAATTATTTCAGGTTTATTTGGCATTCGATTTCAGAAATAAATTTTTTAATTTTTAAAAATTAAAAAATTAAAAACATGTTTGAAATGTTATTTTTATAGGTGTGTTCTCACTTCTAAAAGCAACTTTTTGAATTATAGTTTTCGAAACAAAAAATGAAAATAACTACAACATGCTTTTAAAAAGACCGCTTTAAAAATGTTTGTTTTAACTTTTAAGGTGGTAAAATTATAACTAAATAAAATCACTAATGATATTTTGATAAATACCAGAATCAAGTTCACTGTTTACATCTTCAATTCAAATGTTTTAAGAATTTTTAAAATTTAAATTTATTTTTAAAATATCCAAATTTTTTTATTCTTATTCTTTTTCCAAAGAATCTCAAAAAATTATGATTTTAAAATTAAAAAAAACATAATCTTGATTTTTAAAGTTAATTTTTACATAAGTTTTTAATTCATTAATTGCAAGTGACTTTATTGGTCAGCTCCTTCGTCTGAAGATTATCTATGATTAATTTGACTTGTAGATTTTGAAAACTAATTAAGCATAAATTCGGCGTTTTTTTCTGTTCATAATAAATGGGGATAGGGCAATTGGTTATGAAATAAAATAAAATAACAATTTATATATTTCTGAAATAAAATGCATGTGTAGTTAAATTATTTATATTATTTAAAATAGTTATCAGATTAGTTTACTTAACAAGGTTGGCAAAAACATCATTTTCATTCTTTAACATTGACTCTTATTTTATATTGCTCTCTTAATTTTATTTTCTTTTATATTGATCTCTTAATTGATTAGAATTGTTACATGATTACTTACTCAACGAATAACCAAATCTCCATTTTACAAAAAAATAAAAATGTCTGCTATCTCATGTATCAAAATTTAAAAAATAAATAAATAAAGGATTACATTACCATATTTAAACATGCACCTTCTTATTCATCACATTTTTTTACTTTCAACTCTTCTCTTCTATTCAAAATAGAGTATGCAAATTTTTTTATTTTGTCAAAATCAAGCGAATTAAAAATAGGCAAGTAAAATATGTGCAACAGTCAAGTCTAATTTTATGAAATTCTTCTTTTTTGATATAATTCACAAACAATATGAAATCACTCAAACTTAACTTAATTAACAAAATTTCTTGTCAAAAATAGAAATAAAAACTTGAATGAGGAACTTTTTAAATCTGACTCAAGATCATATAAAGTCGAATCTAGATCTTATATTTGATTTAATAGGGTCATCCAATCAATTCTAATAGGTGGGATCTATGTGAATACCACCTAATATAGGTTCGGAAGGGCTTTCTTGATAAAATAGAGAATTTCATTATGTAAAATCCACCATATATAAGGCAGGCTAAGCAGATTTGGACCAAAATGACATCTGCACACTTTGATCAAGTTGTGATACTTTTTTGCACCTTTCAAGTTGAATGACTTTTAAATTTCACACATATAAAGTGGCCTTTAGCTACAAATTGCAACATATAACTACATACAATTTCGCACCATTTATTTCACATATTTAATTTTAAATAGAAATATTTGATTTGCTCAGTTCTGTCAGGACACTGTTTTCCTCCTTGGTCCTTGGCTAAGGAGACTCCATGGCCTACTCATAATCATTGGATGGCAAGTGAGTCCATTCAATGATTGTGGACAGGCCATGAAGCCTCCTTGGCCAAGAAGGAGAGCGGGATTCATTATATCAAGCTTATTTTGTTAGCAATTTTATATAATTATATATATATAAACATACATATACATACAGAGTGCTGACAATTTTATTTGTATGGACTTGCATATTAATTATGTGTGTGTATATATATATATATTGTTATATATTAATTAGGTTCCAATATGAATATATGATCTTTATAAAGTGTATAATTTTTACTGGACTTATTTGATGTATTAAAAGTTATTTTAGGATGATGATAAAATTAATATGTGTAGATACCCAATTCAATTAATAATAGTAATGAGTCATTATCAAAATTGGGTCTATCCATGGGTCAACCTATAGACATATCAAGTGAGTTATAATTTCCTAGATTTTATGGAGCTAGGTTCATCTTTTTGTTTACACACCATCAAATAGAAACTTAAGTGAAACTCCCTATAATCTAGAAGAGCCTAACCTGATTGAAAAGAAAAGTTATGGATGAAAGTATGGCTTCTTTTATTCATACTCTTTTAACGTTCTTAATTTGCCTATTAAACAATAGATTCATAATTTGAGTTATACAACATGTATATATAAAGTTTATTCCGCATTCAGTAATCATGAATTTGTATTGTTTGATGTGTTTATGATGTTTGAAACACCAACATGTTCGGCACAAGAATTTCATATTCAAATGGCAGAAACTTATAGTTGGTTTCCATTTATGATTATTGAACAATTTCGCACACTCTATTTCACACACTTTTTTTGAATAAAAATGGATTTGCATGACCTATTTTCAATTCACTCTTGCAACATTATTGATAATTGCACTTTTTCGTGCATCTTGTTTTGCACAAAATAATACCTAAAGAAAAAGAGGAATTAAAAGTGAGGAGATGGAGAAACAGAATAAGAGGTACTGTTAAATATGTTTGAATGCAATTTTTTTAATATATATGAGTCAGTAATCACATTTTGTTCTTACAAGATAGAGATTCAGATAGTTGTTGACTCGACAGCTATATTAGTAATTTCCATCCATCTAGTTAACGGTGTTTAAAAAAGATAAAGATGAAACTTTTTAAACATTAAGGGACCAATGTGAAACAAAGTAAAGTTAAATGACCAATATAAAATAAAGGTCAAAGTATAAAAAAAAAACTAAAACTTTTTGCCCAAAAAAAAAAGTTTACCTGAAGCAATATAGAACATTTACAAAATATAGTGAACCAATGTTCAAGTTTTGTTAGACAACATTTTATACATGATAGTATTTTGAGTAATATTGTCTCTAACGATTGATACTTGCGGAAAATTTATATGTATATTTATGTATAAAATTAGACCAAAATATCATTTTGGTCCCTCACATATACTTTTTTTTTCTCAAATTAGTCTCTTATAAATTTTTATTCTCAATTTGATTTTTTATAGATTAATATGTTATCAATTCAATCCCTCATAGATTTTTACTTTTAATATGTTCCCACACAAATTGATATATTATTAATTTAATCCCTTACATATTTGTATTTTTTAATTTGATCTCTAATAGATTTATATATTATCAATTTAGTCTTTTTATCAAAAGTTATAGCTAAAAAAAAAACTAAATTGATAAAATATATCAATTTATGAAGAGTCAAATTGAGAGTTAAACTAAGTGAGGGACTAAATTAATAACATATTAATCTATGAGAGATCAAATTAAAAATAAAATTTTTTAAGAATTGAATTAATGATATACTAATCTGTAAAGAATCAAATTAAAAATAAAAATTTATAAACCATCAAATTAAAAGAAAAAAGACATCGATTTTAGTCTATAAAATTATTCTACTTTATCTTTTTTTGGTCATCATTATCCTGATTTGTCATATCAAGAAGAGATTAGCTTTCTTTCTGTTCACTAACCATATATTATTGAAGAGATTAGAATGTCATGAACTATTTAAAGAGTTGCTTTCAATTTTAAGGTCAAGTCGGGACCCACCTTCTGCAAGCGTGAGTTATGGACACTGATCTCCAAAATAATTGAGGGCTTATTTGATTTGTAATTCGTTGTGTTGTCTAGCCAATTTGTTTGATATGCTTTTCCTATACTTGGTTTTTAAATTAATAATATTCTATTGGCATCACACACAAAAATTTAATTAATGTTAAACATTGACTCTTGAAATAATATAATATGCATTAGAGCAACACTTTTCTCAATTATTTAGTCCAAAAAATTATGTTTAACCACTCATAAAATGAGGTGCGAAATGTGGACACGAATTCACTTTTATTCGTGTATGAATAAAAACGTTATATATATATTTTAATCGTTGATCTAGACGATCATATAAACCTGTTTGTTTGCGCGTTCATTGCAGAGGACCACGTTTAAAGGGGAAAAAAAAATACTAGGTAATACATGCATAGAGATTTGTTCAAAGAAAATAGTAAAATATGATTTATTATGGAAAGCTCAAAAAATATAAAAATAAGCATATATCACACTCAAGGAAGGAAAATCGTCTGATTTATATTCTACTGGTTTTAATTTATATTAGTTTATATGCGAGAAAACTCATATTTTTCATAGTTTTTTATGAGCCCAATATCACATTTATACTTATAAAGCCTTATCTCCCTCTTGATTTAAGCAATGTGGCACTTCTTAAGTGTAAAAGGCTTATTTTTAATTTATTTGTCTTATCTCTGAGAAGCTTGTTTCATCAAATTATTATAAGATTGTTTTCATTAATTTTAATTGAGATAAAAATTAATTTAATAGAGAAGACAAAAATTGTATTGAAATTTAGTTAGAGATAAAATTAATTTAATAGAGAAAAAATATTTTGAAATTTAATTAGAAATCTTTCATTTATTGTAAGTAATTAGTAAAGTACAAAATTAAAAAATTAAAAATGATTCATTAGTGATTAATTTGTAATATTAAACAAATAAGTAAAAAATTAAGTTTTTTTAAATAAATGATAATGTTACATTCAAATATTAAATAAAAAATTCATACTATTTGTGGTAATTACACATCTCAAACCACGCTAAACCACATTTGTCTGCTCCAAATCACATTTGTCTAAATATCTCCTAAACATAAATCACATTCATCCAAATCTAATTTTCTCCAACCATGTTTAATCAAACCTAATTTTCTCTAACAACATTTAACCCACTTACTCCTAAACATATATACAATCAATATGCAGTCACACCTCATGTTTTGTTTTAATCACACTGTTCATTTGTGATCAAATAGCTGCACAACACTCCTGTTTATTTGATATGAAAACGGTGCCTGACTTTGTGAAAAAGGTGATCAAAGAAGTGAAAGCAAAATAGAAAAACAATTCTATCAGTGTGGTCCTTGTCAATTATGCATTTCATTCCCCCCACACCCACTCAACTAGGACTAGATTTATTGGAATCAATTAGCAATTCTCGCCATTAGTTTTAGACTTTAGCCTACATTGATCCTTGACTAAATTTTGAAAGGCTACCTCTTTCAAAAAATTTGTTACAAATAAATTTATAATTTGTTATTTGGTAGGCAAATCAATATATTTATATAAAACTAAACTATGGGGAGGTAATTAATGTGGCACCTCATCTATTTATGTAAATTTTTGTTCTTTATTTTTTTCAATTTAAAGTGATAATATGTTAATGAAAAAATAGTTATGAAACACTAATGTAATTAAACAAGTTACTGAATCAAATTTTTTATGCAAGCAAAAGGGGAAAAATTAAAATAACATGATGGAAATATGACTTGAGAGAATGGGGTCCTTTGCTCTTCAAGCATGAAGAACATAATGTTTTTCATGATCTATATCGTCGGGTGAACTGTTTAGACGATCTAGATCTTTTCAAACAATATTTATTAATAAATTTTAAAATATTAATATCTTTTAAAGTTAAAAATGACAAAAAATATATCTTTTAAAATTTATTTGAAAAATATATTTCTTATTTTTTATAACTATAAAATAAATAAATATTTTTGAAAAAGATCTGAACCGTCGAAGCGATTCATCTGATAGTTCAGAATATGAAGAACACTCTACTTTTTATGCTTGAAAAACAAAGAACCCCATTTCATGACGTGAGTAACGTGATTAGAATTAGAGATTTAAAACTAAGTACACTTTATTTTTAAATATTAACTCTTAATTAAGTTCAATAATACCTTCTAAAACAGTTAGATGATTGCGCAAAATGCAAAAAACTTCCTTAAGTTGTCAATAAATCTATGGACTTTGAACTCAAACTGGTAAGTGATCCAAGACTAAGGTCATTCAGTAATTAGTTCAATCACCATATTATCAAAAAAAAAAAATGATTCAACTGATAATCTAGTGATATAAATAAAACAATTTAATTATTTAATGGACTATCAGATACTAAAGTTTTTTATTCAAAAATTAGATAGACCATTAAATAAAAAATAAGTCAATATTAATTAAAGCCAGGAACTTCACATTTTAAATTATGATATAAATAATTAAATGTTAAATGAAAAGTATTATAAACCAAAAAATTGGTCATGCTTATATGTGTGTGTATAAGTAATGCTTACAAGTAATAATTAAAATAACATAAATAAACAAATTAAAAATTTTAAGTTTGGGAATATATTTTTACGTAAGAAGTAATAAAACTATCAAACAATCATATATTGTCCAAATTAATAAGTTAATTGTCATAACCAACAATTCTATATAATTATATTCAAAATAAAAAGAAAGCGAAAAAAGAAACCCGAATCGAAAAGGTCACTCAACCACCCAAACATAGGTTGGATCAAGGCTAGACCAATTAGAAAATGAACAAAATGGCTAAGTTAATATCGATACTATAAATAGAAAATGCCCCACAATATCTTATTGTACTTAAATTGCACAATCATGTCTCATAAAAAAAAATTGTATATTTAAATTTTAAGCAGTGATTTTTCATAAAATATGCCATATAAGTAACTACCGAATGTCAGCTTCTTCCCATTGTGACAGGAACGGCATCTTATATGACCTTGCTCAAAGCAAAAGCACAAAAATTAAAGAAAATAAACAAATCACATCAATAACTATATAAAACCTTTCTTAATTTAATATTTAATAGTTAAAAAGATCATATTTTCTGTTTTGACCCTTAAAAAATAAAACACATTAATTTAGTCCTTAAATGTTTTTTCTAAAATTAAAATAGTCCTTTTATAAAGTTTCTGTCATTTTTGCATTTGAAATTATTTAGGTAATTAAATTTACATCATTAATTAATGGTCTTGTAAAATTTAGGTTAAATTATAATTGGTTCTTATAGTTTCACTAAAATTATAAATTGGTCCCTATATTTTATTTTTATATAAAATAGTTCTTATAGTTTTTCCATTCATATAAGTTAGTGTTTACTGTCATTATAGTTAACTTTGCTGTTAAAATGACCTTACATATTAGATAATGTATATATTTATGAACATGTCAACAAGTCAAATCATTAAATTTTACACAACTTAACTGCTATGTCAACAAATTCTCATTTTGTCATTAATTCTCAATGTAGACATCAGGTTAGGAAAATTGAGAAATATAGGTAAAATGAGAGTTTTGTTGACATGATAGCTAAGTTGAACAAAAAATAATAACTAGACATGTTGACATATTTATAAATGTACACATCTTATATAAGATAATTTTAACAGTTAAGTTAACTATACTGACGATATGAACTAAGTTACATAAATAGAAAAGTTATAAGAACTATTTTACATAAAAATAAAGTATATGAGTAATTTATAATTTTAGTAAAATTATAGGGACTAAAATTATAATTTAACCTAAATTTTTGACTATCAAATAAACCATTGTGATTAAAATAAATTTCAAAACTCAAATTAAAGATTTTATTTTTGTGAGCCCAGTTGGAATTTAATTTTAAAAATTAAATAATTAAACTTGTATACATAAATCATTAATTTTGTTTTTAAAAGAAGAGGAATTGGGAGGATGGACCCTGAGTCTCTCTGTCAACTTTCTCAAGCCACAGGGACACCAATCACCATGACATCAAATAGTCGTTGGAGGAAATGTCTCATCCATTTCTCCACGTGGCATCATTCCATTAGTGGGGACGTCCAATCCCACGTGCTAGGGAGGGTTAGGGTCACGTGGCCTTAGACCATATGGTTTGTGTGGCAGACATAGGGGTTGGGTTCACAGCGCTTTCTGACTTTGAATGTCAGAACAAAATCAAAAAAAAAAGCAAAATAAATAAATAATGCAAATCTTCAAATCTTATCCACTCATAGTCATAATCCAACGTACTATAACCAATTTTAGTGGTCCCATGTTTTTTATTTTTGGTTAAACGCCCTAATGTCAAATTATAAGTGTTAATTAATTCAAATTTAAGTCAAGTAAAATTATAATAGATGTTAAAATTTATTTTACCAAATTTTAACTTAGTTATATTTTTAAAAATTTAAATTTGAGATTTTTAATTAAAATAAAACAAATTTTTACTAATTAACCTCTTTGATGATGTGATTCACGTTATTTGAAACTTTTGGTTTACAACCATCATATTCCTAAAATAAATGTAAACTAACATTGATGTCATGTTCTTTAAATTGAATTAGGATGAATATATGGACAACTCAATTTGCAGAGAAAATATTGAACATTATTTTTAATTTTTTTAGAAATAAATAAAATTTATGTATAGAATCTAAAATTTATAAAAATTTATGTATTCAATAATACAAAAATTTAACCATTTTAAAAAGTGGAAATCTTTGTATCACTAATCATATCGTACGCCTACCCTATATAAATATATAACTCCTATATCAATTATTTTCCAAGTTTTCAACATCCTCATCTTCTTCTTCACCTTTGAAGCTCATAGGATCTACAAACTATCACCAATACTCCGTTCGTTTCTGCCAACACGTTGCCTTTGTCTGCATTTGCACCTGCACTTTAATGCTTTCCTACTCTTTCCTTCTGCAATATCCAACTTCACCTTGTGCATGTATATGTATATATATATGTATATGTATAAAGTGGGAGAGACGAATTAAGCACGAGGTGCAGGTGGATCTGCAGGTGAATGCCGTCTTGGCTGTGACTTTTGAAGAAGGATCAGCTCAACTCATCATGGACTTACGTACGTTGATGTTTACATCTTGTTAATTTGTTGGATTTTTGAAGTTCTTTTTCCTGAAGCTGCAAAGTCTAAACACTGGATTTTTGCTTCTTGAGGTTCTTAATGTTTCTCCCTCTGTACTATTTTCTTATATCATGGTGTGTAAATAGGCTTGGCGTGTTGTGCAGATCCAGATCTATATAAGGGGGTGGGTAAGTTTAGTATATATTTATTTGGAAATTGAACAGGGGTAAATTTGTTTAAATTATAAGTAGGAGTTGTTAAAGTCTTGTTCGCAATCGATAGTTTTAAAGAAGCAGTCAACGTGTAGAAAAATTCTGAGGAAAGTCCAGGCAGAGTGAGTTTGGTCTTACGTTAGGTTTTTACAATTTAGATTGTGTTAACTTGATTTTAATATAATATAATATGTTTATATTAAAGTGATCTTGATATAAAATAATATGTTTAAAAATTTTTGTATAACACAGTTTTGTCCTCAAATTATACAGTTTATGATTTGCCCTCAAATTATACAGTTTCGGTTCTACTACTTCTACAAATTATGATTTGTTTAAATTTAAAGTATTTTCAAAATCAATTCTGTAAATGATTGATCTTGTAAACCTATGTTTCTCAACTGTTTCCAAACACACACACGAAGAGGGCGAAATGGATTTTAGGAGCTGAAGATAAAAGAGTTTAGTGAATTAGTGATAATTCTGCAAATTTCATTCGAATGAGAAAGACGTGATTCAAAATTATTGGGTTCCTTTTTCTCCTTGTGATCTGCTGTGGTACTACTTATGAAAGTGACATTAAGTACAACGTTATATTGCAACTTGTTCGCCGTCTGTGTCGGAGATCGCTTTATATATATATATATAATGAAATCCAAACCTTTGGTTTGCTCTTGTTCTTCTATTTTTATTTTTCTTTTCTTGGGTCTTGATTGAAAAGCAGGCTTGACGCAATAGTGGAATCTCTCCATTATGACTTGATTATGCCCCTCCAAACCCATAGATATGGGAGCTTCGATATTGGATACGCTTTTTTTTTTTTTTCTTGGGTCTTGAATCCCAATGTGTTTTGTGTGTTATCTTTGATTTTTTTTTTTTTTAAGAAAGAGGCTCAAAGGCCTATTGACTTAAATCGTTAATCTTTTCCAAGTGCCATCTCTCTTAATATGTCTCAAAGAAAAGAAATTGAAATACTGAGAGAAGATCTCGCAATCTCTGAGCACGTATTCTAGAATTGTTGTCATATCTTTAAAGCTTGGGCAACAATGGTGTTATCTGTCTCTGCATACATTTGAGTAAAATAATGCCTAAAAGCCACCATCATAGCCCACCTAAGGGATAAAGCTCCAGCTAGCATTGGGTCGAAAGAACCATTAACCTGCAGTGCACCCATCAGAACCAACTGTCCTGTCTAGTGCCTGATTGCCATACCCAAGCCCCAAATTCCTTCGTTGTATGTTTGGAAAACTGATAGGGAAATATAAACTTGAGCAAACTATAATTTATAGAATTGATTTTAAGTAAACTTAAGTTTGAATAAATGTAATTTTGTTTGAAAAAAATTGAGTAAACTTAAGTTTAGACAAACTATGAACGTGATTTATGTTTAGATATTAAAAATATTTTTAAATGTATAATTATTAGAAATGACATGATTTTATATTTCATGCACCCTTATTATCTACTTCACTCATTTAAGTGTAATATAATGACTTATATAAATGTTTTAATAAAATGCATTTATTTTTTTTCTTATTTTTTATCTCAAATGTTTTTATGTATTATTATATAAAATACTAGTGATGGATTGTTAGAGAAAATAAGAAAAATTATTAATGAATTAAGTAATTAATGATAAATAATTAAATGATCAAATAATTAATTAATGACTAACTACTAATTAATCACTTATCACTA
Source organism: Biancaea sappan (assembly GCA_037074585.1). Taxonomy (NCBI): domain Eukaryota; kingdom Viridiplantae; phylum Streptophyta; class Magnoliopsida; order Fabales; family Fabaceae; genus Biancaea; species Biancaea sappan. The sequence goes on along the minus strand of CM073501.1, from coordinate 20,454,131 downwards.
AATAAATTACTGAATAATTAATTAATAACTATTAATTAATCATTAAATTATTAAATAATACATTACTAACTAATAAATTACTATTTATTTAAATATACTTTTTCATTAATTAACACTTTATTAATAATTTCTTAAAAACTAATTTATTAAATTACTAATTATACCAATAAATAATTTTTTAATTAAATTACTCACTATTTAATTTGCAAAAGTATATCAGATGTCCCTGATGTTTACTTTGATTTTCACTCATGCCTTAACTTTTTTTTTTAGTCAAATATGTCTCATATATTTTAATTTTTTTCAAATATGCCTTTTTTTAAATATCATAAAAAAACTAAAGGAATTCCACATCATTGGTGGTTCACGTCATTACGATGTCGAATCGCTCAAAATTGAATTCGTGACAATTTTGCGGTATAGTGATTACCATGTCGTATTCACTCAAGGAGCCTCACTTCTAAACATTAATTAATTGTTCTAAACACTTAAACACTAATTAAAAGCACATAAACCGGAGGGGTTTGTTGGCAATAAGTAACAGTAAACACAGAAATAAACAACAACAATAAACAACAACAACAGCAATTCAGCAACAGAACAAATTTGACAATAACAGAAACCAAGCAAATAAGATTTATAGGAGTGCAACTATCATCACTGAACCCATTGATTCAGTTTTGTTCTCATTTCATCATTTGGTTCTTTATGAAAGTGGTTCTAGAATAACTTCTAGAATTTAATGCTACTAACTATAGTCAAGAATATCTTCCTTAACTATAACTAGATGCATTCAATAGAAAACCTCAACCAAACCAAATTAAATATATCATCTAACTAGTCATTTCGTTTCACTCACTTTTCTAATCAGTCAAGCAAGGTTATATCTCATATATAAGTCAGTTCATGTTTCTTCAAGTTCAAATCAGAATCTGACAATAACATAAACATAAAACATAACAGAAACGAAATGAGATGAAATAGAGAATAAAACACTTATCTTGCACTTTCAGTTCAAGCATAACATTCCAAGGTTCTAGTGACTGATTACAATGGAGATTTAGCCCTCCATGAGAGCAAAACAGCAAAAGGAAAACAAAGAGGAAAGGAGAGCTGCGAAAATGCTAAGTTACATAAATGAAAAAGTGTCTTCTGTTACAAAACTGATGCCCTAAAATGTCTTGAAATATTCTACCAATGTCTTGAAATATTCTACCCTAGATGCTCAGTTGACTTTCAAAAGGAGGGCTGAAATGTGGCTGAATTCTTTCTGTAGAAAAGGGAACAACAGGCAGCAGCAGGAATTCATCAAAATGGTGCAGCAGAAGGCTTCTTGTGCTATGCAGAAAGATGATATGCCATTTTCAGCAAAGTTTGGGGAAGAGGTAAGCAAAGGCTGACTGCATGCAGAAGAGAATATGGATTGAGGGCCCCACATGTCTCCACATTAGCAAAAAAGTAGAAACAAGTCCCAGTCAGCATCTTACTCATCAGAAAAATGCCACATAAGCACCATGTCAGTAAAAATGTCTACCTCAGTGCCACATCATTAGAAAATCTCCAAATTTAATTTGTGCAAAGCACACAAATAGATTAAATTGAGTCTTAAATAATTTAAGTCCTAAAATATGAAAATAATTCATTTTTCATCTAAAATTAATTTAGACCTAATAAATCACAAAGTGCAATAAGATTAGAGAATTCTTATAGATGAAAATGAAAATAGACCAAATTAAGGGTTGAAATGTATATAAAAATGCTAGATATCAATTGGCTGACTGGGCTGTTCACGTGACAAATATACCTTGCCGCGTCACTACCACGTGGAGGAGAGAGCCACGTCACCTGACGTATCTAATTATATGGTGACACGTGGCATGCACTTTTAAGAAAAAAAATTAGCAAAGTGCATATGCAAGATTCGAAGCCCAACCTTCCAAGGAAGAAAAAAAAAGGCATTCAACTACTAAGCTACTCATATATGCTTAATATATATACGCACAATTTAATATATATAAAAAAAATTTGATTTGAAGAAAAACTATCAAAGTGCATAAGATAAGTTTCGAACAGTTAAAAATGCCAGTAATGATTTTCTACAGCTATGTAATTTTAGCACTTATAAAAGTAAATTTTATTCCAAGTTCATTTATGAAAGTTTCTCTTATGAATATTTATGAATTTCCATGAACATGTATGAATTATATGGCAATTAGACTCTATTCCCAAAGTAGTGAATAGAATATTAAGTGGTTCCCAAAGGTAGTGAATATTATTATTAAAAATTATAATATCAAATCTTATATTATAAAATAATTTATTATATGATTTGTTATTAAATTTTTATATAATTTAAAATAAGTTATGTAAAACAATAACATATTCTCTTATTATAAGATTTGTTATTATTTTATAATATATAATAATTGGTGTATATTATTTTGAATTTCGAATACAATATCAAAAGTTCATATATATATATATTGATATTATATAATCCTTATAAAAATTATATAATAAATATTCCAAACCCTTTAAATTAACCCAATATATTTAGCATAGATAAATTCCTAATCGCAACTAGAATTCCTGGGTCATTTTTCTAATTAAATTATACAAAATAACTTTACATCTAATATTCTAATAAACTTTCTTATTTTCAATTAAGTCCTCATACAATGATTTTGTGATAAACTTTACTAATTTAGTAAAATAATATATATATATATATATATATATATATATATATATAAAATTAGCTTTCTCAAATAAACATATACACTTACATATATACTTATATATATACATAACTAATTTTGATCAGTTATATATATATACACATATATGTATAGCTTAATCAGATAATCAAATATGTACATATGTTTATACTTAAATAAATAACCATATATGTACTTTAATTTAGTCAAATAACATGTACATATATATTTATTTTCATTCAATAAACATATATATCTAATTTAGTAAACACATATATTTATATGACTTATTTTAATTTAAAGAAACATATATAGAATATTTAGGATATATGTAAATAAAATATGAGATATATAAAATATAAAACATAAGATGTTCTTATACAATATATATTCATAATATATATATATATATATATATATATAAATAATATCAATATATATAACTAATTTAATCAAAATAAATTAGTTTTCACTTGGTTTATTAGTTTAAAATTAATATTCAACACAATCCATATTTGTCCAGTGCATAAATTTAGTTTAAACTAAGTTCTGATTCAATTTCGTCATTTATCAAAACTTTTTTTTTTATTCACTTAGATCACTGATCAAAATTTTCCTTTTATTATTTTCTTGCTTTGAACTCATATTTCACTTCATCTAGTTATCTAAATTAAGAATATATTTTGTTTCAAAATTAAATGAATCCCAGTAAACTTTTCATTTCTTTCACTTTAGTCCCCATTTTGAGTTTCCTGTGTTTGCTTGTGTGTTAGCTTCTAAAATCTGCCCAGAACTTTATCTTAGATATTTTTAGGACATATTTGATCATCTCCAACCTAAATAAAGGTAGTTAATGGATTAAACTAAACTTTAGAAAAATTCTTCAAGTTTTCATGTTGCTCTTCACGTTGTTTGCCTCTGTTCAGTGTGTTTCTGGTTTGTATTTATTGGGGAAAAACGGCGGTGTGCGCAGAATCAAAATAATTCCACAGACCCAGGATGATTCCCAAAATACAATAGACAAAATAACACCAAAGAATTTTAGCGTGGAAAACCCAAATTAGGTAAAAACCACGGGACCCGTAGGCCGCTTAAATCTTCCACTATGGTAATAATGGGAATACAATCTTCACCCTTAGGTGGACCTCTCACTCACAAAAAAAAATACTACAACAGTATTTCTTCAATTTGTGAACAATAACCCTCACAAATTGGACTCACTATTTTTCTTCTCAGAAACTTTCTGAGGCACTCTCTCTATTTTTCTTCTCACTCTTTTCTCTCAAAGGTGAGGCTTTTCTTTGGGTTGATGAAGGATGATTTTTTTTTGAGGATACAGAGGGATGGAGAGAACTGACATATATATAGAGTTATCTTACCTTAAGATGCATTCCCCCTGCTGCTTTTAGAATTTCTTCACGCGTCTGCAGCCTTCAATTTTCAATTCGGTGCCTAACTTTTGATAAAAAATTGACTTTGGAGTAAATTACAAAATTTGGTTGCAACTTTAGTTAAATTGTAATTTGACCCCTAGGGCCCCACTTATGGAGGGACCCACTTTTCAATTCTCCCCCTCCCTACCTAAGTGGGGGGTTCCACCAATCTTGCAGCTGATCGACAATATTCAAACTTGCTTCTTGGAAGAGTCTTAGTTAACATATCAGATCCATTTTCATCTGTATGGATCTTTTCAAGATGTAGTAGCTTCTTCTCCAATGCACCTCTTATCCAGTGATATCTCATATCAATGTGCTTCGATCTTGAGTGAAAGGAGGCATTCTTTCCAAGGTGAATTGCACTTTGATTGTCACAAAATAGCTCATACTTTTCTTGGTGGAAAGTAAGTTCATTTAAGAACCTTTTCATCCATAGCAACTCCTTACTGGCTTCAGTTGCTGCGATGAATTCTGCTTCAGTGGTGGACAATGCAACACACTTCTGTAATTTTGACTGCCATGCCACAGCTCCCCCTGCAAAAGTGATCAGGTAGCCCGAAGTAGATTTTCTCAAATCTATGTCGCCGGCCATATCTGCATCTGTGTATCCAACTAACACAGGTTTGGTATCTCCAAAACATAAACATATTTTGGAAGTACCCCGTAGATACCTGAATATCCACTTTACTGCAGCCCAATGTTCCTTTCCAGGTTTTGAAAGGAATCTACTCACTACTCCAACTGCATGAGCAATATCCGGCCGTGTGCACACCATGGCATACATTAAACTTCCAACTGCTGAAGCATATGGAACCTTGTCCATCTCTTTCTTTTCTTTATCTGTAGAAGGGCACTGCTTAGAACTTAGCTTAAAGTGATTAGCAAGAGGACAACTAACCGCTTTAGCTTTGTCCATGTTGAACCTTTGAAGTACTTTCTCAATATACTTCTCTTGTGACAACCATAATTTCTTGGCGCTTCTGTCTCTAGTTATCTTCATGCCAAGAATGTGTTTTGCTGGCCCTAAGTCTTTCATAGCAAAAGACTTGCTCAATTGCTTCTTCAAGTCATCAATTCTAGAAATATTTTGGCCAACAATCAACATGTCATCCACATAGAGCAATAAAATAATGAAATCATCATCAGAGAATTTCTGCACGAACACACAGTGATCTGAAGTAGTCTTCTTGTAACCATGCTTCCCCATAACAGACTCAAACTTCTTATACCACTGTCTTGGTGCTTGCTTCAAGCCATACAGGCTTTTCTTCAGCTTGCAAACGTAGTCCTCTTTTTCTTTTTGCTTGAAACCCTCTGGCTGCTCCATGTATATTTCTTCCTCCAAATCACCATGAAGGAATGCAGTTTTGACATCCATTTGCTCAACCTCAAGGTCAAGACTTGATGCTAACCCTAGCACTGTTCGAATGGATGTCATTTTCACCACTGGTGAAAATATCTCATCAAAGTCGATCCCTTTTCTTTGGCTGAATCCCTTGACGACCAATCTGGCTTTGAATCTTGGATGGGAACTGTTCTCGTCATGCTTGATTCTGAACACCCATTTGTTCTTCAAAGCCCTCTTGCCTTTTGGCAGCTTCACCAGTTCAAAAGTTTTATTCTCATGCAATGATTTCATCTCATCTTGCATGGCCTCAATCCACTTCTTCTTGTGTTCATCATCCATTGCTTCTTCGAAGCTTTCTGGTTCTCCCCCGTCAGTTAATAACACATACTGATTTGCAGGGTATCTAGTAGAGGGTTGTCGAACTCTAGTAGATCTTCTCAATTCTGGAGAACCCATTGGAACTGGTGGTTGATCATGAACACCATCATCATCATCGGAATCTTCTGATGGAATCTCAACAGGAGCATCTGAATCACTTTTTTCAGGCTGATCATTCTGTATTTCATCTTCAACTTGTCTTGGCACCAGTGTTGGAGGAATAACTTCCGAACCAGTTGAATCACCATTGGCTTTAGAAATGTCTTCAATGGTCTGATCTTCAATGAACACAGCATCACGACTCCTGACTGGTTTCTTCTCTACTGGATTATAAAATCTGTAGCCAAGCTTATCTTGACCATATCCAATGAACACACATTGTCGTGTCTTACTTTCAAGTTTGGACCTTTCATCCTTTGGAATATGTACAAAGGCTTTGCATCCAAACACTCGCAGATGATTGTAAGAAATATCTTTTCCCGACCATACCTTTTCTGGAACATCTAGCTTTAAAGGGACACAAGGTGAGCGATTCAGCACATGTACTGCTGCTAGTAAAGCCTCACCCCAAAATTTCTTTGGTAACTTTGCATGAGAGAGTAAACATCTGACTCTCTCCATCAAAGTTCTGTTCATCCTCTCAGCCAGGCCATTCAGTTGCGGTGTTTTTGGAGGCGTTGTCTGATGTCGAATACCATGCTCTTTACAGTAGGCATCAAAAGGCCCAATGTATTCTCCACCGTTGTCTGTCCGGATGCATTTTAGCTTCTTCCCAGTTTCTCTTTCAACTGAGGCATGAAACTCTTTAAAGACACTCAGCACTTGATCCTTTGTCTTTAAAGTGTATGCCCATATCTTCCTTGAATGGTCATCAATAAAAGTCACAAAGTACTGAGCACCACTAAGTGACTTTAACATTGGTCCACATAAATCTGAATGTACCAAATCCAGTACATTCGCCATTCTAGAAGGAGGGTGGCTTTTGAACGTAGCTCTATTCTGCTTTCCTGCCATACAATCATCACACTTTTTCAAGTGAACTTGATCCAAACCAGGTAGAGCATTCTTCCTAGTTAAATGGATCATGCTCTTCTCGCTCATGTGACCGAGACGTTTGTGCCATAGCTCAACTGTACAATCATTCTCCGTTGTATTCACAACATCCTTGGAGAGCTTTGCTTGCATAATGTACAGTTTGGAGTCTTTGTTCCCTCTGGCCACCACCAATGATCCTTTGGTGAGCTTCCATTGGCCATTAAAGAAGGTATTGCAGAAACCTTCATCATCTAGCTTGCTTGTTGAGATCAGATTCAGGCGCATATCTGGAATATGCCTCACATCCTTCAGGACTAATTGCGTACCATTCTCAGTCTTTAAACAAACATCTCCCTTACCTGCAATTATTGAAAGATTATTGTTTCCCATTCTTACAGCACCAAAATTGCCTGGTGTGTAAGATGAGAAAAATTCCTTCCGAGATGTAGCATGAATGGTGGCACCACTGTCAATCACCCAGCTTGTCTCATGGGTTGTAAGATTGACTACATCATCATCATAGACAATGTTGAACTCCTCAGCAACATCTGCTTGCTCATCATCACTACTGTTGTTTTTCTTCTGTCCTCTGCCTTTATTCTTTTCTTGATCCTTTTTGAACTTGCGGCAGTGTATTTTGATGTGACCTTTCTTTTTACAGTAATGGCATTCAACATTGGCATATCTGTTGGATTTGCCTCTGCTTCTTCCTCTAGGTTTTTGATCCCTAGACTGGTTCCTCCCCCTGAAGTCTGAAACCAGAACATCTGGTTGTGATGAAGAAGATGAGCTTTGAGATCTTCTTCTCATTTCTTCATTTAAGATACTGCTTTTAACAGACTCCATATTAACTACACCATCAGGTGCAGTGTTGGTGATGGAAATCTTCAGAGTCTCCCACGACTCTGGTAGAGAGCCCAATACCAGCAGAGCAAATATTTCATCGTCCAGATTTATGCCCATTCTGGACAGTTGATCTACGACCCCTTGCATCTCATTTAGATGATCTGCTATAGAAGTCCCTTCCCTGTATTTCAACTGCGTCAATTTGGTCAAATAAAATAATTTATTGTTACCAGTTTTTGACGCATAAAGCTGTTCAAGCTTATTCCATAGCGTTCGGGCATGAGTCTCATTGCAGATGTGGTTGTATACGTTGTCTTCGACATATTGTCGGATGAAACCGCACACCTGCTCATGCTCAAACCCCCATTCCTCATCCGTCTTGCCTTCAGGTTTATCTGATGTAAACACTGGTAGATGCATTTTCATCACAAATAGGAGATCCTTCATCTTGCTTCTCCACATGTGATAATTTGTACCATTTAGGCTGATCATTTTGATGTTTCTTGTCTCCATTGAAATCAGTAGTCAAAGTTTTAACTGATCCCAAAACTTTTCTGGCAGTGAATAGTACTTCTGTACGTATGAACAGTACTTCCGTATGTATGAACAGTACTTTCGTACGTATGAATAGTATCTACGTACGTATGAACAGTACCTTGTATATATAAACAGTACTTCCATATATATGAATAGTATTTCGTATGTATGAATAGTACCTGTATGTACAAATAGTACTAATACGTATAAAAATATTAGTATGTATGAACAGTACCTGTATACATGAATAGTACTCGTACGTATTCGTACAGTATTTGTGAATAATACTCGTACGGTAATCTTCAATAGTACTCTAACCAGAAGCTCTGATACCACTTATTGGGGAAAAACGGCGGTGTGCGCAGAATCAAAATAATTCCACAGACCCAGGATAATTCCCAAAATACAATAGACAAAATAACACCAAAGAATTTTAGCGTGGAAAACCCAAATTAGGTAAAAACTACGGGACCCGTAGGCCGCTTAAATCTTCCACTATGGTAATAATGGGAATACAATCTTCACCCTTAGGTGGACCTCTCACTCACAAAAAAAAATACTACAACAGTATTTCTTCAATTTGTGAACAATAACCCTCACAAATTGGACTCACTATTTTTCTTCTCAGAAACTTTCTGAGGCACTCTCTCTATTTTTCTTCTCACTCTTTTCTCTCAAAGGTGAGGCTTTTCTTTGGGTTGATGAATGATGATTTTTTTTTTGAGGATACAGAGGGATGGAGAGAACTGACATATATATAGAGTTATCTTACCTTAAGATGCATTCCCCCTGCTGCTTTTAGAATTTCTTCACGCGTCTGCAGCCTTCAATTTTCAATTCGGTGCCTAACTTTTGATAAAAAATTGACTTTGGAGTAAATTACAAAATTTGGTTGCAACTTTAGTTAAATTGTAATTTGACCCCTAGGGCCCCACTTATGGAGGGACCCACTTTTCAGTATTCACGGTTTGGGACTCTCGTTTGGCCTCTCAAGCTTTGTGTTATCTTAATCTAAGTGTAAATAATTAACTCTATCCATGAAAAAGATGAAAACAAGGAAGAAAAACTCACAAATTCAAGATATGCTCTGTTTTGCTCTCTTCATGGTTTCACCCTTCCTTCCTCTCGGTTTTGTTCTGGTTGGAGCTGAGAATTTCATCTTTCAATCCTCAAGATCTGCTCCTTAAATTCCCAGAGGTTTTAGAGCTTCTTTCTCTCTTGGACATACTCCAAAAGGTGGCAAGAATTTCTCCATTTTCTCTCATGAAAACAGAGCAACACTTTTCTCTCTTTCTCTTTCTCTCGGTTAGCTCTCCCTTTTACTTATCCTCTCTCGGTTTGGTGCAGCAGAAAAGAGGAGGCATGGGCTGCTATTGTAACCAAAATGGAGCTGAGGGACTAGCTACTGGATGCCCAACATTAAATATTTCAACCACTTGCGTTGATTTTCAAAGGAGAAAGTCTTTATGATTGAAAATGGAGCTTCGGTGATTCTTCGTGTATTAATTGATGGAGATGGGGTTGCAGACGCTGGTGTTTTACAGGGTGGAAAGCCTGACCGAAAAATCATGAAGCTTAATGCTGTCAAAGTTTTCTTTCCTAGCTGAGAATGTGAACACTGCTGCTATATTTTCTTCTTTCCTATTTGCTGATACATACATACATATATATATATATATATACATACATATATATATATATATATACATACATATATATATATATATATATATATATATATATATTCTTTCATGACCGAGAACATGGCTGCACCCCTTGATCCAAGCTATATATATATTATCATGTATGTTCCTTCTAATCATGGGTTGCCACAAGCACTTACGGGTACAGCTATTATATATATATATATATATATATATATATATATATATATATATATATATATATATATATATATTATCATCATTTGTCAATTGTCATTTTAGTTAATTTTGTACACACTACCTCTTAATTACTAAATTACCTAATAGGCAATTAGTAGAAATATTTTATTTATTATATAATCATTTTTCTTTTATAATTTATAATTCTTCTAGGAATTCCTTAATGAAATTTTTCTTAAATTTAATTTATTTAAATATTAACGAAATATTAAATTTTTGGGATGTTACACCTGCAACCCAAGGTTTAGGAAATTAGGCCCATTTAAAAATAGGGTTAAACGAGTCAACTCGTTTGCCTTGCGGTCATGGGCCAACTTGCCTTTTTTTTTTAAAATTTTTTTTCATCTCACAATCTCGACTTGAAAGCTAAAGTGAATCCCAAATTAGCCAATTCATTTTCCATCTTGTCCGAGTCTCTCAATTCTCTTCTCACTTGCATCTGATGTTAGGGTTTGTTTACTTTGAGCTCTCACCTCTCGGACCTCAGTCTCGTTGTTAGCTCTCACTTCTTTACTCTAGACTCTAGTCTCTGGCTCAATGGCTCTTCAATCTTGTTTCACTCTTGTCTATGAGTACAAAGATCAATGCTTTCTAGTTTCTTCTAATTCGAAGACTCTAGCGAATCTTTGAATTCATAATTATGCAGTGAGTACAAAGATCAATGTTGGTGTATTATATTAAGTTTACTTTCGCTAATTGAGGATATTAGCTACATCTCGATTTAATTAACATTACAATGGAAATAAATAGATTTAATTAACATTATAATGGAAATAAATTCTATTTTGAAATCTTATCAAGTTTATCTTATTGCATTGATTCTATATGTTGGATTTGTGTAGTGTTAGGCTTACGGCGGAGGATGGAATCCAGTTCCGTGTCAATTATGTCCCTGGATTGGGGCATGACACAAGATCTGAGTGAGATTGAAGAGTGTGAGAGAGAAAAGCCCGGGCGTAAAACAAAGATGAAGGCTGATGTACTTATAGGTCAATGGGTGATGTGGCATTTATTATCCACATCATCCGCTTACATGTTTCAAAACAGTTGACATGTCAATTTCTCTATCTCAATTAGTATTGATCATTAGTCAAACTAACAATCAACTAGATAGAAGGGATTTTCTGCACAAAGTGAAAGTTTATTGGAATTGTTTGTTGAGTTTTGTAGTTTATGAGGGTTATCTGCACATTGAAGAAACTTCATGAGAGTAAAGTGTATTTTTTTTATTTTTTATTAAAAATATATCGAATGTGTAAAACAATTTCATAAAAGAACCAATTATATAATAATGAATTGAAAAAAGATTATTAATTTATTTTTAAAAGCGATAAATTTATCTTGTTTTGGTTGAAGCATTTAATAATAAACAACATAGTAATTTCCTTATAACTTCTTTTTCAAAACAAAATTACGTGTTAGGTTGAGTATCCAAGGGATTTAGTGACATTCAAGGGCAAGCTTTAGTTCAAATTATGTCTTTTGCACATAATAATTGAGGTTTCGATGGAAGTTGATTCCATTCTTTACATTTTAAAATTTTATAACAGTTAAGGAAAGATTTCAAGATTCTATATAATATAATCTTATATTATCTTCAAGAAGCCTTTCTATTCTTGGAGATTTGAGCCTACAAAATTTTTGAAAATAAAATTTATGGGAAGAGATAACCTCAATGCCTTGAACAATATTAGTCTTACACTTGATAAAGTGTAGGGGGATACTCATGAAAAATTAAAAAGGAAATATTAAAATCATATATATATTATTTTTCATAACATATATTTGTCACAACCCAAATCTGAGTCTATAACTGGCGCGGACGGTGTGCCATCCATACCAATGCAAGCCTAAATTTTATCCACTAAACCAACCAACATACATATATCCTAAGTGACCTACTTGATTACAGAGCATTCTAGAAAAGTTAACAAAAAACAAATAAACAAAATAACCTTACCCCAAATGATAAGGAGACATCTTTGCTATTCGAACAGTTGGGCTAACATTCTCCTATATTCAAAACTGTGAGGGGGTGAGTCTTGTTCGCTGACTCACCAAAAATAGTCTTACCCTACACAATTACACAAATATGCATGCCAAAAATGAGAATGAAACATGATCAGATGCACATAAATAGGCAATTGTGCATAGGAACCCCCATCATTTAATCCCAATAATTTTCCCACCACATTTGTAAGCACAAGCATCAAACACAAAATTAAATAGCTTAATGCTACCATACCAATAACACCACTAGTACTTACCCACGATGCTACATTACCCATATACCCCATGCGCGAACACCCTATTTCTTAATCATGCATTTATGTAATCATGAACATATATATAAACATATAATTTGACTCACGCTACCCACCCACAACCAAGGGTTCACCATAAAGCATACACATAAGAATCTATGATCACGTGTAACATTTAAATCACATGACACCTATATAACAAAGTAGCCAATATAAACCATATATCTCAATGCACATATTGCCCCTTATATGCTACTCGCCCCTCAATTCATCATACTTATTTCATTTTCCCAAACAAGTCATCCGAGCCATATGAGGCCACCATTATACCATGTTACCTTGACTTGCAACAAGTCTCACAAGCTATACATGGTTGTGCCAACATATATACCGGGCTCAACCAACCAAAACCTCAAAGCATATCACAATATACAGGATCCTCAGAAAATAACATGACACATACAGTGCAACCAATCAAGTTATAAAATAAGAAAGAGATCAGCTCAAGACAATGCATCAAAGCATACAGTGATCAAGCACTCATGGCCTTCTCCACAAATCACACCACTGTCTCGGCAACTACCAGATATGACCCCAGGTACGCCTCCACCTAGGCTTTGTGTAACATCCCAAATTTAATTACCTTAGAAATATAAGCTAAATAAGAAATTAAGAGGCTAAGATAATAAGGAAGAATTTTAAGGGAGTGAAAGAAGTAACTAAGAGAGAAACAAATTTTATTATTATTATTATTATTATTATTATTATTATTATTATTATTATTATTATTATTATTATTATTATTAACAACAACAACAAATAGATGAGTAAATAAATGAATAAAATAAAATATAGAGAAAAGGTCAGAAAGTAAATATTAGGGGTGAAAAATAAAATTCCACACATTGATTAAGGACCTATCTGTAAATAAAATGTATTTGTTGTCAAATTAGTGACCATACACCTATAATCTGCTTTACTCTTTCTCTAAAGTTAGTCGTGAAGGATTTTTCAAAAAGGAAAGCTTCTGTAATACCCGTTAATTTCAGAATATAATTCGCTTAAGAGTATTTTAGAATTCTACAACGTTACTTTAGTTATTTATTTTGGTCATTTTTAATTTTCATATTTAATTGTTCTCTTTGAATATTATTTATGAAAATTGAGTTAAATGACTGGACTAAATATTTGCACAATGAGGGATATATTCTAAGAATGGTGAAATTCATGGAAAAGTGGTTGCAGAATGGTCAATTAATCCATTTATTGTAAATTGACTGGATGGGTTTGGATGTTGGGTTATGGATACCCATGGGTTATTGAATAACCCATTAGAAATATTTAATATAAAGTTTCAATAGTAACCTCATATTTTTCACTCAGCCGAAGGAAGCAGAAAAGATTCTTTCTCAGTTCTTCATTTTCTTCTCAAATCCTTTCCTTGATCTTCAGAAGTTCGATTATTTGTTCGGTTCAAAAGCTTTGTAAGGATCAAAGGTAAGCTTTAATCCGATTATTTTCCTTAAATTTCAGTTTATGTAGAAGATCAGAGGAGGTTTTGTTCTTGAAGATTTTGATGATAATTCATGAATCTCAGTTGTTTTAGAAGTTATATTTGAGTTATAATCGGTTAAAAGAGTTGAAATTCTGGTTTTGAAACAAGAAAGGAAAGGATGAATTTTTGAAAGATTTTTCTGCAAAACTGAGTTACTGTAGCGACCAGGGATTTCGAAACAAAATCTGGAAAATTTTCTTCGGGTTACTGTAGCAGTACTGTAGTGTCGGCAGTCAACGGTACTGTAGCAGTCAACGTTACTGTAGCGAACCGGTACTGTAGCGAACTGACACTGTAGCAAACCGTTACTGTAGCAAACCGTACTGTAGCAACCCGTTACTGTAGCAGTCAGAAAATTTTACGTATTTTCGTGATTTTGTTTCCTTTCTTATGATTCCTTGTAATATATTTTACTAGGAAATTTTCCTACACAAATTCTAGTGTGGAACAAGGTAAACTTGGACAAACATCAAGGTGAGTGAATAACCTTGCTCAGCTACTTTGATATTACTAGTCAAAGTACAATATAAGTCCCATTTACAATATTATTTGGATAATAAGCAATTAATTTTTCATATGGGAGTATATGATGATCAGTAGAAATAAGAGTATGAAGAAACTATTTATTTCATGACAATTGTACTATGTGATGAATTCTCACTATTTTATTAATGAGTAAAGATCTACGGGATCTAATACACGAGTGTGAAAGGGTTAAAGTCCCATACTACTCGGTGTATATCTAAGAAATCTTATACACGAGTGTGAAAGGGTTAAAGTCCCATACTACTCAGTGCATATCTATGAAATCTATACACGAGTTGAAAGGGTTAAAGTCCCATACTACTCGGTGTATATCTATGAAATCTTATTCATGAGTTTGAAAGGGTTAGAGTCCCATACTACTCGATGTATAAGATAATTAATTATATGAGTAAATGTGGTATTTGTACTTTTGATATTTTATATAGTACAGTTATTTACTTACTGAGTTTTTAAATAAACTCACACTCCCTATGATTATTTTTTTCAGATACAGAAAACAGAGAAGAAGAGAATCTGTTTGAAGATTAGAAGCCCCTTGGGATTATTCTCTATTTCTGTCTGGTGGGACACCAGTACTTATTAATGTGGATATTAGAAAAGCTCTGTATTTTCTATAGGTCTCCTAGGCTTGCGATGAGATAGAAATATCAGACTATGTATGTCTATATTTGCTTATCAGATGAATATAATTCTGTAGTGTGGAATGAATGATTAAGGTTGAATGTAAAACCTTACAGAATATATGTATATAACGTATGTTTGAGAATTATATCAAATGAGTAGTATCTTTTCACATACTCAATTTTTGGGATGTGACAAATTTGGTATCAGAGGAAAGGTTTTATAGGTCCCCTATAGAGTACAGAGCAAAGTGATCTTTGTGGGCCCTTCCCTATTGTCATGAGCCGCGGCATGACCATAGGATTAGGTTCCATAAAAGACCTTGTAGAGTATAACGTCATTTTATAGATAACTTCTCAGTGGGGCTAGTAAGTGATATTTTGTTTATGTCTGAAAATTGTTTGTTATGTGTGTAGATCTGTGACAGATCAATGTCAGAAGGATCTTCTAATAATAATGAGCATATGGGTCCAAGGAGGGCCATAAATCCACCAGTACATGTGCAAGATGATCCTAACCGTGGTGATAGTTTACATGCTCAAAGTACTGAGGGGGCAACTAGTGAGCAAGCAAGAAGAGTCGAACCTGATGCTCATGTCGGTAATGCAACTATTGCACATGTGATTCATTTGATGAATGAACGATTTGACCGATTTGAGGCTGAAATGAGAGGTCGAGCTGCACAAGCTAACCTGCCAGTGGATCCTCCTATTGTTGAAGCTGAAAATGTACCACCAGCTCCGTTAGCGGGAGGAGTTAATGTAAGAGAGGTAAGAATGTCTGAATTCCAGAAAATGAGGCCTCCTACTTTTTCAGGAGAAGATCCCAAAGAGGACCCACAATGTTTTCTTGAAGATTGTGAAGCAATCTGTGATGCTATAGGGTGTTCTCCTACTCAAAAGGTAGAATTCACTTCCTTTCAGTTAAAAGGTAGGGCTGGTAAATGGTGGAGGAACTGGAAGAAAGCTAGAATTCAAGGCGCACCGCCAGTTATGTGGACAGAATTTTACAGATTGGTTATGGATGAATTTCTTCCGGCAAGTGAACGATCATCCAGGGCCAGAGATTTTCTGTATCTACGGCAGGGAACCATGACTGTTGATGAATATTCAGCTCAGTTTGTTAAATTATCTGAATATGCCCCTGAAATCATTCCTTCTGAAAGGAAGAAAATAGAAAAGTTTGTGGAAGGGCTTCGTGATGCCTTATATGATCAAGTGGGTTCTAATATGAATGATTACTCTTCGTACTCAGAAGCTGTTGATGTGGCCCGAAGAATGGAAAGGAGGTCAAAGAATAAAGAAGAATATCATCAAAAGAAGAAGGCCAGATATAGGAGATCTTTTAATCAAGGGGAAGACTCAGGGACTTTTACTGCACCACAACATGCTCCAGCCACTCCTACTAAGTCATCTTATTCTATAGCCAGTGTGGCTAAGCCTCGTTCAGAGAGCAGGGGTGGTTTTAGCTCTTCTAGTAGAGGAGGTACTCAAGGTAGAAGGGAAAAACCTCAATGTCCTAAATGTGGAAAGTTTCACTTCGGAGAATGCAGGTTAAACACTGTTGGTACAGGCTGTTTTCACTGTGGACAAAAAGGACATTTTATAAGGGAGTGCCCTCAGCTCATGACAAGACCAGGTCAAGGGTCTACTTTGCCACCTCGACCACAATCTATTACTCAAACACCAACCCCTTCAACAGGGGGTAGTATGGGAAGAGGTTCTGGAAGAGGCCAAGGTGACCGTGGAAAACAAGCTGCTGGCAGAGGAAATGCAAGAATATATGCTCTAACCCGACAGGATGCTCAAACATCCAATGCTGTAGTTACAGGTATATTATCTGTTAATACTTTTGCTGCACGTATTTTGTTTGACCCCGGTTCTACTCACTCATATGTGTCACCCCTATTTGCCAAGAGATTTGCAATTGATTCGATTATTCTTAAAGAACCATTCTTGGTTTCCACACCGATGAGAGAGACTTTGATGGTTAAAACATGTTATCGTTCTTGTAAAATAATCGTTGGAGGCATGGAAACTGAGATAGATCTTATGGTTCTCAATATGTTAGATTTTGATGTGATTCTAGGGATGGACTGGCTATCTTCTTGTCATGCTACTATAAATTGTCGTGACAAAGTTATTTCCTTTAATATACCGGGGAGGAGTAATTTTGTGTTTCAAAGAGATCGAAGTGATGTACCTTGCAACATGATATCTATGTTAAGTGCCCAGCGTATGTTGCGAAAGGGATGTCAGGGATTTCTAGCTTTTATCAAAGATTTAGAAAAGAAAGAACAAAAGTTAGAAGACATTCATGTGGTTAATGAATTCCCAGATGTGTTCCCAGAAGATTTACCTGGATTACCGCCAGAAAGAGATATTGAGTTCAGTATTGATTTGGTCCCAGACACAAGACCAATTTCTACTCCACCTTATCGTATGGCTCCTGTTGAGCTAAAAGAACTTAAAGAACAATTGGAAGATTTGTTAAACAAAGGGTTCATTCGCCCAAGTTTTTCACCTTGGGGTGCTCCTGTTCTTTTTGTGAAAAAGAAAGATGGTTCTATGAGATTATGTATAGATTATCGTCAACTGAATAAAGTCACAGTGAAGAATAAGTATCCTTTACCAAGGATAGATGATTTGTTTGATCAGCTTCAAGGAGCAAAATACTTCTCAAAGATTGATCTAAGGTCTGGATATCATCAGTTACGAATTAAGAGTGATGATATACCTAAGACTGCTTTTCGTACACGGTATGGACATTATGAGTTTCTTGTGATGTCTTTTAGGTTGACAAATGCACCAGCAGCATTTATGGATTTAATGAACAGAGTGTTCAAATCATTCCTTGATAAGTTTGTAATTGTGTTATTGATGATATTTTGGTATATTCAAAGAGTCATGAAGAACATACTGAACATTTGAGAA
This sequence comes from Biancaea sappan, assembly GCA_037074585.1. Lineage (NCBI taxonomy): Eukaryota > Viridiplantae > Streptophyta > Magnoliopsida > Fabales > Fabaceae > Biancaea > Biancaea sappan. The sequence goes on along the minus strand of CM073501.1, from coordinate 20,436,011 downwards.
AAGTGCTTCAGACTTTGAGAGAGCATCAGTTGTACGCAAAGCTCTCAAAATGTGAATTCTGGATGAGTCATGTAACATTTTTGGGACATGTTAATTCCCAAGAAGGTATTCATGTAGATCTAAGTAAAATTGAAGCAGTAAAACAATGGCCTCGACCAACAACTGTGTCTGAAGTACGTAGTTTTCTTGGCTTAGCAGGGTATTACCGTCGCTTTGTCAAAGATTTCTCTAAGACGGCTCTTCCATTAAATAAGTTAACCCGAAAGAATGTTAAATACATTTGGGATGATTCATGTGAACAAAGTTTCACCCAATTGAAAGAGTGTTTAACTTCTGCACCAGTCTTAATTTTACCATCAGGACCAGGGGGTTACTCTGTATTCTGTGATGCCTCAAAGATAGGCTTAGGGTGTGTGTTGATGCAACATGGTAAAGTCATAGCTTATGGCTCACGTCAGCTTAAAAAGCATGAATTGAATTACCCCACTCATGATTTGGAAATGGCAGCTGTAGTGTTTGCCCTAAAGATATGGAGACATTACTTGTATGGGAAACTTGTAAAATTTTTACAGATCACAAAAGCCTTAAGTACATTTTTGAGCAGAGAGATCTCAATCTAAGGCAACGAAGGTGGATGGAACTTCTGAAAGATTATGATTGTACCATCCTTTACCATCCAGGTAAAGCAAATGTAGTGGCTGATGCTCTAAGTCGAAAGTCTATGGGAAGTTTAGCTCACATTGCCACTATAAGGAGGTCTCTAATACATGAACTACAAGAATTGGAAGCTGATGGAGTATTCTTCGAGATCACTGAGTCAGGTACATTTCTGGCTCATTTAACAGTTAGATCATCCCTTGTTGAAAAAGTAAAAGCAACTTTAGAAGGTGACATTGATATGGTCAAAATAAGAGATAAGGCAAGGCAAGGTCTAGCACCAAGTTTCTTAGTAGATGAAGAAGGAGTCTTATGGTTTAATGGTAGACTCTGTGTCCCCAACATTGAATCTTTGAAGCATGAAATCTTAATGGAAGCTCATGGTTCACCCTACGTTGTACATCCTGGTGCTGTGAAAATGTATCAGGACTTGAAACAAATTTATTGGTGGGAGGGCATGAAGCGAGACGTGACTGACTTTGTAGCTCGATGTTTGACTTGTCAGCAAGTTAAAGCTGAACATCGACGACCACCTGGATTGATGCAAAAACTAGATATTCCCGAATGGAAGTGGGAAAGGATCACCATGGATTTTGTAGTAGGTTTACCTCGGTCAACAAAAGGAAATGATTCAATATGGGTCATAGTGGATCGACTTACTAAGTCAGCACATTTTCTTCCTGTTCATACCACTTTCAGTGTAGCAAAACTTGCTCGACTTTATGTTAAAGAAATAGTGAAACTTCATGGTGTACCAATATCCATTATATCAGACCGAGGACCTCAGTTTACTTCTCGGTTCTGGAAAGTCTTTCAAGAGGCTTTGGGTACCAAAGTGAATCTTAGCACAGCATTCCATCCTCAGACTGATGGACAGTCCGAAAGGACAATTCAGACTTTAGAGGATATGCTAAGAGCTTGTGTGATGGATTTCAGTGGAAGTTGGGAAGATCATTTGTCTCTTATTGAATTTGCTTATAATAACAGTTACCAAGCCAGTATTCAGATGGCACCTTTTGAGGCTTTGTATGGGAGACGGTGTCGATCTCCTATAGGTTGGTTTGAACTTGGTGAAACCAAAATATTTGGACCTGAGATGATACAGGAAGATATAAATAAAGTTAAACTGATCAGAGAGAAGTTGTTAACTGCTCAGAGTAGACAGAAGTCTTATGCGGACAACCGACGACGTGACCTTGAATTTGCAATAGGTGATATGGTTTTCTTACGAATCTCACCTATGAAAGGAGTAATGAGATTCGGGAAGAAAGGCAAGCTTAGTCCGAGGTATGTTGGCCCATATGAGGTTGTAGACAGAGTGGGTAATGTGGCATATCGCCTAGACCTACCTTCCAACCTAGAGGGAGTTCATCCAATATTTCATGTGTCCATGCTACGGAAGTATCTTCCTGATCCTTCTCATGTCATTCAACCCCAAGAAGTTCATTTTGATGAAACTCTCACCTACGAAGAGGTACCAGTAGCTATCCTTGATAGAAAAGTCAAGAAATTGCGTACCAAAGAAATTCCTACTGTCAAGGTTCTTTGGAGAAATCATTCTCGCGAGGAAGCTACGTAGGAGGCAGAAGATGAGATGTGGAAAAACTATCCACATTTATTTGAAACTTGAGGTAAGATTTTAATTCGGAGGACCGAATTCTTTTAAGGGGGGTAGAATGTAATACCCGTTAATTTCAGAATATAATTCGCTTAAGAGTATTTTAGAATTCTACAACGTTACTTTAGTTATTTATTTTGGTCATTTTTAATTTTCATATTTAATTGTTCTCTTTGAATATTATTTATGAAAATTGAGTTAAATGACTGGACTAAATATTTGCACAATGAGGGATATATTCTAAGAATGGTGAAATTCATGGAAAAGTGGTTGCAGAATGGTCAATTAATCCATTTATTGTAAATTGACTGGATGGGTTTGGATGTTGGGTTATGGATACCCATGGGTTATTGAATAACCCATTAGAAATATTTAATATAAAGTTTCAATAGTAACCTCATATTTTTCACTCAGCCGAAGGAAGCAGAAAAGATTCTTTCTCAGTTCTTCATTTTCTTCTCAAATCCTTTCCTTGATCTTCAGAAGTTCGATTATTTGTTCGGTTCAAAAGCTTTGTAAGGATCAAAGGTAAGCTTTAATCCGATTATTTTCCTTAAATTTCAGTTTATGTAGAAGATCAGAGGAGGTTTTGTTCTTGAAGATTTTGATGATAATTCATGAATCTCAGTTGTTTTAGAAGTTATATTTGAGTTATAATCGGTTAAAAGAGTTGAAATTCTGGTTTTGAAACAAGAAAGGAAAGGATGAATTTTTGAAAGATTTTTCTGCAAAACCGAGTTACTGTAGCGACCAGGGATTTCGAAACAAAATCTGGAAAATTTTCTTCGGGTTACTGTAGCAGTACTGTAGTGTCGGCAGTCAACGGTACTGTAGCAGTCAACGTTACTGTAGCGAACCGGTACTGTAGCGAACTGACACTGTAGCGAACTGACACTGTAGCAAACCGTACTGTAGCAACCCGTTACTGTAGCAGTCAGAAAATTTTACGTATTTTCGTGATTTTGTTTCCTTTCTTATGATTCCTTGTAATATATTTTACTAGGAAATTTTCCTACACAAATTCTAGTGTGGAACAAGGTAAACTTGGACAAACATCAAGGTGAGTGAATAACCTTGCTCAGCTACTTTGATATTACTAGTCAAAGTACAATATAAGTCCCATTTACAATATTATTTGGATAATAAGCAATTAATTTTTCATATGGGAGTATATGATGATCAGTAGAAATAAGAGTATGAAGAAACTATTTATTTCATGACAATTGTACTATGTGATGAATTCTCACTATTTTATTAATGAGTAAAGATCTACGGGATCTAATACACGAGTGTGAAAGGGTTAAAGTCCCATACTACTCGGTGTATATCTAAGAAATCTTATACACGAGTGTGAAAGGGTTAAAGTCCCATACTACTCAGTGCATATCTATGAAATCTATACACGAGTTGAAAGGGTTAAAGTCCCATACTACTCAGTGTATATCTATGAAATCTTATTCATGAGTTTGAAAGGGTTAGAGTCCCATACTACTCGATGTATAAGATAATTAATTATATGAGTAAATGTGGTATTTGTACTTTTGATATTTTATATAGTACAGTTATTTACTTACTGAGTTTTTAAATAAACTCGCACTCCCTATGATTATTTTTTTCAGATACAGAAAACAGAGAAGAAGAGAATCTGTTTGAAGATTAGAAGCCCCTTGGGATTATTCTCTATTTCTGTCTGGTGGGACACCAGTACTTATTAATGTGGATATTAGAAAAGCTCTGTATTTTCTATAGGTCTCCTAGGCTTGCGATGAGATAGAAATATCAGACTATGTATGTCTATATTTGCTTATCAGATGAATATAATTCTGTAGTGTGGAATGAATGATTAAGGTTGAATGTAAAACCTTACAGAATATATGTATATAACGTATGTTTGAGAATTATATCAAATGAGTAGTATCTTTTCACATACTCAATTTTTGGGATGTGACAGCTTCTATTTCTCCATCTTTTCCCCGTGAAGCCTCCTTCCTTGCCTTTCCGTGAGCGAGTTCGAGAGAGGGAGAAAGAGAATCTGTAATGCTTTGTTTGGTTAGGAAAAGTAGAGTATTTCCTTCAAACTTTTGTTGAATATTAATATAATATATATATATCCTATTTTGGATTAGCATTAATCAATTATTAAATATTATTATCATATTAACTATATTATTCTAATATATAGCATTTGATATATGAATATTATAATTGGGCTTTTATATTGTGAGTGGCCCGTGATGGGTTGGGCCAATCACATAGCCTGTTGAGAAGTCTCTGCTCTCGTCTGATATTAAATAGACTGACATCCCATTAATCAGTCTAACCCTAGACAGAACTTATTAGACAGAGAGTAGTACCACTCTCACACAACCCTAAGAAAAATTCCCTCTGTTCTATTGTTCGAGATGGATAGCGCAATAATGCCAGGTACATGTTCTGTTCATCCCTTTTATGTTCTATTAATTAATATGCCGCAGTTTGTACCTACACCGATCTAGGATTAGAAAATTTAATCCCGTTAAATTCCTACAGTGGTATCAAAGCCTGGTTCGTAGTACAAACTATGGCTATTAATTAGCAATTTTTTCTGATTTTCGAAATTCCCTAAACCCTAATTTTAAAACAAATTTCGTTTGCCCTATTTTGTTAGATTAATCTTGAAATTGTTTTAGGGTTTCAATTCAACACTATAACACGAATCATGTATGCAAAAATCATAGAGTTTCATTGGGTATTTTGTGAGATTTAAAGTTTTTTTTTAAAACTTTTTTGCGTTAAACTTCGAATTCAATTTGCTTTCAAATCAGCAAATGTTTTCCTAAATTGATCTAGGGCTTTTCATCTATGATATTACTCGAGTAACATATCCAAAAATCAGAGTTTTTCATCGAGGGGTTTGAGAGATCCAAACTTTTTTAAAAATCGATTTTCTCCCAAATTTTTGAAAATGACTTCTCCAAAAAACACCCACTAATTTTCAAAATTGATTGAGGGCTTCTCCTTTTCGGACGATTTAGAACACAAACCCTCAAGAAAACGTGATTTTCGTGGCCATTTGAGGGAGATTGAACCGGGTCGCGCTCGCGGGTCGCGCGACCCGGTTACAGTCATCCGGGCGAAGGGGATGACCTCCCCTGTCGACGCCCACGCGCGGGTATGGCGCGTGTGGGCGCGTGCAGTGTCTTCCAGGCCTCAAAATTTTTTAATTTTTTTTTGAAAAATTAAATAATTACATAATATTATTTTTGGTAATTTTTGGAAAATTTTTCGGGACCCCTAAGTGTTTTATTGTATTTAATCTGAGACTATTTTACTATTTTAACTATCGTACTCTCGGATTTTTGGACTGAAATTTTTGTGAAAGTTCCTCACTCTGTTAACAACATCTATGTATGTTGTACTCTCCCCCGTAAGCTATCTTAGTGATGGAATTAATTTCAGTCCATATGAAAATTATTCCCTTTTATTATTTTTGAATTTTCTGTTATTTATTTGTTTATTCTTTCCTTTTTTTTCCCTCATTAATAATTAATTATTCTGTTGAATATAATTGTCTTTTATTTTGTATGATTGTGAACTCACCTATCGTGGGCACAGTTATGCAAAATATACGATTTAAATGATTAAAATTTCATTTATTTTATCCTTTTTTTAATCATTATTTTTAGTCTAATTTATTGCATTAATAATAATTATATCCTATCGGTATATTATTATTAATGTAATTTTCTTATACAATACCATGTTATTCATACCTCTATCAATTATTTTGAATACCCTATCGGCATTCAAAATTTAGATAATGATATGAGGTTTAAAGTATTGTATTATTATATTTCTTGTTTATTTTGGTCCGGGACCCTTAGGCGGGACCAGGTAGACAAGAAATTCTCTCTAACAGGCTTGATTGGCTGTGCACATAGAAATATTTAATTCTCTTATAGCATAATGACATTATGCATATTAAATGTTTTCTTTTTGTTGTTTTAATGCCAGCCTCCCTGCCTATGCAATTAACTTCTGTCAAAACACTAAATGGGACCAATTTTGAGGACTGGAAAGAATCTCTGGATTTGTATTTGGCCATCACTAATATGGACTTAGCCTTGAGAGAGGAAGAGCCCCCAGCTCTTACTGCTGAGTCCACTGTTGCTGAAAGGGCTTCTCGTGAAAAATGGGAGCACTCCAACAGGGTGTGTCTCATGGTGATGAAATACACCATGGAGAAGTCTATTAGACAGAGCATTCCAGAGAGCAAGAATGCTAAGGATTTTCTGAAGTCCGTTGGTGAGAAATTCACCACTTTTGACAAAGCTCAGAAGGGCCAGTATCTCTCTCTGATTGAGAAGACTAAATATGATGGTATTAGTGGAGTTCGTGAGCACATCATGAAGTTAGTCCACTATTTTAATAAACTGAAGTCTCTTAAGGTTGATCTTGGTGAGAGCTATCTAATCTGGCAAGTACTGGAGTCACTCCCTTTTCAGTTTGACGTTCTGAAAACCTCCTACAATACTCAGAAAACTGAATGGACGATTGATGAAATGATTGCCATTGTCTCTCAAGAAGAGGATTCCATAAAGAAAGGGAAAGTACACAGTGTTCAGTTTGCTGCTGCTTCTTCTTCTGGTGCTAAGTCTGAGAAAAGGAGAGGTCACAAAGGAAAGTTTCAACGTGACAAGAAGAAAGGGGGAAAAGTTTCTCAACACTTAGAGCCAAAGAAGAATTTTTTCAAAGGAAACTGCAAGTATTGCAAGAAGTATGACCATAAGGTGGATGATTGTTATACTCTCAAGAGGAAACTTGACAAGCAAGGTACACTCCTAGCTTTGGCTTGTTATGAATCAAATATGATTGATGTTGCTCCCAATACTTGGTGGTTTGACTCAGGTGCAACCATTCATGTTGTGAATTCTTTACAGGGGTTCACAAGCCTGAGGAAGCCAAGTGATGTTGAATCCAATATCATTGTGGGAGATGGAGCTAGAGTATCGGTGGAAGAAATAGGAGTAGTTACATTGCTTTTACCTTCTGGACATACTTTATTGTTAAAAGACGCTGTTAATGTACCTTCTATGAGAAGGAATTTGATTTCAATTTCAGCTTTGGATAAATATGGCTACACTTTTGAATTCAGTAATGGAAAAATTTTTATTCGTTTTAATTCTGTTACTGTCGGTTCAGGAGTATTATGTGATGGGCTTTACATGCTGAATTTGAACAATATGTCTGTTAACTCTGTTGTTGGAAATAAGCGTAACAGGACTGATGAAAGTTCTTCTATGCTGTGGCATAGACGCTTAGGGCACATTTCTAGGCCCCGGATTGAAAGACTGATTAAGGAAGGCATTCTTCATGATCTCAATTTCTCTGATTTTGACGCTTGCATCGATTGCATTAAAGGCAAGCTCACTGCCAAGACTAGGAAGAAAGGAGCAAATAGGTGTGATGATGTGTTGCAGTTGATTCACACAGACATATGTGGACCTATTACACCCACTGCTATGGGTGGATATAGGTATTTCATTACCTTCATAGATGACTTTTCGAGATTTGGTTGGATAGATCTCCTCCAAGAAAAATCCAGTTCCTTAGATGCCTTCAGATCTTTCAAGGCTGCTATTGAATTAAAGACTGGAAAGAAGATTAAATGCGTGAGGTCCGATAGAGGAGGTGAGTATTATAGCAGATACAGTGAGACTGGGAGAAATCCAGGACCATTAGCCAAATTTCTCGATGAATGTGGGATTGAAGCTCAATACACTATGCCTGGTACTCCTGAGCAGAATGGAGTTGCAGAGAGACGTAATCGAACACTCATGGATATGGCAAGATGCATGATGAGTCATACATCATTACCAGTTTTTCTTTGGGGAGATGCCTTAAAGACAGCTGTGTACATCCTTAATCAGGTACCTAGCAAATCTGTGCCGAAAACTCCCTACGAACTGATAAGTGGAAGGAAGCCGAGTTTGAAACACTTTCACGTGTGGGGTTGTAAAGCAGTTGTGTTAACCTTTTGACTGAGACAAAATTGATGTTAAATAGCCACTTTGATATGAAGGACCTTGGTGATGCTTCAGTTGTTCTAGGCATCCAGATTTACCGTGATAGGTCACGTGGCATTCTTGGATTGTCTCAGAGAGGATATATTGAAAAGATCCTCAAGCAGTTTAACATGCATTCTTGCTCCCCATGTGCTGCACCTGTTCAGAAAGGTGACAAACTATCTAAATCTCAATGTCCTCAAAATGATTCAGAGATATCTGAAATGAGAAAGGTCCCATATGCTTCCGCTGTTGGCAGTTTAATGTATGCTCAAGTTTGTACTCGTCCTGATATCGATTTTGCTGTTAATGCTTTAGGGAGATACTTGAGCAACCCAGGTTTGGGTCATTGGAAAGCCGTGAAGAAGGTCATGAGATATTTGCAGGGAACCAAGGATTACATGTTGACCTACAAGAAGTCTGATCAACTTCAGGTCATCGGTTATTCTGATTCTGATTTTGTAGGTTGCCCTGACGACCGTAAGTCTACTTCCGGCTCTATTTTTATGATGGCAGAAGGAGCTATTTCTTGGAAGAGTGTTAAACAGACTCTTACAGCTACTTCTACCATGGAGGCAGAGTATGTCGCTTGCTATGAGGCTACTTCTCAAGTCGTGTGGCTGAAAAACTTAATCTCTGGTTTTCACATTGTTGAAAGCATCTCTAGGCCACTTGTGATATACTACGACAACACTGCTGCTATTCATTTCTCTCAAAACAACAGAAGCTCTTCTCAATCAAAGCACTTTGATATCAAATATCTGTTTGTTAGAGAGAAAATTCTGGAGTTTCAGACTCGTATTGAACATCTCGCTACAGAATACATGTTGGCGGATCCACTAACTAAAGGCTTAACTGTTAAAGCTTTTCAAAATCATGTAACCCATATGGGATTAGTTAAGTCTTTTGATGTTTTGGCTTAGTGGGAGTCTGAAATTTTACATTTACTCAATTGTTTTTCTTATGAGATATGTATGAGATGACGTCACTTTTGTTATCATATCTCTTTTAGCATTTTCAGATGCTTGGACTATTCTTGGATTGCATATTTCTTTTAATTAATTATGCTTATCCATATTCATTATTCTTTATATGAAATATGGGCTTTTACTTTGTATGATTTACTTCCCTATCGGATACTATTTCTGCATCGTTAAAGCTTATGTTTCTTGACATGTGCTATAAATATAGTTGGTATTTTAGCCTTAATGATTATTGTATTTTAATAATTGACTATTGCTATCCAAGTGGGAGAATTGTTGAATATTAATATAATATATATATCCTATTTTGGATTAGCATTAATCAATTATTAAATATCATTATCATATTAACTATATTATTATAATATATAGCATTTAATATATGAATATTATAATTGGGCTTTTATATTGTGAGTGGCCCGTGATGGGTTGGGCCAATCACATAGCCTGTTGAGAAGTCCCTGCTCTCGTCTGATATTAAATAGACTGACATTCCATTAATCAGTCTAACCCTAGACAGAACTTATTAGACAGAGAGTAGTACCACTCTCACACAACCCTAAGAAAAATTCCCTCTGTTCTATTGTTCGAGATGGATAGCGCAATAATGCCAGGTACATGTTCTGTTCATCCCTTTTATGTTCTGTTAATTAATATGTCGCAGTTTGTACCTACACCGATCTAGGATTAGAAAATTTAATCCCGTTAAATTCCTACAACTTTAAGTTAGTGAAACCCAAGAGAGAAAATAGTAGTAGATGCATAAGAAATTTTTAGGTAGTTTCAAACCAGTTCGAGTGAAGTTCCTTTTGCTTAGGAGTGTGAATCGTAACGGGAAACAGAGCAAAAACCAAAGAGGGAAATATAGTACAGAATCTATAGCCATCGATGGCAAGAGAAAAGAGCAGCAGTAGCAGCAACGAGAATCAACTTGCTGAAAGCTTGATTTTTCAATCAAAAGAAAGTTGAATTTTAGCAACTAAGATAGCTAGTAACCATCATAAAAGCATGTTTGCTGTGTATTATGATTACATGATTATTGAGTTACTTATGCATGTCAGGTGGGTCCCTTCTAGTGAAGCCCACATGCAATATTTCCACAACCACTTATGGAGTAGTTGGGCTGTTTTCTTTGAAAAAAGGAGGAGAAACATTAAGGCTATGTATGTGGATGGAGTGGATGAGAGAAGAAGAAGTCTGAGTGAGAGAATTTTGGCAGAGAGAAAATTTGCGAGGTAGACATAGGAGAAAAGGCAGAGAGTTCTTTGAAGAAGCCATTAGAGAGGAAAAGGAAAGCTTTATTTTTTCTTACACCAGATGAGTATATGATCTCTGTTTTACATGAAATTTTAGTATGTTGTTTCTGGTAATGAGAGCTTTCATTTAATGTATTTATGTACGATTTCTCCATCTATTTTGGTAGATTTGAAATACCCACTCTGTGAATTTGTGTATATCATCTTGTTGGTGATGATTATGTATTGTTGGTGATCCTTAGTGTGACTAGGAGGACTGTTGGTGTACTAACTAATTATTATTAGTGAAAGTTTTGCTGGACTAGGTCCCGTGATTTTTACTTCATATTGGAGGGTTTTCCAAGTTAAAAATTGGTATGCCTACTGCTTTATTTTTCTTTGTTGCTGTGCTAGATATTTTTTGTACTGGGAGTATATTAACTGTCTGAGACAATTAATTTTGTTGTCCCATTTTATTGCACAAGGGGAAAAAGATTGATTTGGGATAATTTCTATAATTGTCATTTTTGGCATCTTTTCCCAATAGTAGTATCAGAGTCGGCTGGAAATTTTTCTATGTTACTAAAATGGAAGAAAGTGCTGGTACTATGATTAAATTGAATTTAGAAATTTATTCAATTTGGAAGTCCATAATGGAAAATTATTTATTTTGTAAAGACTTGTATGATCCTATTTTGGGAGTTAGTGCCAAGCCAACAGAAAAATCAGATGATGATTGGAAAATGCTGAACAGAAAGGCTATTGGTACTAGTATCGGGGAAAAAGACCATGGTCCACAGGCTAGACTGGGATCACTTGTAAATGGGTGGTTATGGACTGACCAATTTAGGCCCGTTTAAAAATGGGTCTAAATGGTCTAGCCCGTTTAGGCACGCGGGCTTAAACGGGCTTTCTTTGTTTTTTTTTTTAAAAATTATTTTTTTAAAAAAAATACATTATTTAATATAAATAATCCCTCTTTATCACATTTCTATATTTTATAACCTTATATTCAAAAAATATAGTAAATTTGGATACAAAACTTTTGTAATTTTTTTAAAAATAAATATAAAATTTATAAATTTAAATATAATATAGTTAAATTAGAAAGAAAATACAAAAAATTAAAGTTATTGTTTATTTCAAAATATTAAAGATGTAATGTTTTACATTGATAAATACTATTTTAATAAAAAATTATTAATTTTTTACTAAAAAATTTAAAATTATATTATTTTAACATTTAAAAAATTAAAAAAAGAAAGTGTGGCCCGCGGGCCTATGTGGGCATGCTTGGTCTTTCCAAAAAATCGCGGCCTAAACAGATTGGCCTGTTTAGGCCCGTGATGAGTCGGTCTGGGCCGGCCCGTTTAATAGTACTAGTTGGTACAATCAGACAGTGGATAGAACACAATATATATCATCATGTTGCTACATAGACATATGCCTATGAGTTATGGGTAAAGTTAGCAAATTAGTATGATCGCAAAACAACATAAAAAAAGGTTTTCTTATTTAGGAAACTTGTTAATATGAAATATAAAGATGGTACCTTAGTTTCAGAGCACTTTTCCAAAATATCGTGAACCAACTGAGAACTATGGATATTGAGTTGGATGATGAGTTGCAGGCATTGATTCTACTTAGTTTATTACCTGATAGTTGGAAAAATTTGGTGGTCTCATTGAGTACTTCTGCTCCTAATGGGATGGTAACTTTGACTATGGTAAAAAACAGTCTATTAAATGAAGAAATTAGAAGAAAAGAACATGGCGTGGCTAGTACCAATAATCAAACATATGCCTTGGTTATAGAATCACAATCAAGAGGAAGAAAAAAGAATTTTCAAAAGTCTGAAAATTGTAGTAAGTCACAGGGAAGGTCAAGGTTTAGAAAAGATATCAAGTGTTATCATTGTAACAAGAGAGGACATATAAAGGAGCACTACAAATACTTGAAAAGGGAAAACTCAAGGGAACTAAGCAAAGACAGGAAAGATGGGAACGATAAAGCCATAGTTACATCTGATGGTAAAGTTATGATCATTTATGATATTGTCTATGTAAATCTCACATGTCAAGATTCTAATTGGGTTGTTGATTCTATTGCCTCATATCATATTACATGTAGGCGTGATTTTTTCACAACTTATACAGCCAGTGACTTCGGCACAGTGAGAATGAGAAATGATGGGGTATGCAAGATTGTAGGCATGGGAGATGTTAGCATGGTAACTAACATCGGCCACAAGCTGTTGTTGAAGAATGTTAGACACATCCCATATGTTTGTCGTAGCTTGATTTTTGTGAAAGCAATTCATGATGAGGGATATTAAAATTTCTTTGGTGGTGGCAAATGGAAACTCACCAAAGGCTTTCTTATAGTTGCCAAAGTTGAAAATTTTGGCACACTCTACAGAACTGAAGGCAAGCTGAGTAAGGAAGAGGTGAATATAGTTAAAGATTGCTCCATAGAGCTATAACATTTGTGTCTTGACCACTTGAGAGAAAAGGGGCTGGATACTCTCACCAGAAAGAAATTACTTCCCATGAGTGGTACATTTCCTAAAACTTGCACTCATTGTTTTGTTGGCAAACAACATAGGGTGGCATTCCATAATTTACCACCACATAGGAGATCACATGTTCTAGATTTGGTACACACTGAGTTTGTACCATGGATTCTAAAACACTTGGTGGTGCTAACTTCTTTGTTACATTCATTCTCAAAAAGTGTGGGCCTATGGTTTGAGATCTAAAGATCAGGTGTTAGATGTGTTTAAGCATTTCTATGCTAGTGTTGAAAGGGAAAAGGGCATAAAGTTGAAATGTGTCAGAGCAGACAATGGTGGAGAATACAGGAGTCCATTTGAGCATTATTACAGGACACATGGCATCCAGCTTGAGAAGACAGCTCCAAAGACACCTCAGCATAATGGAATTGCAGAGAGAATGAACTGAACCATTAATGAAAGAATCAGGTGCATGTTCTCTCATGCAAAATTGTCAATCTTTCTCCTTCAATTCCTCTTAATGGTGATGTACCAAAAAGAGTATGGATAGGGAAATATGTCTTATATAGTTACTTGAGAGTATTTGGTTGCAGGGCATTTATTCACATTCCAGGAGATGAAAGATCCAAGCTTGATGAAAAGCCCAAACAATGTATCTTCCTGGATTATGGTCGTGAAGAGTTTGGTTACAAGTTATGGGATCCAGTAGAAAGAAAATTGTCAAAAGTTGAGACAAAATCCTTCTTGAAAACTAAACCATTAAAGATTTTGAGAAAGCTAAGAAGCCTAAAATAGTTATCAGAGATGATCTTATTGTAGTGCCAAGGACTCCTACCAAGGTTGCTGATGACGGGGGAGATATACAGGCTAATGTTGATAACACAGTGGATGGGCCTACATCCCAGCAAAATATACAAGTTGACACTAATTCACCAATTGAGCCTCAATTGAGAAGATCCACTAGAGAACATCGTCCTTCTCAGAAATATTCCCCTCATAAGTATGTGATGGTCACTTATAGGGGAGAGCCAAAATATTACCAAGAGATGGTGTCTCATAAGTTAAGGTTGAGAGCCATGGAAGATGAGATGAAGCCCTTTTATGAGAATCACACTTTTGAGTTAGTAACGTTGACTTAGGGAAAAAAAGCACTCGAGAATAAATGGGTGTACAAGTTGAAAGTTGAAAAAAATAACTCACAACCGAAATACAAGGCACGATTAATTGTGAAAGGCTTTAATCAAAAGCGAGGCATTGATTTTAAAGAAATATTTTCACCTGAGGTTAAAATGTCTTCAATCCGATTTGCGCTTGGATTAGCAGCTAGTCTGAACTTGGAGATTGAACAACCTGATGTAAAGACTGCCTTTCTTTATGGTGACTTGGAGGAAGAGATTTATAAGGAACAACCAGAAGGGTTCAAGACTAAGGGTAAGGAACACCTTATGTGCAAGCTAAAAAAGAGCTTGTATTGTATTACCTATGAAAAATAAAATATAAATGTATGTTTGCAAACTACGGTTACTATTTCAGTATACGATATTATTTACCTGTATAATACTATTTACGTATATGGTACTATTCACATATACAATCGAAATGTCGAGTACTTGATGTGGTTTAGTCATAAGAGAAAACTAGAAAGAAGTTTATAGGAGAAAATGATATTTTATGTGAGAAAATACCCTCAGAGACTAAATGAAAGGACTAAATTAAAAAGAAACTTAAAAATTTAAGGTGAAAGGATAGTTTTTCCTTTAAAGTTCTCAATAGTAACCAATAATTCAGCCACCTTCGTCTTTCCGCGATTTGCACAGTAAGCTAAATTATTAAATCGCACAATAAATTGAATTATTTTACTAGAAATGACATTTTCATAAATAGTAAATTGAATATTTTATTAGCGTATAGTATCAAATAGTACCTTTGACTTTTCCTATAAATAAGCCCTTTCATTTCACTGCTAAACTCACACCTTTAACTTCTCTTCTTCTCTCATAAAGTTTTCTTGCTCCGATGCTAGGCCTCTGAGATTTTGGGCATTTTCTTTTCAACTTAGGTGATGATAGTATGGTCTTTTGATGTCTTTCAAATTTTACAAGTTATTTTCTTAAGTATGCTCTGTGGTTGTAGTTTTGGCTGATATTTCACATCAAAAAAACTGTTCTTAGCTGCATATATGTTATTTTGATTCTCTGATTACCAAAATAGAATGTAAACTGTGAAGAATATATGTCTAGAAAAATTTTGACTAAAGAAAGACCTGGTACTTAAGTGTGTCCATTACGACCCTCCACTCTTTCTTAGAAACTTACCTGGTATACTTTTTTACAAATTTTATTCTCTATTTCTGGTATGAATAGTGCCTATATGTATGAATAGTAACTATATGTATGAATAGTGACTGTACATATGAATAGTAATTATATGTATAAACAGTATCTGTACGAAAACAACCTTAACTTGTTTTCTCTAATCTTTTATGAAAATCTCTGTAGCAGAACATTGAAATTCACCTGTGAACTCTTATCCATAACGGCTTAGAGAAGTGATACTCCTACAGAATCCAAGTGAGTGAAATGATCCCATTTTAATAGGGTTTTAGCATCATTGGTGATAAAAATTATGTCATATGACACTCTCAAGACTCATAGGGGTAGATTGGAGTCGGATTAGCGAATCTATGGAGAAAATTCAAATTAATCCAAAAGTATGGATAAGACAAAACAAGTATTTCAAGGTGATGTGAAGTTTGAATCTTTTCAAAGACAACTTAATTATTATCTTGATTTGTGGTTTATAAACTTATAATATAGTTATATACGATACTTATTATATGAATGAATATTACATTGTACTTTTGACTATGATATGAAATATTGTATTATTGATTGTGATTGAGCGGGATAGTACCCCCTCTTATCGGAAAACTCAGTTTAAAGAGTGTCTTGACCAACGAGTGTGGAGACAAAGATTCCCTCAGTAAGGATATAACCCGAGTTGGTAATAAATCTGTGAGACGCCCTAACTGAGAGGATGAGGTTGTACGTCATGACGGAAATAAATAAATTTGGTGAGCCAACCTATATGCACTCTATAGGATATACTGTCATTGATGAGTACTAATTCGTTGGATGAATTGGATGACTTTATATCTTCTAATATGTAATTTTTAACTATGTTTATTAGTTGAGTTTGAGCCTTCAAGTATACTTGCATGACTGGTAATGTATTTGAATTTTATTAATGCGGGGTCGATTCACTCACTGAGTTTTAAAGCTCACACTATCTATGAAATCTTTTTGTTCAGATCAGGTTGCTGGTGAAGAATATCCGCTAGAGTAATAGATTACTTTGGACCTTCCCGCTGTAGGGTAGGGCCTTCTTTGTTGTAGATTATGTTGCTCTGTAATCGTCTAGGACATCTAGGTCAGAGGTTTGGTATATTTGGCTTATATTTCAGTATAATAATGTATTTCATAATGAGAATATATTATTATATGTAATTCATCTCTATGTATTTCAAATAAGAAAATTTGATATGTTTTCTTCGTATTTATTTGATAAGGAATGATTATTTTGATAATACGGAGATAATTACTAATAATTTAACTCGTGGGTAGAATTTATGAAAAGACTTACAGTGACGGGAGATTTATCATTGTATCGGTCATGTGCCCAGATAACGGGTTGTGACATGTATAGTCTCAAGCAAGCACCGAGACAATGGTATAAGAAGTTTGAGACCTTTATGACTGACCATGGGTACAATAAGACAAATGCATGTCATTATGTTTTCACCAAGACATTCTCTTATGGTGATTTTATTATTCTCTTGTTATATATGGATGACATGTTGATCATTGGCCATGATTCTGTGAAAAATCAAAAGTTGAAGAAAGAGTTGAGCAAATCCTTTACTATAAAGGACTTAGGTCCTACAAAGCAGATTCTTGGCATGAGAATCACTCGTGATAGGCAGAATGGCAAGTTGTGGCTATCACGGGAGAAATACATTGAAAAGATGTTAGAGAGATTTCACATGAGCAAGATCAAAGCAGTTAGCACTTCACTTGTAAGGCACTTCAAGTTAAGTACAAGCCAATGCCCTACAAATGAGAAAGATAAAGCAGAAATGAAGAACGTTCCTTATGCATCTACGGTTGGCAGTCTAATGTATGCAATGGTATGCACAAGGCCAAACATAGCTCATGCTGTTGGTGTAGTGAGCAGGTTTCTATCTAATCCTGGTAAAGAAAACTAGAAAGCAGTGAAATGGATACTCAGGTATCTCAGAGGTAGTTTTAAAGCTTGCTTATGTTTTGGTAATGACATGTTTGTGTGGGAGGGATATAATGATGTAGATATGGTAGGTGATATAGACTCTAGGAAGTTTACCTTTGGATACTTGATGATTTTTTGCATAGGAGCAATTTTATGGAAATCAAAATTACATGAATGTGTTGCTTTGTCTACCACAGAAGTAGAGTATATTACTATTATTGAAGCTTCCAAAGAACTCTTGTGGATGCAAAAATTGGTACTAGAGTTGGGTCTCAAACAAGAAAAGTTTGTATTACATTGTCACAATTAGAGTGCAATCCATCTCAGTAAGAACTCGATGTTTCATTCTAGATCGAAGCACATTAAGGCACGATATCATTGGATACAAGATGCACTGGAGATAAAGTCATTCTCATTAGAGAAGATTCATACATATGACAATGGCTCTGATATGATGACAAAATCGTTAACCCCGGCTAAGTTGATTACTTGTAGGAAGAAAGCGGACATGGTTGAACATTGCCCCACTTAAGTCAGGAGGGGGAGATTGTCATGTGGGTACCTCCTAGTGTGGCCCACATGCAATATTTCCACAACCACTTATGGAGTAGTTGGGCTTCTTTCTTGGAAAAAAGGAGGAGACACATTAAGGCCATATATATAGATAGAGTAGATGAGAGAAGAAGTCTGAGTGAGAGAATTTTGGCAGAGAGAAAATTTGGGAGGCAGATGTAAGAGAAAAGGCAGAGAGTTCTTCGAAGACTCCATTAGAGAGGAAGAGGAAAGCTTTGTTTTTCTCACACAAGATGTGTATATGATCTATGTTTTACATAAAATTTTAGTATGTTTTTCTTGGTGATGAGAGCTTTCATTTGATATATTTTATGTACGGTTTCTCCATTTCTTTTGGTAGATTTGAAATACCCACTCTGTGAAGTTGTGTATGTTGTAGTGTAGTTTCCACTTTCTTGGTGATGATTATGTATTGTTGGTAATCCCTAGTGTGACTAGGAGGACTGTTGGTGTACCCATTAATTATTATTAGTGGAAGTTTTGCTGGACTAGGTCCTATGATTTTTAGCTTCACATTAGAGTGTTTTCCAAGTTAAAAATTAGTGTGCCTACTACTTTATTTTTCTTTGTTATTATGCTGGATATTTTTTGTGCTTGGAGTATATTAACTATCTGAGACAATTAATTATGTTGTTACATTTAATTGCACAAGAGGGGAAAAAGATTGATCTGGGATAATTTCTATAATTGTCATTTTTTGCATCTTTTCCCAACAATGCAATCATTGATCTGTATGATGGATTTTGTGTGAATCAATTAGTGAGCTTTAGGTAGTGAGAGACAGTAGTGGCCGGCTTAGGGTAGAGTGTTCATAGGGTTTGGTTGAGTGAAGTACTCTGCCACGCCCCACCTTAGGAGCATGACTAGAACGGAAGTGGACTCCGTCTACCGCCATAAGCCTAACCTCAAGTCGTTGACACGAAGAATAAATATAATATATATATATAGGTCCCTTATTATAACAACCAACACAAGATTTCTAGGTGTTCTATTTAATTACAGAGTGACTTAGAAACCCAACTATTAGACTTACAAGCATCCCAAGAGAGAGGAACACAAACTCAGAGACTTTGCTACTCCTTATACTGTAATACCCGTTAATTTCAGAATATAATTCGCTTAAGAGTATTTTAGAATTCTACAACGTTACTTTAGTTATTTATTTTGGTCATTTTTAATTTTCATATTTAATTGTTCTCTTTGAATATTATTTATGAAAATTGAGTTAAATGACTGGACTAAATATTTGCACAATGAGGGATATATTCTAAGAATGGTGAAATTCATGGAAAAGTGGTTTCAGAATGGTCAATTAATCCATTTATTGTAAATTGACTGGATGGGTTTGGATGTTGGGTTATGGATACCCATGGGTTATTGAATAACCCATTAGAAATATTTAATATAAAGTTTCAATAGTACCCCTCATTTTCACTCAGCCGAAGGAAGCAGAAAAGCATTTCTCTCTCAGTTCTTCATTTTCTTCTCAAATCCTTTCCTTGATCTTCAGAATTTCGATTATCTGTTCGGTTCAAAAGCTTTGTAAGGATTAAAGGTAAGCTTTAATCTCGTTATTTTCCTTAAATCTAAGTTTATATGGAAGATTAGAGGAGGTTTTGTTCTTGAAGATTTTGATGATAATTCGTGAATCTCAGTTGTTTTAGAAGTTATATTTGAGTTATAATCGGTTAAAAGAGTTGAAATTCTGGTTTTGAAACAAGAAAGGAAAGGATGAATTTGTTAGAAATTTCTGCAAAAACTTCTGCAAAAAAACCGAGTTACTGTAGCGACCAGAAATTTCGAAACAAAATCTGGAAAATTTTCTTCGGGTTACTGTAGCAGTACTGTAGTGTCGGCAGTCAACGGTACTGTAGCAGTCAACGTTACTGTATATGATATTACTAGTGTGGAACAAGGCAAACTTGGACAAACATCAAGGTGAGTGAATAACCTTGCTCAGCTAATTTGATATTACTAGTCAAAGTACAATATAAGTCCCATTTACAACATTATTTGGATAATAAGCAATTAATTTTTCATATGGGAGTATATGATAATCAGTAGAAATAAGAGTATGAAGAAATTATTTATTTCATGACAATTGTACTATGTGATGAATTCTCACTATTTTATTAATGAGTAAAGATCTACGGGATCTAATACACGAGTGTGAAAGGGTTAAAGTCCCATACTACTCGGTGTATATCTAAGAAATCTTATACACGAGTTTGAAAGGGTTAAAGTCCCATACTACTCAGTGCATATCTATGAAACCTATACACGAGTTGAAAGGGTTAAAGTCTCATACTACTCGGCGTATACCTATGAGATCTTATTCACGAGTTTGAAAGGGTTAGAGTCCCATACTACTCGGTGTATATCTATGAAATCTTATTCATGAGTTTGAAAGGGTTAGAGTCCCATACTACTCGATGTATAAGACAATTAATTATATGAGTAAATGTGGTATTTGTACTTTTGATATTTTATATAGTACAGTTATTTACTTACTGAGTTTTTAAATAAACTCACACTCCCTATGATTATTTTTTTTCAGATACAGAAAACAAAGAACAAGAGTATCCATTTGAACAATAGAAGCCCATTGGAATTATCCTCTATTTCTGTCTGGTGGGATACCAGTACTTATTAATGTGGACACTAGAAACGCTCTGTACTTTCTATAGGTCTCCTAGGCTTGCGATGAGATAGAAATATCAGACTATGTATGTCTATATTTGCTTATCAGATGAATATAATTCTGTAGTGTGGAATGAATGATTAAGGTTGAATGTAAAACCTTACAGAATATATGTATATAACGTATGTTTGAGAATTATATCAAATGAGTAGTATCTTTTCACATGCTCAATTTTTGGGATGTGACATATACGGAGACTCATTTACTAACACAGAACCTGCAAGGGTACACTAAAGGAAAGGATGAGTATAAAAATACTTAGTAAGGGATAACAATTAGAAATTTAAAAGGAAACTTATGTACTGCTCACTGGGATGGAACCTTAGACTAGGTCTCATTCATAGTTATTCTCCTACCAACATAACCACTCACTGCATAACTAAACAGTTAGATAAAGACAACCCATAATAGTATAGATACCATACAAGGTTAGGACCAATGATTAGAAGCCCAACCTAATATTTTATACAACACATGTATGCAATCATGACTCCTTCATCTAAGATACATCAATTGATAAAATGCGACATAATTATATATATAATCAAGGCTATGGTCCCACAAGAATAAAACCCATAGATAAGCACACATATTCATGATTTTAATATTGTTTACCGTTCTAGGAAATTTATAAAAATGATATTGTCCACCATTTCAGGACATTTATAAAAGATGATACTACCCACCGTTCCAAGACATTTATAAAATATGATATTGTCCACCGTTTCAAAACATTTATAAGAGATGATATTGTCCACAATTTCAGGACATTTAAAAAAAATGATAGTATCCACTGTTTCAGGACATTTTTAAAAATGATACTATCCACTGTTCTAGGATATTTATAAAAATGATACTGTTCACCGTTTCAAGACATTTATAAAAGATAATATTGTCCACTATTTCAGAACATTTTAAAAAAATGATACTGTGTACCGTTCAAGGACATTTTTAAAAATGATATTGTCCACCATTCTAGGACATTTATAAAAGATGATACTATCCACCGTTCCATGACATTTTTAATTTAATAGATCAATTTAGTGCCATGGACCTTCCACTTACTCTATATAAAGCATAAGTCACAAATCTCATTTTAACTTGTCCATAAGCCAACATATAACATAATCATATACAATCACATTAAACAATGAAAACATCATTCTATAACGAGTATCATTGTCAACTCATCGCGTTCATTAACCATAGCGATCAAGATATACATTTGTGCAATTCCTTTACAAACAATGATCTATATCCTAATTCCGTACCTCCATCAATATTAACCAAATATTCTACATTTAATAATCTCAAAAGACATCAATAGTCTTACACGTAATAGTGTAAATTCCAACAACTGTGATTTAATCATCACTTCAATTACTACACTCCATGTATTATCATACTCAGTATTCTCATAACAAGATTCCTTTCTTATACGAACAACACACTTACCCTTTTGGTTTATAGAGTACAAGGTATACATGTGTTTGTGATAGCATACTTGAATGCAATATATAAGCATCCATGTATATATGCAAGAGTACCTTTCCTCTACTCCACAATTAGGACATAACCTTACGCACCTATACATATATAAATACCCCCTTAAAATCATCCTTATAATTATTTTAAACTCCAAACCTACACACACACTCATATATACCTTCAATTAATTCCACCTCTGAATAGATGTATGATCATAACCAACTAATCACCATGAATAGTCTTGCTCATTTACAATATAGGTTACATCTACCTCGTTTATTTACAATACGCAAGTTCTTGCTTTGTTACTATTATAATCATCCACAACATTCACATAATGGGGAAAATGTATTTGCCTATGCTAACTTGTAATTAGTAATTTGCTTAAGGACTAACCATTATTAAACACAAGATACCACAATTCGAAAGTGTCCCAGCACACACTGATGACTAATAAATAAATGATTAATTATAGCAACAACCAAATGAGGTAGAGTAAGGTTCCCTTACCTTTGCTCAAGCTTCTCAAACAAATCCCTTTCCTTAAAGGTGGCTTTACAAGCTCTAAAGGTATCCAAGGAATGCTCAAGACGTCATCCAATACCTAAGGTTCAAGGATACACGAGAAAAAGGTCAAAACCCACACTTTAGTATGCATTATGAGGGTGGCGCCAACTCTTGAAGTCTCGGCCACACATTCTAGTGAGTGGCGCCGGAGGTGCCAGCCCTTGAAATCTCGGTGACTTGGCGACTGGGGCACCAAGTCGCAGACCATCGATTTGTAATTACGGGTTCACGAGCTTTCAGTCCAACACCATCATTTCCCCTAGATTCTCCATGGGTTTTCCTTCCTAATGTTCTAGCATCACACTAACACCAATTTCCCAAGGTAAAACCAAGTATATAAGCTTCAATCAAGAATTTCTCAATTAAAACCCTAATCGTCAACTCATTCTTCCACTTCCATGAGATCCACCTCTAAACATAATAAATCCATAAATTTCTAGTTTTAAACTCATCATTAATCATGCCAGAAAATTTTGAACTACACTTCAAGCCTCAAATCATGCAGAAAAGCTTACTACCATCTTAGATGCTCAAGAATCCAAAAAGACAAAAAAGGAAGAAGAAGAAGATGGATGAGATTCACTTACCTCTACACCCAAGCTTTCATCTACAAGTAATATGCAAGGTTGGATGTTGTAGAAGATGACTTGGGTGGCATGGTAAAAGAAAGGGAGAGAGAGCTTTGGGAGGGTAAAGAACAAGAGAGAAAGAATGAGAGACAAAGGAAGGGAAATGTGTAATTTAAATGTGTAATTTAAGTTTGTGGGCCCCACTTTCATCCTTTTCTATCTAGTCCCTTTGTTGATCTCATTAATTAAGACCTTGCAAAATGAGGGGCATGATTTAAATTGAAGCACCCAACTACACTTCCATGAAATATACACCGTCCTATCCCATTTTTCTAAAACACCAAAATCCCCACGCTTGTTCACTTTAGTCCCTCTCGATGCGTCAAAATCCACTCTAGCCTCAACTCCAACATCTTTAAGGTACCGGATCCACAATTAATCCTTATAAGTTCTATTTCCATGCACGAGTTCCTATCCAATCCTTTTCCACTAGTACACCATAAATTCTTTACCTTTCACTTTAGTCCTTAATAAATTTTTAAAATCCCTCATCCCATTAGCTGGGACTCCTTAACTCACGAAAAATTTTTCTTTTACCTAAATTTGTGCACTTCAAACCACAAAGCAATACCTGGGGTATTACATACTAAGTCCAAACCAAGGCTCCATGAGGCATGGTAGTTGAAATTGGAGTAGACGTCATGCTAAATATGTATGAACGGTATAGAATAAAGGATTGCTATTTGTGATTACAACATATGTTTTTATGACTTGGAATGGTATTGAATTTTTATGAAAATATGATACTAGCTATTGAGATTTCTTAAAATCTCATGTTTTCTTGTACTGACCATTTCCAGGAAAGAAGATAAAAGAAAGAGGAAGTATACATGACTACCTAAGTGTCAATTACTTAAATAAAAGAATGCAGTTGTGTATCTATATATTTGTGTGTATTTGTACTAAAGAAATTATATTAGTTTGATGCCTACACGTAATTAGAGTTTTGAGATTAGTAGTAGTCGTAAGACTACAATGAATAAATGTGTGATGTCATAATATATTGTACGAATTGTAATATCAATGTATATGAAATGTGTATGAAGAAGATGAGAAACCTTACATTACCAGTAAAGTATGTGTATGAAGATGAGAAACCTTATATTACTAGTAAAGTATCAGCTTTAAGAGTTAGTTGTGAATATAATATTCAGAACTGAATATATGTGTAAATGTAATAGATTACATAGATAACAGTATGAGTTTGTAAGCAAAGTTTTTGAAAGTATAAGTTATTAATGGTTCATCTATGTAAACTTTATGTTTATAAAGGGTTTATAAGTGAAAGTTATAATTCCAAGTTTATAATGAAATTATTCTATTTGTTTATCTAAAAAATTTTCAGGAAAAGAATAACTCAAATATTCATAAATTGTTGTTAATAACAAACAAATAGTTAACTACCAAAGAGAAGGAAGTTGACTGTCGGTTTGAATCTAAATTAGAAAACTCAATTGAAATATAACCAGTCAACTAATTATATTTGAACTTACTACTTTATACATTTGAGTCTTTCTCTTCGCATTTCAAAATTAATATTTTGAGAAATTTTAAAAAGGATGCTTCAAAGTACATTCATAATTATTATCCAATTTCATTTAAGTAATTTCTAATTACATAATTACCAATATTAAAAGGGAAAAATGGATTGTAGGAAATTAGAAAATAAGAGGGCATTACACTTTGACCCATGCCCTATTCCAACAATTACCAAATCACAGCCCCCGAAAATGCACCCCTTGGTCCTGGCCCATGCCTCATAGTCACTGACCCCCAAGTCATTCCCTTAGTCTTGGCCTATACTCTATTTCGGTAACTGTCAAATCATGACCCTAGAAGTGCATCATTAGATCCTCTATCCATTGGCCCCTAGGTACAGTTTTGGTCCATGCCCTATCCGGGTAACTACCAATATGCGACCCCATGAGTGCACCACTAGACCCCATCCTCTGAGCCTGGGTATGCCTCTACTTAGGATTTGGCTCATACCCTCTTCCAGCAACTACCAAATCACAAACTTCGAGAGCACACCCCTTAGTCTCATTCAAACACAATCACAAACACGCCACAATCACATATATCCATAATCACACTACAAAAATCACAACATACAAAGTCCGTACTCATACTATGCCACAAATATAAATTCATACCACGTTACCACATAATTTACTTAGCCACAGAATTAACCATCCACATGGTTCATGCAAAACATAAAATCCATCATTACATTTCCATCATAAGAACATCTATGATCTATCATAATATCATATCTCATCTCAATCCACCTGTCCCATATAAACCTCTAGTTTGCATGTGGGGATTTTTTTCTCAATTCTTCATGAGTGTGCTGTGGGGGTGTATGTACGTGTAAGTACAAATCAATCCCCAAAATTTGAATGGGAAAGAAATTTTAAAAAAAATTATAAAACTCTGATAGTCTGTAAGTGTGCGTATATATATGCTCGCGGTGGTAATTCATAAGTGGACTACACCTTCTATATGCATGCATGTGTCCTCAATTGATTCATAATATTACAAGTATCGAAATAACATTTATCTGTATAAGCATATATGTATGATCTGTTTAATTCATCATTACTCTTCCATCAAAAGGACATCTATAATCTATCATAATACCATATCTCATCTCAATCCATTTGTCCCATATAAACCTCTAGTTCGCATGTAGGGATGTTTTTCTCAATCTTTCATGAGTGTGGTGTGGGGGTGTATATATGTGTAAGTAAAATTTATAAAACTATGAGAGTGTGTAAATGTGCGTACACACATGCCCTCGTTGGTAATTCATAAGTAGACTATATCTAGCACTGTTTAACGGGTCGGACGGGCTAGTTGTAAATGAGCTGATCACGAGCCGGCCCGTTTACAAACGGTCTTGGATTAGTATGATCAAGATCATCTGCAGCTGGATAGCGATTAAACGATCTAGCCCGCGGTTTTTTTTTTCCAACTTCAAGCTTTAACAGAACCCTTCCTAATCCTTTTCATTGTTCTAGGCTCGGACAGTGATCTCCATTCTCCAGGCCAGGGAAAATCAGAGGGAAGATGAGATGGAGAGATCAGAGATAGAAGAATTGAGAAGACGAGAAGAACCCTACCTAACGGAGACACGTAGTAGATCGAGAGACGATGAGATATTTAGGTGGTCCAAACTTGGTGATGCTGATTGCCAAGAGTCAAAGACTGAGACCGAGTAGCTTCGACTTCGAGGATAACGAGAATGAGAGAGGCAGAGAGAGCTTTCAATGACGACGAGAACCATGGAGGACGACTGGATGAGAGAGGCAGATCGAAGATCTCCATAGCGCTTCGAGGACGATAGAGATAGATCTGAGATCTTAGCAAAGACTCTAAGACTATCGACGAGGAGGTGGTCGACGAGAAAGAGGAGCATGGTCGTTGAGCACCTGAGCTTGAGATTAGGGAGGACTAGGATGACTAATGAGATTGAGAGATTGGGAGCGAGAGGGATAGGGGATTGATGAAGAATTTAGAATATATATATATATATATATATATCCCACAGGCCAGCCCACGAGGCCCACAGCCTAGCTCACGGTTCTAAATGGGTTCAATTTTTTAGGCCTGTTTTTAAACAGTCCTAAACTAATCAATCCGAGACCGTCTATTTACGGGCAGTCCTGACCTAAATTGTGGGTCACGGACTTTTTCCCCCGTTGCTAACTATACCTCCTATATGTATGTATATATCCTTAATTGATTTGTAATATTACAAGTATTGGAATAACATTTTCCCACATTTTCAGAATACCACACAACTCCACCATTCACTTCTCATTTTGTGAATAAAGTTTTCAAATTTCCAAATATCTCCCTTCTTCCCTGAAGGATACGATGAAATAATTACATTTCATTTTAGTCTCTCCATGGACTTATGGCTCCCTCACTTTTCCCGTGCCACAGTTACTCCCTCGTCCCTTACCCATTGCCACTCATTAGATTCCGCATGGTATCACATCCCTTCATGTCATTTTTCCTTCCATCTAAATGGAAAATTTTCTCTCGTATTTTCACATACCTACTACTATTTCATCTTATAGTAATACTCGAAAATCTCAAGTGTTATAAAAGCTTATAAGTATAAAATATAAATATTTAAATATTAATTCACACAAAAAAATGTGCGAATCCAAATTAAACTAATTGAATAAATTAAGAGTTTATTAACAACTCCAATATGGGTAAAGTACATTATCCATTGCTAGAAAATGTCCAAATTAAATACCTCTCCCTCTTTTAAAAAATTATATCTCCGTCAAACTAGCCTCTCTTACAACCCCAAAAAAAAAGCTGCAATTACACATTTTGACCAATATAAAATGGTAATTTTATAAATTCAAAAATTGTAAAATTATATTATAAAAAAATCATATTCATAAATATCTTTTTAATTAACCAATATTTAATGATAGTAATTTAATTTCAACAATAAAAGTTTGTATTAAATATATGCAAATATACATAAGCATAGTCATAAGTTCAATTAAATTTATAATAATTTTAACATAAAATACATAAAATTGTTAAAAGCTTAATAAACATATTTTCTAATTATATTTTGGGAAAACCATCTCAAAACCCTCATGAACTTTTAAATCTTTGCAATTTACCCTCATGAACTTCTAAACATAGCAAAAAACTCCCTCCAAGTTCTAAATATTTGCAAAAGACTCCCTTCATTAGGTTGACTGTTAAGTTGAATGTTAGTCAGTGATTCAGTCAACATTTTTCATGCTTAATCAACTTAAATATGTCACATAGACACTAACATGACTATGGTATATTTGTCTTTTCACCTCAAAAAAATTTACTTTTTCTTGATTTATTAATTTGATAAAGTTTTTAGGTTGAAAAGACAAATATGCCCAAGTCATGTCAGTGTTCATGTGACACATTTAAGTTGACGGAGTATGAAAAAAGCTGACTAAACAGTTGACTAACAGTCAAATTGACAGTTAACCTAACAAAGGGGGTCTTTTGCAAACATTTAGAAATTGGAGGGAGGTTTTGCTACATTTGAAAGTTCATGGGGGCAAATTGAAAGGATCTCAAAGTTTATGAGGGTTTTGTGCAATTTGCCCAACAATTTTTTCAGGAAACCTTCTTTTGGTTTTGTATCGTCTGGGCCTTAAAATTAGTTGCTGGGCCAGTCTGTTGACATTTGTAGCCCAAATGGGCCAAACCTCCCTTTCGAGGAGGAAGCAAAAGCCATAGCATTTCTTCAGCCTCTTGCCAAAACAAACGGAGAAGGAAAACAGTTTCAATTTCTCTGTACACCAGGCTGATTGGTGATTAAAGAGAGCGTTTCCATGGCGAAGCCACTTGCAAACGTTCTGTTGAAAGCAATTTCTGGTCCTCCGGCTACCCATTTTAATAGAATTGTAAGATTTCACCTCCTTGATTTGTTTCTTATTTATACCTACCTACAGTGATTTCCATTCGAAGACTATGGCAATCAACAAAATTGTAACTTCGATAACGGTTCCAAAATCCAACTTCCAGCTATAAATTCTCGGACGGTTGACGAAGTACTCCTTTCTGATGAATTTACGAAGTTGTCTGTTTTTTTTTTTCCCCTTAAAATACTTCTATTCATGGATTTCTAGTGTATTATTCAGCGTCCTGATATATTTGACCCATCACTCTTTCGTTGAAAAATTGATTGCAGATAAGTGCAAGTTTTTGCCATAATGGTATAAAATACTCAACTTCCGTACCAAATAATCCTGAGTATCATCAAGATTTTAAAACCACTAGTCAACTCGAAGATTGTCACCTTTCTATGAAGGAAGTTGTGGAGAAGGTATCTATAGGCCTTTTCCCTGTACTCTATCGTGTTCATGAGGCTCAATTCAGGTTATTCCTTGTTAAACTCAGTGAAAGTTGGTTGATGGAGTTAGCTTTTGTACAGGATATGAAGGATAATTCTTTGATGATCTATATGAAGGGGGTGCCTGATATGCCCCGATGTGGATTTAGCTCGCTTGCTGTTCGAGTACTAAAATTATATGGTATATTTTCAATTTTGACAATGCTGCCATTTCTGTGTGATAATTTTATAATTAGAGCAGACAACATGAATCTGCATGTCCTACTTGGCAACAGTCACAAAAATTAATTTTGTTTCAAATCATGGCATTCAGAGATTAAGGCCTTGCAAGAAAGATTGTGGTTTTATTTAGAGGAAGGAACTAAGTTGCCGACTGTAATTGATAGGGATATATACCAGTGCATTAAACTATGCTGAGTTACTCTCAGCTCTATCATTTCACTGATGGAACTTATTATCAAATATGATAGTAACCTACATTGATGGCACTTCTGCATCTTTTTGATAAAAGTGATAAATAAAAGGAAAATGTTATCCGTGAAGATGTTAGAATTTATTTTCAATTGTGGTAATTTTGTTCTTACCATGATTGTGAACCTTGCAGATGTTCCTTTCGGTGCTAGAAATATATTAGAGAATCCAGAGCTGAAAAATGCCGTAAAGTCCGTCAGGTACTTCATGATTTATAGTTCCTAAAATCTCAGTCTTAATCACTATCCAGAAGCTTCATTGGGTTTATTTTGGATCGTGAGATCTTATGGTTCAATGATCTAGATTGCAGCATTATGCTTGAATGCAGAGTAACATTGCTTTTGACAGTTTTACATAATAAGTATCATACGCTCTTAAGATATTTTTGGGCTTGGCATATCCTTCTTGTTTGTCTGATTGAATGAATGTATGTTGCTTCTCCTTCAATCTCTCACATTCATATATGAAACTATTTAACGAGGTGGTCATGCCCTGAATTAAAATGTATGAAATTCAAGTAAGTCATAGACAAATGTGCTTCTCTGTAGGCTGTAGCTTTTAGTTTGCTTGTACCATCCAGGGATAGGTTTGTAGATCTGTTTAGATTTCTCAATATCTCTCGTTTCACGTTTTTCCGATTAAAATTTTCCATATATTGCAGTGGAAGGATGTTGTGTCAATTATCTTAATTAGTCATAACTAATAACAGATATATTGATTAAGAAGTGAAAGTATTATGAGCAACATTACTAGTTCTAACTCCCACTCTTATTCAGCAACTGGCCAACATTTCCTCAGATTTTCATCAAGGGAGAATTCATTGGGGGGTCAGATATTATTCTCAATATGCACCAGGTTACTTCTATAACTCGAAACTATTCCCTCTTATTTACATATGTTTCCCTTTCATAGTCCGAATTTCTAATTTGATGTTTTTGAATCTGTAGACTGGCGAACTTAAGGAAAGACTTAAAGACTTTGCAGCAAAGCAACACGAGTCCCACTAAGCTGTTTTGACGGAAGAAGGGATCAGTGAGACTATGTCATGTAGCTGAAATTGAGCTTTGATTTTAGTGTATAGTTATTATCTAAAGGTGATGATGTAGAACAATGTGAGGGGAGATAGTGGGGAGAAACAAAGAGACAGAGGGAGGACATAGAAACTTTATGTTTAATTTATTCAAAATCTAATTACAAACATATGAGGGATCCCTTTATATAGGGAGTCTGGATACAAAAAGAATTTAATGGATGAACTCTGGATACAAAAAGAATTTAATGGATGAACTAAGTTCTAAATGCATAAGCTAGTTTCAAAGTAAATAATTGCATGGATAGTTCCAAGGGTCATAAATGAAACATCAATTTCCAAGATATGTGTTTTCCTAAAATATTAGTTTCTAGAAATTTTATTGCATCTAAAATAGGTCTTCAATGGTTTTTCATCCGGTGACAAAGAACTAGGTTCACATTTCTAGTTTCAAGTTAGTGTTGAGAATGAGAGTCTTGAAAGCGTCCTGCTGAAGTAAATAAATGAAATAGATAGGTCACCTTTCTTGTGCTTGTATAATTGAAGCATTTGTAGCTCGAGCATCAGTGGCAAAAAGTTCAATGTACCAACGTTAAAGTTAAAATTGGTTGAAATCACACAGCCGACGACTAGATTTTGTTTGCAATGTGAGTAGCTTGCTGGTTTATGTACCTTAATGAAAGTAGCATACTGGACTCGAAAGTGTCTGCAATTCTTCGTTTTGCAAATACATTATCTACAAGCATTGAACTCTGCCATTGTAGAAATTGAATTTCGTGCCAAGCTACTGAGATGCGAAGTAATGCTTCTCCTGAACTTGATACATTGCAATTTGGAGCGAGATATCTCAAATCTATGTTTATTAGTATAAACGAGGTCATCATTGGACTTTCGCAGGATAAACATTGTGTTTGGTATATCTCTT
Organism: Biancaea sappan; assembly: GCA_037074585.1. NCBI lineage: Eukaryota > Viridiplantae > Streptophyta > Magnoliopsida > Fabales > Fabaceae > Biancaea > Biancaea sappan. Next base: position 20,404,419 of record CM073501.1, on the reverse strand, counting down.
TTCAATTCTTATAGTTGACTCGGATAATGTTCTTCAAAACTCTTTTTTGTATTTCTCTCCAAAAAAAAAATGAGTAATGATTCCTGGAAGTCCATCTGAATACATTAGGAATTTGCACGAGCTCCTGAAGTCGTAAGTATTTTGATTGTTTTTGGAGATGTTCTTGGCTTCATCTTTCTCTTCCATATTATCTGGAGTAGGTCTGGGTGATTCAGTTGATAGAACTGTATGGAACTTTGACCCTTTGCTCACAAGACTATCGTTGAACTCACACAAGAAATATAAATTTGTCATATTTTATCATTAAAGTATAAACTATAAACTCATCATATTTTTTAATCAGTGTTTCTTAAAACTATCCAACAATAAGATGAGGTACAGTAATGGGACCATAATGGCAGAGTTGTCAAAATGGGTTTGGATCATTGGGCTAACCAATCCTAATCCTACAAATGAGATGAGGTGGGCTAACAATTAAATAACTCATTTTGAAGAAGAACTTTTAGCTTGGCCCATCAAATTCTTTGAGAGTTAGGTGAGTTGAGATGAGCCAGTCCTTGTAGTTTTTTTATTTATTTTATATATTTTAAACTTTATTCAATTTTTTTAGAAACTTAGTTTTATTTTTTGAAGTATTATAGTTCTAATATCTAATTTTTGTCATTGAAAATAATTAAAATTACATTTTAAAAAAAGAAAAATAGCCTATTTTTAGGTTTTACATTTTTTTTTAAAATTTAATTGTTTCAATATCTAATTTTTATCATTAAAATAACTAAAAATATATTTATTTAAACAATATAAATAGGCTTATGGGACCAACATATGGCCCACGATAAGTTAGTATGAGCCAAAATTTTTTAACAATAAATTGTATAAAGTTCAACTCGGTCCAGTCCATACTAATCATTGCCTTGCCGGGCTTGAGTTTGGAGTAAGCCAACTCAACCCATTTGACAACCTTAAATGGTAATTTGGAACCTTGTGGCTTTGGTCTGTAATATATCTTATTTGAATTTCACTGCAAAACCTTGATCCTTGCTTCACTTGTGGGACTCATCTTTGAATCTATTGCTTAAGAGGGGGGGGGGGGGGGGGGAAGCTTACTTTTAATCTTGCCTTCTTACGCACATGTGAAGTGCCTTATTTGTCTCATCTTATTTGGTCTAAGTTGCATTTAGTGCAGCATAGACATATAATCATGCAATACATTTGTCAAATAGTGGTTGTCTGTAGCTACTGAAGTCCTTGTTTCATACCTAAGTGTGAATTCATGTTGGTGGGTCACTTCAATCCAATAACCAAGAATTAAATATCCTTCACGTAGAAAAACATGACTTTTCTCAGCAAATTTTCTATCTGTGGCTTAGGAACAAGGAAGACTCTGTAATAATTAAAGCATGAAGCCAAGAGTTTCATGGCTGAGGGACCAGTTGTTTTTCTTTTTTTAGACTAAAATATTTCCCATGTGCTTTGATGACATTGGTTGGTGTGGATGATGACATCTATTGTTGGGTGTGTGCTTTGATTCACGTTGGTGTTATTGTGTTAATTCAATCGGTTCTTGTTATGCATTCACATAGAGTGTGTTTGACAAAAATAACTGATAAATTTGTTGAAAGCTTATAAGCTCATAAACTAGCTTATTGAATTAGAAATATTTGATAAAAATAGTTATTAAAATAGCTGAAAAATATAAAATGATAAAAAAGACATAAAAGTGTTTGTATTATTTTATAATCTCAAAATAATACAAAATAAACATATTTGTTTTTTTTAATTAAATTAATTTAAATATTATATATATATATATAATTTTATATTTTATATATTATATTTATGTATATACAAGATTATCCAGTTCTAGAACATGCTTAAGCTCAGAAGAGCAGTAGCAAGATCGGGTTCGTAAGATCGAATCGAAGTTTGTAAGATCTTGTAAAATTTCATAAATAAATTTAAATATATATATATATATATATATATATATATAAGTGTTAACATTGTAAAAATATAAAAAGTTCTTCTATAAAACATATCATATATGGTATACATTTCAAAAACAATAAAAATTCACCACAAATTACATCTCTAAAAGTCATAAAGATAAAAAAATTCAGAGAAAGCAAAGGTTCTCGGTAAGACACAATATTACAATAATCAAAATTCACATTTCATAGCTTTTGCATGACAGTAAATTAGTAATAAGTAATCACAGTTCAATGATCCACAAAGATTAAAAAAAATTCAAAGGTTCTTAGTTTCTCAAGCAATGTACTAATGTAGATATATAAAATAGACATTTGAAGAAGAAGAACATATTACAGAGTATAGACGTTTGAAGAAAAGTGACAAATATGAAGTTTGAAGAACTTGATATAGAAGTCGAAGTTCGAAGAACGAAGGCACTCAGTCTCTCAAGAAAAAGAAAAAAATAAAGGCTTTTTGCAATTAAACACAAGAAAAACATTAAAAAAAAATTTGATGTTGGCAGGACCGCATAGGTTCTTACGAACCTACGAGCTAGTTCTAGAACATGTTCCAAGCTTGATCAAATTAGAACCTACTTATGAACTAGCAATATTTTGTTATCAAATTCTAGAACTTATACGAACTTTCTAGAACTTGATAACCATATGTGTGTGTATATATATATATATATACTTACGAATGAAAAATTGTAATATATACTTACATATTAAATACATCACATTTTTCAATCTTTAATATATATATATATATATATATATTTGTTTAAAATAAATTTAATTAAAGATAAAATATTTAAATAAAAATAAAAATTATTCACAATGAAAATGTTTTGGAGATTTAGGCTATGAATAAAACAAAAGGATATAATGGGTATTTAGATAAAATAATAAGGGTAAAATAGAAAAAAAAAATACAGAAGCTATAAGCTATAAGCTACTAAAAATAACGTTTCAAAATAAGTTATAAGTTACTAAAATAAGTTTATTTACCAAACACTTCAACAAGCTTATAAACTAATCAAATAAGCTATAAGCTACTTTTTTTGCCTTGTCAAACACTCTCATACTTGCTCGTTTTGGAATCAAAATCTTTCGTGTTTAATATATTTGAAAATAGCAAAAGTACTATTTATGATGTGAATTATATTTTAATTATAACTCAAAATTTTATTTCGTGTTAATTATAATTTACATGTTTTTAATTATTTTTGTTATGTCCCTGAGCCCTGTGCCGTGCAAAGAGGAAAAAGGCTCCCTCCTTAGCGCCTGGCTAAGGAGGGAGGTGGCTTGCCCACAGCCCTTGGATGGCTATGGGCTCCACCTACCCAAGCGGGGCCCACAGCCATCCAAGGGCTGTGGGCAGGCCAAGGAGCCTCCTTAGCGCTGGTCTGTTCAAAGATTTAACATCAGACACTAACGTGACATTCGATTTTGAACACATTAGCATCAAATCATTTATCTTGAATGTACTAAATGTGAGATACTCCTTAAAATGATCAAAATATAGTATAATTTTTAACATTTTGGATTTAGAAAAAATTATACTACATTTTGTTCATTTTAAATTAGCATCAGATGTAACATCATATGTTTGGCACATCTAAGGTAAATAATTTGACATTAATATGTATAAGATTGAATGTCATGTCAACTTCTAGCGTTAAATTTTTAGATAATGTCAAGTTCAAGGACAAAATTAAAACTAATTAAAAATATATGAATTATTATTAACATAAAACAAAGTTTAAGGTTATAATTGCTAAATAGGTCAAAGTTCATGAATATAAGTAATATTTTTTATCTTCTTAGTAGAAGATATTCTTGGTAAAAGTTTTTTTAAAAAAATAGCTTGAATATAAAATGCAAAATACTTAAAGGTACGCTATGCTTAATTATTAATTTCATTTTTGTATAATGCTAAAGCCTAAAGTTGCATGCACATAGGCACCTACTAATATATGGTTGTTAGATATTTTTTTAAAAAAACTTTTAATATATTTGCAATAAAATATAATAATACAAATTTTTAACAAAATCTAATCATGTATTATTAAGTTATAAAAATATTTATTTGTATTTCTTTATAAAAGAATCTGGTGATAAAATTTTATAAGACATAGAAGTTGTACCAAATTTTCTTCCTAATAATTCCAATTATTTTAACTATCATTTTAAGTTGTCGTCAATACACTAATGGAGTTTTCCCCATTAATAACAAACAAAGCTGTGGACAATTCGATCAAATTGTTTTTTTGACTTCGTTTTGAGTAAATAGTTTATTTAAACATTTATAGAATAATTTATTAATTATGTAAAAAAAATTTATATCATAAACTCTTTTTAAATTAAGTTACTGATACATACTTGAAAAAATACTTTTAAATTGGGAAAAAAGGATCTGAAGAGTTTGATTTTTATAAAATTTTAAATTATAATTGAAGATATATTTATCTTGTAAAAGTGTAAAACAATTTTTTGATCATGTGAATTTGAGCTTTCAAACAAGATTTTTTTAAGAAGCTTAAAAAATTATCTTTATAAAATAAACTAAAATAATTTTTGAGAGTTAATAAGTTACTTATTTAAAGTTATCCAAACAATATTTTTTTTATATAAAAACACTTATACTAATTGAGAATCTCTAATAAACTATAAATTATGTTATTCAAAAGTGAGTTTCCTTTTCTTTTGTTTTAAACTCACTTAATGCTTCTTTTATTCATTTTTTTTGAGGAAATTCTTCTAAAAAACATATACTTCAAATTTTTATTCTTAAAATTTAAATTATATAATTTAATTGTTTTTCATATCTTAAGTACCACTCAGTAATGTCTAATCAATAAAAATAAGGTAAGAAATCATATACATTTTAATAATTAATAAATCATAAACAAAAAACATATTTTCTCTTTTTTTATTTCCACATTTTAAAACTAATTTTATATGTAAAATGGTATTGTACCAACATGTTGAATCTTTTAAAAATGATAATTGAATTTAACTTGTTCGAAAAGCTAGTTTAAAAAAAGAAAATTGCATAAATTTATATAAAAAACATTTAATACATTTTTTTCATTGATGTGAAATTTTAGCACATATCTCGCGTGTATAGGACTAGACATTTAAAGTATAAAACTAAACAAATAATAATAGGAGGCATAGATATTCTATTAACAAGAGATTAACCAACTTTATTATTTCGTTACGTGAATTTAAGTGACTTAAAAACTAACTCAAATTCAGTTTATATAAAAAACTATTAACACATTCTACACACACAGACAAACACAGATATATATATATATATATATACACTGGAAATTCATGCTTCATCATATATAATTTCAGAAAAGATTATTGGTTAATTCTTCTCGTTTGCCGACAACTAATAATACCTTCTGAACAATTTGATTAAACAAAACAAATGTGGAACTTATTATGTTTATATTTAATATGTCACACTGTACCCAAGGCCACACTTTTTGACCTTTACACCTTCACCTGAAAAGTGAAAAGACATTCCCACGTATATATACAGATAATATATATGGCAACAAAATATAATACTCTGACAACCCGAATATTTTAATTGAAAGATGGAGATTTGCAATCAGTGAGTTAAACAAATGACACGTTGTTCCCTCCTCTCTTTAATATAAACAATTAAAATTTTAACTTTTTAAAATTATATTTATTCTGTTCTATTTTTAAAATATATAATTTCTTTTTATATAATTTATTTAAAAAGATCCGTTACAATCTATTTTTTTATATTAAATAAATAAAATACTACATATATTTTTGAACGAAAATATTATCCAATATTAACCTAAGTATATAAGGTATAGTTCTCATTCACTAGGTATACGCTGATGACATTATTCTTATCATACCTAGCAAAAAATGGATGAGAAAAAAAAAGGTTTTGCAATACGTAAAAATTAATAATTTTAAACTAATAAAATGTATTTTAGTCAAGAGATATAAGACATTAAATTATCAGATATAAAAAAACATATTATAAAATATCTCTCTAGATAAAAAAATTAAAATCACACTAAAGTATAATATATGATATAATTATAGGAAAAAATTATATATCTTGAAAATAGATAAAGGGCTGTAATTTTAAAAATTTATAGGGGAAAGAAGTGTAACCTACGTTATTTTATTCTCTCTCTCTCTCTCTCTCTCTCTCTCTCTCTCTCTCTCTCTCTCTCTCTCTCTCTCTCTCTCTCTCTCTCTCTCTCTCTCTCTCTCTCTCTCTCTCTCTCTCCTTTTTGTAATTTGTATGGTTAAACAAAACATAGAGATAATTTTAGGTGAATTTTACTAGAGTTGTCAATGTGGGCCAGTCTATCGAGAGCTAACAAAAACAAGTTAGGTTGTATTGGTTCATTTTCAAAACAGGCCATTAAGTATCCAGCTTGATTTGTCGAGTTGATAGGCTAAATGAGTTAGCCGTCAGTCAAGAGATGGAGGTAGGGAGTCGGAAGTTAGAGAGTTGAGAGAGAGGGGAGATCACTAATTCTTTTAATCAACAGATGGAGGGAGTCAAGAGAGGGAGATTGCAGATGGAAAGAGTCAGTCGAGAGACGACAACGACTTGATTCCTTGATGGCACGGTGGTAGCAGCAGTAGTTTCTTCACGGCATGGTGACTTGATTCCTTCACAGTACGACAGCAATAGTTCCTTCATGACACAGCGACTTGGTTCCTTCACGATATAGTAGCAGCAGCAGATTGTCGAGACAAGAGAGGGAGATCAATGAAATTAGAATCAATTAATACTTAATCAAATCTAGAATAATCTTTATCTGATTTTAATTTTACATTTTTATTTTTTACTAAATATTAAAAAACAAGTTACCCACAAGTTATTCGAGTTCAGTCAAATAAGCTCGATTTTTAAACAGGCTGCTACCATTTTTTATAGGTTAACATGTCTAACTTGGCAAATTAGGCCCACATTGACAATTCTAAATTTCACCATTGATACTAAAGTTTTATGTATATTTCTATAATTATTCATAATACCAGTTTGTTATGTTGATTTTTCTAATGTAAATAGAAAGATATGGAAAAATTGCACTTTACTCCCATAAAGTTTAAAATTAAACAAATAATTCTTATGAACTTTCATATTGTATAAAAGACCCTCTGTCGTCCAGTTGATCGTTAGTTAACTGATACTCAATACTTACATGGACATTGAACCGCTACACCAACTTTTTTTTTAACACTCATATACCACGTCAGCGTGTTACTCACTCCTACATCAGCCCTTCTCCTCACTCCCGGCCTTTTTGTACTGATTTAAACACCAACGCCACAAACATTAACGCTACAGACAACCATCTCTACACCAGCCAAACGCAACGAGGAAGACGTCGAATCTAGAGTAGGAGCCAAATTTGGAGTCCGAAAAGCCAAATAACATCTCACCATATCTTTAGCTTTTGGGAATGGCCTCATATCAGAAGTCATTCTTCGTCGATGGCTTCATTCCTGTTGTTCTTGTGGTTATTGTTATTGGAGATTAAACATATATATTTATAATGGCAAGACAAAGCAACATGATGGGATGGGGAGGCGTGGTGAACGACAGCCTCACGAGCATTTGTGTCATGGGAAGGTGTTGTTTCATGGCAATGTCGTTTGAATCTGTCGATTCTACGACTAAATGTGTGGCTCCGGTGGGTGGAAGTGCGGGAACTGCTACACAAGGACATTGATGAGAAGAAGGCGAACGGGATTGGGCCAGAGATGGCATTTGGGAATAGGGTCTTGGAGAAGAAGGCTAGATTGGGATCGAAATGATTCAAACGACTTTAAGTCTATTCACCAAAACTGGCGAAGGTTCTTCTTCGTCGGAGATTCGTCGAATCTTCGACCATTGTTTGGCTTGATGGGATCAGATGTCCCCGGAGTGATGGGCAATTGTGATGTTGAAGACCGTCGAAGACAAGCTGATGATTTTCTCCGGAAGGTCATGTACTTGAATTGCTTGGGTATTGTGGTGTTCGAATCAATGTAGGAAGGCTAAGAGTGAGGAGAAGGGCTAATGTGGGAGTAAGTAAAACATTGAAGTTGCATGAGTGTTAAAAGAAGTTGATGCAGTGGATTAGTGTCTATGTAAGTATTGATCGTCAGTTAATTGATGATCGATTGGATGGCAATAAGTTTTTTGCATAATATGAAAGTTCATAGGGATCTTTTATTTTATTTTAAATTTTACGAAAATTTTACACACATAACAAAAGTTTGAGGATAAAATGTAGTTTTTGGCAAAAGATATTAACACATTAAAATTATAGCAATACTTAATTATTGATTATGAGTAGATTAATAATTGATGAAGGACAAAATCTGACATGATTCTTGCTTATCACTAATTTTGGATCCTTTTTTGGTTGCTTTCCAACAGAGCCTTTTTTCGTTGTCCAAATATTAAACGATTTTCGATGCAATTGTTTCGTTTGTCGCATAGTACTGTTCTGCACCCTAATGCCTTCCAAACAAACTAAGAATATAATTTTAATTAATTTCATCATGCACTTTTTTTCGCTGCTATCAGTGCTATTCATGTACTCTTCCATTTCTTAATTTTTCTGTCTACTTAAATCCAATTTTTTAATTAAAAAGAATAGAATATCGCAGTTGCACGCCTCACGCAATTTTTTTTATAAAGAGAATAATGTTATGCCTACATTAATTGGCTTTTAGTTTGTCTCGTTATTATTCTGAATGTATAAGAAAATATTGATGTTTTAATTAATTTTTTTCCCCTGTTCGTTTTATTGATGTTAAAATTAATGGAGGACTGTGGTGATTCATTGAACAGGCTTGACTGTGAATAGTTTACAAAAGATTCTGGAGCTCAATTCAATATATATACATATATATATATATATATATAGTTGTTTTTGATATATGTTATTATATTATTCACCTGCTAAAATTTAATATTGAACTTAATTATTCGTGAACTTAAATATTATTTATATATTTACCCAATTGATTTATACTCAAAAATTGATGTACAAATAGTTATAGCTGTTAAAACTTTAATTAAAGAACTGATATAGATAAACAAAATGAAATTTTAATTTTAGAAAATAGAAAGATTATATAACTTATTTTTAAAATGAAGGCGTCTAATTTGATTTTTCTGGAATTGAATGGACAAAAATTAAATTGGAGGGTAGTTTTGGCATTTGAAGTGAGAGGTTGCTGGAAACTAATGAACATAATCATTTGTTAAAACTAAAAGGATTTACACGAAACATAAAGCTTTTTGACGATGCAATGTATTGTCAAAAGAAGAGAATGATTTCATCACAGAACACAAAATCCAAGAAACTCAGAGCTTCTCTCTTCTGAATCTTCACGATCCCACCATCATATATCCTGATCATATCTTTCTGGTCTAACTTACTTACACTGATGAATAGTAGTACATGTCCTTCTCTCTTGTCTTGTATTCATCAAAATTGAAGAAGCTGCCGTTATAGCCATCATTGCTGCTGCTACTACTACCCACCAGTCTCTTAATCTCCTGCATATCATAATTAACCAGTAGGGTTTCCCCAACACACCCATTGTAGTTCTGATTCTGCACACCCACTATTTCTTCCTGCTTCATCATCTCTCTGCCATGGCTGACCTGACTGCAGCTCCCAAACGCCATCACTCTGCTCTCTCCCATCATACCATAATACTGGGGGGGACTAAAACAAGGGAGATTATGGGTTGTGTTATTGAATCTTGAAGGAACATGAATGGGGTCAAGGCCTGTGGAAGATAACACAGAGGCGCAATCTGTGTACCCTGAAGATGACACTGACTGATGAAATGGAGAATTTCTGATCTGATGATGAGAATTAGGGGGAAGAGGAAGCAAACCCATGAGCTTTTTCTTGAGTTTTGTGTTCCAGTAGTTCTTGATATCATTGTCAGTCCTTCCTGGAAGCTGAGCAGCTATAACTGACCACCTACATAAGTTCCACAATAAAACCGACTTTATACATATGTGAAAGAACTATCCATATATAGCAAACTACATGGGTTTCATGGAATAAATTTCAGTTTCTGATGGGACATGGAAGTGGTACCTGCTTCCAATATTAGCATAGAGGGTGCAAATGATTCTGTCTTCCTCATCAGAGAATTCTCCATGCTTAATGTTGGGTCTCAGATAGTTAAGCCATCTCAGTCTGCAACTTTTCCCACACCTCTTTAGCCCTAAACCAAAACACACAGAATATGAGATTTAAGAATACATGAGATTTATATATGTATGTATGTGGGATTAAATTTAGATGATACCAGCTTTGTGAGGAAGAGCAATCCAATTGCCTCCAGTGCCATGCTTCTCTATGTACTCTTTGAGCCTCGAGTCTTCTTCTGGAGACCATGGTCCCTTCTTCACGTTGGCCTTATCACAACAAGGAGCTCTTCCCATTTCTCTGTCTGCTAAATGTTGGGTGGGTGGTGAGTCTAATTATAAGGAGAGAATGGGCTTAGTTTAGGACAGATATGAATAGACAGAGGCACAAGTCAATGGTTGAAAGCAATGGAAAAGCGTAGTTTAATGTCCAGTCTTGTTTATGGGTAATTAATAGAACTTTCTAATCTTCAACATACGTGTCCTAACTGAAATGAAAGCCCACTTGGTCTCTTTGTTCTTTTCTCCTTTCAAAGATTCAAAAGCCTCCAAAGTTGTCACTCACACAAACAAACATAACAGGGCTTCTGAAGTGACAGCTACAGCTACCATAATTGTTTGTGACACTTTCCAAACACCATGCCCTACTGTCCTCCACCTCCCTGGTGCATTTATATACTACATATATTTTCCCCCCCGAAAATAAAACAAAAAAGAAAAGAAAAGAAAATGATGTGTAATTAAATAGTTTGCTTATAGTTCAAATGTTTACATAACAGATACAGACTCAACCCTAACGACACAAAAGTCTCCTTGACCACATCTAACTCATCTTAGATCTACAAAAATCGCGCATAATTAAGCATGGAAGTATATAGCCGTCATCTTGTCTCTTACTTACACCACAAGCTGTTTAAATTCACATGTCAAAACAAACTTCTAAATTACTTTCGCCAGAGCCAATTGTATATGCTTTTTTGATTTTTAGTTTGAGTAAATCATGATTGTTAGAGTTGATTTTGGAGATATTCAAATTTCAATAAAATATAGTTTAAAGAAATGACAATCAAGAGCTTTTATCAAAATTATAATTTGACGGTAAAACTATAATAATACAAAGACTTTTAAACATGTTATTTTATACTAAAACTATTTTAATACAATTTAAATCATAATTTGTAAAAATGTAACAAAAAATGAAGCACACAATTTTGATTATTTATCAAGTTAAACATGAGAATGTAACTTCTCTAGAATCATCATAGGTTGTTACACTGAACTATTTTGTTGTGGAAGGAGTTACCTTTGATTGGAAGACGGGAAGTACAATAAATCATTTGTTTGGCACCGTACGCTTAGTAAGCCATACTAAGTATACAGTGTCCAGCAAAAGATCCAAACTCTAATACAGATGGTGTTACATACAGTGTCCAGCAAAAGATCCAAACTCCAATACAGATGGTGTTACATGGGAAAGAGTACAGTGAATGAAGAAGGAGGTGAGAATGATGATGATAAGGTTGATGCTGGCTTTAGGATGAGATCGTTAGAGGGTGTGGTTGGGATACATTGGAAGATTGACTAAACAATGTGAAGGTGGTGGCTTCTTGTGGGTACCATCCCTGTAATGCCATGTCATAGCTACCCATGTTGTCATCACTTCAACACCAATAATCTTTGTGAGACTCAGGGTACCACATTTCTTACACATTTGTCCTCCCATGCACATTGTTTCTCAGTGTGAATGTTGAGAAGTTCATAGTAAAATAAGAGTCTTTCGATCAAAATTTAAACGGTCAGAATTCAAGATAAAAATCCTTCGATCTCAATCCGGACACTCTTATTGAGCCACACTACACTACAAATTAGGAAAAGCGACCTAACATTAGGGCTCTCTGAAAGTATGAAACACCCTGTTCTTTACTACTTCCATTATTCTAGGAGATCTACTTGGGATTTTTACCATATATGACTGGTGCATGTGGGAAGTGGCGACATAATGTTTTTTCTTTTGTTAGTAATTTTATTCTTGCTGAATTGAATAATATATAGAATGTGTTTTGTCAAAAAGCTCATGTCTTTTTTACCAGCTCAATTAACGTTGCATGGTTTGTAAAATTAAGTGGAGTTAAAGTTGCATATTAAATTAAAAAAAATGAGTGTAAAGATATTTAAGTGAAATTTATCTCATAATTATTTTCATTTACAGTAGCATATATTTTTTTGATTATTTTAAGAAAATTCCAACCAATATGTCGTCTGATGTATTATTTGAATTTAAAAGTTGAATTGATGTATTTGTTGAAATTTAGATAAATAAAACTATTGAGACATATATATATATATATATATATATATATATATATATATATTGATTCCATACAGAAATTGTTACCGATATATAAAAAATATAAAAAAAAGCTTTTAAAGATTTTATAGAATAAAAGACTTGCTTATAATTTTTCAAATATACAAACATAAATTCTTTTAAAAATGTAATATATTACACCTCAGGACATATTTAATTACCATTATTTGAAACAATTGGTCTACTTTATGGACATATTAGATTAAGTTTTGCTATATTTGAATAAATTGCTTTCTGATTAACTGGCTAAGTTCCTACAATACGGATTTGGATTCTTAGGGTCAAGCAGTTTAGTCCAATCTAAACGGTTGGATTTTATAATCAATAATTCAGATTTTAAGATTTTTTTTCTTTTATAATACTAGCTAATGCTCACCATTAGTGGTTAAGGTGTCCTTATTAAGTCAGAAATTCGGTCCCGTTAATAAATACTTATGAAAAGTAGTAATCATAAACTCTAATTGTTAAACTGTATAGAGATATCATTATTATGCTTGAAAAAACTATGTTATCCTTCCAGTGAAGCATAATACTTCGTGGATATTAAAAAATATGTAGACAACTAAAAAACACAATACGTTGCATATGAGTCGTGAAAAGTTAATTATTGGTTATTTTAAACCCCACCTAATAATGCATGTCAATACATGTTATATAGATGTTAAATGACATTAAAGGTCCTTTCTATATATATATATATATATATGAATGGATTTTGAATTAACTGTTTGATGATTACAAGATGAATATAACTCTATGGAATAAAACATTTTACATCCTAATTATAATTGTTGGAAAGAAAAGCTAATTATAGCAAACTAATGTTAATTATTTAAAATTTGTTTTTCCCTCTTCCTTTGCACATGTTCATTTTATGTTTGTTTTGGAGACAAGGAAAGTGGTCAATCATTAAAAGGATAATTGAAGATAGTGGATGTCATAAAGGTAACCTTATAATCTGTATATATATATATACATATATATATATATATATATATATATATACATATATATATATATATATAATGATTATATCAACGTGATCACACACAGCCTGCTGGGGGATCAAGGAAGATATATACACGCAGAAATGGTAATTAGTACTTTATTTCATTTTAGTCATTTATATTTTCAATGTTTCATATTAAATTTATATTGTTTCATTTTTAGTTATTTTTTATCAAAATTATTAGTCATTTTAACATATTTGACACCTTATCATTCTAATGTTAATATCACATATTTATTTGAATATTGATTGCACATTAAACAAGGTGATATAAGATATTAATTTTATTAAAATGACTAATAATTTTAATTTGACGAAAAATAATTGAAATAATGTAAATATACAATATAGTTATAGATACACAAAGGACCGAAATGAAAAATAAATATGAAGGACCAATATATATATATATATATATATATTGAAATATCCGCAGTAATTATTTATGTTGGGAAAAACATCATTTCCCCTTGAAAAATACCTTGGCACAAATAAAACAGAGAAATAACATGAAACAATACTTACAATCACAACACAAGAAAATAACGTGGAAACTCCAAAATCAGAGAAAAAACCACGACCGTTGTCAAAGACAACCAGAGAAAATACTATGTGTAAATTTTTACAACACACAGAAACTTCTCTTAAATACCCAGTACCCAATACTAGATACCAACTGATACCCAAATACACCCACACACTCTCAAGCATGTATTTAACTTACATCTCTCATCACTCTAGAACAAGAGTATAAAGAAAGAAAGAATTAAATACAAGCTAATGTGTCTTGTATTGGTACAAATATTACAAAGAGACAAGACTTCTATATATAACCTCCATTCTTCACAACATTTAGCATTCTGGGCGATGTGGACTTCCTTCTTCACATTGCAAATTTTCTTCTGTGGGTCCCACCACTTTCAATCAATATGTTCAACAAATCTCCACCTTGATTGAAAGTAACCACATCTACTGATTCATTGTCTATAACGACAATCATAGTTCCAAGAACTACCATACTCCACCATAAAAGAGTATATCCACCTAGAATTAACCAATTCTAGGAATTTCACCTCGGCACATGTTGAAAAATTCCTGCTGAAAAATTTATGGTGCAACTTCCAATGTTGGCTCTCCTTGGAAGTTCTTCAGCCATCGACATCATCCCACTACACATCTTGCATCAATGCCAACCAATGCCCATGTGCAATTGTGGACCCGCTAGTAGCAACTCATCCTCTTCCATGGCAACGCGGACATGCCATGGGGATTCAAACTTCTCACTTTTCAGAGAAATTCCTCCCCCGCAATGAGAGAGACAAAGTTTGCATCTTGCTCGGAGCCTTTTGCCGAACCTGCTCCACCTGTTTACAATTTCTCTTTACATGCCCAGACTGTCCACATTTCCAGCAAGTCATGTTCTTACCCATATTCTTCTTCTCTTTACTCCCACTTCTAGCTACCGCCATTGAGTCTGACGAAGGTATAGAGCGACCCTCACATTTTAACCTTCTTTCCTCAGAAATAATTTTACTGGTAACTTCTTCGAAGTTTAGAGTCTCCTTCCCATACATCAAAATGTGTTTCATGTTCTCATAGGAAGACGGAAGAGACCATACGAGCCTTAACGCTTTATCTTCATCATCAACTTTGACTCCGATAGCCTCTAGTTCAGATACGATACCATTGAGAGCACTGAGATGATCTGATATTTTTGTACCTTCTTCCATACGAAGCGTATGAAATTGCTCCTTCAGTAACAATCGATTTGAGATACCCTTCGCCTGATACAACCCTTCGAGCTTCTCCCAGAGTTCTTTGGCTGTTGATATTCCTTGCACATTTGCAAGAACATTCTTGGCCAGGCACAGACGAATTGCACTTGCCGCTCTCAAATCTAGTTCCTCCCAATCCTCATCGCTCATACTAGATCCGCTCTTTTCAGAATCCTTACTGGAAACCTTCCCCTTCAACACCTTGTATAACCCAGATTGTATCAGCACGTCCTTGACTTGTACTTGCCACAAGCCAAAATTGATCCTCCTATCAAATTTCTCTATGTCAAATCTCATCGCGCTGGAAAAATTTGACATTCGAACTGTATACTGGAATAGTGAACATAATTATAAATAGTACACCAGGTAAGTTCCCAGGAAAGAGAGGTTGGTCACAATGGACACCCTTAAGTACCTAGTCTTTCCTTAGCCAGAACTTTCCTAAACATGCACTTTCACAATACCACACTTCGTTCTAGTAACTCAGCAACCAAGAACAATCTTCAAGCAACCGGAAACAATTCTTTTCTGATTGTGGAAGATCAGACAAAGCTGCAACTACAAGAGCATACTAAGAATTTAACATCCCACCGAACCATAGGCTCTGATACCACTTGTTGGGAAAAACATCATTCCCCCTTGAAAAATACCTTGACACAAATAAAACAGAGAAATAATAGGAAACAATACTTACAATCACAACACAAGAAAATAATGTGGAAACTCCAAAATCAGAGAAAAAACCACGACCGTTGTCAAAGACAACCAGAGAAAATACTATGTGTAAATTTTTACAACACACAGAAACTTCTCTTAAATACCTGGTACCCAATACTAGATACCAACTGATACCCAAATACACCCACACACTCTCAAGCATGTATTTAACTTACATCTCTCATCACTCTAGAACAAGAGTATAAAGAAAGAAAGAATTAAATACAAGCTAATGTGTCTTGTATTGGTACAAATATTACAAAGAGACAAGACTTCTATATATAACCTCCATTCTTCACAACATTTAGCATTCTGGGCGATGTGGAACTTCCTTCTTCACATTGCAAATTTTCTTCTGTGGGTCCCACCACTTTCAATCAATATTTTCAACAATTTACAGTAACACTATATATCTATTAATGCAACTAATTTTCCCATACAGTAAACTTCACTCCTGCCAAAAAAAAAACAGACGAGGATACCTCCATTTCTTTAGAAATAAATTCTTCGATGAAAAATTAAGAGTTTATCTCTCTTAGATTGAAGAAAAAAATTAAAAAAAATTAAGTATCTTCAATCTAGATTGTTTATTAATAGACAGTTTAGAGAGAAAATTAACTCTTGATTTCTTGCAAAAATAAAATTTGAGAGAATTTATTTTTCTTTTTTTTTTTTGCGTTTCAACATATACTCCTTTTTTTTTGGGATAGATTTCATTGTAAACAATAAAAGGAAAAGGCAAGATAATAATAAATATTTGGGGCAAATATATGCAAGTCTATGAAGTTTAGGAGTCTATATATATAGATATACATAAGGGGCTGACCCACGTTCATCTCAGGAGTGCATATGCACTGTTGAATCTTTAGTTAAAATTATAGTCTTAAGTATAATATTTTAAAATTTTATATTTTAACCTTAAATTTTAATTTTTTTTATTTTATTTCTTTTTTTTATTAATTTTGACATTTATATATTTTGATCCCCTAAAGTTCTATAAGTACACTCTTTTATATACATATATACATTAGATATACCTACATACATACATATATAACAGGATTAAATCTCTTGCTCGTGAACCCAAAATTTGAGTGGTTTAAATTGAAAATTGGTGCTGTATAAAGTTGTAACAAGCAGATCAAAAGCATCAATATCAATCCAGTGGCAGGGTATGGGAATGATGGGACTATATATTCAACCTAATATTATACACGAGTCCGAGGGGAAGCCTTTTGGAGTTTGAATGTTCAACTTTTTTATGTGTTCAAATTTGTGCCAATCTTAATTTTGGTACTGTGCATGCATCTTGAATTAAAACATTGTTGGTGTGGAAAAAAAAGTTATACAGAACTATTTTTGGGCATAATTAATTTTTAAAATTGATTTAGATAAATTAAAATTTATATAAACATAATTTATATTTAAAAACTGTTATAAAAAATATTTTAAAAAAATAAATTTTATTTAAATATTGATTAATAAAATTACTTTTAGATACGTAATTATCAAAAATATTTTATATTATCTTATTTAATTTTTTTATTATTTAATTTCACTCGTTTTTATCAAAGCTACTATATTTGATTAATATATATATATATATATATATATATATATATATATATATATATATATATATATATATATAATTGCTAAGCTCAAAAACTTGTACAATATAACTACTAGAAACAATACAACGAAAATGCAAACTTTTATTTAAAAATAAATAAAGGGTAAATATCATGATTATTAAAGTGAAATTGAATATAAAAGCAAGGGTGAAGTAGACATTCAAAGCCAACAAAATATTCTAGGGATAAAAATGCAACAAACTAAGTTGAAGGGACCAACAAGATAAAATGAAAAAGAAGTTTCAAAAAGTGTAATTTTCCAAAATTAAAAATACCTTCTTTCCATGCTCTGAGCCTGGAAAATGAGGATGGAAAGAAGGGAGACACACAGAGAGATGATAAGAAATAAGGGGTAAAAACAGTGATAATAGAATCGGACTGGACTTACTAGTTTAATTAAAAATTGGTCATTAGTCTAGTTTGATTCGCCTAAAAAATTGATAAAAAATTAGTTAGATTGGTCAAAAATTAGTAAATCGGTCCAAAACTAATGAACCGATTGAACCTGTTTTTCTCTTTTTAAAAAAGTAATATTTACAAAATATAATTATTTATCACAATATATAGGATTTAATAAACTTATTCTTTTCTATCATATTATTTTTCTTAGTTAAAATATAATTCAGGTCTCTATAGTTTCAATCAATTGAGGATTTAGTCCTTACACTTTAAAAACAGAGGATTTGGTCCCCGTAGTTTTCGAAACCCCAAAAAATGATCTGCGGTATTAGTCAACTGTTAGTCAATGATTAATTTGGAACACATGGCATTGACTGAGATGCTTACATTAACATTAAGTGCCACTTCAATGCCACATATGACAAATTTAAATATATAATATAAAAATATATAAAATAGATAATATAAATCTATATAAATATTCGCATGATAATTTAAATAAATAATTTAAACAAAATAAATTAATTTTTATTTGATATATTCATATGAAATTAAATTCTAGTTTAGTCCCTTTTTATGTAGTCCATAATTTTAGTTAAAATCAGATTTTATCTAACATTTTATTTTTCAGTTAAAAACTTTTTTTTTGTCCACTTAGGTTCCTAACTAATATTTTTTCTTTGTCCTTTGCATGATTTAAGATCATATTTAGCTTCATCTAAGTTCCTA
The DNA here is from genome assembly GCA_037074585.1 of Biancaea sappan. NCBI lineage: Eukaryota > Viridiplantae > Streptophyta > Magnoliopsida > Fabales > Fabaceae > Biancaea > Biancaea sappan. Next base: position 20,385,630 of record CM073501.1, on the reverse strand, counting down.
GTCCTAGAATATAATTTTTTTCTGAAATTAAATCAATCTCTTTAAACTTTTTATTTCTTTCACTTCAGTCCCTATCATGTATTTTACATATTTTTCTCTTGAGTTTAATTTCCAAAGCTACACAGAATTTCTTCTTAGGTGTTTTTAGAACCTAAATACCCTAAAAGCCACTGCTATAAAGAACTCATGGCTTGGACTACTCAACTCATTTTCTCTCTCGGTTTTGTACAACAAAAAAAGGGTTGCTCACGGGTTGCTACAGAAAAATATGACAATATAGTAGTGGCTTTTGGGGTGTTTAGGAGTCATTTACAGCAGTAGCAAAGAGAACACAAAGTGCAGAAAAATAAGCTAGGAATTTGGGTAAGTGTTAGAACTAAACTTTTGATTCTTAAAAGTCTCTCTTTGCATTAGTTTATAGATGGAAATGATCAAATAGGTTCTGAAAACACCTAACAAGAAATTTTGGGTAGGTCTGAAAATCAAACTCATGAGAAAAGTATGTAAAATGCGTGATAGGGACTAAAGTGAAAGAAATAAAAATTTTACAGAGGTTGATTTAATTTCAAAAAAAATTATATTCTAGGACTAGGGACCTAGGTAATCTAAAATATGATCTTAAATCATGCAAAGGACAAAGGAAAAATATTAGTTAGAGACCTAACTGAATGCACAGAAAAGTTTTTATAAGAAAAATGAAATTTCAGATAAAATCTTGTTTTAACTGGAATTATGGACTGTATAAAATCTAGTTTTAGGGGGTTTTACAGGGACCAAATCCTTTATTTTTAAAGTGTATGGACTAAATTTTCCATTCAGTGAGATTATAGGGACTTGAGTTATATTTTAACTTTTTTCTTTTTTCTTCTCAATTATTTTTTATAATAATATTATTTTTGCCACAAAAATAAATGAGAGAACTAGAAAAAAAATAGAAGATTTTTTGCGCGCACACACAGATATATATATATATATATATATATATATATATATATATATATAATATAAATTTATTAAAATTAAGTATGAAAATGTTTATTAGTTTATTATATTATATATCTTTAATATATAAATTTAAAATATATATTTAATTATTATCAGTTCAACCCTGGTTCGATCACAGTCAGACTAATAAATTGTAAACCAGTACCTCAACTAATTTAATTTTTTTAAAAATTAGATAAAAGAGAAAAATAGAAGTCAACAAAATCAAGATTTGAGGCAAAATCAATTTTACAAGCTTCTGTTTACTATGTTTTCAAACAAAATAATATTTTTAGAAAACCACGTTTTAGTCTACAAAACTTTAATCTAGAGTTTGCTAACGCATTTCTAAACAGAGACTCAATGGTTAAAAGGGTTTAAGTAATTTCAAAATGTTTGAGTTCTCTTAATCATCTCTCTATTATTAATTAGGTCTTAAGTAAGGCAGTACCAAACTTGGGTGTACCATTAATGGCAGTAGCTGGAGACGTTGTGATATTTTCATGTTGATTTTCTCAAAATTATATTTTTTTAATTTAATTATTAAAACATTGTATTTATTTTAATTTATCTTTTTTCATTATTAAATCATGAAATCTATAATTATTGTTGTTAAAAGTTATTTTAACAAATAGATGGACTAGATTAAAATAAGCATAATTTTATAGGGATTAAATTAAAATATTTAATCTTTTAAAGATTAAATTAAAATAATTATAATTTTTTTTGAGAATCAAATTAATAATTTACTCTATAAATCCCATGATGGTAATATGAAAATATGACTAATAATTACGAGGATGAAGCTAAGTGAGTTGCGTACAAGGTGGGAGCAGCCCCTCAATTGGGTTAATTATTTGACAAAGTTTGGTATGAATTAGATGGAACCTGAAACCATCAAATCAATACTCCCAATCTAATTAATTTACAGTCAAAACACGGTTTGTTATTTGCCGACGTGCACATGTGAGATCCACGTGCATATTGAATGTTCATTTATCTTTATCTTTATGGCCCCTAAGATGCCTCTATTTCAACTCTACTTTTTAGGTTGGGCTTAGGTTGTTGATTTCTTCGCTTTCTCATGCCTGATCTCCTCCTCCAACTTCATTAACAATGCTTTGTGTGTTTTGAAAAAGCTAAAATCATAATTATCGTACTCGGTCATTAACTCAGAAAGGTTTTTAGAATATTAAGCCATTGATTTAATTGTTGAATTATTAGAATTATTGGATCCATACAAATAAATAAAAAAATTAAAAATTATATATTTATTTATATATTTTTACAAATAAAATTAAAAATAAATAAAATAAATAATATATATATAAATTTTATACTTTAAAGTTTTAAAATCATCATCATTAATCATAAATAATTAAAATATAAATATTCATAAATAATGTTATTAATCATAAAATTAAAATATTTTTTAAAAATATTTGATTGTTATTTTTTTTATATTATATGTTTATATAAAATTTTTTATTTATGCTCTTCAATTTTTTTTGATTTAATTTTCTTACATCAAATAATTATATAAACATAATTATTTTTTCTTATCTCCTAATAATTAGTAATAATACACTTATTTTTGTTAAATTAGTTGTCTTTTCGATTTTAGTTTTTGTCATCTTGCCACATACACATTTTGATTTTTGAGGTTAGAATAATTTTAACACTTTATATATATATATAAAATATTTTACTTATATAAATTAAGAAAAAATTGATAATAAGATGGTAAAACATACAACTTATAGGTATGGGAGAATTTGATTTTTGGTAAGTGCATATTTTTCTAAATTTTTATACAAATTTAAACATTAAAAAAAAGATGTTTGGGTCAACTGGATCGATCAGGCAAAGTCAAAACTCAGGTTGGCATTAACTTGACCTGGTCGATCGAGTCACTTACAACCTAGTATAAACCCTCGACTTGAACTAATCTCAACCTTGCATTGCCGAGTCTTAAATCGCCGAGTCATACAACTATAGTTAAAACATTTGCTTTCCTACTTTGAATTTGACATACATACATATGTACGTACGTATATATATATATATATATACACACACATATTTTGATGGACGCATCTCTAATAAATAGTTTAAGAGTTTTAGAAAGAGACTGGCGAATAATGTAAATAGAAGATATGATCTCTCGTTGCACCTCTCATACTTCAGTTAGCTTAGAAGCAAATTAAGTATGAAGAGAAGAATGGATAAGATTGATCACCTAGTTTAGTTTGCTGAATTATTCATGTGCCGTCGCGTAGTCTTAAAAATGAAAACGTTGGATGGATTGTAAGATGATGACAATTGGTCCTAACAAGAAGATTAAGAGTGGTTAATTTTTTTCATTTAGTTCATGAGTTGGCTCTCTGGTTATAAGAAAATTATTATTAGAAGGAAATGCTTAATGGTATTTAAAATATCATGTTTAGGTTAAAAAGTAAGCTTATTGAATTGAACTCTTTGCTTATAATATTTAGGCTGCAGAATTGGCCAGAACTAATTATGGTGTTTGTATATATATCTATATATAGAGAGGAGAGAGAGAGAGAGAGAGAGATTGAGTTGATGCAGCTCAAAGCATACTATCATTAGAGCATACATGTAGTTTTGTTTTGGTGCTTTGGACAACAATTTCGATCTCCAAGTCTTTATGGGCCCAAGGCCTACTTTTGTAGCCCACATGTCTGTCCTTCTACTAATACAGCCACAAACGAGGACTTGGGCCTTGCGTGGTGCTTGAGTCCAACATACAAATGCAAAATAAACAACAACAATAATAATAATAGTTAAAGGCTTTTAATTCAACTTGGGGCCTCGTAGCCTACTTTAATGGATTGTCACTATAAGAAAGACTGAAAAACTGAAAAAGTCACAACCATATGTGCTTTTTTTTTGGTCAGAACCAGTTTCTCTGCATCTCTCTGTCTTTCTCATTTTGTCATAGGACTATTAATTTTTTTTTTTTGTGTTTGTTTTCAAGGATTTATTTAAAAAAAATAAAATAAGTCCCAATATTTTTTTTTGTGTGCTTTTAAAGACCTATTTAAAATAAAAAATTTCAGGGATCGATACTTTTTTTCTTCTTTTGGCCGTTAGATCTCCAATGAGAGAAAAGCAAAGAAAATGAATGAGAGAGAGAGAGAGAGAGAGAGAGAGAGAGAGAAGCAGAGAAATCTTGCTCAGTAGTTATATTATAAAGGAGTGTTAGCGTTATTAGAATAAATTAATGAATTAGTTGTTGGAAAATTCTTTTTCTCATAATTTATTGCTTTCAAAATAAAGCTTCTTAATTTATTTGCTAAAAGTTTTTTTTTCCCAATTTGATCATCCAAGATAAGATTTGTCGATTTAAGCTTCCAAAATTCTCTTAGTTATATCATATAATGATAGCTAGCCATCACCTTAAGATAGTAACTGCAATGGCAATCCTATAATCCCACTGCAACTACCACTTTGCTTCCTGTTTGGACAAAGCTAACCAAAATCCTTCACTAAAAGCTACTATATTCTTCTACCTTCATACTCATGTTCATGAAAACCACCTCCATCATGAACAACAACAACAACAACAACGATACATTTTTCTGCAAATCCCAAATTCACGTAACCAAAAACCCAAATCACAATCTCCCCAATTTTCAAACCTCTGCCTTAATACTCCTCCTTCTATGTCTCCTTTCTTCATCTTCTTCAACAGCAACCCTCAAGCCTCCTCCGCTTCCCGTTTTGCCCCTCCCCAACGCCTTCCACCTCCAATGGCAACTCCAAAACATGGCTCTCTTCCTCCACTTCGGCCCTAACACATTCACCGATTCCGAATGGGGCACGGGTCGTGACGACCCCGCCGTATTCAGCCCCACAAATATTGACCCGGCCCAATGGGTCCGAGTCGCCAAGCAATCGGGCTTCTCTCGGGTCATTCTTACCGCCAAACACCACGACGGGTTCTGCTTGTGGCCCTCTGAGTACACCGATTACTCGGTGCGGTCCAGCAAGTGGAGGAATGGGACCGGCGACGTTGTGGCGGAGCTGGCGGCGGCTGCCAAGGATGCCGATGTTGGCTTGGGGATTTATCTTTCGCCTTGGGATAGGCACGAGCCGTCGTATGGTAGTACTCTGGAGTATAACCAGTTTTACATGGCTCAGATGTCTGAGCTACTCACTAGGTAATTCAGGTTCTGTCCTCAAATATTGGTAATTCTGCATTTTCAATAAAAATCGAGTTCTATGTTCTTATGTCGTTGATCGAGCTGCTTGTTAACAAAACTAACCACCCTACAACTCCACCATAAACCAGACATATTTGATTAATAACCCGAGTGGTTCCAGAACGTTTGTTTATAAATTATGTGGCATCTAGGGAATGTCACTTACCACTTCCATAGAACTTTTGTGCAGAACTTGGCATTTATGATTACAGGCCTCAGGCATTGCTTGATTCATATAAATGGCTATTGTGGGTAACCTACGTCTGGTATTTTGTCGCCATGACGGTTTGTGTTAGACTATAATTCTTGTTCTCCCCGTTCTCCTGAAGAATGTTTGACAATATGCAACTTTCATGCAATTTGATTTTTTAGATCCTGGAAAGAATTCAAATAATTGGTGCATCTAAAGCAGGTACGGAGAGATCAAGGAGGTGTGGTTGGACGGTGCAAAAGGAACAGGAGAGAAGGACATGGAATACTTCTTTGAGAGTTGGTTTAGCCTAATTCGTCAGCTTCAACCAGGGGCCATCATTTTTTCTGATGCTGGTCCTGACGCCAGATGGGTTGGTAACGAAGCTGGTGTTGCTGGCTCTACTTGTTGGTCTCTCTTCAACAGAAGCGCCATTAAAATGGATCAAGTTAATCCCCAGTAAGTTCTCTTCCCTCTAACACTATGTTTCAAAACTTTGTCTGCATTAGATGTTTGTTTCATTAAGCAACAGAAGCATATATATATATATATATATACATAGGACAGATTATCATAAGCTATGGTTTTACATCAATCAGATACTCAAGCCAAGGAGACCCAGATGGTCCAGATTGGGTACCTGCAGAGTGTGACGTGTCAATCAGACCTGGTTGGTTCTGGCATGCTTCAGAAACTCCCAAATCTGCAAGGACTCTACTTGACATATACTATAAATCAGCTGGACGAAACTGTCTCCTGCTATTAAATGTGCCTCCCAATTCCTCAGGCCTTATATCTCCTGAAGACATCCAAGTGCTTCAAGAGTTCAGTGATCTTCGCAACTCCATATTCTCCCATAACCTGGCTTTGAACTCTGTCATCACTGCCAGCAGCACACATGGAGGACCAGGGGATCCTCGTTTTAGTCCATACAACGTTGTCCAACAAGGCCTACACACTTACTGGGCCCCTGAGGAGAACCAATCAACCTGGACACTGTCCATAGATCTCCCAGAACCAGTGTCCTTTAACGTTGTGCAACTGCAAGAGCCTATTCAGATGGGACAGCGAGTGGTTGAGTTTCACGTTGAGACATTAATGGAGGATGAGGGTGCATGGAAGAGAGTTGTGAATGGCACCACAATTGGTTACCAAAGGCTCTTGCAGTTTTCAAAGCTTAGATCTCAGCACTTGAAGCTTGTTATACTCAAGTCTCGAGCAGTCCCATTAGTTTCTTACCTGGGAATCTTCTTGGATTCGGTTTCTGATTTTAGTGATTCACCACACGTCAATGACACTCAAGTTCTTCGCAATACTGCTACACACGATAATTCTCAAAGTGCTGCTATGTAGATTTTTACTTCATTAATTCATTTATTTGTGGCTGTAAAAACTAAGAAATGAATGTATTTTACATTAAAAAAATATTTAAATATATGTATCTATTTCTTATTACTCATACTTTGAGAGAGCATGATCGTTGAACCAAGACAAAAGCGTATTTCTTTTGTATGTCAACGTTGAAATTAAGCATATAATAACTAAATGCAATTCTAGACTATCTTTTTTTTTTTCAAAGAATAAATTATTGAAAGATTATAGTTGTTTCAATGTAATTCTTAAAGATATAGCTATCTTAATTTAGATCTTAAAAAATATTTTTGTCTCTATGTTTATCAAGATAACTTTTAATAACAAAAAATTTGACAAAAGTTAATTTTAAAATTTAGCAATGACAAATATTAAATTAAATACAATCTTTTGGTAACTAAAAGAGTATTAGATCGCATTCAGGCCCTGTTTGGGTAAATAACTTATTTAAGTACTTATAGAATAAGCGCTTATCATATAAGTGCTTATATATAAGCTATTTTTATAATTAAAGAATTTACGAAGACAAACTTTAGATAAGCTGTTTTCAGCTTATTTTCATAAGCTATTCAGAGTAGCTTATGAAAATAAGCTGAAAACAGCTTATTTTCATGCCATAAGCTATTTCTATAAGCTCTTCCAAACGTGTACATAAGCGCTTATGACATGAGATAAGTCAGATAAGCTCAAAATAAGCTCTTCCAAACGGGCCCTCAATGAGACTTTGGATATAATTGGCCAAATTTCAATAACATTCAGTACATTTGTCTTTTAAGTGTTTTTTTTTTTTTACTATGTTTACAACTTAGGTAGATCGCATTAAAAATCCCGAAAATTTTCAGACATTGGTTGTTCTAACTACATTTGTTACAATATAAATGTGGAAAAACAAACAACTTTAACTACTTAGTATTCAGATATGCAGACAACATTCTAACTCTAATCAAATGTGCATCAAAATTCAAACCTACAACATGTTTTGTAGCAAAAGAGGGCTCATTGGAATCAATGAAGGAAAAAGAATGATAGTAAAAAATTGTTTAAATTACAATTTTTAAAAGCACTATACTTTTTTTTTAAAAGTTATGATATTGTAGTAAAATATCATCTTTTTATTCCCTTTTCCTTTTCTTTTTTTTCTCTCTCCACATATCAAACATTATTTTTTAATAACAAAATTGAGATAACTATAATTTTTAAAATATTAACCAATATTGTATCTTTTTTCTTATAAAAAAAACTAAGACGTCTAAAATATGACATCAGAATTTGCATTCCAATTCAGACACACTTCCTCGAAGGTACAAACCCAAGCAAAGTCTTCGAATCAATATTGGAATGCAGGCAGTTTGGTGTGTCATGCATATATATCGAATACAATTGGGTTGAAAATAATATAAAAGGGGTCCCATATATCACACTTGTCTATCCGGATCTCCATTATCATTGGCTTGAAGCCCCAAAAAGCTCCTCTACGATATACAGTCCCTTTGTGGTCCTTTCAAACATTTTTTTTCTTTTGACGTCTATATATATACACTAAATAGTATTATACCATAAATAGCCAGACTTTAGAAGGGAACACACTTTTTATTGTTGGATTTAGAATGCCTCCTTAACCCCAAAGTTAAGGAGACTCCTTAATTCTCCACAGTCATTGAATAACTATTAGTCTCACCTGTCAAAGTCAGACCCACAACTATTCAATAACTGTGAGAGGAATTAAGAAGCTTCTTTAACCCAAAGCCAATGAACTACCCCCCTTCCATCCATCCAAATTCATTTACCTTTATTTTTTTAGGATTATATAATTTTTTTAATAAATTGATGATTTAATATTTTAAAAAAAATTATCAATCAATTTGAATTGAAACATCATTTTTCTCTCAATGATAAGACATTTTAAAAACATTTTTCCAATCAAAGTTCCCTTGGTTAATGATGAGGCAACCTGTTTGAGGCATAACAATCTGATTCTGAAGTCAAAAGATCATAATCCCAACTTTCTTGAACTGAGTTTGTCCCCTTGCAGAGTGACTTTCCAGCAATCAATGTGGAATACAAATACAGAAACCTTCTTGGGAACAACTTGAAATTTGTTATCTGCAGTAATTATCCCAAACACTTCTGCAGTTTCACGAATCACAATGCCACAAACTCCAGTAAGAGAGGTTACTTTACACTCAACAACTAGAATAATAGCACCATGAAGATCTGCATCTAGGAGACATTGAGCCACTTGATTTTTCCCAGCAGATTTTAGAAGTTGTGTGATATAACCTTTCCACATTTCATGCATTGGCCTGAAAATATCAAATTTATGGAGATCTCGTGGAAGATTCAGCGATCCATGCTTTTTATGTTGTTTCATAGACATATGCTTCTTAGAGCGTTTTGAATGAGAACGCAGAGCCCTGATGTGAGAACCAGAAGAAAAGCCAGATTTTTGTACATAATTATCTAGCAGGAGAAAGTTATCAATTTTCATGCTTCTTGATCCTTGCATGTATTTTTGGGCTGAATCTCCCTTTTGAAGAAGCTCATGCAATATGCTGTCAAGTGAACCTCCTCTCCCAGCAGAGAACTGCGTGATCTTCTCTTTAGTTGGTAGCAGATTTTCATGGATGGTCTGAGGGAGCTGTGCATATGTTGGATCACCTTCAACATCTTGCAAAGTAGCTTGGCCAGAAAAAGTGAAATTCCCTTTCTTGGCAGACATGCTCAAGGGAGGTGTGTCTGATGGACCGCCTAAATGCAATGAATCAGTAGAGGCATAACAACTTGCAGTATTTTGTTGTTTTCCATCTTCGTTTGTACTGTTTTTACCTTTCTTTTGTTGTTGTGTGAGAAGCTCAGCTTTTGCAACAGAAAATCTTCTCTCTAATGCCTGCAATGTGCGTTTCCTTGAATCTTCAGCCATGGACACCTTGCTTCAACGATCAATAAAACGAACGAAGTCTTTCGATTCCAGCAACCTTGTCCTTTGTTGTGCCTCCAAGAAGCCAAGAATTGAGTCTCTTGGTATTCGGTGACCTTTAGTCCTTGCAACAAAGAAACCTAAAAGCCCAAGTTGAGAGGACAACAGGATGGGCATGATTGACATAATAGTATAGCCACAACAAGAAAGAATGGAAAAACGTAACAACCTGAGGAATGAACAATAAAAATGAGGCCAAAGCGACAAGCAACGGGCTCCGACCAAGAGGATCAGCAGCAAAGCTGTAAAAACACAATAATAATAATAATAAATAAATAAACTTAGCCTATAGAGTATAATTCCAATTATCATGTAAAATAGCTTAAATAGAGATGCTCAACAAGTCTGTGAAAATTGACTGCACAGACTGCTGTTATACTGTTTGCACCATTACACCAAGACCACGTAACCTAAACTTCTTGTTAGTATGATAATTCTACATGTCTTAAATGCATAATATTTATTTCTTAGTCCTATATACCAGTATTTCAAGTCAAAACATTTATAGTACATGAATGGAACTAGTGTAAGAAATAAGAATGGATGTTGAAGTACGTTGTCTTGAATTTTGATGGGATGGTGGCTGTTGCACATACCTAAACATGACGACAGCAGAAAACAAAAAGGGAGTTGCTACCTAGGTTTTTCTAAGGGAAACTAGGAAACCCAAACATAAGGATAAGGTAGAAGCAAGTAAACACAGAAATGGAATCGGGAGTCTACTTAGATTTTGGAGAAGGTGAGGCACCCCAAAATCTCCATCAAAAGATGGTTACCTTAAAAGGATCATGCAAGCTATGTGGACTAAAACCTACTAATTTCATTCTCTGTTTTCTACTTTTATTTTTACCAATATGAATTTATTTTCCTCTTCCTTTCATGTTAACCTTACTATGAAAGCAACATAAAACAAACGGAGACAGCAGCAAACTTACAACCGACAGCAGCATAATATTGTCGATAACTAGAAAAATAACTGCAGAAAAAATGCTAGACAGCAGAAAACAAATGATGGCAGAAAGCAAAGTTTGACAACAAAAAAGAGAAGGAAAAAGAAAAGAAGCAAATTCATCAGATAAAAAGACTTAACCAAAAATAGAAAAGAAAGAAAAAAATAACAGCAAATAGCAGAAATTTAAGACAGAAAGACACCCAACAGCGAAGAATGACAGAAAACTACAGCAGCAGCGGCAAAGTATAACCAGCATAACAGCAGAATGAAAATATAGCTTGAGGAAGAAAGAGCATACCAATACTCTCGCCCTCATACTCATAACACCAAAGCAAAGAACAAAACCACTAAGATATGCACAGAGAAATAACAAGGAGAGGAATAAGGCGCTTTCCTGGATGCCTCAAATTCCTCTGAGTATGAGGTAAAAGCTGCAGCCATGCCAAAGAACCGCAACAAACAGAATAAAAAAAAAAAATATATATATATATATATATATATAGACACACACACACACACACACAGCCCCAAAAAGTAGCGACACTTTGCACTGCATTTTCTCCCTATATATTTTTTATGGGTTTTTTCTTACACGTGTCCATAGCTAGTGGCTTATGGTACCGATCATAAGCAAAAGCCAGCTGGGGACATGATGCAATAGCTAAGAAGAAGAAAAAAAAAAAGGGACAAAGTAGAAGAATGACACCCAAAAAAAAAAAAAAAGAGCCGATGGAAACATACAACAGCCATGAGTGTAGAAGGGTGGGAAGCAAAAAGCGTCATGCACTTTTGGGAATCAATTTCCCGATTCACTTCTTTACTTAATGACAAACCAATTTGATTTCCAATACCATTTTGAACAGTGCAGGTTATCATTTCATTAAGCCACGTTTAAAGGCACTAAACCCAAAACACTCTCTTCTTCCCTAGTTATAAGCATCAAAAACCATGCAAGAGATGCTTCACAAAGCTGTTTTCATGCAGAAACCATCGCAATCATGCAGAAGAGAAGGAAAAAGAAATAACCTCCCTATTCCCCATAGTTTCATATCTGGTTTACAAAGAGAGCAAGTATACATGTGCTTAAAAGTAACTGATTCAAAGAACTACAACTCCAAAAAACAATCACCTACTCCTCACTCCCAGTATCAGGTAGTCTTTTTTAACAAGAGAACAGCGCATGCAAACTTTAACTCCCAGGTTTCAAACCCAAAAAAAAAAAAAGAGGCATGGGAAAGATTACATGCACTTGCCCCAATTCCTGATTTGAGACAAAGAACAACAGTGGAGGACCAAGATGTAAACAAGGTCTAAATCCAGATTCAACCCTCTACTGAACACATGATAGAAGTGACATAAATGCATTATCTATTAAAAAAAAAAAAGGTTACAAGGAATGCATATATTCCAAGATTTTAGGCTTAACAATCTCCACCTAACTGACATGAATACGCCTCAGGACCTCAGAATTGAGTGGGCCTGATAAATTTCAGATACATTGCAACAAGGAAAAGAAAACCCACCATAGACCTAGTATGGTCATCCTTCAGATCATCAAATCCTAACCAGACATGCATGCACCTCATGATTTGAAATAGCAATCAAAACATGAATCTTGAATCGTTACTCAAGGTTTCACAAATTGGAGACATACAGATCACGGGTCAAAGAAAAGCCTGAAGCATGTCAATATTTCAGGTTAGATCAAAATAGAAAAACAAGTGTACCTCTCCTGAAATTTAAAGGCAGAAAAATCCTACATGCATTCGGAAAACAACCATCTTTGACACACCAAAAGCAAAGACTATAGTTAAAATACCCTTCACTCCAAAGATCTCAGATCTGGTTTAACAAAAAATAAGCATAATCATGATCCCAAAGAACTCAAATTTATTCCAGAACAGCATGGGCCTGAGGGAGAACACATGTAGAATTCAGATCTTAATCAGACAGGTTACCAACCTGAATTAGTGTGACTACAATACAGCTCATGCTTTGATTAAGAATAAGACAAGCATATATGACTATTCGGTTTTGACTTCCAGGAACCAACATGTAATATCCCAAGAATTTATATGAATATTTAAAGTCTAATTTGAAGTTTAGTGAAAAATTTAATTACGTGAAAAATTTGCTTTTTGAATTAGTGAAGAAAATGTGGGAATAGAAATTTTAATTTTTAATTTAGGAAATTTTTACAAATTCTCAAGGACTAAAGTAAAAAGAAAAGAAAGTATAGAGGACTTTTGAGAAATGACCAAGTAGGAACCCGAGAAGAAGAATAGAGCTTATGGGAATGAATTATGAGTCCGGTACCGAAAAGATGATAGATTTGAGGTTAAAGTGGAGTTTGAGATATTGAGAGGGACTAAAGTGAAATAAGGAAATCTGTGGGGCACCTAGGATTTAGAAACACCTAAAGTGAGATTTTATGAATTTGCTTTTGCTAGTCTTGACTGAGGGTCAATTGTAGAGCAAGTGATAATTTCACCCCGGGCGAGTAAATAGGTGGCTTCACCTATTTTTTTTCATTTTTCTCATTTCCTCTCTCTCTCTTCACCTTCTCTCCTCTCTTTCTCTCTCTACACTCCAACTCCACAACCGGGCTTTGGAGGGTGAATCTCGGGCTACGGGGCGAGCCTCTAGGAGCCAAGCAACGTATGGAAAGCAAGGAATCGAGGTATAACTTTCTATTTCTCAAGCTTTTCCCTATTTTCTAGTTTTAAGAAAGTTTGGGGTAAAAATCGAGATTCCGGCTTCGTTTCTCGATTAAAATTGGTGTTTTTGGTGTCTAAATGCTCCTTAGACATTAAGGGTGAGATCCTATGGAAGAAATCATGAAAAACGGTGGAGATTTGGCCGGATCTGAGCCAAATCTGAGGGGAATCGCAAAAGGTCGCGATCTTGGCGTCCAGGCGCCAAGGTTCAAAAGGATTTGGGAAATTAGAAGGCCTTGGCGCCCAGGCGCCAGGCTTGTGTTGGCGCCCACGCGCCAGATGTACTGAAAAACTTAGCTTATTTTGATCAGTAATAACTTCTTCATCCGGACTCCGTTTTGGGCAAACTTTATATCGTTGGAAAGCTCTTTGAGTCTAGTTTCCAATGGTATAAGTTTCATTTAGATATTCATTACCGGTTAGGAGTTATGACTTAAGATGTGAGTAAAGGTCGAGAGTAGTGATAGGAAATTTCTCTATTTCGTAACCCTGATGGTTTTTGTCTGGTTACAATAGGAATGGTCAAAGTGCAAAGTGGGAGTGCCGAGAGCGTGAAATCCAGGTGAGTGGGTTAATACTTGCTATGATTAAATATCTGTTATTGACTTTTTGCATCATAGTGGAAATATGTTGTATATCCAAGTTTGAAGAAGATGATGTGGAACGATGAGGCATAAACAATTGTAGAACGTGTCTAGTAATGTATATAATTATATTTTCTTATTTTCCCATGAATGGAGGTTATATGATGGATTGTGAATGGCATGTGAACTGAGTTGAATAATTGTTCTATATTATGGGTTATTTTGTATACATGCTATGTTGCTGGAACCACATTGATTATGTTGTGGCTTGAATTGTAAATGACTGAGTTGTGTATGTGGCTCAAGGTTATGATTGAGGATGTTTTTATATGTGATTGTGATTGTGTTTGACTGGAAAGAAAAGGCATGGTGGTGCACCCCATGGAGAAATTTATGTGAAGTATAAGGGTGGAGATTATAAATGGAGCGATAAGGGTGGATGCGGCGGGGGCCGCGGGCAACGATCCACAGGTATTCTGGACGACCCGGTTGGTACGGGAAATGTGTATGAAATTGATTTCACCGATTACTGTTGTGAATTTTGAATTATGTTGAAATGTATTTGATTTACTTGGATATTGTTGTGAAATATTATCAATAATATTATATCATATGATGATCGATTTACGTATGATTGCTGCATGTTATCATTATGATGCATGATATTTTTTTGTCATAGTGTTGTGTTATCTACTCACTGGGCACATGGTTTGCTCATACCCCTCTTATTGATATTTTTTTTTCAGAGTTGACAGCTGAAGGTAAATATCGGAACAAGAAATTATGGATCCTTAGTCCATGATTACCTTTTCATTTGTTCAGAATAAAGGTATAATAGTTAAGTCTGATTCTAAGTTGTATAAATCTAGAAATCTCTGTAATCGGGTAGGTTCATTCAGTGATGTAATGTGAATAATTGTAGTATGTATAGAGAACTCAGTTTGGTTGCATGAAAAAGAATTGTATGATTTTTAAGAGAAAGATAGGCTTACGGAGGTGAAATGAAATTCACTTTCCGTGCCGGTCACGTGCTCAGATTTTGGGACGTGACACAACACTAGCCCAGAACCCTCTCAAAGATGATGCCACTGCTACTTAGTCAGGCTTGCCACTGCGGCGGTGAGATCTTGCTCAGCCACGGTATTACACCGCTGCAGTGGCACCACGTACTCTGTTCAGGAAGCCATCAGATTTTTCTGTATTAAACAGAACATTTCACCTCTAATTCCTCGATTCAGCAAGATAGCATCCCCACAATCCACAAGCATCTTACAGAAACTCTCAAAATGACCACAGAAGAAAAATTTAAGCTAAGACCCAAAGGTTTCTTAAGGCAACCGAGAGAGATTATCGATTTTTCTATTTCACTTTAAGTCTTGGTCAGACATGATTTTCTTCCCCATAAACTTTTCGAATATTGCAATGTTTATCTAAAAATCCTATTTCTCAACTCAGAAATCATCTAAACATGGATTCCCAAACATTTTGCATTAGATATTCCCAAAAAACATCTCCTCGCTTCTCAAATCTGGGTGAACAGTTTACTCTCACCCAAAATTAACCTTCCTCTGTAATTTCCCTCAAGAAATCAAACCCCACATACATAAAAAGACTTGGAGAAAACAAGAGAATGGATACTCTCCTAATCAGGCTAGGGTTCGAAATGCAAGATGGAAATGAAAAGGGGCGTGGAAATTCTGCACTTACCTAGAAAAGAAGATGCTCCAAAGCCGAAAGGGCCGCCAGTGGCATAGGAACTCGCTAGCAATGGTGACCCGAGGAGAGAAAAGAGAAACTAGGATGCACGAAGGTCTGTAGGAATGGCAACGGGGCAGGGGGGTTGGGAGTGCCTCTCCGCTCTTATCCCAGCTGGGGAAAAATTTTAGCCCCCACTCATGTTGGAAGTCTGATCCAAAATCTGATTGAGGAAATCACTGCAGAAAATTAGGAGGGTGGTAAGCATAATTTGAATTATTATTTTCAGTAAATAAATGCGTAGTGATTCCTATTTTTTTTTTTTGATAGAAAAAGAAATATTATTAAGGAGAAGAGAAAAGTACAGAGGGAAGGAGTACAATAGGTGGAGGACAAGGGATCCTCCTAAGAAAATTCACGAACAAAATGTAAATTAAAAAGTACAAAAACCCCCACAAAGTCCCAAACAAAGTATTAGTACAATAACGCCCTCCAATCCCTATAAACATCAGATATAGGCATCCCCTTAAACAACCCATTGGCCGAAACCCACAATGAGGCTGCATAACAAATTCGATCCTACAACAACTGAGTAGGCATACACCGATCGTTAAAAACTCTGGCGTTTCTTTCCAGCCAA
Source organism: Biancaea sappan (assembly GCA_037074585.1). Lineage (NCBI taxonomy): Eukaryota > Viridiplantae > Streptophyta > Magnoliopsida > Fabales > Fabaceae > Biancaea > Biancaea sappan. Next base: position 20,369,294 of record CM073501.1, on the reverse strand, counting down.
ATGCATCACACAGTTGCGAATATAGCTGTATTCCAAAGAGTTTTGTTGTCCTTCCTATGGCCAAAGCCAGTAAATTTGGTCGCAAGGAAAGTGCCAAGGTCTTTTGGACAAACCCAACTATCTTCAAAGAGATCAAATAACCTGTTCCAAATACTCCAAGCCACGTCACAGTTTAGGAACAAATGATTATGTGTCTCTGAATGTCTAAAGCACAAGACGCAAACGTCAGGGGATAAAGCCTTGAGGGGCCTTCTGATCTGACACAAATCATTTGTATTAATTCTGTTGAGCACAGCTAGCCACAAAAAAGCTTTAACCTTTAAAGGCGCCTTAACTTTCCAATATGACTTTTTTTAAATGGGATGAAGCAATAGGGTTACGGGCTAGAAAATTGAGAAAGGAAGCACAAGTGTAAGAGCCTGAGGGGTCGAGCTTCCACAGTCTCTTATCAGGAACAGGAGAAAGACAAATTGGGTCAAGGATTTCAAGCATCACGGAAAGGTCAGGTAAGAGTCTATCATTAACATTTCTGGCAAAATGCATATTCCAACAAGGGTGATCCCCTTGTAAGCAAAAGAAATCAGAAATGGGGGCATCATGAAGGGAAGATAAGGAATAAAGGCGCGGGAATCTTTTTTGAAGGGTGTAATGCCTGTCCAACAGTCCTCCCAAAAACGAAAACGAGAACCATCACCAACAATAAGAGATATCGAAGGGGAGTGATTCCTATTTTTTTTGAAAGTTAGTTTTTTGATTTATCTATATATCAGGCACTGGTCCATATTTTGGTTGTACTGCAGATTATAATAAACAAGTTGTTGCTTTACCTCAAAGAACGTGAAACTCTTGTTTGTTTGTTATCTTCTTTTCTATCTTCGCTTTCACTTTTCTTTTTTTGTAGCAGATTGGTATCAGAGCTTGGTTCGAGTCAAGTTAGGGCATTGAAAACATGGCAATCAACAGTAGTGTAGTGAACATCTCTCAACCTTCCATACCCATCTTTAAAGGTGAAAATTATGAGTTCTGGACTATCAAAATAAGAACTTTGTTGAAGTCTCAAGAGTTGTGGGACTTAGTGGAGAATGGGTACAAGCAGAACAAAGAGGAGGCTAAAGTGAAGGAAAACAAGAGAGACTCAAAAGCGTTATTCTTCATCCCAGAAGCAATGGATGACTCAATCTTCACAAAGATTGCAGCAGCTTCAACAGCAAAGGAAGCATGGACAATTCTGCGGACAGCATATCATGGATCATCTACAGTGGTCAGAATTAAATTACAAGCTCCTCATCGGGAATTTCAAAGCCTGCGCATGAAGAATTAAGAATCTGTACAAGAATTTATGATCAAAGTAGCAGCAGTTATCAATCAAATGAGATCATTTGGAGAAGAGATCACAGAGACAACCGTGGTGACACAGGTATTAAGAAGTTTACCTTCTAAATTTGATCATGTAGTTGCAGCTATTGAGGAGTTTAAGGACCTATCAACTTATACATTTGATGAGTTGATGGGTTCTTTACAATCACATGAAGTAAGAATTAACAGGAATGATGAAAAGCATGATGAAAAGGCATTCCAAGAAAGAGAAGGGTCAAAAGAGCAAGAAAAATCTGCAGGTCGTGGCAGAAGAAGAGGTAGAGGAAGGAATTTTAGCTGTGGCAGAGGAGGAGGTAGAGGATTTGAGCAAACAACAAGGGAAGCATTCAATGTTATATTTGCAAGAAGTATGGGCATGTGAAAATTGATTGCTGGTTTAAAGATAAACAAGTGAATTTTGCAGAAGAAACCAGAGAAGAAAAGCTATTCATGGCATATTGCGACACAACTGACAGTCAAGGCGAGTGTGATTCATGGAAAGTGGGTGTTCTAATCATATGATAGGGAATAAATCCATCTTCAAACAACTTGATGAGACTCATAAAAAGAAGGTTAAGCTAGGAGACAATCAAGAAATGCCAGTTGAAGGGAGAGGAATAGTAGCTATCAAAACCTCTCAACTTAAACCCTAAACCCTAAATTCTAAAACAACGCTTTTATATGATGTTCCTAACTTAGCACATAACCTATTGAGTGCAGGACAATTGGTGGAAAGTGGCTATTCTGTTTTATTTGATGATGGAAAGTGTCTCATCAAGGATAAGCAATCAGACCAAATCCTTGTAAGTATAAAAATGACTAAGAACAGAATGTTTCTACTTGAAATTTCTTCTATGCATAATTTTGTCTTAGTTGCTGGAGAAAAAGATGACTCCAAGTTGTGGCACTTGCATTATGGTCACCTAAATATTAATGGATTGCAGCTGTTGGAGAAAAAAGGTATGGTTTATGGCTTACCAAAAGCTTTTGCACTTGATACATGTGAGGGTTGCATTTATGGCAAGCATATTAGAAAATCATTTCCTACTGAAAAGGCATGGAGAGCAAAGGAATGCCTTGAGCTTGTTCATTCAGACCTTTGTGGTCCTATGAATACTAAATCATTAGGTGGCAGTCACTATTTTCTTCTATTTACTCATGATTTTAGCAGGATGAGTTGGGTATATTTTCTAAAACTCAAATCTGAAACATTTGAACATTTTAGAAAATTTAAAGCTATGGTTGAAAAACAAAGTGGTATTAGCATCAAAGTACTTAGAATGGATAGAGGTGATGAATTTCTATCAAATGAATTCAACAATTTTTGCCAAGAGAACGAGATACAATATGAGCTGACAACATAGTATACACCGGAGTAGAATCATATGGCAGAACGCAAAAACAGAACTGTGGTGGAGATGGCAAGGAGCTTGTTGAAAGGGAAATGACTACCTAATTCCTACTGGGCTGAAGCTGTAGCAACAGCAGTGTATTTGCTGAATATTTCCCCTACAAAAGCTGTCCAAGATTGCACTCCATATGAAGCATGGAAAGGGAGGATGCCTAATGTAAGCCATCTAAAACTTTTTGGTTGTATTGCTTATGTTTTAATCAATTCCCAAAATCACCAAAAAACTTGATGAAAAGTCACAGAAATGTATTTTTATTGGCTATTGCTCTATGTCTAAGGCCTATAAAATGCATGATCCTATAAAATGCATGATCCTAGTAGAAATGTAGTTTTTAATGAAGGTGCATATTGGGTGACAACAACACCAACAATGATGCAGTAGAGCAGCTTCAAGTTCTATTAATTGAGGAGATGAATTCAGCCTCAGTTAATCCTCCTAATCCTTACATATCAGCTGAAAGCAGTCCAGCAACTACACCATTAAGTTCTGCAAGTGAGTCCTCATTGGAGACACTACCTAGAAAATTCAGATCATTGCAGGAGATCTATGCAAATGATGAATTTGCTTTGTTAGCTCCTGACCCTACAAACTATGAAGAGGCAGCAGAAAAAGAAGTGTGGAGGGAGGCAATGAATGAAGAGCTCATGTCCATAGAGAAGAATTCAACATGGGAGTTGACGAATTTACCAAAAGGCAAAAGTGTCAGACTTGAAATGGGTTTTTAAGACCAAGTTACATCCAGACGGAAGTGTTCAAAAGTATAAAGCGCGTTTGGTCGCAAAGGGATATTCTCAACAGCAAGGAGTGGACTATGATGAGACTTTGTCACCAGTGGCTCGATTTGAGACAGTTAGACTACTCTTATTAGCAGTTGCACCACAACATAAATGGAAGGTGTATCAATTTGACATCAAATCAGCATTTCTGAACAGCGAACTTGAGGAAGAAGTGTGTCTCCCAACCTGAAGGCTTTGTGATCCATGGGAAGGAGAAGAAGGTTCTTAAGTTGAGAAAAGCCCTCTATGGCTTTTGGTACAGCAAGATTGATTCATATTTCCAGAAGAATGGTTTTGCAAGAAGTGAGAATGAACCTACTCTTTATTTGAAGAAGCCAGGTACTGATTTCATTATAGTTTGTCTATATATAGATGATATAATTTACATGGGCTCAAATGTAGTACTGTTAGAAGAATTTAAAGTTAGCATGATGAGCAAATTTGAAATGACAGATTTAGGCTTGTTACATTATTTTCTGGGGTTAGAAATTGTGCAAGATGATACTAGAATTTTTGTTTGTCAAAAGAAGTATGCTACAGATTTGTTAAAAAGGTTCAACATGTCAAATTGCAAGATAGTGGCTACTCCAATGAATTTAAATCAGAAGATGCAGCAAGAGGATAGAGCTGAAAAAAATAAACCAGAAGCAGTATAGAAGTCTGGTTGGTGGATTAATTTATCTAAAAAAAAAAGACACAAGGCCCAATATTGCCTTCTTGGTTGGTATTGTGTCAAGATTCATGAGCAAT